>OY725330.1:17470205-18670205 GCA_963242795.1 Inga leiocalycina
TAAAAAAAATAAGAGGGAAGAGCCATTAGCCAAAGCCCAACCCCCAACAGCTAGAGTCCAGCCTTGTACTCCCACTCCTCAGTCCCTTACTCCTTAGCATGGTCAACTCTCTTTTATTTTTGCTTGAAACAATCTCTCACTCCCTGTCTCTTTGACAACTCACGCTCTCAGTCTCAGAAATCAGAAGTCAATCTCAACTCTCTTTAATCTGCAATATATTTTGTAATTTTGTTATACTTAGGTGTGTAGACAAAACAATTTTATTGTATAAAAAAAATCTTAGCATATTGTTAAAAAAATTGAAAAAAAAATATGGGTTGGCTTGCCCAACCCACCAACCCAACGGTTTGGGTTTGCCAACCCATATTGATGCATCCTTTTGGGACCAAACCCATATGGTCCCAACTCGTGGCGGGTTAGCGTGAACCCACCAGGCCGTATTGTAATGCCCCAATTTTTTTAATTAAGGGCTAATAATGATTATTGTAGATATTTGTGAATTAATTGAAATTATTACGTATTTTGTGGCAATTTTTAATTAATATGCCATAAGTGGTGGAAAATTGGAAGAATGGAATTATTGGCCATAAGTTGGTGATTAATGGGGAAATTAATTACTAACTAAGTGAAAAAGGGAGAAGTGTGATTAAATGGCTAATGGAGGGATTAGAGAAGATAATTAGGTGTTCACTTTATGGGAACCAATATGCGTGTGACATGTGGCAAAAGGAGATGAAGCAAGAGAGTGAGTAAAAGTTCAATGAAATATTTTAATGTTTTCCCCCCTCTCTCTCTTCCCCTCTTTTTCGCTAAGATGGCATGGAGGGAGTATTATCATCATTTCACTCCTTCTCCAACAGTCTTCTCTCTCTCTCTCTCTCTCTCTCTCTCTCTCTTTCTTCTTCCATTTCCGGTGACATTGGAGCTTAGGAGAGAGAAAGGAAAAGCTTGATTTTGAAGAAAGCTAATAACCTCAAATGCAAAAATTTACTTAATTAATGTTGTTCCTTGGAGTGAGAGCTTCATTTCTATGTTTATAGTTTGGGCATTGGTGTTGATTTGTGCCCACAAGGAAAGTTGGGAGTTAGAGAATCAAGAAATCTCTTTGGCAAAGTGAAAGAGGTAAGTGAGACTAATCTATCTATCTAAGTTTTATGTCAAATGGTTTAGTTTGAAATTTCTGGAAATTTTGGCCTTTAATCCTAAAATGATGACCACTGGGCTTTTAACATGTTTTTGGCATAGTAATGGTATCTTGTAGTGAGTTTTGGATAGATAAAAATGATTTGGGTTTAAAATGTTAAGTTTGGTGATGTAGAGATTTTGGTGTTTTGTGTTGCCTAAAACAAAAGCATGATAATGGAGTAGGAATTTGGTACTCTGGTTTCTGATCTGTATCACTCAAGTGATATGGGGTTCACTTGAGTACAGGATAAACATCACTCGAGTGAGGGTAAGTTCACTCGATTGCGATAGTGTAATTTCCTTTTCTGCTTCAGTTTCTACGTTGCACCTTCGGGTGTAGAGGTAAGAGTGTTGCCTCACTTGCAAGTGTTGTGAGTTCTCACTCGAGTAAGCCTCCTCTCACTTGAGTGCGGGTGTATTTGACAGCATGATCTATCACCTCGGGTTGTCACTTGAGTCCAAAATTCAAGAGTGCACTTTAACACTTGTGAGTGTTAAGTTGTCACTCGAGTGAGGTCTTCTTTACTCGAGTGCTCCCTTTCTTTGAAAGTTCTTGTGCTCTCGGGCAAACACTTTCTGTCCTCACTTTCTAGCACTTAAAGTGCAGACTGTACCATTATTCGAGTGAGGCCTTCTTCACTCGAGTGTCCGTACCAACACTCGAGTGATGCCATCTTCACTCGAGTGCAGCAGTGAAAAAATCAGTTTTTGTGCTTCCAAAAGATGATCTTTGGGATAGTTCTTCCAACCCTTTAGGAGTTTTGTAGGGGTATTTAATGACTCTAAAAGAGCAATAATGATAACCAATTAAGTATTAAGAAGTCATTGAGTATTGGAATAGAGAATTAACTCTTCATCCCTAATTATGAATATCGGATTTGACATTTGACCTACTCGGGAGAAACCGGCGCTAGGACATGCCCGATAGGATTATAGTAGTGATTCTTCTCTCATGTTGTGTATGATACTTGGTATGCATATTTATCATTGTGAATGTGTTATCGGCCATAGGGCATTACAGAGCGAGCAGTTCAGCGTGAGCCATTGTAGGGGCAATGCTCATGATACTTACCTTGGCCGTTGTATCTGCCGTTGTAAGTGCCGAGTCTGCGTTATGGAATCATGGATTCCTGTTTAAGTATCCAGCCCGTGGGGCTGCGTGTTGTGAAATGTTTTATATAGATTCCAATTGTGGTGATATATGTGATATGTTCATGTGGACGTGCAATACAGCAAGCAGTTCAGTATGAGCCGTCGTAGGAGGCGATGCCCATGATACCTACCCCGACCATTGCAATTGTTGTTGTGATTACTGTGTGTTGTATAGATGATTTATTTTCATGTTTTGATGTTGTGCATATTATGAGTGATTTGTTAATACGGGGATTCTTTAGAATCTCACTCTCCTAAAACACAAATTTTAGACAGGGCTGAAGGATCCAAAGGAAAGCGGGCGTAGAAGAGTGGATAGAGCTCCTGGCTAGGAGTTTATTTTGAAAAATTGGTTATCATTTGGATATATTTTGTTGGGTACTACATGTACATATTGGATAATATTTGTATGATCCCCTTGTTATGGGAAACTCTATAGGTAATTGTACCTTGTAGACCTTTATTTATTGAATGAAACCCGAGTATGTTGGGAATTTGCATTATACTCTGATATATATGAATGAAATCAACCTGTACAGGCCATTTATGTTTGAAATGTGAGTGTGAGACCATTGTGGAACAGATGTTGTAAAAGTTTTTGAAAACCCTAATTTTGGGAAGTCTAAATTTTTGTAAGTCCTAAATCATACATGGTCTCTAATTCAAACTTAATTATGTTTTTATGAATTAATCCCGACCTTGACCGTGAAGGGGGTTACACGGACCATATTACCACCTTTAACTAGTTATACCCAAATACCTCCCTATATTGTCCATTTTCGCTATACCTAGAATACTACATATTGATTCCTTAACAGTAGTAGGAACATTATTAGAAAAGAGTATACTTGAATTATCCAAATTAGGAAGCTACCTTGAAGCATCATAATATACATCCTTATCAGTTGTGCTTACCTTCTATAGTTATCATAGTCAACATTCATATACAAAAGTGCATCATCCACACAAAAAAACTATGGTAAAGCACTGGACAGTTATTAGCCAATTTAATTCCCCTAAAATAATTTGCTATCAACACTTTTGTTTAACTTACTAGAAAAAACTTCAACTATTATGATAAACAAATAAGGGGACAAGGGATCTTCTTGTCTTAACCCCCTTATCGGGCTTAAACTTGTAACCTTTATCCCTAATATACACAAATTAAGGCTCACTGTTGTCACACAATCCATAATCAAATTTACCTATTTATCACAAAACCCAAACTTTAACAACACAGTTTTTAAAAAATCCTACTCAACTTTATCATATGCCTTGCTCATATCCATCTTTAGAGCAAATTCAAATTCACTTCCCGTTTTATTTCTCCAAAGATAATGCACAACCTTATGGGCTATCATGATATGTATAGCTATGTTTGGGATAACTTTTTTTTGGGATATAAGTGCTTATTACATAAGTCAAGATAAAACTCCTTTCACACACATACCTTGTATACCATAAATCATGATTTATAAGAACGTATACGTAAAAAATAAGCTATACAAATGAGCACATATAAAATAAGAATACTGATCTACCAAAGTTATGATTCACAAGATTCTACGCCTGTGATTTCTTCTCATCTCTTTTGACCAATGCCTTAAGATCATGAATTCTAAAACATATCCTCCCTTACTGCCTTAGTTTGAAATTCAAATATGTTTTCTATATACCTCCCAACTTTAATCTTCTTTTGAGACCACCCTTTTATCCACCCAATAAACAAAAGGGAAGCCCATCTTGCTGATCAAACCCCTTCAAATTACTGGTCTCTCACACTAAGATTTCAACATTTAAAACCCCTCTTGACCTTTTTGTCTCAGTATTTTCAGCCTTCCTCCGTCAATTCCCCACCCCCTAATGGATTTCTTTTTCCTCCCCACACTCTCCTTCATCTGCGCTCATGAAGGAGTCTTCTTCAACTTCAAAGTCTCCTTCATCTTCTTCTATTTCTAATCAATGAATCCATTATTCTTTTACAGGTGACGGAGGCAGAAGAGAGGAAGAACCACCGCTAGTGAAGAAAGGTAGAACCGCCATTGACAAAGAGAGGAAAAATTTTTGTTGGTCCCTTTTCCTTTTTCTTTATTAGAATCTGGTGTCTGTAGGAGTATTTGTGCCCAACCTTCTTCTGCCCACGAGGGAATTCCAAGCTCATCAATTGCTATTATCTATAATAGTGAAGAAAACAGATTATGCAAATATTTTTTAAACCAGTACATTAGCTTTTGAAAAGGAGATTTGCAAGGTTCATTACTAGAAGGTTTATATATGATCTTAACTACCCTACTTTTGGTTTAATCTTTTTTCAGTTTATTTTTTCATTTATTTAATAAGTTTATTAGTTGGTAGTTAATTCCATAGGCTCAATTTACGTTCTAAACCTAATTATGTTTTAGTCACTTGAGTTTTTTAACTGATTCACAAGCTGTCCACCATAAAAGCAGCATGCAGGAAGGTGGCAGCTGATGGTGGTCTTAAACTTGGTATACCTCAACCCTTTAGATTATGTGGAGGTGTTTTCAAATACATAAATTTTTAATTTTTAACTTGTATGTCAATAATATATCTACTTGAGTTAGTTTCCTTTGCATGATCTTTTGCTTCCTTTTATCTCTTTAAATCTTCTCCCCCAAAAAAAACCCTTTTATCATAAGTTTATGGCAGAATATATATATATATATATATATATATATATATATATATATATATATCTAGGTGTTGTTTCATTATAATCTGAATCTTTTCTAGGTGTGTGTGTGTATATATGAGGCATTTAGTTTGGTTTTGTTCAGATCATGATCAAGTACTGTAGGAAAATATGGACTGGGAAGATGCGTAATGGTGTCATAATGCTTCTGTTAAGCGCATTATATGGACCTTTGAATCAACCTTTTAACACAAGGAGTGAAAGCACAAAAGACACTAATTTGTTTTCTTTATTATATTCCAATGAAACCTATCCTAACATGGCAAATACAAAACATGAAGAAAGTAGCATATATTTAACAAACTTCAATCTAAGAAAGTTAAAATTACAAGATATTTAGTGTAAGCTGAAAGCCAACCATGTACCGTAGCCAAAGCCTGGTGGGCTGTAGCCTTACTGCCCCAATAAACCTGCATGGTTTTGATGTTACTGTGTGATAAAAAGATAAAACTGCACAAGCAAATATAACGTTGAAACCCAAATATTGATAAGAGGCATAAATTAATTTTCTGACATTGTACACCTAAGTAATGAATAGATGAAAATGATGTCTCATTACTTTTTGAGTTGGCACTGCTATGCTTGAACCACACAAGTCGAATGCAAGCTACCTATATATGTATGTTTAGCCTCTACCCAATCTCCACATATGGAGAAAGTGACATTTGTTTTAGAGATACTAATAACCCCTATTTATTTCGGTCGGTAGGTTTTTTATTTGCCATTTTAGATTTAGTGAAAAATCAAATCTTGCCTCTAAAATTGCTATGGACATTAAGGACCAAAGGTGGAGTTTTTTTATCTTCTCTCATAGATTTTTTTCAATCTTTGTTGTAGGAAAGTGTGATAATTGCATTGTCTCAAGTATGTGTAAGTAAGCAGCAGGACTTGTCAACAAAAGTATCTCTTCTACTGGCTTGCATTCAATCATCCAAGGGGAAATAGGGCTTTCAAATCTGACATGGTAGCTGGTTTTTTGTCTTTTATTGGATATATGATGCAGTGTTGTTGCTTTCTTTTGACGATATAGGTTGTTCAATATAATGTTTATTTAGCTATTCATTATGTACATAAATGTAGTAAACTTGCAACTAATAGAATAGCAAGGGGAATAAATTAAATTGTCTCTAATTTAATATATATATATATATATATATCAAATAGGGAAAAAATCTTTTCCATATAAGATATTTCTAACAAGTGGTCTTACATATGGACTTAGAATGGAACTATCATCTGAGTGGATGTTTACTAATTAATATGTATTAAATATGCTATAATCTAATCATAGAATCATAAACTAAATTATAAATGGGAAGATGAATGAATTAAATGGTGAGACCTATGAGTGTGATAGTGTCATGGGCTTAGTTGGTCTCATTCCATAATGATGTATTTTCTGCAGTGAATATGAACAGTAATGCTATGAATTAATGCATTTTGGATGTACCTTCCATTTTTGTCATCATATGATAGTGGGGTTTGATGCATTTAATAGTATTTTGGTCTATCCTTTGACAGCCTCATACCTAGAATAAATTGGTGTCATTACTTTGAATGTTGGTCTTCATCATTTCCTCAAAAAAAGAGGAAAATCAACTTTGCAATGTTAATGAATTTTTACAACTACAAACACTTTTGTCATAAATTTATTACTTGGAGAATATAGAAATAGTTAGAAAATATGCTTGTCACATGTAAACACACTTTCCATTTTCATGATATCCTTCTGGTGCTAGCAGTAAAAGTTGAGCAGTCTTTGACTAATTAGTATCATAGCAGTATCATTATCAATCGTGCTCCACCCATATACCATAATTATCTCATTTCTAGGTAATTTTACATAGCTTTATTTTCTCTCAAACTTCTCCAGAAA
Organism: Inga leiocalycina; assembly: GCA_963242795.1. Classification (NCBI taxonomy): domain Eukaryota; kingdom Viridiplantae; phylum Streptophyta; class Magnoliopsida; order Fabales; family Fabaceae; genus Inga; species Inga leiocalycina. The sequence continues at coordinate 17,477,132 of OY725330.1, forward strand.
GCCTCTAAAGATGAACCATCAGGTGCATGCAATCATCATATATATTCTTCATTTGGACTTGATTAGTTGAATGTGTTTTGCTCTTCACATGGTTTATCATGTTAGTTTGGTGAACAGGGCCCACATTTTTGCAGTGTGAACTTTATTTTAAGCAATGCCTATAGACTTAGCTTTTGACTAGAAAGACTGATTTATTTTTTCTCACACTTACACGCTAAACGTGGTATTGTGGCATTATGCAGAAACAACTAAGCATGCAAGAAGTAATTTAGAATGTAATGTTTATCTACAATAAATCTTCCTTCTATTTTTATACATCATCCTCTAATGAATTAAGAACTATCGAGTGGTCTTTTTTAACCATAAAACATAAAGTACCACATTTGGAAGAGGAAGTATGCACCTTAATGTTGTCCTATATGTTGATTTACTCGAAAAAAGTCCCATCTCTTGAAAAAGAGAGATGTTGCAGCATGCAACCGGATAAGGATTTGCAGGTTGGTTGATTTTTGTTATGCAACATCTTATATATTGTTATGTTGCCAGCTGTCGAATTCAATCCCCATGTAGACTAAGTTTTTGGATAAAGTCAACATTGTTTTGTCTGGCAATTTTGACTGAAGCTGAAAGAGGAATCAATCCTTTTATGACATTGTCTATATGCTTCAGATCCTATACCCTGTTATGTAAGGCTTCTCTGTTCCCATTGTGGAGGTAATGGACTTTATAATTTCCTATATATATATTATTAAATTTCCATTTGCTTTTTTCCATTTTTACTTTCTTATTCTCACAATCTTTTAGATTATTGCTATAAGACACCATCATTGAGGTCAATAGCCTATCTTGATTCGCCATTCATGTTTCTATATTGATTGACTTGAATACATAATGTATTACTGTTACTATATGTTCCTTTATCTAATTTTGTAATATGTGAATTGATGTTGTTTTCTACTCTAAAATTTTTTGTTTAAAGTTCAACTATCAGGTCATCCTATTTGGATTATCATAGCTTTGTTTAAGGTTCTAATGTGCTTTTTGACCTTTTGGCATGTTTTTTTAGGTTTAAACTTGCATGTAAGTGCATTATTCCAAGTGGCACCATATTATGCTTTGTTATTTTAAAAACCTCATGCAGTCAAGACATGCTTTAAAAACGTTTCTCTTTTATGTTTTACGCATTTCCGCTTATAATTTTGAATCCAAGTTTCAACCGGGTTTGGCCAATGGCACTCATGAATATACTGTTTTAACTTACTATTTTATCTTTTGATAAAGCAGTCAAAAAATTTTGTTTACTGCACGTATTTCTCTTCTCTCAACTGATGGCTTAAACATCCCTATGAAGTCGGATTTTAAATGTCTTATTTTAAAGGTTACTTTTAAGTTCATTTTAAAAAGAATTAAAGAAAAAGAAATGAAAAAAATAGTTTAATATAGACAAGCTCCCCTGCAAAATTTAATGTTTAACACTTTAACTTTCATTATAAGATATTGGTTAAGCTTGGAAATTCATAATTGTTTTCTTAACTGCAATTAAGACAAATTTTAATAATGAATTACATATAGAATTTGAGATATCTATTTGACATAGAAGATGTGAATATATCACACTAAGGTTAGTTTATTGAAATGAGTTTGATTGATGCAAAATTTAGTTCTCGGAATAACAGTTACTCTATCTTTTGCCATATCAATCCACAAAAAAGGAAAGACAATCAACAAGCCATGTTGAGTTTATATCTATAAAATCCTACTTTTAAAGAATTATAGTGTGTGTTTGTTTGGACCGATTGGGCTCTCAGTCGGGCTTCTACAGTGCCCAATTGGTCTCAAACAGTAACACCTGCATTTTTTAATGTTTGGTTCACCGTTTCTGTTTCAGCCAAAATGAGCAAAAGTCTTCCATTCCAATAAGCAAGCAAATGAAGCTTATTGGAGCTTTTGGAACCACCGATTTACTGTTACGTATACATTTTTTTTTTGGCAAACTACCTATGTATTTATTTGGCTTATATGTGTGTGTCTATATATATATAATAATATTGATAGAAATATTTTCATATATTTGGGGATCAATGAGGTACTCAAAATCACTTCTAATCACAAAATTTCTTTTATAAAAAATGTTCTAAATAATTTTTTCTTTCTTTAGATAATAATCTTCTCCTAGTCAGAGAATACTTTGGGATAAGAGTTTAGACAAGTTTTGAGTTTTGTCAATATATGACTTTAGAAATGTAGAGAATAATTAATAATTAATTTTAATCAATTTAGATTTATTATTTAGTTATTTTATGATTTTATAATCAATTTTTTTGTATAAACATGTCATAAATTAGTTTCTATATAGTGTTTTACCCATTAAATTTAGTTTAAATAATTTATTTGGATTATTGGAGGTATTATTGAGATTTTAAACGGTTTATTTTGTTAGATTTTGAGCTATGTGAAAATATGAGTTAGGATTTAATATTTAAATTAGAATTTGATATAATTTATAAGAATTAAGCTTGTGGTGCACAGTAGAAAAGACTTTTGGAGTGTACCAATTTAAATTAGAGTTTGATATAATTTTATTAAAATTGTACCATTACCAAATTTTCAAAGTTAATTTTTGAGAAAATTGTGAAAAAATCCCTCCGTGTGTAGATATCTTCTCAAGTCCCATTGGTAATTGAGTTGCCAATGAGGACTTTTTTCACAATTATCCCCTCATTTTTTCATTTTTCATAATTTTTTCAATTTTTTTCTCTTAATTAATACAAAAGTCACTTGTGCAAAAGTCAAACCAAACATCCTAACTTTTATATAAGTTACTTTAAGTTACTTATCCAATCGCTAATCCAAACACTCATCATTTTACCCAATTGAACTTTTTCCCAATCTTAAGATTCCATAAGTTTAAGTAAAAATAAGTTACTTATCCAATCGCCAAAACAAACACACCCATAATCAATTGCTTATCTTCAAAAAAATTATACTTGAATAATTAGAACTAATTTACACGTAATGTATGCATATTCATTTCTTAGATAAAACCTATGTAGATTATATTATGTTGCTCTATTGACTTTTCATATCAATTGAGCGAATTATATTTTATTTCTCCATTTTATCAAATTAATTGTTTTCTCTCATAATTATATTGTTTTAAATGGAATACCTTCATCTCATGTTAGTGTAGTGATTTCATTTGATTGAAAAATAAGTTTGTTCCTTAATAAGGGGAGTAAATGCTAGTTATCATGTATAAGCCTACTTAGTATAAAAGGCCCTTGATTCTTAGAAATGCATAAACTCAAATAAGGTTTCAATTTATTCGCAAGCACCTTCGATATAACCTTATAAGAGAAATCACACAATCTGATAGGTCTAAATTGACTTACCACTTCATGTTTATCTACCTTCAGGATTAATGTAAGATTTGTTTCCTTCAGGCACACCACACTACTCTTCCCTTCAAGAAATTCCTGCACCATTTCCACAACACTTCCACCTACAACTTCCATGAGGACTGCTAAAAATTTCAAAAACCCATATGGTCCTGGAGCTTTTGGACCTCCAAGATGAAACACTACCTCTTTAACTTCTAAGGCTACCACAGGGACATTAGTACACTATTTACAAAATCATTTATCTTATAATTAACAAAATTCAAAACATAATCAAAGGATCTATCAATAGAAGCTTTGAACATATTTTAAAAATATAAAGAGAAGTAGTTTGCAATTTTACCCTCTTCTTCAACCCAAGCACCTCCGTCTCCTTTTAGTTTTAGTGCAACATTGCGCCTTCTTCTCTTTAAAGTCAAGAGATGAAAAAACTTGGTATTTTTATCACCAGCACGCAACCACCAAGAGATCTTAGACCTTTACCACCAATATGCTTCCTCTCGATCCCAAGTTTTCTCAATCTCATGTCAACTTCTCAGCAAGCTCCATCTTTTCCTCTGTTAATACCCCTTCTCTACACTTTGCTAATTTCTTTTTTAACCTCTCAACAAGTTTAATACAGTTTGGAAACACTCTCTTACTCTATTAAACTAACACCTTCCTACACTCCTTTAATTTTAACACAAATTCACTGATTCTATTCCTCATCTCACTACTTATCATAAACCAGGTCTTATTAACCACATCTAAATGGTCTGGATGTTCAATATGAAATATCTCAAATTGAAATGATGGAACTGCCTTTAAACCAATAAAACATAGTACAATCACCAAAGCATGATGGTCATATCTTGTGGGGTCTTCATGAAACACTTGTGCCTTCAGAAAAGCTTCTCTGAATGCCACATTAGCAAGTGCCAGTCAATCCTTTCTTTAATATGATGATTCCCCAGCCTCTTATTGTTCCAAGTATACTTAGTACACTTGAAACCAAGATCCTTTAATTCACAATATGCGATAAACCTTTGAAAATTTAACACCTTTTTAACAGATCTTGGATTCCTACCCCACTTCTCACTCAAGGAAACTAGATCATTAAAATCGCCCACACACAACCCTTCATGCTTTATAAACCTTGCCATTCCTATAACGTTCTCCCATACCTTCATACACTCACCCTCTCTAGGCGGCCCATAAATGAATGTAATATACTTTGGCACTAAAACAGTAGATGAAGATACCAAAGTATTTATAACATTCTTTGAAGACGAAACTACATTAGTCACAACATCTTATGTCTACCATAACACAAGACCACTATTTAATCATTTCGGTTTTACCACCTATTCCTCATCAAACCCACATTTCTTTCTAATATTTTTTCCATTTTTTTCTTTTTTTGTCTTGTTTCTATAAGGAATACTATACATGACTTTCTTTTCGTACACAACTCATTTAGCCCCTTAATTGCTGAGGCTGCCTGAATCCCTTAGCAATTCCATAACAATATACCCCTGGCCCTATTGGGGCTATTATAGGCCAACCTCCCTCACCTTCAGAATTCACAATAACATCAAAACTAAATGAGCCCTCAGAATAATTACTTAACTTCTCTTACTTCTTCCTTCCTACTTCTCCGTTCTTCTAAAAAACATTATCATTCTTCTTATATAATTCTTCACTTTTCTAACTCAACTCTTCCTTCCCAACTGCCTTTCCATATTATTCCACCCTATTCCTACTTCCTCCTTCAGCACAACCCCCTCCTTTCTTCATTTAAGTTCCTGTGGTGTATCTAGATCAGCAACCTCCTTCTTCAACTTAATTTGGTTCATTTGTTCTACTATCTTTATTACTAGTGAATTAGTCAAGAGTAGAACCAACACCCTGGCATTAATCTCTTCTTCCTCTAGATACTCCATATAGTACTTAGCCTCCTCCAATCTAACCAACTTCTCACCCCTTTTTCTTAGCCTCACAAGTCCTCCTGCCATTTATGTTTCACCCTTACACCACCATCTAACAACCTTACTAAAATGCATATTGTAACCCCCTTCCTTGAAAGCCATTAATATGGTTTTAAAATGTGTTATGAAATAAATGGGAGACCAAAAGATAATTGAAAACTCATTAAAGGTTCCGACTTCAAGACAGGATTTGGTTATGTGATAAAGTGGGTTTTCAAAAATTTTTAAAACATGATTAACGTGGTCTCGTTTCCGCTTTACCAAACATATTTGGCTTGCTCGGTTCGGTTTTATTCATTAATATCAGAGTACTCAACAAAATTTTCCGACAAACTCTTGGGTTATACTCAAACTAGTAGGGTCTACAGGGCATAATCGCCCATTTTAGTTCCCATACAGGGGATTACATACAACTTCACAAGTTTACATCATATACAATATATACATTCATCCCAAAAAATGATAACCAACACAAAGCTTTAGTCTCCTAGCAGGGAGCACTATCTACTCTTTGTTACCTGCTTTTCCTTCAATTCGCTTGCCCTGGCTATAGGTTAGTAATTGGAAAGAGTAAGATTCATATGAATCTCAGTAGTAACATTTCACTCATATGATATATAATTAACAAAGCATGTAAGTAATTATCACAAAGTAGTAATCACCATAGCATTCACAGCAGCATTCACATTCGTGACATTCGCAATATTCAAGACAGCTTTTACAACTGCACATGACTGCTTTCATAGCTGTATACACATTCATCACAATTCAATGATAAGTATATATATACAAAGCATTATACATGATATAAGAGAAAGAGTCACCACCTTGGTCTTTCCGATCTTGTTCTTGCACAGATTTCTTGTGCTCAAGGCAGATATCGAATCCTATCATTAGAATTATGGACGACAAGTTATTACTTAATCCAATTCTTTTTTAATTCAAACACTCAAGTTGGTTATAATTAAGGACATTTAACCAAGTCAACTAAGGAGTTAAGTAGTCAATAACCTAAAAGACCAATTTCTAACCTCAGAGTTCAACAATATTACATTATGCCATTACATCTTCAATTTTCACACAAGTGACCAAATTTGCCAGAATTTTTCATCAACTTTGAAAAATCATATCTTTATGTACAAAAATCAAATTGCAGTTATTCCAAATGCTATGTGACCTTTATTTAGTCTATTTTCTAGGAAAAAGACCACCCACAGCCAGTTGGAGGTACAACATTCCTAGAATTGTCATTTATTGCACACTACCAAAATTCAACCCAATTTTCATGACCTAACTTGAAAAATTCATAACTCCCAATGTACAAATCGAAATGATGCAAATGAACTATCAAATTAAAGATTGATATGTCTAATTTTATTCAGAAAATTTTAACCTCCATTTAACATCATTTGGTTATCTAAAAATACCACATAATTAGGGTACCTCGCTGGAATCTTGTTAAGGCAAAAAATCCAGTTTTGCATTTTACGCTTCAATGACCCAAAATTCACAACCCGGGGCTATTCCCACACCATTTTTCGTGTAGAACACAATGGTAACATCAAAATGAACAAATTCTCACTCATTTCCCACATCCTGTTTTGGGCAAAAATTCAACAAAAATTCCAACAATTATCATACTTCCAATTTAAGCCCCTAACTAGCTTCATATGTCCTCTAAGCATCATAAAACACCATAAACATAATCAAATCACCATGACTCTTTAAAACCCTAGCTTGGAAAAAATTAGGGTAGAATTACACATGTCAAAATACTCATTCAACCTACACATCCCATAGCTTAAATTAAAGCTAGTACTCACCTCTTGCTTTTCCTTAGGTTCTCTCTTTAGTTCTTCAATTTTTTTCCTCTTATAAGATAACCCAAAACACCTCCTCTTGAAATTCTAAAACTATAGAAATGAAACTCTTAGGGAGAGGAACAAAATTCATGAAGACCTCAAGAGCAATAGAGGTGATTTGGAAGGTGAAAAGTGAGAAAAAAACACCTACCTCTCTTCTTTGTTCTTCAATGCTCCCTTTCTCTTTCCTTTTCCTTTTCTTTCGTTTTTTCCTCTTTCTTTTCCCAACTTGGCCGAATTTTAATGAGTGTGAGGAAGTGAGAGATGTTTTAATATTCATTGCTTGGCTTCTTGAAATCACTTGGCCCAAAATTAGCTAAGAAAAAGAAGAGAAATAATGTATAGACCTTATTTTGGCTTCTTGCACAAGTTGGTGATTGATTGACCATGTGTGGTTAATTTACTTTTGAAGAAGCCTTCTCTTTCCTCTTCTCTTCTTCTTTTACACCGAAATATTGCTTCAACATAGAGAGGAAATATTGACTAATTTTGCTTTCATAAAGCTTGCCTTTCAAGCCTAGCCATAATTGTTGACTTTTCTTCCATTCTTCTTTTCTTTCTTTTTGACTTGGTCAATGAGTATGGACTTGCTTTAATTTAATTCCTCTTTACTTCCCTTGGTCTTAACAGAAATGTTTCAATAAAAACAAAAGAAAGAATGTTGACCACTTGCTTAGAGGTATATTTGATCAAAGTGACCTAAGTCTTTTTGTAAAAGAGTTGAAATTTTGACCAAATCATCTTTCTTCCTCCTTTACCCTTTTTGGACCTTTTTAACAATATGAGGGAGGGAGTTAATTTGCTTTTTGACCCTCATAATTACTCTTACTTTTCTATTGACCAATCTTGGCCCTTCATTTTTGTTTCCATTCCTATCCTCAAGATCAAAGGGTAAATGTCTCTTTAGCCCCTAATTATGGCAACATTATTTAAATTGCCATTAACTTTTTATTTGTTTCCTTTCTTTCTCTTCCATATGCCATTTCCCCCTTCTTGTAACCCCCTGCCGTAATTATATCTGAAATACGCTATTAAAGTGAAATAGAAACCAATAATAATAATTAAAGCTTAATGTCCAACCCATCTACCAGACAAGGTTTTCACAAAATACATTTCAAAATACAATTATCTTGGTCTCACATTCACATTTCAAATACAATTACTACACGAAGATAAATCACATTTATATAAATATCAGAGTGCACAACATAATTCCCGGCCAATCTCGAGTTTCACATATTAACTCAAGCTTTATAGGACACATTCGCCCATTACAATTCCTCAAACGGGGATTACACAATATCATCTCAAATACATATCCAAATCCAAATACAAATATCCAATACATACTACTCCCAACTATGATAATCAACTACTAAAATCTTATTCCGAAGGAGACCTCACCGCCCTGGGTGCCAACTCTATCCTCGATCTACTACGCTGTCTAAAAGGTTAGTTGGGGAGGGTGAGATTTTAGAGAATCTCAGTAGGAAAACAATACCAATATGCATGTACGATAAATGTTTAATGCATGACATGCTTGCATAACTCATATGCTCACACACAATGACAAAACTGTAAGCTCAATGCTTCAAACAACACACATATGGCCATAGTATAAATTGAAATATAGCTTCAAATCATTCATACATGTTTCACATAATCAAGCAAAGCAATAACATGCATCAATATCAACACAAAAATCAAATACATGCAGGAGAGGTAAGTTCCCTACCCTTGTACTTTCCACGTATACTCTAGCACCAGCAACTCACAATCAGGGTGAACATCAAACCCTATAACCAAAGCAAGGACATAGGATTAATCCCTTTTCCAATTCCTTAACTTTCAAATACTTAAGTTGGTTATCATTTAAGACCTTTAGGTGGCTACTCAAAACCTAAACACACGCCTAAAAGGTTGGGAGAAACTTGACCAAAGACCATCTTTCGAAACCTCAAAATCCCATTTCTAACTGCATCACTCGAGTGATGGATGACGCACTCGAGTGATGGACAACTCATACCCGAGTAAGAACGACTCACTCATACGAGTGCTTGGCCGAAAGCACAAACAAAGACAGAAAGTGATCACAGCACTCAAGTACCAAGATCAACACTCGAGTGATGCCTCCACACTCACCTAAGCCCCAGCAAGTGAGATACAAGAAGTGATCACCTGAGAGCACAGAAAACCCAGAGCCATAAGTGCACTCGAGCACTAGCTCTGGCACTTAAGTGAGGGCACAAAACTCGTGAGTGCCAAACCACACTCTTAACAAATTGGTTGGAGTGACAACCCGAGACACGGGCTTATACCATAAAATACATATTCACTCAAGTGAGACAATTCGCACTCGAGTGAGGACCCACTTCACTCGCAAGTAAGGAACTACACTATTGCTTCTTTCACTTGCAAGTGCAACCAAAACCGAAGGGGAAAGGTAAAACATAACACTGCACTCGAGTGAGATCCCTGTTCACTCGAGTAAGGCTCTATCAGAAGCCAGAACGCATCAGATATCATAATTTTCTCTAACTTCCAACATATGTTCCAATGGTTCCAAAACTCTAACACAAAGCTATTTCCACATAATTTTACATAAGGAACCCATTGGAAACCTCAAAACACCCAAAATCATATCAAAATAACATTTTCACCCTTTGGTCACACTCATCACACACTTTACCCGATTTTACCACTTTTACTTTCAATGTTCCCAAACAAACCCAATGACTATATTACACATCTAAACACCATTTTCCACACAAAACAACATGCAATTCATGCAATTACATGTCACACCAAATCAAGGAAAAATCCACAATTCACATAACTTAACCAAAAATCACAAATAATATATCAAAAGAAAGCTCTTACTCGCCTCTTCTTCTTTCTCAAGCTTGTTTCTTGATTCTTCATCTTTCTAATTTCCTCCAAGCTCTCAAACAACTTCTTTCACAAATCTAAAACCATAGCAATGAAGCTCCCATCACTATGAACAATATTAAAAAAGGGTATTTGAGCTAAAGAGAACAACAAACCAACCAAAATCTCACTTTAAGCTTTCTCTTTCTTCCCTTAGCCTTGGACGAACATGGAGATAGAGAGAGAAAGTGAGGATGATGAAGATGGTCAGCATTTTGGCTTCCCTAAGCATGATAGCCGACTTAGAGAAAAGAGGAGAGAGGGAAAGAGATTTGAAACTTTGACCAATCCAATGGTCCACATTGTGCCAAGTGTCACACTCTCATTCCATCTTCCATGAGCTCACATAGGCACACACACACACATGATTCCACCCCTTTTGATCTCACAGTAATCAATTCTAACCATTGATCTTGAAGTTACCAATGAGCTTCCTCTTCGGCAACTGATCAATTAGTCGACAACTTTACCGTTTTGCGCCTGATTATGGTAATTCTCTTGAATTACCACCAAACCCATCATATCATTCCATTTAGTCACAATAAGACCCTCCCTATATTTTAAGTCAATTTAGATATTAATCCACAATTGAACTTAAATACAGGGTTTCAGTACTACTCATAACACATACGAATCACAGTTCACATCATATTCTCCAAAATGGTCCACTTATCACTAATCACATTCACTTTTGGAGTCATTAAACCCTTAATCGACATTTGGGATCTTGCTAAACTGGAACTTAGCAGTCTACTTATTTTAGACTTATTCCCTAGCCTCGGATCTCAAAATTTGCTATTACACTTCTTCTCGTGTTCAAATTAGGCCTTTGGTCATTTTTACTTTAGGCGAAAAGACTAAATAGCTATATTAAGTTAATCGGAACTACAGTCCTAACAAATTTTCTGAGGGTAATTTTGTCATTAATCACACTATCTATTATGTACATTTAGCCCTTGAGTATATTTTGGGGCATCACACCTATCTATTTTAAATTCTAGAGCAACACCAATATTACAATCCATATTTTCTTTTTCTACTTCTTTATGCTTATCTTCTTTACTCAACCTCTTTACCAATCCCAACTCATTTGAATCAACGTCAAATACTCCTAGAAAAGCCACATATTTAACTAGAAAAGTAACAGTTTCATAATTATTTTTCCTATTGCTCTCCTTAACCCTATACTTTGCAGCCCCATTGCTAATGAAACTCTTCTCATTTCATCACCCTTACACCATAGCGGATCCACAATCACCATAGTCTCATCAATAGTTTTAACAACTTGCATACTTAACCAATTTCCAAAATTAATTATATCATCTTCTTCAATATCCCTTACTCTACAGTTTCTTTGTTCATGTCCTAATATACCACACTTGTAACAAAAACCAAGAAGACGTTCATACTTGATATCCATAAGAGCATCATCCTTTCTAGGCCTGGGAAGCAATATCCCTATTTGCAGAAGCAGTGTTATTACATTGGGGAATGTATTGGAGAAGTAAAGATGATTAAAGATCCTAATATGGAAGACGAGTATAGTGGAGGGCAGACCATGGAACTATACCTAAAACAGGCACTTAGAGAAATCAACTTCCTTAAACAACATGTACTTTTCCCAATACTGTATATTCAGAAGTTGTCCTTAAATCGACAATGGCCTTCCTCGCAACACGCGCCAATAATCCTCCCTTTTGTCAAGCAAAAACAAAAAAACATCAATTCAAATCCCTAATTTCTACCTCATCTTCCATATTCCAGCCCTTCCTGATCATCAAACTACCGTGTTATGATTGTAGTTGCCTTTAATCATCTTACCAACAAGCGCACCTCATGCTCCCTTCTCCTTTCCTCTTCGTTATATCTTAAGATCTATTGATTTGAACCTCTCAGAGCCACATCGACTCGATGATCTGATCTCCATTCTCACCAAATTAATGAAATCATATCGACGTACAATAATCCTGGATATCTACACAAAACCACACCAAAACCACCTTACGCACCTCCGATTCCAATCTTGACACAAACCATAACAAATCGAGATTGAAATCGCTCAGACACCAATACTCACTGTCTAAATCCTCACCTTCCTGGACTATCCAAAGGAAAAAGTCAGAGACACTCTTTAGAACAACTTGCATAGTGGGAGATCGTCAGACTCCTCACTGAAACCACGACGGAACCACCCAAACAGTGGTAGTGTAACCCCCTGCCGTAATTACATCCGAATTACGCAATTAAAGTGAAATAGAGACCAATATGACAAAACAACATTTATAAAACCCATCAACCCGACGGGGTTTTCACCAGTACATTTTGAAATCATTTCAAACCCGGTCTCACATTCACACTCTGAATATAATTACTCTGCGAAGATAAATTACATTTATACAATTATCAGAGTACGCAATATAAATTCCCGACAATTCTAGGATCATATCTTCGCTCAATAAACATAGGGCACATTAGCCCATACAACTCCACTAATAGGGATTACCCAACTTACTTGAATACATTCTCAAATACTGCTCCAATTGTACAAATACATAATCTCGATTACGCAATGATAACCAACTACTAAGCTTTCACCCAAAACGAGTCCTCTTCGTCCTTGGATGCTTGCTTCATCCACAATCTTCCTTCCCTGTCTAAAAGGTTGATAGGGGAGGGTGAGATTCTGGGGAATCTCAGTAGGAAACAGATACCAATATGCATGCAAGATAAGTATTTAATGCATGATATGCTTGCATCACAATAACTCATGTTCACATAATGATGTATCCGCATGCTCAATGTTTCACAACATACTCATGGCCATAGCAAAACTAGAAACAGAGCTACAATCATTCATACATGTCTCACATAATCACGTAAAGCAAGAACATGCATCAATACACAAATACAATTATCAATACATGCAGGAGAGGTAAGTTCCCTACTCTCTTTCCACGTAAGCTCCGGCTCCGGCTGCTCACGCTCAGGGAAATCATCAAATCCTATAACCAAGATCAAGGACATAGGATTAATCCCTTTTCCAATTCCTTAACTTTTAGACACTCAAGTTGGTTATCATTATTGCCCTTTAAGTGCCCTCAAACACCTCAATCAATAGCTCAAAAGGGTTGGAAGACTATCCCCAAAGATCCCCTTTTGAACACTCAAACTTGATATTTTTCACTGCCTCACTCGAGCACAGAATGGTCTCACTCGAGCACAAGTACGGACATCACTCGAGCATGGGTACGGACAACACTCGATCACAAGAGAAAGTGAGACCGCGAGTGAGCACCCGAGAGCACAACTCTCACCTGAGGCACAAGCTCACTCGAGCACGCTGAACTTCACTCAAGCACAAGGTCAAATGCCTCACTCGAGCACCCACAAGAGAAATCCAGGAAGTGAGGACCCGAGAGCACACAAAGCTCTCCAAGCACAGGATCACTCGAGCACAGCCATTTACACTCAAGCACACACCTCACACCCGCGAGTGAGAAAACACACTCGAGCACCTTACTCGCGAGTGAGAACCCGAAAGCACAATTTCACTCTGAACTCACACCATCACTCGAGCAGACCATGCTCACTCGAGCATGTTCTTCGCTCACTCGAGCACAAAGCGATGTGCTCGAGCACCATTCATAAAACCCAGGCGCACTCGAAGCAGAACAAAGGGGAAACTCACATATCACTCGAGCACACACGGCTCACTCGAGCAACATTCATCCCTCACTCGAGCACACCCCTGTCTGCTCGAGTGAATCTATCATATTCCAGAAAACGCAGCAACGCTTACCACATTTCCTAACTCTTGCCCAATTGATCCAAATGGACCCAAAACTTCTACCAAAGCTACTCCCACACAAAATCACTCACTGAATTCAATGGAAACAATAGAATTACCAAAATCCCATTCCATTTACATGCTTTGGTCTAGGGCATCACAATCATCATTTTTCCAAAATCACTAACTTCAATCATTTCAATCCCCAATCAATCTATCTATTCCAAACTCACTCTAAGATACCATTTCTATAACCACAACATGCCAAACTACCCATTGACCCATATTTTCGAAATTAGGGCAATGATTCCAGAAATTCCAAACTTAATCTTTGGCATGAAACATAGATAGAAAGATTGGGTTCACATACCTTGTCAACTTTCTCAAAGACCCTCTTTGATTCTCCAAACTTCATATTTTCGTGATCCTCAAATCACCACCAATGGAGAAACTACAACCACCAAAATAAAGCTCTCAACTCAAGGATTAACATTGGAGAAGAGAGTTTGAGCTAAAGAGGCCATTTGCTTACCTCAAAATCCAGATTTTCCTTTCTCCCTCCCAAGCTCCATGGCCACCGAAACAAGAGAGAGAAAATGAGAGAGAGAAAAGAGAGGAGATGGAGATGATGATGATGTGTCTCACATCACTTATCCCACATCCAAGGGTCCACACTTTGCCACTTGTCACCATCTCACTTCAACTCTCATGGGCTCACATGCACACACATACACATGATTATGCCCCTTGTCCAACTACACAAATCAATCCTAGCCATTGATCTTGGAACTACCAATGAGTTTCCTCCTCGGTAACCGATCAACTGGTCGGTAACTTTACCGTTTTGCCCCTGATTATGGAAATTCACTTGGAATTACCATCAACTCATTTTCATATTTCTTAATCACAATTTGAACTCTTGCTAAACCAAGGCTTAGCAGTCCACTAATCTCAGGCTTAATCTCTAAGCTCAAGTATCAAAATTTGGGATATTACAGGTAGAAAGTCTCACCCTATGATGAGCGAAAAACTCACCCTACAGAGAGGAGAAAAATTCACATGTTATTTTAGTGCACGACTTTATTTAATCTTTGTTAGTATTTATCGTCCACTAATAAATTAAAAATGTCAAAAAAGGACCTATCATTTTTTTATATTATCAAAAAAGGACCTATCGTTGATGCAAAGTGAAGTAAGACTTGTTAATAATTATTTTCACTTGAAAATTACTCCTTATTATTCAATCAATAACTAAGACCCAAATAAAATTTATCCAATGATTGGAAGAGCGGATCTTATATGTGAAATTTGTTTTTGCTGAAATTTTATTTATGTTTTCTAAGGCTAATCTCTTTTGTAGAATAATATTCAGTTATAAAATATTGATAATATTTGAATAAATATAATTTCATAAATTTATTGTTAGATATATTTTATTTATGCAATTATATATCATATTATTTACTGCTAAATATAAACTCTTGTAAGTATACTATTACGAATCTAATTACAAGTTCAACCTTTTTTTATATCATCAGCCATCATGTGACGTCTTTTTTGAATCCTACTCTAGTTTTAAGATTTATGGCTATTCTTTTCAACACAAGTGTCTCATCTGGGAGACAAAACCAAGACCCAAAAGGATCTAACAGGGTTTATATTGCTAAACCAAATATGTTAGTGCTCTTTTTTTTGGCGAGGTTTCATGGTTCAACTTTTATTGCTGGTTTGTTTTTACCTTTTAGAAGCATTTTTACGGCATTCAAAGTAGAAATGTGAGATGAATTTTGTCTCAATTTATAGAAAAATGCATAAGATAGCACTTTTACTTATAAGTTAGCAGCTTACCAATGTTGTTTCGTAGCCCATTTATAACTATGCGTTAAAGTTTATTTAAATGATAAATTCTATAAATAATGCATCTTGTGAAATTTGTAAAAGGATGAATTATTCTCTTACATATTTTTCATAAAAAAACGCATTATTAAGAAAAATAAAAATAATACAATTTATTTTTCAAACTTCAAAAAATTCATAACAACACAAATTCACAAACACAAGTATAATATGCAAAGAAAAATTTGCATATGAAAATTATCTTTGGAATATTTTTCAGTTTTATAATTATTATATGAAAATATTTTATTTCCGTGGAAAATTTAACATATTTATTTCAGAGATAATTTAAAAAATGTCTATTACCAAAATAAATTTTAAAAAATGGAATACTCCGTATATTATCACCTATTTTTATTTGAAAAGATTTGAATTTGAAAAGACAGAAAGCTTATCAGAAAGACAATTTTATACCGAACAGACAATTTGTTTTTAAAGTAAAAGATGTCAATTCTTAGTGGACCTACTAATGATAGAGGCCGATTTCTTATTGTGGGCCCATTGAATCAACAATTTCCAGTTTGTGTCGTTTTCAGCCCAACCTAGCCTAGCTTTGGGTTGGCCCATTAGGCATCTTTTAATTTGACTCCCTCACACCTTATTTGACCAGAAACGGGATTGATGTTTTTTTTTTTTGGCCAACTATCATGATTGACTTATAGGATACACATATAAAATTTGTCACGCTCTTCCGTGTTTTTACTCTTTGTAATTTAACGGTTTTAGCTTTGACATTATAAAGCAAATCTATGACCATGTTTGAAAATTAGTATCCGCCACCTGAATTGAAGGACATAGTTTTACTTTAATCACATCATCAAACATTGCTTGAAAATATTTTTACCTTTGGGGGCAAATTAATTAGGCATGTAACATGTTTATATATTTTTACCTGATTTTTAATTAAGTCACTGTTTTTTCCTTTTTGTTTTAGGTCCTTATAGTTCTCTAAATTATAGATATTGGTTATTTTTCTCAAAATTTTTTAATTTGTAAGAAAAACTACGTTAGTAACAGATCATTTATTTAACTTTCATTCAGCATACTCTTAAATTTATTTTTCCATGTGAATTTAAATAAAATAAAAACCAACAACATGATTACATTTTATGCATAAATGCAAGGAGATTTATTTTTATTTTAATAATAAATAAATTTTATTTTTTAAAAATATTTTTATTTTGTATTTCGCGGCAACTTACATATCGCTTAGCCAGCATTCACATCAGTTTTAATTAACAAATTATGAGTATAATGACTAATACTCCCTCCGGTCCTAATTATAAGATAAAGTTGACTTTTTTGGAGAAATTAAGGAAGCCAATTAAACTACTTTAGAGTGTTTATATTTTCCGTATCCTTATATTATATATTAGTTTAGTAGTCAAATTAATTACTTTGGAGAAAAAAATAAAAATAAAAATACTCTAAAGTAATTTAATTGGCTTCCTTAATTTCTCCAAAAAAGTCAACTTTGTCTTATAATTAGGACCGGAGGGAGTAGTTTATAACTGAAAAAACTATAGATCAGAGGCTCAATAAGGGAGGGGGGGATTACAGGACCTAAGAACAAGGTCATGTGGTGCAATCATAGAACCTTGGCCATGGACGATATAACCAAATTCAACTAAATTTACAATATTTGAGTCTAATTCAATACAAGTGAATATAATTGTATGAAAAAAGGTCATGGCTGCTCTAAGATTTTATGATCATTTGATTCTTGACTTTCCAATAATACTGTTTTATGAAACCGTCCGTGATATCAATGTTTTAAGATTCACCTCGTGTTTTCCTTCTCTAGTTCCATTACTCTCTCTCTCTCTCTCTCTCTCTCTCTCACACACACACACACACACACACAAGATTCACCTAGTGTTTTCCTTCTCTAGTTCCATTATTAATGCCATCACTCACTCACAAACACACTATTACGTACATAAGGAGACAAATAGTCAATATTTTGGCACAATTGTCTCTTTCAACTTTTGCTTTTGCTCTTGGTGCAATAAACTTCCAGGTGGACGCAATCAAAGTTTTTGGGTCAATTTAATTTTGAGTTAAATCCGCTTTTAAATGAAATTTTATGAACATATACAAACAAGAGTTGTTTAACTATGAACAGTTTTGTTTATATATGCTGGTCAAAAAAAGTTTATATATTTTTATATATAGGAGACAACAGTATCTAAACAATCTTCACAGGAAGGACGAATATATTTATATATTTACTCTCTGCGCATGAAGGACGAGTATAATAATGTATTACGGCTTGCTTCTAGAATCGACCATAAATAAAAGGGTTGTGTCCATTAGGATAATACTAAATGATACCGCTAATTCTTAATTAGCCCGAATCAATCAATACACACACATCTATGGTGAGAGTTGCAAGTTGTATAATCTGATATTATATATATATATATATATATATATATATATATATATATATATATATATAGTTATATTATTTCAAACTAACTGAACCAGATTAGTTCATAGCGTCCAAGTTAATAGCATCCAGATTAATTCATGAATTATCAACATTTTGTTGTTGTTGTAAAATATATAAGCGAGTTGGGTTTTAGGAATGTTCAATTTAAATTTCATAATTATTTAAATATAAAAATACTTACAAATGATCTGGTATTAATTAATAAGATATCATATAGATCGTATAACGGATTTGAATGGTTGATTTATAGAATGAGCCATATACCTTTATCACCTGAATCAATTGTAGCAAAAAGAAGAAAGAAAAACCACATGAATTAAGATTAGAGATGGTTTATTTTCTATTATTATCATGTGTACAACTCAGATCCTCGCTATCATATCCTGCCTAGCTATTAATGTATCTATGCACCTTTTTTTTTTTTTTGGTCAAATTGTATCTATGCATTTAAAAAACAAACTAAAACAAGTGATCATACATTCATACAAGAAAATAATGAGTATATATAATGTATATGTATATAACTTACATATATTTTGTGAATATAAACGATCAGGATCATGTGGTAGGCAATAATGAGGGTGATATTAAATTGAGGGATATCTAATCCACTACTATGACCCCACTACAAGCCAACCACAATCTGCCCTTCCCAACTCTTAAGTAAAGAGCTTTTGTGTTTAATGCGATTTCTTCCATCGCAAACTCGAAGCCCATAAACCATATACATATTCATTTCACATATATTTTTGTATAATCCTCCACAATCCTTTCTTCAGCCCTATTTATAAAAGTTCGATAACTGGATTATATGATTTAAGAAAACGGTTAAAATTAGTTAAAAATAATAATAAGTATGTTTGAAAAAAAAAACTTGTTTTTTCAAGTATGCCCTTATTTATAATAGAGAGAGTAAGAGAGTGAAATAGAATTAAGTATAAACATCACCAACATTTTAATTAATACAATACATATAATAAATGAGGGGCAAAAATTGAAAAAGTCATTAAATTTGACAATTCTTGTCGGGCTCTTATAAAAAAAATCAATACAATTCAAATTTTGGATTCTTATAAAAAGGATTGGAGGGAGTATTAAGTACTTCCTCAAGCGTGTGACTTTTAGAATGTGTTCTTGCTGTTTTTCATAAGGCATTTACTAGTTTTAAAAAACATTAAATATTATTTTCTATATATGCCCATATTTAATAAGGACAGTGAAAAAGAAAAGAAATTAATATAATGTTGGAGTTTATTTTAGTTAATAAGAATGATATTAAAAATCACTTAAGTTTTATAACAAATGTAATGTGTTTTAACTATTTTTATTGATAAATCTTAATCAGTTAGAACTAAAAAAGTTGTGTGTTGGCAACGAAATTTGATGATTTTATGGTAAAATAGACTATCACTGATTGATTAGCAATAAAATTCCATCGCAAAATTAGTTTAGTGATAGAATTTCATTACTAATTGTCTATTTTTTGTAGTAATTATACAAAACCAAATCACGCAGACTGACAGTTTAACCCATTGACCCTTAAACAACTATCGCGATAGAATCAATGCTTAACCTGATTTTAGTACCTTGGGACTATATAGAGATTATGCTTATTTTAACTAATTCATAGAATTGCAAAATATTGTTATAGTGATTATTTGAAATAATATGTAAAGAATTTATGGTGTTATTCTAAAAATATGCAGACACTACTACAAAAAAACATTTTTAACATCTCTTTTTTAGGCATTTTAATGTCTAAAAATAAGGAGACGTCTATGTGAGCAACGTAGTAAAAAATGGCAATAACGTTCATAGATAAAAAGACGTCTAAGGCATGAACTTTAGACATCCCCACTTTAAATTGGGGACGTCTAAAGTAGGACTGGTAATTCGGGTCGGGCTAGCGGGCCCAACCCGCCAGCTCGCATAAATAAACGGGTTCAGGCTGGGAAATCCCAGCCCGTTTAAGATTTGAGCTAAACGAGTTTAACCTGTTTAACCCGCGGGCTAAACGGGTTAACCTGCGGGCTAACGGGTTAGCCCGTTTAGCTTATTATTATTAAAAAAAAATAAAAGACAGAGGTTTCACGGTTTCTTTTCCTTCTCTCACTTCTCACTTCTCACTTCTCACTTTCGCCTTTTGCCTTTCGGAGCAACCTCAGAGAGACGGAGACTCACAGTGTCCACGGTCGACACCACCGAATGTCCGAACTACTGCAACTCCCTCCCTCTCCCTCTCCCTCTTCGGCTCTTCCTCTCTTGTCAGTCTCATGGGTGCGACCGTCCGGCGACTGGCGACCAGTGGTGACCCAGCTGAAATCGAACCCTAATCGAGGAATCGTTCATTAGAGCTCTCGGCGGCTCGGCCACTACCCTTTACTCTCCTTCTCTTCTTCCACTCCTTCCTTTAAGCCTCTTCCCAGTTCCCACCGTTGAGTTGCAGCAGGAACCTGATTTGATGCCTACCTCCGCCGTTGATATCACCGCGGCCGAGGATTCCGGCGCCGACTCCCAACGATCAGCCAGTCCAAAAGCTCACGGTATGAAAGATTTGCTATTATTTTGGAATTGTTTTTTCTCCTCCCTCCAGCGAATAGACTGACTACTGAAGGTCTTCGATTGGGCATTGTGTGGGATGCTTATGTTTTTTGTTTTTACGATCCATGATCACTACAAAATTCTGTTGAGTACTTGTAACAAGCTGGCTGCTAAAACTGAGTGATTGGAAATAGCTTTAGTTTTGTGATGTTACCGTTCAGAGGGCGTTAGTAGATGATGCAGATCGGTAAAAGCTTTAGTTCTGTTGTGAATTGTGATTCCTTTTTTTATTTGGTTACAAATCGGGCAGCCTTTTACTGGCTTTTATTTTTGGATTTGAGATCATTTGGGTCGATTTTGGGGCGCTCCTTGTTTTTTTTTTGAAAAACGGCATTGTTAATCGGGCTCAGGCTGCCATTTTGGAAGCCCGCAAGAGGTCGGGCTGAAGCATCCCAACCCGACCAGCCCGTAACCCGTGTTGGGCCAGCCCGTCGGGCTCAGGCTGGCCCGAATTCCCAGTACTAGTTTAAAGTTCTTTTTTTAAAAAAATCATTTATATTACAGATCTGGACTAAACAGTATTTAAAACCATAAATCACATATCATCGTCAATAAAATTACAGATCTAGTATCTGAAATCCAAATCCAAAATCTACACAATAATAACTCTAAAGCTGAAATCTCATAGGCAGAAGATGAAAACAATAAGATGAATTAGTTACAAAAAACTTATCTCCTTCTATTATTGAAATTCATTTTCTCGTAATAATAAATAGAGAAGAGCGACAAGGAGAAATGAACCTCATTTTCTCAGCTAGAATGTAGCCATGAAGCATGTTTCAGAGTCTTGATCTACAAGTCATAATAACATGAGTTAGAAGATAACATAGAAGGGAAAACTAAAGAAAAAAGAGAAAGAGGATAAAATAATAAAAAATAGTAAGAAAGCATAACAGATCTGGAGGTGAAAAAGAGAGAGAGAAAGGAAGAAGTAAGAGGAAAAAGATTATATAAAGAAGAAGCTAGAGTTAAAAGGAGTGGTGATATTGGCTCTTCTTATGTTTGCAGCGAAGGAAAGAGAAAGATGAGTATAAAAGTAGTATAAAACTAATAAATAAAGACTGTTAGTAAAAATTTGAATTATTTTTTGCATCCCCAATTTAATTTAGGAACGCCTAAAGTTGTACGGTTATTTTTTTATTTTATTTTTTTACTTTAGACGTCCCCAATTTAAATTGGGGAGGTCTAAAGTCAAAATTTTTTTTTAAATGAGGAACACCTTTTGACGTGCTTCATATAAATAGGGACGCCAAACAACGCCCCTAATGATACATTAGGGATGCCAATTTGGAGTCCCTGATGTATCAAATTGGCGTCCCTCATATATACGAGGGACGCCAAAGATGTCCCTCATTAAAAAAAAAATTTTAAAACTTTAGACGTCCCCAATATATATAGAGACGTCTAAAGTGTGACTTTACAGACTTTAGACATCCTTATTTGAATTGGGGACTTCTAAAGTTTTTTTTTTTATTTTAAACGTCCCCAATTTAAATAGGGACGTCTAAAGTCTGTAAAGTCACACTTTAAACGTCCCTATTTAAATTGGGAACGTATAAAGTTATTTAGTTCTCACCCATAATTACAAAAATATCACTGTTTTTGTTTTTTGCTTACCTTTTTTAAAAAGGAACGTCCACTAGGGACAAAAATCTATATTCTATAGCAGTGAGCAATAAAAATGCTTCAATAAATAAAGGTACGATAGGAAAAAATAATTAACATAGGATACAAGAGGAAGTTGAAGCTTAAATTTAACACAAGAGGGGGTTTATTTTAGGAGATTAGGTCAATATTTTGCGTCCTACTGCTTCAACTCACTTTTAAAACTAATCAGGGGTTTGCTGTCCCCATGATAGACATTCCCTATATTTTATATGTGTGAGAAAGAATCCATGACTTTCACATTTTTTAAAATGACTATAAATAATATATTCACATATTGAGATGGTGATATCCAAAATACTGCAAAAAATCAAATTTCTTAAAAATTGTATTAATCATGTCATTTTTATAATGAAACAATTCGGTACTAGTGTATATGTATTTATTTTCTATCCAATTAAAATGAGTGAACTTTTAAATTTAAAAATAAATAAAAAGCATTAATAACCAAATTAATAATGGGATAAGTGAAAGGTGAAGTAAATAAATTTTCTAAATACAATTAGGAAAAAAAAAAGATGTATTTAATATATAACTTAACCATCTAGTTTTTCTTTTCATTTTTATGATTGATTAGTTTATAATTTTCAAAACTAGCTAGATTTTACCAAGATAAGTCGTAAGAGAACATTGTAAAATGTTATATAAATTAATTAGTGCAAGATCAATACAAAAAAACTTCATCGAAATTGATATATTAATAAATTTTATAATAGAGACACCCTTAAGTTTGTTGAATATTTTTATAATTCTTTTTGTAAGAAAAAATATGACTTCTTTAACATTTTTTTTCTGATATTACTCTTTAAAATTTAATATATATTTAAAATAATTCTCTCCGGTGTACTCTACTCTATATCAATGAACTCTTTTTTTGCCATTATATCAATGAACTCAACTATTCTTCATGATGCATTTCTTAAAATAAAGTTATTCAACGAATTTTATTTCACAATCACCCTTTGTAATTTCATTCTTTAAAGAAATTCCCTCTTTTCTTAAAAACTTATCATTCTTTAAGCAAAGTACGAGGATAAATTTATTTAAAAATTTAAGCAAGTTGAGAGGAATGTTGTGTGATTTACACCAAAATGAGGACACGTTATGTTAATATAAGGGTTCCGTGTAATATTACCAACAAAATTTTTTTCCAAAGTGCGTTTGATATAAATAAGTTTTGAAAAAGGTAAAAATATCAATAAACAATTTAAAATGATGCAAATTCATCAAAACATTAAATTTCATCAAATATTGTTAGAGTTTTCTTCTTTTGTAATTTAACGGCTGTTTAGTAAAAATTTAACGGTTTTGATGAATATATACTCTTTAAATTATTTATTGGTATTTTTGCTAATTCCAAAACTTTTTGTGCTAGATGTTCCTCCAAAAAAACTTTATTTATAAAATTGTACCAAACCCTAAATATAATATAATATTATCAAACTTGAAAGAATTAGCGGACTTGGCTCTAAACCGAATATAGGAAAAACTTATTGGGATAAAAATTTAGTTTAAAAACAGTTATAATAATTGGAGAAAAAAACAGTAGCATATACTGGAAGAAAGAATTTTGTGAACAAGATAAAGTTTTCAATGTGCCAATAATTGGCCTTCAAAGCTTAAGAGAAGTGCAAAAAGAGGGCCACCCAACTTGGCATAGGATTCTAATCCTACCCCGCCACATGTGCTTTGTCGCTTTTCCACATCTCCATTGCTTAGAACCTTCCCTCTCCCACTTAATTTTGCACCAAATTTTGCTTTTAATTAAACTCTCTAATAACAAATAACTTACTCCCTTTGAGTTAGATAACTCATTTATACAGATTAATAAAATTAATTTAGCTACTTATAAGAAATATATATTGATTTTTTTTAAAAATAATTTCTTTGATCATGTCATTTGGATTTGGAACTACCTTTTAATGAAACCCTCCCAATAGTTTTAAAAACATTTTATAAATTTAAAAAATAAAGTGAACTGAAATCTTATATTTAGGATTGAAGTAAATTCTCTAACTCACATTTATATTTAATCATGACAGGAGTATTTTATCTTGATGAACATTTAGAAGGTTATTTTAGATCATGCCTACAAAAAGTCAACCAATAAGTTCACTAATAGCCCCTCTATTGTAATATCCCGAATTTTGGGATTGGAGGCTTTGGAATAAGCCTAAATTGAGTGGACTACTAAGCCCCGATTTAGTAGATGTCCCAAATATATTCCCTAATGATTCTAATATCTTTGGGGTATTAAGAAAGTAAAATGGTGAATTTTGGCGAATATAATTATGTTTTCGATAAAATTGCCTATGAGGCAGTGAGCTTATCATAAGGTTTTGGAAGACTAAATGATAAGCAAAAATTATGAAATTTTACAGGATGAAAGTAGACATCCTAAGCTTTAATTTGATAGGTCATATTAATCAATTAGAGCTATACACAAAAATATATGAATTTTTGAAGTCAGCACAGAAAAACTGTGAAATTTCTGGAACAGTATGCAAAGATTGAAATTTTGGGAATTTTGTGATTCCAGAAAGCAAAATTCTATATTTTTTCTTGAAACTAGACTCGATAAGGGTTCTATAGGCTTTAGAATCACCTCATTTCGATTTTTCTAGAATTAGTTATGATTTTTCAAAGTTTGGGCAGAAAAACTGTCATAAAATCTGAAAATGGGAATCATGACATCAGCATAATAAAACATGACATCAGCATGATATTAAAAATAAAATCTGCATCTTCTTCCTCTAGTTTCCGTCATTTTTTGGTGAAGCAACATGGAGAAAGAGAGAGAGAGAGTTTTAGAGAGAGAAGAGGAAGAAACTCGCAAGGTAAGCCGATTTCTCCGACGATCTACTTCTTAACGTGTATAACCCTTCTCCTAAGCTCCTCTTCTATATTATTTAAGGGGTTGGAAGCTTGAATTTCAATGTGGGGAAGAGTTAGGGTTCAGCACGAGAAGGAAAAGCCAGAAAGAAGAAGAGGTAACTGCCTGAACTTTAAATATTGACTATTATGGCTGCTGTGAACAATTTAATCGGTGGATTTCTGCTGATTTTGTTCTGAATGTAAATTTGGGAAATATTGTGTTCTAGGCGTTATGCTGCCAAAATTGAGTCTAAATGGTAGTTATAACGTAATTAAATCGTTAATAAGGTGGTTAGGAGTAGAAAGAAGCAAGTCTGCAGAGTCAGATTTGGAAAACCCCAATTTTCCCCAGAGTTCCTCTAAGTTTCAGCTAGCTCTAGAAATGGGTCTTAGAGTTGGATTTTCAATTATTTGATGGTTCCATTGAGTTCAGGAGCGAAAATTAGATGGGGTTACATTTGGGCACTTTTTCGGAAAAGGCCGAGAAAGCATAATTACGGAAACGCCCCTAAAACCCTAAAACTAGGGCTGCCAAGGGCAATTTCGTAATTTTACATTGAATTTGATAATTCCAAGTTTGGAAATGGATTCCTTGGGTGAAAATATGTCAGGATAGCCTAGGTTACAATTTCGAGAAAGTACAGCCAGACCGAGTACGATGGGGCGGGGTCCCCGGGGGTATTTTAGTAATTTTTCAAGATAGACTCATATAAACCCCCAGAAACACTATGGAAGTGTCTAAATAGTACATTTGACATTGTAGGATCGAATATGGAGCCCCGAGTTGTTGGCACGCAAATCGAGAAGAAAGATTGAAGGTAGGGGACTTACCTTACTTGCATGTATTTGATATCTTTGCTTGTGTAATGATGTATGTGATTGCTTTACTTGATTGTGTAGAGCATATTTGAATAAATGAAGCTCTGTTTCTGTTTTTGCTGTGGCCATAAGCTTTTTGTATGAAACATTGAGAATGCAGAAATGTCATTATGAGGCATACATCTAGATAAAGCTAACATGTCATACACGTAGCATCAATCATGCATGCATTATGATATCTATTTCCTACTGAGATTCTCTCGAATCTCACCCTCCCCCTACCAACAATTTAGACAGGAGACGACAGAAGATATGCAAACAACAATGCAGAGTACCGTACGAGGGGATTACAGTAGTGGAATGAAGACAGGAAGAAGTCTCTGTTTCACTGGGACGAGTTTAGACACCCAAGTAGCCCTGTGCAGCTACACTAATTGTAATGATCAGGTACGAACCCCTATGGGGAATTTATGTAATCATGCACATATTATCAGTATAGTCATGCTATTCCTATGTTGCCTACCGAACCGCATATCATTTTCCGCGAATACTCTGGTAAAGGTGAAATTAAAATAAGGGCGTGACATCTATCCTAAAATATAAGCTTTAACTTTGGGAATGAATGTGTCCCAAAATATAAGTGTCTGTTTAGGTTAGCGGTGGAAGCTGTTTTTACAACGTGATTTATGATATAAGAGGTAAGTATGTGAGATAAGTTTTACCTCAACTAGTGTGAACGTGCTTATCAAACACCAATTTAAACAGACCCTAAGTTTCATTCTTATTTTGTCAAAGCATTTATTACATCTATTGTTTCTATTACTTATCCTCTTTACAAATAAGAGTATAGTTGAAAAAACAATGCATATTTATTTCTCTTAATTAATTTTAACAATTTTCTTAATAAACACAAATGAGTTGTTTGAATCTTGTAATTAGATATGGAGGGAGTATATTGATTCATTAGGCTCCCTATGCGGATGTCATTGTTGACCTAAAATTTTAAAAATTCATTTGCATCCTGAACCTTAAAGTTTTTTTCTAATAGCATTCAAAATTTTGACATGACTTTTGGTACATCCAAAACTCAAACATTTTTCAATAAAGGGTTAAAGTGCAAAAATACCCATGAACTTTTCTCAAAAGTACATCCAACACCATAAAATTTTTTCTGGGTGCAAAAATACCCATGAACTTTTCAAAAGTTTATGGTGCTTGGTGCACTTTTTAGAAAAGTTCATGGATATTTTTGCACCTCAAAAAATAAAATTGTGGGTCTCACAAAACGGACGTTTATACCTATTAACGGTTTGACATTTTTGCCCCATTTTGAGAAGTTCATAGGTATTTTTACACCTTAACCCTTCAATAAACCCAGTGTCTTAAGATAATTTTTAATACATTCATCACTATGAAATATTAATCCAACAGTACTTAGTACATTAAGTTTATAGCGATCATTACTATTGAAATTGCACAAAAAAATTATTTTAAAATAATGAGTGCTAATTGGAAAAAATATTTCAAGATACTTAATGCAAACTTATAATCCGATCTTAAAACAAAATCCAAAATCTTAAAAGGCATTTAGTTTGTAGCCTCCATCAAAGCACATTTCCTTCCATCCATCCATCATCCCCTTAACTAATGTCTTGAATGTTAGATATTTTATTAATTAAGATTATACATAAGGTATGTTTGGTTGAGCGATTCGATTGCTTATAAGTTGCTTTTTAATAGTGATTTACGGTATACGAAGTAAGTATGTGAGAGGAGTTGTGTCTCGATTTACGTAAAAAGCAACTTATAAGTTTTTATAAGTTGAAACAAACATGCTTTATAACGATTTGGGACTCCAAAGCCAATAAGGTGCACTTAAGTGGGGCTTTGAGTCCGTCCGAGTCAATGAGTTAGAACTTAAAATATGAGAAGGAAGACGTGCAGCATCTGGCAACCTCATGTTGAAAACGATGTTGCTCCCACTTGTACATGTTTTTGTGTTTATCAGCTTGCCTGACATTTTTGACTATGGAATTTTCTCGCATTCCTTCGCGTGACCGTGAACAGTGACACACTTTCCCACATTTCATTACAGTACAAGACACATCTCCATACGATCCAACACGGAATTAACTAAAGCTCGCTGCCCGTGAAAATGAAATATGTCTTCTCTTTACCATTTCAAGCTAAGCACAAACACGAACCAACAGTTTACACAAACCCATGATCAGCTTCAGAATAAGTAAGAAATAAATCTCCAGCACGCAACGCAAGATAGTACTAGTAGTAATCCATTAACATGTCATTTTTTTTTTAAATTTATCTAGATTGCTCTGTACAAAATAGTCCTACGAAACAGATCGAGAAGATTGAGTTTTTAAACTTTTAAACCATAAATAAGGTACATATGAGAAAGTACAGATGATAAATATGAATTAATTAGCCTTCTCTGCACGGATAAACACACTTTCTAAATCCGGTGGATTGAAGAACCGACGAGGAGTCGCGCGGCGGCGGAAATTGAACTTGGAAGAGGACGGCTTTCGCTTCCTGGGAGCTGGCGGGCAGGTGAATATGGTGGGGATTCTGGTTTCTTCGCTCGTCGGCGTCGTGCAACAGTACTCATCTGTCTTAACGACATCGTCGCAGTCGTCTTGAGGCGGCGACGGCGGTTTGTCGACGACTACTGCGGCAGGGACGGTGGTGTATATGGGCTTCAAAGGCTCACGCAGGGGAATTCCGGCTATGACCCATTTTCTATTATTATCAGAGTCAAAAACTGCTCCGTCGAGTTGAGGCTTCTCCGAGAACCCCATGGCGGAGAATGATGTTGCAGAGCGGTGAATATATAACTAGGGTGGCGGGGGAGCAAATAAAAGGGTTGAGGAAAGTGAGAGGAAAGAGTTGACTGGTGAGGGGAAAAGGGAAAGTGAAAAGTGGAGAGGGAAGAAGAGATGGAAGATTGGGGTTGGCTTTCAATGGAAGAGTATGGAGGAAGATTGTGGAAGGAGAGGGGACAGAGAGAGAGAGAGAGAGAGAGAGAGAGGAAGAAGAGGGACTGGGCTTATAAATGAACAAGTGGAAAAGAGCAACGTTGAAATTGGTGTATGTTTTCGACCAATGAGAGGTGGGAGTGGGAGAGAACCCGAGGAAACTCGTGACGTAAGGAAACATCATGATCGGTTTTTTTTTTTTTCCAAATGTAAAGAATAATGTATTAAATGGAATTTTGAATTAAGGTAAATGTACAATCCTGCCCAAAACATTTTTTGGAATAGTTAAAGACACCATAAATATTTTGTTGGCGCAAAAGTAACAATAAACATTAAAAAGCAGCTTAATAATATTATGTCATTTTTATTAAGTGGGTGGATGTTAGCCGTTAAAATGAAACGTTTGACCGTTTATGCTAATGTGTATCGGGAGCAGGCAAAAGTGGCTTGAAAGGTTAACCAGTGATGCGGACATGTACAATGAAAATTGAAAGGGTATTTCAAAAAAAGAAAAAGAAAAAGAAACTCACTACTTGGCTACCACTACCCGTAATGTCACACCCTTATCTTATTTTAACCTTTTTCAAAGCGTTTATGGAAAACGATATGCAGTTCGGTGGGCAACACAAGAATAACGTAAATATACTGATAATATATGCATGATTGCAAAAATTCCCCATAGGGGTTCACAAAGAATATCTACAAACCTTGTAGCCGCACATGACTCTAGGGTATCTAAACCCATCATAGTGAAACAGAGACATCTTCCTGTTTTCGTTCCACCACTGCAATCTCCTCGTACAGTTCTCTTCTTTGCTTTCAGTACACCTCTTATTTTCACTTGTCTAATTTATTGGTAGGGGAGGGTGAAATTCAAGAGAATCTCAGTAGGAAACAAATACCATAATGCATGCATGATAGATGCTATGTGTATGACATGTTAGCTTTATTTAGACGCATGCCTCATAATGACATTTCTACGTGCTCAATGTTTCCTGTAACAAAACTATGGCCACAGTATAAACAGAAACAGAGATTTAATCATTCATATATGTTTCACATAATCAAGTAAAGCAATAACATGCATGAATATGCTAGGACAAATATCAAATACATGCAAGAGAGGTAAGTTCCCTACCTTAGACCTTTTCCACCTCAAACCGTGTGCTTCGATTCGCGTGTTAATCCCTTAAGCTTTCAACTTGGTCCTAAAACGTTAAATGTACCAGTTTAGACACTTCCATAGTTTTTTTGGTGGTTATACAAGTCTATCATAAAAATTTACCAAAATACCTCTGGGGACCCGCCGTACCCGATCTGACTGTATTTTTCCTAAAATTTCTACATGGGCTATTCTTACATATTTCCACCTAAGGAATCCATTTACGGACTCGGAATTATCAAATTCATTGTCAAATTACAAAAATACCCTTGACAGCCCTTATTTCAGGATTTCAGGGGCATTTTCGTAATTATGCTTTTTCAGGCTTTTCCGAAAAGTGACCAACTGTAACCCCACCTAATTTTCACTTCTAAACTCAATGAAACCATCAAATCATTGAAAATTTAACTCTAAGGCCTATTTCTAGAGATGGCCGAAACTTATAGGAACTCTGAGGAAAATTGGGTTTTTGAAATCGGACTCCGCAGACGTGTTTCTTTCTACTCCTAGCTACTTTATTAACTATTTAATTGTGTTATAACTACCATTTAAACCCAATTTTGGTAGCATAACACTTCTAACACAACATTTCCAAGTTTCATAAACAAAGACAATCTGGCGAAATTTCACCGATTAAATCAACCACAGCAGCCAGAACACTCAATATTCGAAGGTTTGGGAGTTACCTTTCGCTTCCTCCTTTCTTTTCTTGATGTGGCTGAGTATCCCTAACTTTCCCAACCAAGATTTGAGCTTTAACAACCTTCAAGAACAGAGAAGAGAAGTTTAAGAGTAGTGTTATACATGTTAGGTACGAATTCACCGAAGAAATCGACCTACCTCATGAGTTTTCTTTCCTTTCTCTCTCTAGAATTTCACAACTATTCTCTCTCTCTTGAGCTGAAATTTGCGTTTGGTATGGCTGAGGAAAGGAAGGAGATGATGTTTTAATATCATAATGATGTCATAATTTGATTATTTATCAATTTCCCAATTTTTGGATTTTTATAAAATTCTGGCAGATTTCTGCCCAAACTTTGAAAAATCATAACTAATTATAGAAAAATCAAATTGGAGTGATTCCAAAGGCTATAGAACCTTTATTAAGTTTAATTTTAAGAAAAAATATAGCCTTTTGCTAGTTGGAAGCACAAAATTCCCATAATTTTAATCTTTACTTGATGTTCCAGAAAATTCACAGTTTTTTTTTGGCTAATTCAAAATTTTATAACTTTTTGTATATAGCTCTAATTGAGTAATATGACCTATCATTGCCTCGCAGGAAATTTCACTAAAGCATAATCACTCTCTTCAAAATTCATCATTTTATTTTCTTTAATGCCCCAAAGATATAAGAAATATTAGAGAATAGATTTGGGACATTTGCTAAATCGGAGCTTAGTATTCTGCTTAATTTAGGCTTATTCCCAAGTCTCCAATCCTAAAATTTGGGGTATTATAGGCACCGACTCATCCTCATGACATCGACTCATCAAGAAGCTTACATGCAAGGCATATCTGACGATGTCACTGTCGATCCTTTGTCTTCTCTAGTGGCGGCTTCTCCCGCTACTGCTACAACAACAACACCGGGGAATCCTTCTCTTCCTCCCACTGCCGCCCTGACAACAAGCTCTGAACAAATTCCTGGTACCATTAATAATTCCCCTGTCGTGACAGAAAACCAACCCATTGATGATGATTCAGGAATTGCAATGTTTGCCCAATTTAACAGTTCCAGCAGGAGAATGAAAGAGATCAGTGGAAGAGAGACTATACTCTTGAGTTAGCTTCCCTTTTCCTAAAACCTCAAAAATTGGGATTAAAGCGAAACCTAGAGCTAATCCTCTATGTAATTCCTTACCCTACTGAACATCCAAATCTCTCATTTCAAAATGGCGTTGTTTTGTGCGATCTCCATCCTCAGATTCTCATCAAATGTAGGGTTTTTCCCACCTTCGTTGACAATGCTAGTCGAGAGGGTATCATATGGGTTGTAGGTGAGAGAATTTTGCGTACACGTCCTGGTTCTTATAGATGCATATGTTGTGAATATTCCTCGCATGATAAATGTAGATTTCTAGAATCCCCAAAAATTTTGCCCCGTCGTCACCGCCACCGTGGCTAATAACGCCAGAATTTGGATTATACCTGAAGTTTGTGGTATGATGACAAGTCCGACAGAAGGAATCTATTCTAACCTGACGGTATTAGGTATAATTAAGAACAAAGTTCTTATAAACATAGTCAAATTTCATAAATATACATTTTCTCAACCATCAAACATGGAGGATGGTTACCCTTAATTTTGCTCCAATTAGAACAGAAAGCTTGGAGCCATGGAGTTTCTGTTCTTTTTTTTGTGTGAAATACCCTTTCAATTTTCATTGTACACGTTAGTGTTACTAATCAACTTTTTCAAACCACTTTTGTCGGCTCACCATACGTGTCAGCATAAACAATCAAACTTTTCATTTTAACAGTCAACGTCCACCCACTTAACGAAAATTGCATTATTGGGCTACTTTTTAATTTCATGGCTGCTTTTGCACTCAAAATTTTTATTGTGCCTCTAGCTCTTCCAAAAAATGTTTATGAGTAGAATTACACCTTTATAATATAGCGTGTTTCTATTAGAATGACTTCGTCTAAAATATAAGTCAGTTCTAAGATAATTAATACTCATTTTTCAGTTTTGTCTATGTAATTAATGCTTATTTTCAATTTTACCTACTTATTAAATTTTCAAACACATTTTTCAAAAAGGGTAAAAGTGAAAAAAAATTACTTTATGATATATTTAATGAGTTAATTGTTCCTTCTTGTTTTTTGTGAATTTGTTAAAGTGTCATATATTATTGATCATAAGGAGTAGTTTGTTCATTTTATTACTAAGGTTGGATGCCTATAATCCTTTGATTTCAAATACCCTACTCCCTCTATTTTAAAATATAATGTATTTTTCTTTTGTATGACAAGGCCATCTCTTAGTTCATAGCCAAAGATTATCCTTTTTTTTTTGTAGTAAAGCTGAAATCTATTAACTTAAATCATGTGCAGGATAAGTAAGAAACTAGTTTCTTTCATCGCATTAAGACTATTTATTCGCAAGGTGAAAGGTGATCAATGACATAAAAATTAGGGAAAATCCTTATAAAATACGCTTGAAATTGTTAAATCCCGTTTCGGTGCAGTGAATTCCAAAAACCAAAATCAATCGTGTGTCAGTACGGAATGAACAGTGCAGGGGTGCCAAAAGACGATTTTTCCCTTCAACCCTCATTCTTGCCACTTTCAAAATAACAACACAAGCATCTTAATTAACAACTCTGTCTTCTTGATTAACAACTCCAATTTCATCTTTTTACTTTCACAATAATAATACCGGTCTTGTTATTAACAAGACCATATTCTACATTAACAACTCTCATTTCTTATTTCACAACATCGTAATTTAAGTTTCAAGGCCAATAACAACACCATATTTTACATTAACAACAATATATTTTGAAGATGCGAATATGTGAAAGAATAAAGCAGAGTTGTTAATCAAGAACCCGAAGTTGTTAATTAAGAGGCTCGTGTTGTTATTCTGAAAGTGGTGAGAATGAGGGTTGAAGGGAAAAATCGTCTTTTGGCACTCCTGCACTGTTCATTCCATACTGACACACGACTGATTCGGGTTTTTGGGATTCACTGCATTGAAATGGGATTTAGCAATTTCGAACGTATTTTATAGGGATTTTTCCTAAAAATTATCATCGATTTTATGAGAAAGTTTGGCAGCCTAGTCAGCAAAATAATAATCCTTTCTTCAGTTCTTGGCCTATGAGTTGACTAACAAAAATTGTCCCATACTTGTACAACATAAACCTAGCATCATCGACAATATATTTAAAGATATGAGCACTATCACAACCTCTATTAATAAGTTAATAGCTTCAATACATCAATTACAAATGATGCCAATTATTCTAAGGCCCTTAGACTAGTATAGTAGAGTCCATGAAGAATTCATATTAGCTCAACAATGGCAAGAGTAATTGTTGTGAGCTTGCAGCTAAAAGTGCAGATCCATCCGCCATGATTGTCCTAAATAACTTATCCGCATCCGCTTCTATCATTTTCAGGCATTAAACCTTCTATCTCCTATTTGATTAGTCCTTTTAGAGTAAAATGCCCACTTAATCTTTGAAATCGTGCTTATAGAGACTACAACTTTAAATCAAGTATTGATTCGCTCAAGTTTTTTTTATTGAAACTAAATCCATTGTTTCAATAGAGACATTACAAAAAAAACTCAACTAGATCACTTGACCTTCATCAACATTCGCCTTCTGAAAAGGAGGAGGTTGATGAAAGAAATAATAGTTTCCATATATCTTATAGGAATATTTCGCTAATCTATCAGCAATAGTTACGGTCTCCTTGAAATAATGGTTAACCACAACTTGCCAATCCCTGTGAAGTAACAATCTAATATCATCCACAACGTCCTTAAATGGGTTATCCCAATCACACCCTCTCATCATATAGTTTATAGCCTCTATACAATCAGTGGACAAAATAATTTTCCTATACCCTTCTGACCAACATAAGTGTAGGCCTTGAATACAGCCAATCAATTCCACAATTGCTGAAGGAACATTTACTAATTTACAATTGAAACCCTTAATCCATCTATCATTATAGTCTCTAATGTAGCCTCTGCATCCGCTTCTTCCATCCTCCAACACTGAGCCATCAACTTCTAGTTTGAAAACCTCGTCGCCATATTGGTCCAGAGCATTATAAGGAGGAATAAACCTCTTATCTATAGCACATGTTCTAAGAAGATCTTTATTTGAGCAAGCTCTAAAGAAGCTATGGTTTATCTTCAACCCCATGTTTACATTCTCATTGTTAAAGAGCTTGTTGCAACGTGAAACCCATATATCCCATCATAGATAACCAAACAGAGTTGACCATGTGACCTTCTTAGTGTGGTTCCTTCCAATCTCATGAGTTAGGTTCCATTTGATCCAATCTACACCCTACAAGGAAAAAAAACATATCACATTTCTCTTATGCACCCACAGATTTCCAGTAATCCTTGACATTTGAGCAATCCCTCAACATGCGCATCAAATCTGTTAGGATTGGCAGGCACAGCGAAAGAATTTTAAAATTTTTGCCGATCCTAATCGAGGATTTATCAACGACGTTTAAACCAAGTTAGAAAGATTTGTACCTTTTTCAATTCAGGGATTGCGATCTCTAAGAGCCAACACGTTAGGTCCGCTCCCTCTACCGGTATTCATACGAATGCTCTCCAACACAGACAACGTGCTAGCGCCTCCAATGTCTTCTAGGGTTTTCCTTGCGGCTCTAAATTCTCATCCGTGTATAAGTATATATGCTCTATCAAGTTTATAACCTATGAGGGCTATATTCGAATTTCAAAATTAATCTTTATTAATTTAGAAATTAATTAACAATTAATTATCTTGATGAGCTAATTAAATAAATTTAGTTTAAATTAAATCTGTCAAACAATTTTAATTTAACCTATTTATTTAATCCAAATAAAGAGCCATTAGATTTAATTTATCTTCATAAATTAAATATGAGATACTATATCCCTATCATGTTAGTTATTAACTCTAATTTATCTTAATAAAATTAAATTTAAAACTAATACAATATAATAATATCATATAATATATATAATATGTATTTCGAAAATACATACATACATACATACATACATACATACATACATAAATATAAATATAAATATATATATATATATATAATATTATTAACGAATTTTTATATTATATATATATATATAATTCATTCACCCTAGATTAAACATTATCTCGTGTTGGGCCATTCTTGTGTGCGACTCTGTAGGCCCATACGAAGTTGGTAGTAGGCCAATAATTGTACTAATCCACAAGTCGCAAGCGACCTCTAGCAAAACATTACAACTACCCAATTCATATGAGGATCGTTAACACGATGCAACCTGTCATACAACCATGTCACGTCCCTTTTGTCACACGATATATCGGTCAAGGGTGAGGCATGGATAATGTCATTCTCTTGTTCCTGACCATTACTTTCTCGATTCCTGAGTAGCTAACAATAGAAATGGAAACTCATTTCCATCGTAGTATAGCCATACATTTCTCAAACTCACTCATAGAGGGGCCCAATAATATCTCTCTACTAATGTGAGGGACAAATTCTATCTTGATCATTTATATTCCTTTGCATGAAAGACCACCAAACCCGATCGTAGCCTTTATGATCACCCAGTCAAAGTGACTTTTGACTAGTTCAAAGCTTAGCAACTCTCATATAGGAATCCATGATGATCTCAAGTCAAAAGGCATTGTGACGTGGTTATACATGAGAAAAGCTTATGACTTTATCCATATAGCTTTCTCATAGTGGGTTTGTCCAGCACTTTATACTCTTACAAGTGCTTAAGACTTTGATTCGTATGTCCATATTTTATCAAAGTCATACTGGTCTTGTTTAATCTTTGCTCCCACATAGATGACCGACCAGGGACATTTTAGGACAATCTTTATGATTCATCCAAGGATACAATTATCACAGTTAACATGTAAATAATATGATAATAGAATGGAGAAATTTCATTAAATTAATAATGTTCAAAGTACAATGATTGGCCCTTAGAGCACAATTTTCAACAAAATCTTCTTCCCTCTCACAGCCAAAGGGGCAAGTAGCAGATGCCTCTAATCCTCACTGCATTCTTAATTTTGATGTATGAACCCTCCTATAAACTGCAAGCCACATGAAAGTTTTGATCTTTTCTGGAATAGACCATCTCCATAGTATCTTCCATATGCTATTTTCCTCTAGCCAGTACCTATAAAGAGAAAATGATATGCAGATTTTATAGAAAAACAACCATCAGTGGTTGGTTTCCAGAATATTTTGAACGCCCCTCTCTCCTTGCGAGGTGGATGCACACTAACTATTCGATCAAGGACCTGTGGAGGTAGCCAGAATTCCATCTTCCTTCTACTCCACTCACCATTATCCAAGACATACTCAGCCATCCTCTCATTCCTGACAATGGGACCCTCATATCCTGGTATTATATCAATTAGAGGGATGTTCATGTCAGACCAATTATCTATCTAGAAAAAAAGTAGATCTACCATTCCCAATTCTCCTCCCAAGCCCTGTATGTAAGAAATGAGTTCATTTTCTTCTTATCGTCAGGTATCTCATTTTCATCACATTGATATTTTGCCTTAAGAACCTTCACCCACAAAGCCTCTTTCTTGCTTAGTAAGCCCCAACAAAGCTTAATAATAAAAGCTTTATTATGCTTCCGTAGGTCCTTAATCCCTAACCCTCCTACCTTCTTCTCTTGCAAAACTTGTTCCCATGAGATTAAATGTAACTTTCGGTGTAATGCCCCAAATTTTGATTAAGGGCTAATGATAATTATTAAGAATAATTTGTGAATTAAAGTGTGAGTTATCATGTGTTATGTGGCAATTTTAATTAATATACCATAATTAGTGGAGAAATTGAAAGAATGACTATTAGTCAGTGATTAATGGAAGGATTAATTACTAACTAAGATGGAAATGAGAAATGTAACTAAATGGCTAATGGAGGGGTTAGAGTAACTAATTGGTTACTTACTTTATGAGAGCCAATAAGGGTTAAGGGGCAAAAATAACTTTAAACTTTTCTCAAAAGTACACCCACTACCATAATTTTTTTTGGTGCAAAAGTAACCATAAACTTTTAAAAATGGTGCAAAAGTAACCATGAACTCTCAAAAAAGGAGTAAAAGTGATACTACCGTTAACGACCATTTACTCAAAAGTTTTTAAGAGGCAAAAATACCCATAAACTTTTCTAAAAAATGCACTCACCACCATAAACTTTTTTTGGGGTGCAAAAGTAACCATAAACTTTCAAATATGGGGCAAAAGTGACAGTTTTCTTACTGTGTTCAAATGTCATCTTTTGATTGTTCTAAGTCCAGGAAAACAGCACCTCGACTTGTCCATCATGATTTTTCCAAACCAAAAATTGAAAAACTGATCTTCAATGAAGATGATGTTGTCATCCTGCTCTCACCGACATGTCGTAAATGGAATTATTGATATCAATGGTGTCGTAAACACAGTTGCCAAAATTGTTGATGGGGAAGGATCTCAACAATTCCATTCACTACACGTCGGTGAGAGTAGGATAGTGATGTCATCTTTATTGAAGATGGGTTTTTCAATTTTTGGCTTGGAAAAATCATTGTGGACAAGTTGATGTGTTTTTATCCTAGACTTAGAACAATCAAAAGATTACATTTCGACCCAGTAAAATAACCGTGACTTTTGCCCTATTTTTGAAAGTTTATGGTTGTTTTTGAAAAACTGAAAAATTGATCTTCAATGAAGATGACATCGTCATCCTGCTCTCACCGACATGTCATAAATGGAATTGTTGATATCAATAGTGTCGTAAACGCAGTTGCCAAAATTGTTGATGGGGAATGATCTCAACAATTCCATTTACTGCACGTCGGTGAGAGCAGGATAGTGATGTCATCTTTATTGAATATGGGTTTTTCAATTTTTGGCTTGGAAAAATCATTGTGGACAAGTCTATGTTTTTATCCTGGACTTAAAACAATCAAAAGATTACATTTCAACCCAGTAAGATAACTGTCACTTTTGCCCCATTTTTGAAAGTTTATGGCTATTTTTGCACCCAAAAAAAAGTTTAGGGTGGTGAGTGCACTATTGAGAAAAATTTATGCGTATTTTTGCCCCTTAAAAACTTTTGACTAAATGGCCGTTAATGGTAGTGTCACTTTTGCCCATATTTTAAAAGTTCATGGTTACTTTTGCACCTTTTTTAAAAGTTCATGATTACTTTTGCACCAAAAAAAATTTTATGGCGGTGGGTGCACTTTTAAGAAAAGTTTAAGGGTAGTTTTGCCCCTTAATCCAGCCAATAAAAATCTGACACTTGGCAAGTCAAGAGTAAGAGAGAGGTCATAGAAAGTCAAATAAGCATTTTAAAACAATTCTTTCTCTCTCTTTCCCTCCCCAAATTCGGCTGCAAGCATGGGCTAGAGGGAAATCATCATTTCACCTCCCTCAAGCTTCCTTCTCTCTCTCTCTCTATCTCTCATTTTTCTCTCTCCCATTCGTCCTCCATTGTTGGCCAAGGAAAGAAGAAGAGGCTCTTGCAAAAAGGTGAGTATTTGACCCTCTTAATGACCTCTAATAGAAAAACTCTCTTTTACAATCTTGTTCCTTGAGTTGAGGGATTCATTTTAATGGTTTTAGATTTTCTATTTGGTGGTATTTGAGCTCTCAATAAATTTTGGAGTTTGAAGAACCAAGGAACTCCTTTGAAAAAATTGTAGAGGTGAGTAAAACAAACATTTCTATGTAGGTTTTGTGTCATTTGGTTGAGTTTGGATTTTATGGAATTTTGGCTTGATTTTCAAAAATTAGAGCATTATGTGTATGGCATGTTGTGGTCATGGAAATGGTATCTTGGGATGTATATTGAATTGATAGAATTGATTTGGGATTGAATTGTGAAGTTTGAGTTTTTGAGAAATTGCCTTGTGATGTTGCCTAAAATAGAGCATGATAATGGAATGAGAATTTGGTAGTTTTGATGTGTCCATTGAATTTCTTGAGAAAAATTGTGTGGGAGTAGTGTTGCATGTGAATTTTAAACCATTGAAAACTTAGGTTTAAAAGTTGTAAGTTTTTGGTTAGTAAGAACTCTGTGCTGGCAATGGTTTGCACGGACGTTTTGAATGGGTAAATGATGATGAAAAATTCTGAAACTTTCCAATCTCAAAGTCCACATGCCAATCTTCAAAATAGATATATAATTCATTTCATTTCGATGTGTGTGTTGGGAGTTATGATTGTCCAAAGTTTGATATTGAAACTGGGATCAATTCTGGAGCAGTGTGGACCTTTGTTAGATTCTGTATTTTAATGGTTATGGAAAGTAATGATTCATATTTTTCCTGTAAAGAGAGCTTAAATAGTTTTCTATAGGCTTTGGAATCATCCCATTTCAATTTTTCTAGAATTAATTATGATTTTTCGAAGTTCAGTCAAGAAACAGGATTTTTCTTGGCCACGGCCAGCGGATTCTTGGCTGCTGCGAGTGGATTTTTAGGCCACGGCCAACCCCCAAAAATCAGTATTTTACACTTTTGAAAAGTGGTTTTTAACCCAGTGTTTCTCAACCCTTTATGGTTTTTGTTAGAGACATTTGTGGCTTCTTAAAAGATATTAATGATAACCAAATCTAAGTATTGTGAAGTCAATTGAGTATTGGAATAAGTGATAACCTGTTGTCTTTAATTATGACTATAGGATTTGATATTTTCCTATATCGTAGAAAACCTGTGCCTGATCAAGAACGGAAAGACTAAGGTAGTGACACTTTATCCTATATCATGTTTAATGCATTGCTCGTACCTATTTATCAGTGAATAATGTTGATTGGGTCCGTGGCGAGTAGCCTGGCCTTGAATGTTGCTGCTTGGGTTTGTGGTGATTAGCCTAACCTTGAATGTTGTTGATTGGGTTTGTGGCGGTTAGCCCAACCTTGAATATTGCTGATTGGGTCCGTGGTGGGTAGCCCGACCTTGAATAAATGATTGAGTCGCGGCGGGTAGCTCGACTTTAAATGTTGTGTAGCTGA
Organism: Inga leiocalycina; assembly: GCA_963242795.1. NCBI lineage: Eukaryota > Viridiplantae > Streptophyta > Magnoliopsida > Fabales > Fabaceae > Inga > Inga leiocalycina. Next base: position 17,518,264 of record OY725330.1, read on the forward strand.
ATTGTGATATATACTTACATACTTTGTGTAATTATACATCATATACGTAAACTGTTACTACTGGGATTCTTTTGAATCTCACTCTTTCCAATTAACAATTTTAGCCAAGGTAAGCGGGTCAAGGGATAATTAGGTGAACAAGGACGACTAGGATTGCCAGTGGTAGTCTTAGTTTCTTTTTTGTTATCATTTGCACAATTGTGTATATTGGATTAAACATAGATTTGTAATTGTTGTGTAATTCCCGATTTGGGAAACTGAGATGGGCAATGATGCCCTGTAAAACTCTTGGATTAATAATATTATCTCGGGTGAATGTCGGAAATTTTATTAGTACTCTGATATTATATATGTGACAAACCGAACAAACCAATTGTTTTTATGAATTCAAGGATGGAGATATCTCTACTGCTCTACTCTAACTCCCTTACTATACGTTTCAGGGGTAGAATAGTTTGCATGTAATAAATGGGTAATGTAGATAGCCCTGCTTTGAATAAGTTAGTTTAAGCATTCCTATTATCCAATGTATTATCGTCAGTGTCCCATAGTCAAAGATTATCTTTTCCAAGTCAAGTGTGTTTTTTCTAATGACACTTCCATACACATAAGGATCCAATCTCAGACTACTTTATTGGCCAAAAAAAAATCTCAGACTACTTTATTGGCCAAAAAAAAATCTCAGACTACTTTGTTAATAATGTCAGTTATATGTCTTTTTTTTTTTTTTGCCGGAATGTCAGTTATATGTCAATTACCACTCTGGTCCCTATTATAAGTCATTTTTGACCAAAAAATTTGGTCCTATTTATAAGTCCACTTTTAGTACATAAATGAGCTTATGACAATTTTGCCCCTATTTATTGTACCCATAAAGAAATAATTTAAAGAGAGATAAAGATGAAAAAGTTGAAAAGTACACATTCATAAATGAGGTATAGTTGGAAATTTACCCTATAATCATTGGGTTAACTACTTTTTCTTGGTATATGGGATTTAGGTAAAAGGGACTTATAATAGGGACCAGAGTGGTACACAATTATGCTGGACCTTGTCAGACAACATAAGACATCTACCTACACCCATGTCCTATGAGGCTATGACACATCTCACAGTTAAGTAGTTAAGATTTTAAATATTTTTTCCACTTTTCTTTGTTCTTTTTTAAATGCATGGATGAAAGTAATTCTAATATACCGGCAAAAAGAAAGAAAGAAAGTAATTATAATATATTTTTAGAGTTATTTAAAAAAAACGACATTAATTTTTCTTATAAATCCATAGAATGCCCTATATGCTAAAATATGAAATTTTTAATATGTATGAAATATATTAGATTAATTTTTTGTTATAAATATTACTTTTATTTCTTAAAAAATTAATTAAATAAATCATATTTAAATATAATTTAAAATTTTTTATGAGTAAATAAATTTAAATTGGAATTTTATTAGAAAAAAATTCACTGAAGTATACTTTTTCTTAGTTTTCCATAATTTTTAATAGTTTCAAATTTCAAACAAAGATATTTAAAGTGCTTAAAAAATCATTTATCAAAAAATGAAAATTTTAAAAAATAGATATTTACTAACCTAGAATTAAAGTTTCGTTAAATTTTTTTTGGGGTTTTGAGTTCCAATATCAGAAAAACTATTTGTGTCATGAGATAAAATCATAAATCTTAAACCGGTTATTGAATGATAATATAAAAAAAACGGTTCTTTAATTTAGAAAATTTGTTAATAAAATTCAGTGCAGAACTTGCCGATGCAGAAAATTTTTTTGGGGTTTTGAGTTCCAATATCAGAAAAACCATTTGTGTCATGAGGTAAAATCACAAATCTTAAACCGGTTATTGAATGATAATATAAAAAAAACGGTTCTTTAATTTAGAAAATTTGTTAATAAAATTCAGTGCAGAACTTGCCGATGCAGAATTCTGGAAACTAATAATTTGCTGGAAAAATAAATGCCCAAAAGGGGCACAATGGCTGGAGCCGAGACCGAGCGCGGCCCGTGAAAATAGCTGACCGACGGGCAGCACATAAGAAGGATGAAGAGAGGGAAGAGGATTAAGATTGGCTTTGTTTTTGGCGCCAAAATTGTAGTGCATTGGGATCGTCAACCCTACCCTCCTTATTTTATTCTTTAATTTTTGAACTAAAGCCTTTTTTTTTTTAAAATTAACTTTTTTAAGGAAAAGACCTTTCTGCCATACATGAACATGATGCATTGAACCTTTCTTCTTTTCCTTTTTAATTTAACTTTGGTTTTTTCTTTTATTATTATTTTTTTCAAATGTTTTGATGGCCTCATTGAGTGCCAAGGGTAGGATTGAGGAATAAATAAATAACTGAAGAAAAGATGGAATTAATATTATATATCAAACATAATCTTTAGTACTGATTTGGTGTTATCATTGAGCATTTGTTTAATTCTATGTACTTGATAATAACTAATTATTAATATTTAATTATTAGGAAGTGGATAGGATTTGATTCTTAAAATAGATTTGAATCATTGTTTTATGGTACAAATGCTCAATATTATTAGATTAAATATAAATATGTTGATAAAAAAGTTAAATTTAAGTATTGTGTGTTTAATGAGAGACATCTAACATCATGTTTGTTAAATATTAATATGATAAAACTTTATTGATGTAAATTTGATATGGATGTAAAATCCTGAATATGTGAAGTTTACATCATAACATCTCAGATCTCAACACAAATAAAAATGAAAAGAAGTGTATCTCTAATCTTTTAGCCTCCTATAATACTTCATTTATCTCTCTTAATTTTATAAAGTGTTTGTCAGGTCTTCTAATCCTGAAGTCTTAATAAAAATGCTGATATTAAAGTTAAATATGGGAAAATTCACAAATGCTTACATATTAATTTTAACTTTTTAAAATACTAGTAATTAGCACCAAAAATAACATTTTATAATAATAATATTAGGTTTAGATGACTGAAAATATATTTTATACCCTTAAGAGACCAAACTAACATTTTATATAAAACTAGAGCACCATAAAATAAATACACTTTTGTCAATAAAATAATGTAGAGCATAGTACTTATCATTAGTAGTAATGACCCTGGTCCCTGGGTACAAAATATAAACTGGTTAGTTCCTGACTGACAATTTTATGTCCTTTTTTTTAAAAAAAAATACATGTATCCTTTATTTTTTTAGCATAATTAAGATGCTGTTTGGGACAAGGTTTTGCATGTGAAAAGCTTCCCGTAACTATAATGACATAAACCAATTACACCTGCCAAAAGCTGATAACAAAGTCCTTCCATGTATATATATAATCAAAGTTCTGGTGCTCCTTTTCTTAACTCCAACCTCTCATGATTTATATAGTAAATTACTTTATTAATTACAAAATATATATACACATTACATGCAATTATTTATTACAAGATGGTTTACATTTTAGACGAATTAAATATTACTATATTTTTATAATATACTGTACCTTATATTTGGCACCGGCAGAATTATTAATACTAAACTGACTTTGTTTTTGTGAAGATGACGTAGCAACTAGTTACTCAGTTAATATGACATTGTTATTGTCGTTTTCTTTGTAATTACGGTCTCACATTTCTAAGCACATTATTGACGTTATTGTATACTTTACTTTAATGCATGATTAGATTCTTGTTGGAAGGATATAATTGGAGACTTATTTTTATTATTTTTTGCGTAATTTCAGGTGGAATATTCTCGTAAACTCAACAGCATCTCCAATGTTTTAAACGCAAAACATCCTATTGGTTTCTGACACTTTTCAATTTATTCCAATCCAATTGTTCAACTTTAATTTAAAGTGACAAAGAAGCCTACCCACCAACTACAAATAAAGTAGTAACACGTTCACAATTCTGAAGAGAAGAATAATCGAGGGTATTATCCTACAAAGTTTTTTTTTTTTTTAAAGACGTTCACATGGTTGGAATCTTTCTTCAATCCTCTTAGCCTTAGGCTTTCTAGTTGATATATTTGATCCATTAAATAGCGTACGTGATTGTCTTTTTTGGACCATCGCGTACGTGATTAATAGAGCTACCGTTTAAGGAGTTATAACAAAAAAATAAGAAGGTTATGGGGCAGTTTTGCGTTAGAAATTTTAAAATAGGAGTAATTTTGACTTGATTGTTATGTTAATTAATTTTGACCGTTAGTTGATTAAATATACTGAGCTGACAGTTCATATGTCATCCACGTCATTTTTGTTAAAAAGCAAATTTACCTCAAAAATTTTAAATCTGTGCAAATTTGTCTAAAGAGTTTTAGATCTAACTTTCAAAAAAAGAAATAGATGGCACATGAATTTTCGAGACAAATTTGCATCATAATAAAAATAACGTAGATGATATGATATGTGGACTGTTAGCTCAGCATATTTGGTCAACTAACGGTTAAAATTAATTGAGATAATAATTAGGACAAAATTACTATTGTTTTAAAACTTTCAGGATAAAATTGGCACTTAACCCAAAATAATAAATAACTCTTCAAAGTCTTGTCCTTTAAACCAAATGACGCATTCCATGACATGAGCAAAGAACAATTACGTAAGCTAAACCAAACATCTTAACATAGTGATTTTGCAATATTTAAGAGTAATTTTGGCTAGTAAAGCACAATAACAAGAAGCATTATATTATTAACAGTATGTGGAATTGACTATATAGATCACATGATATCATTGTACTCTGTCAACAATTAAATTTATAGACATATTATTAACCAAAAGATCCAATTCAATGACTTTTTTGAACATTCTTTTCTTTCTTCACACTTTTTAAATGACTCCATACTTTTTAATCTACCCTATCACTTACATCTCTAACACCCTTCTTTGTATAAGTTCAAACTAACTCAAAACAATTTTATATTATTTTCTCTTTAATAGGCGATATTCCTACCCTTAGCTACTATAAACTCATCTATCATCTCATAGGCTTGGATCGCTAGCCAGTTCATATTTTCTAAAACTGTGATCTTAGGAATCGGAATTTTCATGTTCAAAGCAACTGTTTAGTTCTGCCACACCATTAATATAAAACTTCTGCTAGAGAGAGGTCAGATTCGCTTAAAACAAAAAATACACAGTTGCGGGATGATATAGAAGATGAAGTGTCTGAAACGAAAAAGCTTAGTGTCACAAAAGCTGAGTGATATAATACAAAGTTTCAGAATGATGATATGCTTAGCTTTTTATTACATTACATCCTTGAATAACCTCGATGGTCTTCATACTGCTCCATGAACTCATCATTGAACTTCTTGAAACTAGACATAATTGCAGGCATCTCTTCCTCTGCTGGTAAAATTGTTGTCCTCAGATGGAACACCCTACAAGTTCAGTAGCTTTATGAGAAACAAAACAACACTGGAATCTCTTTTCTTATTCATAAGGCTTGTTTTAGAAATATATCACTACAAAGTGTGTGTTTGGATGGGATGCCAGAATCAATTTTTTGATCTAATCATGGTTTCAAAGCAAATTAGCCAAACACCCATTAACCTGAAATCTATTTAAAGCTCAAAACTTTTAGTCTCAGAGAAGCACATAAGTCCAGCTTTTGGCAAAATCTGTTTTATCCAAAATCTATTCTGCAAAAGCTAAAGCAAACACACCCAAATTCATCATATATGATGCCGGAGGACTAATCATGTGCCAATTTCTTAATTGGAAGTTAAATTACATTTTCGTTGTGTAATCAAGTAGGCATACAAGAGATACAACTTTTGATTAGTGTTTGGTTTAGCTTAAAAAACAAACACTCTTGTGCTTTTATGAAATAATACTCCTCTCACATATTCACTTTGCGCAGCATAAAATCACTTAAAATAAACTAATCTAAACAAGCACTTATGTATTTAATGTAATGGACGTGGAAGCCCTTTAGTTTTTATGCACGGTGAGTGGTAGGGATTACTACTATCTAGGCCACTTTGTAAAGTTAAGAACCATTTTAACTCAACTCATGATGAACTTTTAAGTGAAACTTCGTGATAGGTTTTATCAACATCTTTATTAGAGAAAAATTAGAGTGATATATAGAAAAAAATCTGTACCCTTCTTTCTGTCCAAATCCTGAACCAGGAACAGTAGATATGCCGGTGGCTTCCAGAAGCTTGAGACAGTAGAATACATCTGGAACCTTTCCCGCTTGTTTTGCAGCCTCTATTGCCCTAGGTGGCAATCTTATTTGAGGGAATGAATACATAGCACCTGAACAGAAAGTTAAGTGTTCATCTATGTATTAGCTTACTAGGCGAAAAAGAAAAGTTCTCAGAAATTGAAGAAACAAAAGAAAGTGGAGTATATACTCATTTGTACACAGTTCATATACCTTCTGTGAAATTACAAACAACATTTCTGCAGCTGTTGAATTCATCAGTCATTAACCTTGCTCTTCTCCTCAGTGAATCAAGTACTCCCTTGCTGCATATTAGTACAAAAATGGTCAGTCCACAGCTTATAGAGACCATGTTCATATACATGAGTGAAAGAGAAAACAATGCTCCCTCCAGTTCAAATATAAGATTAAAAATTGTGAAGGGGTCTGGTACTCTGGTTTTTTTATATAAGCTTAAGTTTAAACTTGTCTGATTATTTAACGAGTTTTTTCCAATTTTGTCACGCTCTCATTACTTTTTCTCCCATACATTCTCTTTCATCCTTTTTTCCACTAATTATCTCTCTCACTTATTTTCTTTATAAACAAAGGGCCTTACATATTTATTATTTTAACTACTTTTAAATGATTTCTTGATAAGTGCAAATCGGTTATTTTAACCTTATATTTTGAATTAGAGGGAGCAGCTAACAAGATGAAAATATTGAGATTTAGCAACTTACTCTAAGCATAAATTTTACCTTTCCCTAATATATTGGTCATAAGAAATGTCTCCGGGTTTGGGCGGGTTAACCATCAGTCCCATCTGCAGAACAAAGTGAAGATTGAAGGAAAGGAATGGGAGGGAGATAAATGCTAATTGTAAAGTGGACAAATACTGAGTCCATAATGAAACATCATAATAACAAGAAGGATTCAGCTCCAACTCACAAATATCTGTGCTGGAACATTTGGACTGAGTGACACTGATGAAACTTTATAGATCTCATCCACTGTCTATTAAAAAAAGGGAGAATCAAGGAAAACATATCAGCAGTGTAGATACACCATAAACTGAAGGTAAGCCTTACATAAAAGATGGAAGGTTACTAAATACTCAATTAGGGCTATCCTGGCTCTTAAATGCTCTAAATTCTAGCCTAGTCATTTTAGGGGGTTGACCACATGAGTTTGACCCTAAGGTCTAGTGGGTGTTTGGATTGGATCCAAAAAGCACTTTTCTGATATAAACCATGGTTTCAGAGCAAATTATCCAAACACCCATTAAAACCCAAGGCCCATTTTACAGGCCAAAATCATGGTTTCAGCCAAGTGCACTGGTATAGCTTATGGCAAAGCGATGTTTTGGTAGTTGGGGTAATAATCACCACTGTCCGAGATAAGAGTACCAAACTATCCTCAGACCTTATATGCCCTTTTTAGTAATTTACACATGAAAAGTGATTATGATAACAACCATCCAAAGAATTTCAAAATTATCAATATAGTTTTTTCACAAAATCTATTCTTTTAATATCTTTTTTTCAAAATCTATTCTCCAAAAGCTAATCCAAACTCTTATGGGCTAATTCATTTCAAGTTTTACGGATAATAAAGTTGCAAAGTAGTTCCAGCTTTGAAACTCAATGTATAAAAATGCAGCAATAAATAAGAGTTGTTAACAGACAAACCTCTGGAGGAATATTGGTCATCTCGAAATATCCACCCCTCTGTCCACATTCACCCCAATATCCTTTAGACACACTGTGAAAAGAGACAAGTTGGAGTTCCCTGCTTATAGGGGGGCCCATCTCCATCAAAACCTACTTGTGTTAAATGAATAGTTAGTATTAGCTCAATTCAACATAAGAGGCAAAACACCAGGTAGCTAGCAGTACAAAGTATACCTTTTTAGAACTAATGAAAGGTCGTTCATCCTGATATATATTCTGCTGGTAAACCTCATCTCCAAGCAAGACTAAATTTTCTTGGTAACAAAATCGCAAAATCTCCCTTAGATTAGCTTCACTAAGGCATTGACCAGTTGGATTTCCAGGATTTATGATCACCATTGCCCTTACCTGATCAAATTTGAGTTCGTATGAAGTTAGGCATTACATAAAAGGATAGGAGGATATTTGACAAATCAGAAGCGCTTGAATTTAAGCGTTGAATCTAAATCATGCGGTAGACTAGATCATCATGAGGTGATTTGGTGACTGAAAAAAGTCACAAGAAACAGTTTAAACATTTTAGAATTGCATTTGAACAGATAATTCATAAATGAACCATGTAAGTCGAGTGATGAAACAACCGACAAAGTCATTTCTGGTTGTCATTTTAAGAAGTAACAAGGAAATCAGGTCAGAAAACAAAAGACTTGACTATGAGAAGGTTCATGGGCTTCATATTGTCATATTGACAAGCGTGAACACATACAGTTATTCCTTTATAGCGAGCCTGTGAAACTGCCTGACGAAGATCATTAACATCAAGGCCCCAGTTTGCTGTCTCTTCCAGGTAGTATGGAACAAGAGATCCGCCATAGAGAGCAATTGTTGCTGAGTAGAGTGGGTATTGTGGGACAGGAACCAAAATCTGGCAAAAAGAAAGTATTGGAAAATACTTTTAAATGGCACTGTGAATACATAAAACATCAAAACAGACATGCTAAGAAATAGGACTCATATGCATTACCCCATCTCCTTGACCTCTGATGATGGTACCTAGGATCTGCATCACACCTTTGCTGGCACCATCAGTGAGATTTATAAGCTCTGGATCGCTGTAAATTGAGCAAGAAGTGATTAATCCACATTTACCTAACAAGTAGCAAACTAGGCTTGAGATCCCCTAAAAAGTATAAATGGAAAAAGAAATGGAGCAAGCATGGAGGATAATTACCTAGGATAACCATCACGCCTTTGAATAAACTCTGCCACTTCCTTCCGTATGCCTGGAATGCCTCGGGAGTCACTGTAAGCACCTAAAATATACAACAAGTTCTACAGTTTGTTAGTGGAGGTTTACATGTCAAAAATGGAATTCCCAACACATGAACCTATTGAGAGGAATTGAGAGAATGATAACTCTCAGGAATTTAACTATAAGAACACTCTCTTCTCACCTCTCTCTCAATAAGAATCTCACTGAATAAGAGTTAGAAGCCCAGGAGAATCTCCAAATATAAGAAATATTATTTATTGACTCATATCTTTGTATTGGGAATAACTAAGATATTTATAGAAAAGTATTACAATTGCAATAACAGACTCTTCCTAATAATTCGAGAATTCAAATGGAAAACAGATTCAACAAACTTTCAAATTCAAAATACAAACAAACTTTCAAATTCAAAATTCAAATAATGCAAGAATTAAATAATAATTAATTAATGCTAATTTTGAGTTTGACGCCTTTGTTTGCCTTTGATAAGTCAAACGATATCTATTATCACTTCCCCCTTTGAAAACCACCTTGTCCTCAAGGTGGAAGTCTGGATACTGTTTCAGCAGGAGGTCATAATCTTCCCAGCTTGCATCTTCTTGTGGCCAAGCTTTCCATTTGATAAGAAGCTCCAAATAAGGTCCCTTCCAATGATAAGCCAACACCTGTTCAGGTTCTAGGAGCAATTCAAAATCTGCTGTGATGGGTAAATCAGCAAGTGGAGAAGAGGGTGTGACCCCATATGCTGGTCGCAATAGTGAAACATGGAAAATAGGATGAATTCTTGCGGTGGAGGGCAAGTCCAGCTCATAAGCAACAGGTCCAACCTTCTGTTTAACAATGTAAGGACCAAAGAACCTAGGGGATAGTTTGTTATACTTTCGCCTTGCAAGTGAGTGTTGACAGAATGGTTGAAGGTGTAAGAAGACCGAATCCCCTATGTTATAGGTAATTTGCCGGCAATGCTGATCAGCATAAGTTTTCATCCTATCTTGAGTCTTCTTAAGATTATCTTTTAAGAGATGCAGCATGTCATCTCTTGTTTCCAATTCTTCTGCAAGTGCTGCAATGTGTGTCTCACCCTTGACAAAAGGATGAAGGATAGGAGGATCCCTTCCATACACAACCTTAAAAGGAGTGGCATTGGTTGATGTATGAAAACTAGTATTAAAAGAATATTCTGCCCAACATTCAAACTTACTCCAAGTACGTGGCTGTTCATGAGCAAAACACCTTTAATAAGCCTCTAAAGAGCGATTGACAACTTCTGTTTGGCCATCCGTTTGGGGGTGATATGAAGTGCTCATATGCAAAAAGCACTTAAGAAAAGAGGGTCCCTATCTGAGATAATTGATTGGGGCATACCATGCAACCTCACAATTTCCTCACAAAAACGTGCAGCTACTGATTTAGCAATGTATGGGTGACAAAATGGAATGAAATGACAATACTTGCTTAATCGATCAACTACAACCAAAATGGTGTTGTAGTTTCCTGATTTAGGTAGTCCAACAATAAAATTGAGTGAAATGTCTTCCCATATTTGCTCAGGGGCTGGTATAGGTTGCAATAGGCCAGCAGGGGACAAGGTCTCATATTTATTCATTTGGCATATATGGCATTGTTGAATAAAAGTTTTCACATCAGATTTCATGTGGGGCCAATAGAAGGTACCCGAGAGCCTTTGCAGAGTTTTCAAATACCCACCATGTCCTCCTGAAGGTGTCAAATGAGATTCCTCAATAAGTTTGGCCCGTAAGGAAGAGCATTCAGGTATCACTAAACGCCCCTAGTAATATAGCTTCTGATTTGCAAGTGAATATCCTAGTTTGGAATCAGAATGTGCTGTAATGGCAGCAATGATCGGTGCTGTAGACAGATCATGCAGCAATGCTTCTTCAAATCCCAGAAAATCCAGCGGTAGAGGCATGACCAAATGGAAAAAATCTGCACATTGGGGCCTTCTAGACAGTGCATCAGCTCCCACATTGTCTCGGCCAGCTTTGTATATAATGCTGAAGTCAAACGGCAGAAGTTTAAGGATCAAACACTGTTGATTATTTGTGAGGACTCGCAGGTCAAATAGATGCTTAAGACTGTGGTGGTCGGTTCACACTAGAAAATGCCGTCCTAAGAGGTAGTGACGCCATTTCTGGAGTGCTAACACTACGGCTAACAATTCCCTGTCATGGGCAGATTTGTATCTGCTGGAAAATGAGAATCCTTTGCTATAAAAAGCCACTGGGTGTTCCTGCTGCAATAGAATAGCTCCAATACCCTCCATGGAGGCATCACATTCAACAATAAATTCTGAAGTGAAATCTGGTAACTTGAGAACAAGTGCAGAAATTAAAGCTATTTTAAGTTTTTCAAATGCTTTTTGGGCAACCGGAGAAGGTCTAGCAATCATACCATAGTGCTTCACAAAACGCCAATAATATCCCGTGAGTCCCAAGAAACCACATAACTCGGTGACATTAGAAGGTATTAGCCAATCTCTTACAGCTTCCACCTTCTCAAAATCAGTCTCTACTCCCTGGGCTGAAATTCAGTGGCCAAGGAAGGACAATCGAGATCTCCCAAATTCACATTTCTTAAAATTAGCAAAATACGAATACTGCATCAAAATCTGAAATACCGTGCATAAGTGGATTTCATGTTGTTGAGGTGTCGGACTATACACCAAGATATCATCGAAGAAGACTAACACAAACTTCCTCAAGTGTGGCCTAAAAAGATCATTCATGGCAGCTTGAAATGTGGCTGGAGCGTTGGTGAGACCAAATGGCATCACAATGTATTCATAGTGGCCACTATGAGTTCTGAATGCTGTTTTGGGTATGTCTTTAGTCAATACTCTAATCTGGTGGTATCCTGAATGGAGGTCAATTTTGGAGAAATAAGCAGCCCCATGTAACTCATCCAACAGGTCATCAATGTTAGGGATAGGATATTTGTCGAGCACCGTAATTTTGTTGAGAGCTCAGTAATCCACACACATTCGCCGCGATTTATCTTTCTTTTGCACTAGCAAAACAGGGCTAGCAAAAGGGCTGGAGCTAGGCCGAATGAATCCCTTTTTGAAGAGTTCTTCTACCTAGCACTCAATTTCATTCTTTTGAAAATAAGGATACCTATAAGGTCTTAGGTTGGGAGGGGTGGCATTTGGGAGTAAGGTGATGGCATGGTTATGTTTTCGGGTAGGTGGTAAAGTCATTGGTCCATCAAAAACTAAAAGAATTCGGTCAGGAGATCATCTAAATTCAGAGGTCCAGCAAATCACACGACATTATAGATTTTAATTCTGCCCCATGATCTAATTGTGGTATTCCTTGAAGCTTATAATGCTTACCTTCAACCCAAAATATGAGGAACATCTCGTTCCAATTGGCTTGGATGGTGTTGAGCGAAGCAAGCCACTTGATGCCAAGGACTAAGTCAGTGCTGGCTAAAGAAAAAGGATAAAAATCCTGCTTAATAGTCAAACTTGGAAGTCTAACCTCAACATCTCTACAAATCTGATTGCACCGAATTAATGTTCCATCTCCAATTTGAACTCCAAAAGTAGGCACTGAGCAAGTAGGCAAGCCAAGTTCTCTAACAAGTGCGTCAGAGATGAAATTGTGGGTTGACCCACTGTCAACCAACAATACTACTTCCCGAGAATTAATTGTCCCACTTATTCATGGTTGCAGCGGAGGGTTGACCGAGAATTGCAATAAAAGATACCTCAGTGTCTTCCAGCGCCGGTTCAATGTCGGTGAGGGACCAGTGCTACTCTGTAATCGGGTCTCCATTGTCGTCAATTTCCAATAGCAAGAACGAGCCGACGCAACGATGCCCTGGTCTGAATGGATCACCGTAGCGGTAGCAGAGGCCCTTGTCCCGTTGACGCTGATGCTCAACATCAACCATGACGTTTCTAGTTGTGCTCGAGAATGAACTGGCGGATGACGATGCGATTGGGGATGGTGATTTGGTAAGGCCAGAGGTTTGGGATGTGCTGGATCGGTTATCTCGGATCTGGTTGCTGGGGCTATAGGTTAGGGTGGGTTGGTTTGGGGTGTAATTTGGGTAGGCTGAATATGGGCTTGTGTATGTTGGGCTGGATCGGTTTTGGATTGGTGTATAGTTGGATTTTGGTTCGCGAACAAGGGTTAATTTTCCCTCATATTCTAGGGCCAGGCTGATTGCTCTAAACACAGTTCTAGGTTTATGAATGCGGACATCTGCCTTAAGCTCCTCCTTTAACCCATTCAAAAATACTCCCAATAAACAATGATCTGGCCAATTCGTCACTCACGCTACACGTCTCGCCCATTCCTGTCGGTATTCATGCACAGTACCGGTATGCTTGATGCTGCAACGATGCCCATTAGGATTTTGATATTCTGGAGGCTCGTAGTGCTCCTGTAATACTTTCACAAAATCATCCCAATAAAGAACCAATCGTTGAGAACTTGCCCATGAGAATAAATCCAAGGCGTCGCCCTCTAAGTACTTAGATGCCACGTCGACTTTATCATCTTCATGAGTTTCGTAAAAACGAAAATATTTTTCTGCCTTAAGAATCCATCCTCGCAGGGCTCCTCCTTCAAATTTCAAGAACTCAATTTTGGTATACAGTCGTACCCGGTTATACTCAGAGTCTTCATCTGTCCCACCAGGAGCTCTCTGTTTTCTTCTATTCTGACGGGTTGATTGTGCCTCCAGAGCTGTGATCTTTTCTTTTAACTCGTCAAGGGCTAATAGCGTTTCTGTGATGGCAGCCAAGTGCTCGGCTGATGAAGGGTTGCCTTCCAATTCACTTGCGCCGGAAGAACGTGTGTTTACCATTGTGATCAGAACGTGGCTCATACCAAATGATAAATCTCAGGTGTTCAACTATAAGAACACTCTCTTCTCACCTCTCTCTCAATAAGAATCTCACTGAAAAAGAGTTACAAGCCCAGGAGAATCTCCAAATATAAGAAAAACTATTTATTCACTCATATCTTAGTATTGGGAATAACTAAGATATTTATAGAAAAGCATTAAAATTGCAATAACAGACTCTTCCTAATAATTTGAGAATTCAAATGGAAAACAAACTCAACAAACTTTCAAATTCAAAATTCAAATAATGCAAGAATTAAATAATAATTAATTAATGCTAATTTTGACGCCTTTGATAAGTCAAACGATATCCATTAGAGCAATTCAATGGTGTTGGTCATTAAGTCTCTCAATTTCAGGGAAGAGCTTGATCAAATATGAAATTCCCCAATATTCTGCCACTGCAATCCAATTTATGAATCAATTTCTTTTATAGTTGAACTAAAAAATTGATCTATGGTCCTTGGGCAAGGAAAATGAAGGAAACTTAACAGGAAAAATTGGATGGATGGATATAAGTGCTATATTGGATCTTTAAACATAGGGTAACACTAAAGCACTGGGTCAATAAACCCAGCATTCTTACTAGAATTAAAAATAACTTGAAGAAGAAACTTGCAGAATCTATGATCAGCACACAATTTTCATACTGCACTATCTTTGTGAATAAAATTCTCATGGATCATTATTTGGAAAATTGCTTTTAACCTATGAGGATTTTCCATTTTTTTCAAAGAAGCTGAAAAAAGCCAGTTTTCTGCCTATCACAACTGCACTCTAGAATTTTTTTTCCCCCACATGGGATAGTGTATAATTGAAACACTGGTAACTTCATAAAAGAAATGCAAATTCCTGTATAAAACTTTCAAAGAGAAACGGATTGCATATAATTCTACTATTTTATTTTGAATATACAGTTGGCCATAAATTATTGGACAGCGCTTAGAAAGCAATACCTAGACCTCCTGGGGCCATTGAAAGATAATGTTTAGCTCTTGCAATTGCATCTGCAGGGAACAGCAATCCAACTTTGGGATCTTCTAGTAAAAATGGAGCCTGGCACAGAGCAACAACCTGCAGCAGAAAATTACTCTGGTTCACCATAATTAACAAGTACCAAAATTCGACACTCTAACTATATAAATATATAAGGAGTATGTTTAGTAGTTCTTGATAGTAAGAAAACTGCAAGATAGAAATTGAAGGCAGAAAATATGGTATAGAAAGTGGACCTGACGAGGGAAGGTCAAAGGTCTCTGTCCTAGAGCATGCGGGTTGCCCACATTAGTGAATATAATCTGCCAAAATATTTAAAATAGAACATGAGTTTATATCCATTAAGATCATTTCATCCAAAAGCTGAAGTTTGCTCAAGAATATGATATTCTAAATTTCTAACCTTCTTCCCTTCTTTCTGAAGCTCAGAAGCTCGGAGGTATAATTCACCTCTAACAGCATATTGAGCCCTCTTCACATTTTCATTTATAGACTCATGGTCTAAGGGTCTTGGAGGCATGGTGGAGCAAAAGACTTTTTGCAGATGTCACCAGATAAGAAGCCAAAAAAATTGGCTAAAAATAAAGCCCGTTGCCAACCTGATTGATAGGTAAAGCAGAAAAGAGCCCTCAGATTAAATATTTTTCTAACATGTAAGATGTTTTAATTCAGGAACATGTTTGGTGGCAGAACTCGAGCTAATTGGTGCAGTAAACTTCGGAATGCAAGGATCAGAGTTTGTTATATCTGAAAGGCAATAATATATTCTATTTAGTGGAACAAATATAACTGCGACAGATTAACAATAACATGTAAATAACATGATTATTTGAGAGGGAGAAAAGCTGGCTCATGAAGTTGGATAGAACAAGGTTTATATAAGTTCACATTAAAGTTTTATATACTTTAAACATGGAACACAAGCCCCATATTTGCAACGGGTCATAACATTTCCCCATGTCCTCTAACTTGTGCATCTCATTTGCTCAAAAGAGGGAAAAAGAACGAGGATGAAAGGCAGAGCAAGGTTTTGCTACCAAGATGAACATACACAAGAAAAAAGTGTCTAGATTCAAAACATGTCGGAATTTAAAATTGGACACGAGCCAATACTTTATGCATATATTTGACATTTTAGATACTAAGCACACTTCATCATGTCGTTGCATCCATGTTAGTGTTGTATCTGCTATCTATGTTGGCATCCATGCGTCCCTGTCATGGATATGAACTTTTGGGAGAGTTGTCCCACAAAAGCTACCTTAGAGAACCCAAATTTCATTTAAGACTTGTTAGAATCCCACAAGTCAAGTCCCATATAATCCCCGTACCTTCAATAAAAGACTCCTCAGAATCCCAAAGATTGCAGAAATAAATCAAATTAGATCAAGAGTAATCACAAACCCATATTCCCAAAATAAACACAGAGGAGGTAGCTTTTTACTCGTTGATAATATGGAACAGACTGAACTCATCAAATTTTCACTTGTTTAGATTGACCCTATAACAGAACGACCCTAAATGACTTCGATGACATAATTACATCATCATAAGAACCAGAATATCCAGTACACAATGATACACGTCCAAGAAATCGAAGTCAACTCATAACACAGTTCAGCCACTTCAAACCTGAATCCTGAACCAACCCTTCAAGTTTAAGAGAACAAAACACAAACCCAGTTCAAAGAAAAATCAAAAGGTTTGCCTTTTAACTTTCTCAGAACAAATGTATATCCCATAACTAAAGCAATCGAAATGTTACCTGTGAGGTTGGCTTAGAGTCGCTTGTAATGTCCTGAAAGAAACCCACACACTGTGCAGAGCGTTATGCGTGTCTGACGGAATATAGAGACTTTTTCTATTTGTATAATGGAAAAAAGGAATGTTTTTTTATTTATGGGAGTGGCAGCAAGTGAACGAAATGGCAGAAGCAGAACCACTGAATGATTTGAATGGATTATTTGGGGTCTTTAAATCAAATTGGAAGGATAAGCCTGGGGCAATAAATGTGGCCCAAAGCCTCCTGGGAGATAACAGAGCCCTGGCCTTGAGAGAAGTCGCTGCTCGACAAAATATTAATGTCACTTTCTCTCTAAGAGGAGTGGCTCTTATTTGTTTATCAGGTTCTCCACTATGCACAAACCAACTGTGGCTCAGCTCGTCCCTTCTTAAGATTTAACCTTCCTCGCCCAAGGTCGTGAAGAAGAGCAATTTTGTTTGTGGGACGATGAAGGGAAGGAAGTTGGGGATGTAAATTTTATGTCACTTTCTCTTGACCGAAAGGTAGAGTGAAGATGAATTGAGGGCCGACAAAATGAAAACAGACCAGAAGAAAGGAATTTTTTTAAAGGCTTGAGATGCAAATAAAGTATTCTTCCATCCTAAATATAATATATAAGATAAAGTTAACTTTTTTTTTTGAGATATAACAAAAACTAATTAAATTATTTTAAAATATTTATATTTATTATTTTTTCTCCAAAATATTTTGCTTAAGTTATAAATTGATATATAATCTAAAGATATACAACATATGATATAATTAAGTAATTTTTTACATTCCTTAATCCCTCCAAAAAAATATCAACTTTATTTTATATCTAGAACTATAGGGATTATCAACCATTAAGTACTTTCCTATCCACACAGTGTCCTAATTTTTATATGGAAAATTATACATGAAGGTTTTAAAAATGTTGATAAAATGTCATGGACATCAAGTTAACCAACATTCATCCTTTAACAAACATGTTAAGTAAAAAAATGGTGCAAAATATACATGAAGGTGATCCAAAATGATGAAAAAATGATACAATCGCTAAGCCAATCAACATTGATTGTTTAACAAACCGTTGCTATACCCATTGCACAATGTTTTTCCTCCCAATAGTTACGTCTGTTACTATGGGGTCTTTTACACGACGTGATGACTGCACCTCTTTGTACCGGAGCTATCTCTCCTTAGTTGCCTCATCCACTATTCTTTTGGTTTTTTTTTGGGTTTGTTGGATATTGGTAGTTTTGCCTCAATGTTAACGAGTTGCAAATTAGGGACCCTGCTGTTAAAAATTAGCCATGTGTTAGAAGAAGATAAAGAAGAGGTCTAGAACGACTCGCTTGTCATCACAGAAATCGACGCGTTCAAATCTTCTGATAATATACATTGACATTAAAGAAACTAAAGAAAATAATGATAAAATGGCACAACCGGAGGAGGTATATTTTGTTATGAGTTCAACGTCAGGAAATCTCATAAATGGAGTGGGGTTTATAAATTTAAGGGGTTCTCCCTCCTAATAGGCTCGTCTTTTGAGATGAGCTCTTTTTTTGGGTTTTTTATCATCACATTGGTGCTTTCATTGAGAGCTCAATATTCACGGAAAAGGGCTACCCATGGAGGGTTCTGACCGACAGGAGGCTGGGGACGTCGACTCTTAAAGGCACATTGGGAAATCTCACAACTAGAGTGGGGTTTATAAGTTTAAGGGGCTCTCCCTCCCAATAGGCTAGTCTTTTGGGATGAGCTCTCCTTTTGGGCTTGTGATTGTAATATTCCAATTTTTGCTTATGGGCTAATCATTATTATTGTGGATAATTATGCATTTAATTGGAATAATGATGTGCTTTATGGCAATATTAATTAATATGTCATAATTAGTGAAAAATTGGAAGAATGGAAATATTGGTCATAAGTTGGTAACTAATAAGGAAATTAATTACTAACTAAGAGAAAAATGAGAAGTGTGATAAAATGGCTAATGGAGAGATTAGAGTAACTAATTGGTTGCTTATTGTATGAGAACCAATGAGAGTAAGACATTGTCAAAGTGAGAGGAAGGGAGAGATAGAGAAAAGTCAAAGGAATTTTAAAAATATTTCTCTCTCCTCCCTCCTAGTTTCAGCTGACATGAAAGGTATGGGGAGGAGTAGAGTGAATCATTTCCCTTCTTCATCCTCACTCAACCTCCCTCTCGTTCTCTCTCTCTTCTCTTCTACATTTCCGGCGACCTTGTGGGCAAGAGAGAGGAAGAAAAACCGATGATTAAGGTGAGAAACTAGACTCCATTGCTTAAACTTCATTTATTAATGTTGTTCCATGGAATGATAGCTTCATTTTGATGATTGTAGTTTACCGTTTGGTGTTGATTTGTGGCCACACAAAATTTTGGAAAGTGGTGAATTAGGAACTCTCTTTGAGAAGGTTGATAAGGTGAGTGAAACCAATCTTTCTATTTATGTTTCATGCCATTTGAAGTAGTTTGTAATTTCTGGAAATTTTGGCTTAAATCCGAAAATGAGTGTCACTGTTCATTTGGTATGTTTTTGGCATGAGAATGGTATCTTGGAATGAGTTTAGGATATAGATTGATTGATTGGTGATTGAAATGTGATGTCTGGATGATATTGGTATTTTGATGACTTTGTTGCCCAAAACCTAAAGCATGATAATGGAGTAGGATTTTGATTATTCTGATGATCCCATTAAGTTTATTAGGTGTTTTTCTGAGGGAGTGGCTTTGGGTACAGTTTTGTGTCCATTGGGATCAATTGGACAAGTGTTGGGAAAATGCCTCTGTTTTCTGCGTTTTCTAGTTTTTTCTCTACATCACTCGAGTGATAGGGGCATCACTCGAGTGCATAATGAATAACACTCGAGTTGTGATGGGTTCCACTCAAGTGGAGAGGTGCAATTTGCTTTTCTGGGTTTTGTGTTCTTGTTGCACTTTTGGGTGTAAGGGCAAGTGTTGCCCCACTTGCGAGTGAAGTGGGACATCACTCGAGTGAGCTTCCTCTCACTCGAGTGCTGGTGTATTAGACACCATAGACTTGCCTCTCGGGTTCTCACTTGCGATTCTGGTGCAAGAGTGTGCCTTCTCACTCGTGGCTATGTGGTATTCACTCGAGTGTAATTGGCTGTGCTCGAGTCCTCCTGATCCTTAAAAACTCTTGTGCTCTCGAGTGAACACTTCCTGTAATTCACTTTTGGGGACTCGGGTGAGCATCTAACTTCCACTCGAGTGAGTTGTGTTATGCTCGAGTGCAATGAGCCATTCTGGCTACTGCCATTTCCTTTTGTGCTCTCGGGTGTGCACTCATTGTCTTTCACTCTCTGGTATCCGAGTGCAGACCGTACCATCACTCGAGTGAGGTCTCCTTCACTCGAGTATCCGTACAATATCACTCGAGTGAGGCCATCTTCACTCGAGTGTCTCTGTGAGAAATGTCAGTCTTGTATTTCCAAAAGGGAATCTTTGGGGATAGTTTTCTAACCCCTTAGGGCTATTATTATAGGTATTCTTGAGTACTAAAAGAGCAATAATGATAACCAATTAAGTGTTAAGAAGCTATTGAAAATAGGAATAGAGAAATAACTCTTCGTCACTTATTATAATTATAGGATACGATATTTGCCCTACGCAGGAGCGACCAGTGCCAGAGTGTGCACGGAAAGATCAAGGTAGTGACTCTTCTCTCATGTTGTGTATGATGTTTTGGTATGCATAACTTATCATTGAACTGTGAACTACACGTGCCATGGTCCATTACGGCGTGAGCACTTCAGCGTGAGCCGTTTAGGGAGTGACAGTGGTCATCTCTAATTCAGCCGTTGAACTGCTGTCGTAATCGACATAGATCTTTGTGAATTTGACTCGTGGGGCGGCGTTTGTGAATCCAACCGTGGGCTGTGTGTATCTTGCCAGTGTGGCATGCGTTATAAAATGCTTTATATGAATCTCAGCTGTGGTAAAATATATTATGTGGATTTTGTTGTGCAATGCAGCGTGAGCTGTAACCCCCTCACGGTAATTATATCCGGATTATGAAATTTAAGTGAAATAGAGACCAATAAAACAAAAATCACATTTATAATCACTCATCTCCAAGAGATGGGGTGTCCAAACAAAACGTTTAAAAACAGGATTCATCTGGTCTCACATTCACTTTCGAATACAGTTACCTGTGCAGTTATATCACATAATAAATATCAGAGTGTGTAACCAAAATCTCGGCAACCCCGAGTTACTTGTATATATAGAATGGGTTTAAAGGTTTCCCAAAATGGGGATTATATATCCAAAATTGTTATATATATACATCTTATATACATACAGTAATCCTAAGAGCCAACTAGATAACCAACATCCAAAATGAAAAATGTCCCTAAAGCCCTAACCACTCCTGGTTGGCCGCTTCCCTTTCGAGCCACTTGCCCTGTCTGAAAATGTTAGTTATTTGGAAAGAGTGATATTCTAAAGAATTCCAATAGTAACAAATCACTCATACAATATATAAACACAAGGTATGTAATGTTATCATGTTCACCAGCATCATCAACAACACAATGATCCATGGCTCGCGCTACAGACGACAGTACTCACGGCTGTATCACAATGCACTATGCTCGTTTTCACGGTAATCACAATGACAGCTTTCGCTACAAACACTATGCCCGCTTACACGATAATCATTATGCCAGCTTTTGCTGTAATCACAATGCCCTCTTACGCGGTAATCACTATGTAGCAGCATCACAAAGCCCAAAGTATCTCAAAGCACAACGTATCACAAGGCACAACGCTCCACAATGCACAAAGCTCCATAAGGCACAAAGCTCCACAATGTATCTCAAAGCAGCAGCACACAATATATGATAGGCAAACATACAATACATTTACACAAAGTATAAGAGAGAAATCACTACCTGTATCTTTCCTGACGTTCTTTGGCACAGTCGGCTCACGCATCTGACAGATATCAAATCCTATACCAATTTAAGGACAATCGATTAATCTCTTTCCCAAATACTTATTTCCATAATACTTTAAGTTGATTATCATTTAGGACTCTTTAGGTGACTATTAGAGGCCTAAACATATGCCTAAAGGGTTGGAAGAACTACCCTTAATACCTCTTTTTTGAAAGGCAAATCACAGATTTTAGGCTGGCTCACTCGAGTAAAGATGACCTCACTCAAGTGATAAAAGACTCGTGCTCAAGTGAGAACGACTCTCATTCACGAGTGTTTGACAGTGAGCAGCTACTTCTACCATAAAGTGCTCACATCACTCGAGTATAAGGCTTTATACTCGGGTGATGACTCCCAATCCACTCGAGTCCCCGAAAGTGCAACACAAAGTGACAACCCGAGAGCACATGCAACATCAGAGGGGCAAGATCACTCGAGCATACCCCTCAGTGCTCGGGTGAGAAGGTTTCACTTGCGAGTGTCGGAACACACTCTTGGACATTAACAAGTGAGTGACAACCCGAGAGCAACCCTAACCAAGAACTCACACCATCACTCGAGTGATCCCATGCTCACTCGAGTGATCACTAACATCACTCACGGTGAAGGAAGTGCACTCAAGCCCTCTTCATGAGAGCCCAGGCAAAACATGAAGCAGAAAGACAAAACGCAAGGCAGCACTTGAGTGAGTTCCTCCCTCACTCGAGTGAGGCTATCAGATTGCCAGATCGCAGTAACCGACAAAAATTCCCAGATTGGTCAAAATCACACCCAATGGTTCCCAAACTCCACACAAAGCTCATACACACTTAACATGACATAGGGAACCCATTAGTAACCTTCAAAACACCCAAATACCATTTTAACCACAATCTATGCCCTTGAGTCTCTATGACACACAATACCCAATTCCAATCAATACTCTTCCAAACTTCAAAACCATATCAAATACCCAAAGAACCTCACAATGAACTAATCCAAACATTAATCACTATGAAATTCACACATTCCAAAATGACCATAAACCAGGGCAATTTCCCAGAATTTCTCAAACGTATCCAAAACTCATAACATATATATAAAAAAGCATCAAATGCTTACCTTTTCACTTTGCCAAATCCAGATTCTTGATTCTCCAACTTTCAATTTCGTCTAATACTCAAATCACCACTTTTCAAGATTCTAAAATCACCACAATGAAGCTCTTAATGAGGTGCACAATATTAGAGAAGAGGTTTAGGGCATTAGAGACCAACTAGAACATCAAAATCTCACCTTCCTTCTTCCTTTTCTTCTTGGTCGCCGAAAAGAATGGAGAAAGAGAGAGATGATGAGAGATGGAAATGATGATGATGATGTTTCTTTTCCCTTGAGCCCATACCTCCACCAAAACAAGAGAGAAGGGAGAGAAAAAGTGGACTTTTGTCCCTTGTGCCACATCCAATGGTCCTCACTATGCCACATGTCAACATCTTCTCCCTTCCATTATGAGCTCACCTAGACGTAAAGCATAGGATTCTGACTCATGGTTAATAAATCTCAACCATTGATCTCTAATCACCAAATACACTTATATCAAATTTACATCATATTTCTCCAAAAGTGTTTAATTACACTAATTACAATCAATATCTGAGTCATTAGCCCTTAATCCCAAATTGGGTCATTACATAAGCAATTCTGCGTGAGCAATCGTAAGGGATGACATGGGTCATACTAACCATTGCTGTTAAATTGCCGTTGTAGTTGCTTGTGTGGATAATGATTTGCTTTCATGCTTTATTGTTATGCATATTATGAGTGATTTGACACTACGGGGATTCCTTATAATCTCACTCTCCCAAAAACCTTGTTTTAGACAGGGCAGAAGGATCGAAAGGAAAGCGGGTGAAGAAGAGTGGTTAGAGCTCTGGTTTAGGAGTATACTTTGGTTATTGGTTATCATGTAAATCATTTGGATATTTTTGGATCAATTGTATATGTATTGGGATAGATTGTATAGTTTTGTGTAATCCCCAAGATAAGGGAAAAGTATGTAGGCTTTGTGCCTTTGTATAAACCCTTTTATGAGATAATGAACCCGAGTGTGTCGGGAATTTATGTTGTACTCTGATATGTATGAATGGAATCAATTTGTGCAGGCCATTTATGTATATTTATATTGTGAATATGAGACCATTGATGAACAGGTTTTTGTAAACCTTGACTTTGGAAAATTTTATTTTGTATAAGTCTCAAATCACCTAAGATCTCTAATTCTACATTAATTATGTATTTATGAACTAAACCTAGGCCTGTAGTGGAAGGGGGTTACAGTGATCATTACATTGGTGCTTTCATTGAGAGCTCAATGTTCACGCAAAAGCCTGCAGGAGGCCGAGTGAAGTGCTGTGGTGTGAAGCTGCCGGGGAGGGGGTGACTATGTTATGAGTCCCACATTGGGAAGCCTCACAAAATATAATGTGGTTTATAAGTTTAAGGGGCCCTCTTAACAGGCTAGTCTTTTAATATAGACTCTAAACTCTCTCTTTGGATTTGTGATTATCACACGTCTTCATC
Organism: Inga leiocalycina; assembly: GCA_963242795.1. Classification (NCBI taxonomy): domain Eukaryota; kingdom Viridiplantae; phylum Streptophyta; class Magnoliopsida; order Fabales; family Fabaceae; genus Inga; species Inga leiocalycina. Next base: position 17,542,537 of record OY725330.1, read on the forward strand.
AACGAGGAGGTATCCCATTTCGTTGTGTAGAAGATTCCGTAGCGGAAATGTGGAACGTATGGTAACTATTTGCTAAACTATCAATGTTTAGTGTGTGTTCTTTTACTCCCAAAACCATGGTTTCAGAAGCACTTTTCCGCAAATCGAGACAAAACTCCTCTCACATACTTACCTCGTAAACTGTAAAAGCTATTCTCCAAAAGCTAATCAGAACACACACTTAAGTGATTTAATAGCCGTAACATTCTTACACCATCTTGAATAATAAACCAAATTTGTACGACATTCGAATATGATAATGGAACGTGAAAAATAACCTAACTTTACTATTAAGTCTCCAATCATAAGAAATCTTTTTAACCAGAAATCATGAGAAAGTAAAATCACAGTATCATAATATTAAACATAAAAAGGCAACCCCACGATCCACCACAACGAAGGGTAAAGTGTAAGTAGAGATAAAAAATTCAATTGATTTTGACAGAATATAAAACAAAGCTTCATTCTGTATTAGCAAATCCAGGAAGAAATTACAAATCTTTACAGTCTCTGTATGAAAGACAACCATCTAATACGAGAATATCCAAAAATGACTGTATGAAGTTATCAAAAAAAAAAAAAAAACAGAGAGACTATATTGGTAGTTCATTAAGGTTCAAAACCCCTCTTGATTCCTTATCAAAGGGTACATTTAGACTAAGGGTAACCTAAACTACCAGAATGACGGGTAAAAGAATTGATTCTTTTTATCTCTGGCTTCCCCTTTCTTTTTAATACTTCCTTTCCTCTGTCCTTATTTTGGATTAAGGTTTATCCATCTGATGACTTTCCTTCCTCTTCTTCCAACCATGATCACCATATCAAGTGCACTGTAAATGACATGTACCTCTACCACTTGGGGCTAGTTTAATCCACTTTGTTGGAAATCTTGATATAATTTAAGAGCCGTTTAAGAGCATTACCACTGTCAATGGCCTCTCTTGCTCTATCCAGGGCTACAGGTATGTCTTCAGCACCATCAACTCCAAGCAAGTGGTCCACCATACCAGCGTTAAGGACGATTCGATCATATGCTGGTCCCCTTTCTCCACCAAGAGCTGCTAAACCCAATTCAATGTTCTTCGAGACCTAAATTTTCAGAAAGGATTAGAAGTCATGGCTTTGGCCCTTTTTGCTAGAATACAGGCTACAAATATGGGAGACATCCTGCCACTAATGATATAACAGACAACACTGCATTGACATTAAGCTCTTCATTACAAGTAAAAATTCAGTCTAGGTATCTCAAAAGGCCAAGTTAAATGGAAGTATACTGGTCAAAAGGCTCAAATACTCGGGCTACTCTACATATTCTAAATAGAATAATAATGCATGAATGTTCAAGGGGTTAAGGTTGTTATTGGCAGAGTGAAACCTAGGTTATGTAATGCAGTAAGAACGTTGCAATTTTCAAAATCTATGTTTTCTGGTTGTGGAAAGAAAGCTCACTGGAGAATACCTAGCAGAACCATATTATTGCTTAGAAATGGAAACCATCTGTTCATGCATAACCTTTTTAAGTCACAACTAGTAACACCTCAATATAATGCTATGCGTGATTTATGAAGACGGGATAGGAGACGAGTTGGAGCACATAACTCATTCAGTCAATAAATAAGCAATCAAATGCAGTTGATTGGTCTGGAGACTGGGAAAGTCACCACCAACTGTATCACTTGAAGAGGGAACAAAAGGAAAAACTTGGCAAGCAATGCAAATTTTAAACACACTGCCATAGAAAATGAAGTCTCTCTGGGAACATTCCATAAAATTGGAACAATTTAGATGCTAGGAAAATGAAATACAAGTAATTTCTAGTAAACGCCCAGGTGAAAGCATAAAACAGAATGGAACGAAAGAGGGCCAGCAATCACGAGGGATCTCAAGCACTTTACCGATCTATCAGTTCTTGGTGTATCTGTTGGTTGAAAACCATAGTCTTGGGCATTGACCTCAAGTGAAAAACCTTGACGTGACACTCCTACAGTAAGAAATATCAATGTTCTACATCAGTCCATGAAAAAGAGCGGAATAAAAGCATCATAAAGCCAATTAGTTTTTTTGAGCAGCAAAATTTATCATCAAGTTTTGAACAGTTTTAAAACTGGAAAAAGAAAAGATTATACAAACAGGCATTCTAATAGATTAGTATTTCAAGCCTTAAAATGAACATGACAACTAAACACAGACCATCAAGTTCGGATGTAGATGAAATGTTCAGTGAGTGGAACCCTGAACAATAGTTCACAGGAAGTCCTCTTGTGGCGCTAACTGACCTCAATCTCGTTGTCATTGAGAGGGCACCTTCCTCACCCTGCAATTTGAGTATCCTCAAGTATATGTGAATTAGCTTCTTTTCTAAGGTCTTTTGATTTAAATATTAAAATGATTTAATTATTGAGTAAGAGGAGAATAAAATGGTTTATATAGTTAAAAAAAATTGATTTATGAAAATGCTAGATGGAAATGCTCACAATTCATGATATATTAAAGGTGAAATCCCAACCTTCACCACCAAGCCAGATTGAACACCCCTTCTTTTCATGAGCATTAACAATGGCTCTTCATAACCCTCATGATAAAACCCAGCAACAAACGCTTCCTTGCCACGAGCCTATTCAAAATAAATAAATCAATAAATAATTAAATAAATATACAAACAAATGGTGATATTTTTCAGAAAGAAAGAAAAACCAACCATGTTATACACGCCTTTGGCTTGTTCAATTCATTAGGTCTGCCTCTGGTTTATTTATACCAATTCACATACTTGTAGTTTCTTCAGTCAGAATACACAGTCAAAATACAAAATTTTATCTTGATCAACCCAGTGTCCATCATTTTTATTTTCCGATTTAATTATTAAAAACCAAGTGCTCACTGTTTATATACTCTATGAAATGAGCTGACAATAAAGAAACTAGTGTCTGAACTTGATATATCTGCACTGTACCTATGTCAACCTTGGGAAACTGCATCAATGGAAAAAATTTTAAGGGTAGGCTACAATCCGATTAGTGTAAGAAGTCTGTTAAGGAATATTGAGGAAAGTCACACGGATCAAGAAAGAGTTTCTAAATTTTAATTATTTAAAGCTGTTTATATACCAACTAAGAAAAACAGACAATGAAGAAACTGGTAATTACTCTTGCTACAATAGTATTGTCCCTGATTTAGAAGATATTTCAACCCCAAGAAACTGCATCAATGGAGAAATTTTAAGGGTAGATTACAATACAGATAAAGTAATAAGTCCATTATGGATTACTGATGAAATTATTATGTATTAAGAAAAGAGTTTCCTGCAGTGCACTAAAAGTAAGGTGTGTCAAGTCACTTGTCACTAGACTATTAGTAATTAGGGCAAAAATAGCTGTAAAGGTCACAGATTTGAACAGACCATTCTTGAGTTTTTGAATAATACATATTCTGTTTCCCCCTCACTTTCTCCAGTCTTTTCCTTTGCCTATTTCTAATGACATCTTATTTCCTTTAAGCAATCAAGGAGTCCATCATATGGTACTTCCCTGTTCTTAATGATTTCAAAGGCGAAAAAACCTTCATGTTTCTTTAATTTTCAACATCAAATCAAATAAGAGTCCGTTTTTTCCTAATGAAACTTCACAACTCGTTATCCAATAGACTATTTATACTCATAGAAGAATTAAATGTGTATGCAAACTCGTTCATCTCCACAAAACATTTGCGCTAATTTATTGCAAAGTTGTTTCCTCTAACATGGGTTGCACGCATAAAAATTCTAACTAATGAATTTGGCATATAGAGATTGTAAATGCATTTTGGAATCCCTTGATGTCAGTGTGCTATTCCCTCTTGAATCCCATGTGTTTCTGTCGGTGATTTTGTCTCAAAAGGTCAGTGATCTATTTCTTATTTTGTTTCTTATTTTATTCAATTGTAATAAGCTTTTATATTGAATTCATTTCTCTGTTTTTATAGTTGTCTGATGAGGTCATTTATCGTCAATTATCAACATTTCTTTTCCCCTTCTTTAGCCCCAAGCATTTCGATGCCTTTATGGTGGTTTTATTTCAGGAGTTGAATGACATGATTATTGCCATATGTCTCAATATGTCACCTCATTCCATGACTCTACTAGTGAAATAAGAAATTTCAGAGTAATTATTTTCTGAAAATCTTCATTGAAAGATCAAACTTATTAAAAGAAGACAATGTTAGTAATTAATACTATATAAGGAAAATTAATCCCACCTTTACAAGCTGTTGAACCTTTTCAGTCGTTGCAAGTGGAGGGCGTTTTTTTATGTGCTCCCTAATTCCAATTAATGAGTACCTGCAGAGAAGATTCACATGTTCAATCATCATGTTAAACACAAGCCTTATGCCCACACATGTGGAGACAAGCATATCATAATATTTCTTCGCAAAAATAGCAATTTAAGTTCGTAGAATATGCCAGATATCCACAAGTAGTTGAAAAATCCAGACCGAACTTCTTTACAAAACCCAAAATTATCTCTAAAATTTTAACTGAGAGAAGAACTTGTCAAAACATAGTCAATAAAGGTCTTCAACATTATAAAGCTAGAACCAGATACCACTGATTATCCATTACTCTGATCTAACCTTTCCTTAATGAAGAAGAAACACTTGGTTGGTAATTGTATAATGATTAAGTGATCCTCAAGCTACATCTTCAAAAATCAACCCGAGACACTTTTTCAGTTTTCGAAGTGTCATATACATTCTTCTTACAGGAGGAAAAGACCAGTGTCTCTATACAAATGAACAGCTCAGACAACGTTTACATTAATAAAGTTGATCAAATTAACTTACAAAGACGGGCGAGCTTCACGCTGACTTAAGTAAGCAAAACCAACCTCTTTATCCTGGAAAGAAGTCGGTATAAAGATATTATTTACAGATGCTGAAGGAAGATAATGAGAAAAACATTATGCTACATATATTGTGGGGACCAAAGAGACCTCAAGAAGTTTTTTGGCCTGCCATGGGGATAAGTTGGTGTTTGCACCCATATACTTTAGCATTTGCTCCTCAGTAACACCCCCCTGAAAAACAAACAATAATAGTGCACTTGTGAAATAAGAGGATCCTCATTATGAGACATGGCAGGTATTGCTAGATATGGAATATAAGATTTAATGACAAAATCCACTCCAGCGCACTCATTAGTCAGTTCTGAGGGAAAAGTGTGAAAAACAGAACGACTGTAAAAACATCCTGATTTCGTGATAGAAAAGACAAACTTGAGACCCTAAGAAGGAGAAGAACAAACACACTTTAGGTGGCATCCATTCTACTCCGTGAAGCAAGCAAGATTCTCCATAGCAGGATCTAACAGCAGAGACAAATAATGTGCTCCTGAAGAATCGTGTGTTCCCATCATAAGGTTCACCGTAATGTGTCAAGGATGAGACATCAGCAACAGGAGTGGGACCTAGAAAACAATTAGTGAAAACATTAACAATCGGAAAATGCGCTTATAAAAAGTCAGAATGTGATAGATTGAACAAAAGTCAAAATCAAATTGACTAACGAGACTAAAATTGTACCATTTTCATCATCAAATGCAAGGCAATATGCTTTTAGTTCACGGTCAGTCTCCCTGTTCATACGTTGACCGATTAAAAATGCTGATAGTAATGCATCACTTACTCCTGGCGATTCTCCTCCATCCTTGAAGGAAAGAACATCTCTCAATACTCCTTGGACTTCCTCATATCCAAGATGCCCTCCGGCTAGTACTTCCCTGAGAGCTCCAACCAATCTCATTTCGCTTGTGCTATTTCCAACATATTGTGGCCCAATTGAACTTCCAACCCCCATTATTGATCCTTCAGGGTCAGCTATGAATATTATATCAGATGGAAGCACTCGAACCAGAAGCGGCCAGAACGTCTTCATCGCCTGCGTTTCCCCCTCACTCCATTGGGTTGCTTCAGGAAAGGCATTTGCACGGATCGTCATTCCAGCAAAAAATGCCCCGAGTTGTGCTTTAGAAACTTCATCTTCATCTTTGAGCTCTCCCTTAGCTGAGATTAAAACACGTACACAGACCAAGCTGTTTTAATATTACAGAGTAATCTATGACTTGATAGTCATGAATAACGGGAACGAATGATATATATTAAATAGATGGAAGGACAACCTGATCTTAAAATTGTGTCTAGAACCTTAAAAGCCTGATCCTCTCCAAGCGGCTTGGTCTGTGAAGGCCCAGTACAAACCCTAGCTTGAGCTTCCAACACTGTTTGATTCGGTTTCGGTAATGCTGGACTGCGATACGAAGACGACAACGCCGGATTCCGAATGTCAAACTCCGTAATCCCTAATTGTTCGATGATGCCCGAATCTAATGTGGCTTTGACAGTAAAATGAAGCTTTCGTCCAATCCAACGATCACGATCTTTGATACGGAGTTTTTGAAATGGCTGGACCCAGGCACGAGTGAAGTTTCGAGTTTTGTTGGAGAAAATCAGATGAGAATGGGAGAGAGAAGGTTCTGAATGAAGCAGGACTTGCATGGTGAAAACTTGTTCTTCTAACTTGTTTGCTTTGCCTCCCTGGATTTGATATGAAGCGAAGAAGGAATGAGACTTGTTCGAAGCTGGTTTCGCAGGCTGACTTTGAAACCACCGGAATATTCCTAATTCTTAATACATTTTTTTTTTTAATCGGTTCATCCATTCTTTATTACACTGATGGAGCACTAACAATTTTTCTGTCAACCAGAGACTGGAGTATTTTTTTGGGCGAAGTCAACAAGGGACACACTAATTTCAACATTAATTACACTGATACAGTGGCAATTAACCAATCAGATATGGATTTCAACCCATGTAAACGGCCACAAAGCTCTGCTGTTAAATTATCACCAGTATCCATTTGGCACAAGAACCCTTGAATCAGTCTTCCATGTTCATAACGTACCGCCACACCCACTGCTGCCCATGAAATGAGAAAAGGCACCGTCTATGTTAAGTTTGGAATAGTTTATTTTTGAGATATAAATGTTTGGAAAAATTCCAAAAAACTACACTCAAAATATGCAAAGGACAAATCAGTACAACGAAATTCAAAAATTCCAAATCAGGCGGGTGTCAGAAAAATGAGCAATCTGTCATTTTGAAATTTCGGCAAAATTACAAAAATGCCCTTCATGCACACTTCAGAATAACAACATGATCATCGGAATTAACACCTTTGGATTCGGTATTAACAGCTGCAATTCTTCTTTTACAATTAACAAATTTCAGGACCAATAACAACACATATCTCGCCATTAACAACTCCGGATTCGATATTAACAACTCCAATTTCTTCTTTCAACACTTAACAAGTTTCAGGGCCAATAACAACATTCACCTCGCCATTAACAACTGATGATTCGCCATTAACAACTCCTATGTTGTTATTGCGACTGAGGGCTAAGGGCATTTTCGTAATTTGGCCGAAATTTCAAAAGGACAAATTGCTCATCTTTCTGACACCCGCCTGATTTGGAATTTTTGAATTTCGTTGTATTGATTTGTCCTTTACATATTTTGAGTGTAGTTTTTTGGAATTTTCCCTAAATGTTTTTCATGTAAGTCGAAATAAAACTCCTCTCATATACTTACCTTGCATATCAGAAATTACGATTTAAAAATACTTATAAATTAAAAATAAGCTATCTCAGACAAACAAACAGTTTAGTGTGACCCCGCTCGGGAGGAAGCCATCGTGTAGCGAGGTTACCAGCATTGCTTCCATTAGTGCCTCTCTTAGCTAACTTGCCATGAGCCTCCCGAAGACTACTCACCAGAGCAATAACGCTATTTACAAGCGTAGTATTCGAGATTTTCTTTGCTTCGAACAAGAAAAGATTACGCCTGTGTTTGGTATCACTTATTTTTAGATAATAAGTCCTTATTACGCAAGTCGAGATAAAACTCCTCTCACATACTTACCTCGCATACCGTGAATCACAATTTATAAACACTTATTGCCTAAAAATAAGCTATTCCAAATGAACACTACATCTCCTCCAAATCCTCCGGTATGAAACTGCGAACATAGAGTTCCAATCTACCTGCTCCTTGTGTCGAGATTTCAGTAAGTTCCATCGAAACCAATAAGTGAAGTCCATAGAATTAAAGGCATGTTTGGGATTACGATTTCTTAAAAAATAAGTCCTTATTACGCAAGCCGAGATAAAACTCCTCTTACATACTTACCTCGTATAATGTGAATCACGATTTATAAGCACTTATTGCCCAAAAATAAACTATTCCAAACGAGCACTAAATCGATTCCAAGCATTGGATTGACCAATTCACGCCATATCCCATGGGAATGCTGACAATCATGATTCATGAAGCACATGCAGCATATCTTTGGTATGTACCTGACACATAGGACATCGATCATCATGACTCAAGCCTCTCTTGCATAGGGATGCATTTGTTAAGGGCCATTTACGTTCAGCAAGCCAAATAAACATATGACATCACTCTGGAATTTTGAGCTTCCATATCTTAACGCAAAATGGGTCCTCCAGTTCCTTCCTTGCCGTGAGTTTATTGTAGGCTGATTGTACAGTAAATGAGCCCCTACTATTCCACTTCCAATAGACATTCCCTCCTTCAATCACCTCTATACTTCCCTTGACTTTTCCCCAAGTAGCCTTGAGGCCCAACCAGAGATTAGACCCAGGTTTCTTGAGTTCTAGCTTGGGAAGCAAGTCTAACCCACACTTTACTTATCTCTTATCACCTTAACCCATAAGTCATCAAGCCTTTTGACTAGATTCCATCACATAGCTAGGAATAGCAGAGGTAACAAACTTAATTAATGTACTTCTTCCCACAATAGATAGAGAGTTTATCTTCCAACTGGCCAGCCTTTTCTTGACCATCTCAACCACGTCAACAAAAGTATTTTTTGTAACTCAGATTGATGCAAGGGCCTATTTGGTATGAGGAAATTTTGAGGAGGGAAAGGATTATAGGAGGGAAATGAAGGGAAAGAAAGAGTGTAAAGGGTGATGGAAGATGGGTTGTTTGGTGGGAAGAAAATTGAGGGTGAAGCTTGGGGGAAAAAAAAAGAGAAATACCCATTTTACCTTCAACATGAATTAATAATTATATATTAATTAAATTTATATTTTAATTCATAAATTAAATAATTAGTAGTACAATAATTTAAAAATGAAATAAAATGAATAAAATATAAATTATAATTTAAATAAATAAAAAAATTATTTTATTTATTAATGAAATTGAAATTATTTTTTTATATGATAAGCAAATTCTATAATCCTGAAAGATTCAAATTTATTGATGAAATTCAAATTTGCAAGTCGGGAATCCTTAAAAATTCGAATATAATAAGTAAATTTTGTAGTAAATTAGAATTTCCTGCCTTTTAATTTAAATATTTTAGGGGTATATTTGTCTTTTGGATCTTCCTCCACTAAAAGAACTTAGGATCCCACCAAGTTTAGTGAGATTTCATCTTCCCATAAATAAGGGAACATTGGTGGGCCCGGGAACTTGAGTTTCCGAGAAGATTGGGCCAAAATTACGTACCTAACAAGAGAACTTATGCATGTTCCCTTCCCTTCCCAGATCTTCCTTGTACCAAACAGGCCCTAAGGGCACTCTCAGATATTTTCCCAAATTTCTTGTTGTAGTAAAACCCAATGTAGTGCTAATTTCACTACTACAGTTGTTATTTACAATATTAGAAAAACACACTCCGGTTTTTGCTGCATTCACCTTCAATCCACTACTTAAACAAAAGCTGTCTAAATATCGTTTGACCACTGTTGCTTGTTGCACAAAAGCCTCTGAGAACAAAATTATATCATCGGCCAAAAATAAGTGTGATATTGGTAGGCCTGTTTTAGTTAAGCCTGATTGGATTTCAATTACTGTCATTAACATTTATTTGAATCAAGTGGACTAATTTTTCCATGCAAATGACAAAAATATATGGTTATATGGGATCTCCTTGACATATGATCTCATTGAAGCGGATTTTGTTGGCGATAAATTCACTTGGGAGCGGGGCTCTCTCAAAGAAAGAATCGATTGGGCCTTCATGAATTCTGAATGGAATAGGTCTCACCCGCTTTCTAAGGTGTATCACTTGGGCAAATTTGGCTCGGATCATAGACCAATCTTGTTCAAATCTGACCCTTCATCAACTTTCAGAATTAAACCTCCCTTCGGCTGCCAAGCTGCCTGGTTTATAGAGGACGGATTCATAGACTTAGTGAAGGAATCTTGGGGCACAGGAACATGGAATGACAAAATTACCACGTTCTCCAATGATGCACGTGAATGGAATAAAAAGAAAGTGGGCAACCTTGCTAATAGAAAGAGAGTTATTCTTCAAAGGATTGAAGGAATTGAGAGAGCTCGGTCTAGGCGTGATAATCAACATCTTACTCAGACTGAAAATGAGTTGTGGAAGCAATACTCGAAAATCGTCGCTCAAGAGGAGCTCTCTTGGTACCAGAAGTCTCGCTGCAGTTGGCTGAAATGGGGCGATAAAAATACTAAATTTTTTCACACTGCTGCAGTTATTCGTAGAAGGAAGAATAGAATTGATGGTCTTAAAAGAAGTGATGGGTCTTGGTCTTTTGATCAACAGGAATTGAAGCAGATTGCTACCAATTACTATACAGGTCTCTTTCGTAGTGAGTATACTCACCCCATTTCCATAGCGACTTCTACGCACTTTCCTCACTTAAACGACACTGATTATGGAAAAATTCATGATTCGGTGTCTGAAGAGGAAATCAAAACTACTACTTTTGCTCTGGGTGCTTTCAAGGCCCCTGGACCTGATGGGATCCAAGCGATCTTCTATCAGGAATATTGGACGATCATTGGTAATCATATCATTGAATTAGTTTCTAAAGCCTTTTCTGATCCGATTGGGGTGAGAGCAATAAATAATACCAACATTGTTCTTATTCCCAAAAAAGATAATCCTGAGCTGATTACGAATTTCAGACCGATTTCTCTTTGTAATGTTAGTTACAAAATCATTACCAAAATTCTGAGTAATCGTCTTCGGGATATCATGGGCAAACTTGTGGGGGATCACCAATGTAGCTTTATTGCTAGCCGGCAGAGTAGTGACAACATAATAGTTACTCAGGAGGTCATTCATTCTATGAGGAATAAGTCTGGGCGAAAGGGGTGGATGGCAGTTAAGGTGGATCTGGAAAAAGCTTTTGATCGGCTTGAATGGCCTTTCATTGAAGACACTTTGAGAGCTGCAGGTATTAATTGCCTAATTCGGGATCTTATCATGGCATGTATCTCTAGCCCCTCCTTTCAGGTTCTGTGGAATGGTGACGCCTCCCCTACTTTCCGTGCTTCACAAGGTATTAAACAGGGAGACCTCCTTTCTCCTTTCATTTTCACCTTATGTATGGAAAGGCTTAACCATCTAATACGGGATTCTATTAATGAGGGTACCTGGAAACCTATTCGTCTCAATAGAAATGGGCCTAATATCTCCCACCTTTTCTTTGCGGATGATCTTATTCTCTTCGGTGAAGCCTCTGAAGGCCAGGCTGAGGAAATGCTTCGTTGCATTCAGCTTTTCTGTAAAGCTTCGGGTCAGAAAATGAATAAAGATAAGGCCAGGGTGTGCTTCTCAAAGAACGTGCAAGGCCCTAGAGCGATTAATCTTAGCAGAAGTATGGGTGTTCATTTGACTGGGGACCTTGGTAAATATCTTGGTATTCCTCTGCTTCATAAAAGAGCCTCCAAGATTACGTTCGCTCCCATCTTAGACAAAACTCATAAAAGGCTTGCCGGATGGAAGCGTGGATGCCTAAATCTTGCGGGCAGAGCCACTCTTATTAAAGCAGTTCTTTCTGCTCTGCCTTCTTATCATATGCAAACAATGCTGCTTCCGAAGGGAATTTTGCGAGAGTTAGAGAGGAAAAGCAGGGAGTTTCTGTGGGGTGATAATGAGGAACGGAAAAAACTTCATCTCATTTCCTGGGATCAGGTTACCCAGGATAAGGTAAGCGGCGGTTTGGGGATCCGAGACTTGAGTAAGCAAAATGAAGCCTACATCATGAAACTTTGCTGGTCATTGCTAACTGACAAGGATACACTATGGGTGAAGGTTCTAAAAGTAAAATATCGTTGGGACCAAACCAATGGTCCATTATATCAAAGAAACTCATCCTTCACCTGGAAAGGTGTCTGTAATGTCTGGGATAAATTTAAACAAGGAGTGGGAGTCCAGATCGGTAACGGGGCTACAGCTTCTTTCTGGTATGATAATTGGTCTGAAGTAAATAGGCCATTGATCGAGCTAATACCTGGTTTTGAGGGCTCTATTGACGGTACAGAAAAGGTTCAGGATTATGTTCTTCCTGGGGGTATCTGGGATTCTGCTAAGCTGGGAAGATGGTTTCAGCGCCAGACTATTGATCATATTCTCTGCGTTCACCCTCCATGTATTAACAAAGGAGAAGATAAGTTTTTATGGAAACCCTCTTCTAATGGTTCTTTTTCTGTTAGTTCTGCCTATCACCATCTTTTTGCAGGTCCTCGTAATTCAGATGATGTGTTTTGGAGAAAGCTGTGGCGGTGGCCGATTCCTGAAAAGATGAAGACTTTTATGTGGCTCGTCGCTCACGATAGAGTACATACCACCAAACTCAGAGCTTAAAGGGGATTAACTGTCCAAGGAAACTGTCCTTTTGGGTGCTCACAAGAAGAGGATATTATGCATCTATTAAGAGACTGTCCTAATGCTCGAGAGCGATGGGAATCGATTGTCAATCCATGCATGTGGAATACCTTTTCAACCTTGCAGGGAAGGGATTGGATAAAATGGAACTTGAATCATGATGGAGGCAGGAATTTCACAAAGAAGTTAAATTGGGCTACTCTATTTGGATATGTGTGCTGGGACATTTGGGTAGCTCGTTGCAGGAAGCTATTTGGGGAGGATACGGAAATGGTTTCTCACGATGCCCAAGACAGTTTCTTCCGCGCCTGCTGGGACACGGAATTTTCCTCCAATTGCCAGTTTTATTCCAACTCTTTGTATGCAGGAGGAGGTGTTACTTGCAGCCAGCCGGGGTTTATCACCTTACAAACGAATGCCTCTGTTTTAGATACTGGTCAGAGTGGATGTGCTGGTGTCATCAGGGAAGATGATGGAAGGTGGATCTGCGGCTACATCAGCAAACTTACTCGAGTGCCTCCCGTGGTGGCCTAGATCATTGCAATCATTCAAGGGCTTCAACTATGATGGAACCAAGGTTTTATAAGGGTTTTGGTCCTCTCTGATTGCCTTGAAGCCATAAATTTGATTACCCGAGGTTGTGAAGGATCGTATCCTTTCAGGGATGTAATTGATGATGCTAGACTATGGATATTTAGGACTTGGCAGGTTCTTCTATGCCACATTCCTAGAGATCAGAACTTCATAGCCGATCGTCTTGCCAAGTTGGCTCATTCTACTAGCGAACCTTTTGTTCTCCTTGATCACCAACCTCCTTTCCTTTGTGAGGCGGTCGTTGATGAAGGATGAGTAGCCTTTTTGGTTTATTTTGCTTGCTCTTGTAATTGTTCCGTATTGGATTATAGATTTTCAGTTTCTCATCAAAAAAAGTATCAGATTTATTGCCATTCCACAATAATTATATATCATACTAGGAGACACAATTCTATATAATGTCAATTGTATGCAGCGGAAACTGCAACTCAGCAAGACACCTTGTAAGAAATTCCCAACTAACTTGATCATATGCTTTCTTAAAATCAATCTTTATAGCCGTGAAACCTCTCCGCCCCTTCATTGTTTGCATGGAATGAATAACCTCTTGTACCACAATAATATTGTCATTGCTATCACGTCTAGGGATGAAGCTACATTGATTCAAAGAGATAATTTGAGAAAGGATCGCCTTCAGCTTGTTCACAATCACCTTCGTGACATCTTTATAAATAACATTACATAAACTGATGGAATAGAGTTCTCTTAATGTTTCAGGTGGGTTTTTCTTTAGGATTAGCATAATGAGAGTTCCGTTCACTTTACGTACCTCCTGCAAGTTAGAGAAGAGATATTTAACATAATTTATCACAGAGCTACATACGTATCCCACTGGGTTTGATAAAAAAGAGCGTTAAAACCATCCGAGCCTGAGGATTTCAAAGTTCCAATACTAAAAACAGCATCACAAATTTTATCCTCATTAAGATTTCTACCACACCATTGCATCACATTCTCGTCAATATTAGGGAAGGAAATGTGGCACTCGATCTCATGCCTGTTATGCACTTCCTCAATGAAAAGATCTTAAAAGAATTTCGTTGCCATTTGTTTTATTTTAGCATTCTCATGTACCTACTCACCCGCATCATCACGCAGACCTTCAACACCATTAAATTCCATAAATTCTCATTCACTAGACCATAATTCTCATCCTCGTCCAAGGCTTCACCATGCACACCCCCAGCCTCTCCTGAGTCTGTTTTTGCAAGGTATTTTTTCCACCTATGCCCAATATCATCCTCTTCATCATGCTTAACTAAATATCCTACTTGTCCTGCAAAAGCAACTTATCCCGCCCATTAATCTCATCCCTCTAAGCTTTGTCTTCTACCGACTGCTTTTGGTTATCCGTTCGTCCAAATACGAAAGTCATATTGCTCGTCACACGGTCTTTCTCTCTTTCTATCCCTCTACCGCATTCCCCGCCACTCTCTCCTCCACCGCCATGGCCGCCACCATGCCACATCCTCCTTCACTCGCAGTCCCACTCTCGCTCATTCTTGCCTTACACCTTCCGTTATGGTGTGTTTAGTTCAACGAAGGTTATGTTAAGTGAGGTTTATTTAAATTAGGTTATGAGATGTTATAATTTTATTTGGTTCAAGAAGAGAGTATGTGAGATTTGGTATCTTATTTGGTTTAAGAGGTTAGGTTAAGAGAGTTAATTATAAGTGGACAAAAATGTCTTTCTACATATTTTCCTTCCATTTTTTATAATGTATTTATTAATAATAGTTATTTGTAAAATTATTATTTATAAAATAATTATTCTAACAATTATATACACTTCTTTCACACATTTATCATTTTAAGACTTAAGACAATAAAAAAAATTAAAGAAAATGAAAAGATATTTTTCTGATCACTAAATGCTTTTCATATTTAATGTTTCTCCTCTTCTTTTAATATTTAAAAATTTAGAAGAAAGACTTTATTTTATCAAAGAAAGAGTGCCCACAAGAAAAAAGCTTGCCATGAATCTTTCTCTTTCTTGGAATTCACTCTTTGTGAAAATTAAGGTTGGAGCTCCAAGAATTCCATAACAACATGCTACCAATGATCATCCCATTTAGAAATTAAATTCTTAAAAAAAAATAGAATCTAGACCATCAATGACCATTTATGATTAATTAATTCAAGATATAGAATATCCCAAAAATTCAAGATATAGAAACTCATCTCAGAAGCCAATATTTCATGCTAACGACTTACACGTGCTCCCTAATGATCTGAAGCTATTCACCATCCATTCCCCATATGCGACAAGCACAGTCCTCACTGGCAGGGAAAAAAGAATATCGAGAGGGAGACGACTTTTACAGGGAGGACAATGCTGGAATTTTAAAAAAGTGTTATGGGTAATTTAGTCACAATTGGATATAAAAATTCTCTCACCTAGAAAAAACCCCAAATTTGAAGGTTTTGTAAAGTGCGGGAGATTAGTACTCGAAGACAACAAAACTTCCTACACCTAACCTAACCTAACCTTCTTCTAATCAAACATCTATTTTTAATCTTCAACCCCACCTCAACTTAACCTAACTTAATAAAATCTCCAACCAAACAAAGCCACGGCATTTCTCTCATATTGCTTGTCACACGGTCTTTCTCTCTTTCTGTCCCTCCGACGCGTTCCCCGCCACTCTCTCCTCCACAGCAACTGCAGTTGCCGCCTCCGCCCTGCATGTCGTCCTTCACTTGTAGTCCCACTCTCACTCATTCTTGCCTTACACTTTCCTTGAGTCTTCAGGAGAATTGCTAAAAAGACCACATTGCAACTTAATTGTCAAATGAGATCTGGGAAGATATCTGCATACCGAGGGAAGATTTTTGTACACGTATAGGGAAGAATATAGCACACAAGGAAGATATTCTGCACATGGGAAGATATTCTGCCTACCTGGAAGATATTCTGCACGCGAATGTCCCTTTTGACAAATAAGTTTCCAATGAGATATTTTTTCACAATTTTCCCTGCTTTTATTAAAATGTGGTTTTTTAGGACATCTTTTTTTTATAAGTTATTTGATAGTTTTAATGACTGTTAAATATTTTTTATCTATAAATGTTTATATTTAATAATGATAACTTGTTTTGGCCAAACAGAAATCTGTTTTTCTTACGAGTAATATAAAAAAAAAATACAACTAACTAGAACGTATCAAACAAAAGAAACAAAAAACACAGACACATTAGTGTGCATATAGTTCACTGCAACTTCCCCCATCCTGAACATCTGCAGAACTCCCTCCAGCCTTGGCATCATTTAGCTATTTATCATTTTGAGCCAACTAAGGTGTTGGTGGAAACACCCGCCCAATAAGGCATACCCCTTTCCCACATGCCATAGCTATCCAATCAGTTGCTCAATTACCCTTTCTTGAAGTAAGGGTAATCTCTATGAGAATATATTAAGAGAGTTTCACATTGATTCGTTGGGCATTGAATAGAAAGTATATAAAGTTGAGGTAGATCTTATCAATTGACTTAAATTATTTTGATAGAATTATGTAGAAAAGAAAAAAAAAAGTCATTTTGGTAGAAAGGTATCCTTAACCAATATTTATGTTTACTGTCAGAAGCTGAGATAGCAGCCTCCATATCCCCCCTACCTCTCCAATCGTCCCATTCAATTGAAACACCACTATACTTCAACACAATCAACTTCTATTATTGCCTTTGAAGTGAGAACTTCTTCTATTAGGCAAACAGTCCCTTTGAAAGCCAACACTTCTGCCACAAAAGCTGACTCTGCCTTGACAATATTATCCCCAACGCCCCATGGCATCTCACCCTGGTTATTTCTGCAAATAATACCTACTGCAGCTGACCCCATTTAAGCATTGAAGGATCCATCACAATTAACCTTGACGCTCTTGTTCTCAAGCTTCTTCAGTTCTTCCCATAACTGCAGACTGGTTGATCGTGCTCCTTTACTATTAGTATTCCATCCTATTCGAAAATTTTTTTAAGTTAGATTTAAAAAAGTTATAGAAGTGGGGTAAAAAATTTTTAATTAATTTTTCTTATTCTTTCATGTTTTTTTGGTTAAAATTTTATAATTCCATTTCTTCAATTTTTTAAAATCTAACTCATAAAAATTTTCCTTCCCCTCCCCACCCCTCCAAATCCCTCATACCAAACTGACCCTAACTCTCCACAACTCTCTCACAGCCTTGCTTCATTAGATATAGGGTTTGTTCAAATTAGCAGTGGTAAAAGTGACTTTTATTTCATTTGACTGTTGAAAATTTATATCTGAGTAAAACTCAGATAGTATGATGTGATTAGCTATTTATATATGACTGTTGGGTCTTTAAAGTAATTTTATCTTTTTTTATTAAAATAAGGTCCCACTTTTCTTCTCTCTCCCTATTGTAGTAGTATACTTTTTTTTTTTCTTGGGAAAATGACACTAAGGTCCCAATTAAAAAAAATAATATAATAAAAGTTCCATAACTTATTAATAATAGCTTATTCACTAGTCAATAACTGCTCTTTCATTTGTTATTGATAAGTTTTAAGACTTTTATAATATTATTTTTCTTAATTGAGACTTTGATGTCATTTTCCCTTTTTTCTTTTATCCCACAGTATGACCAAAAGAACCTAAAAACCTAGATTGTTTTTTTCATTATGTCAAGTTTTCTAATAAAAAATGATCATGTGTATTTTTTCACTTGGATTTATAGTTAATTGATGATATTTCAATAATAGGACATATGAACATTGTAACTTGATAACTTGAAATAATAAATATAAGAAATTTAATCTAAGTATTCTCTTAGAATGTGTTTGTTTTGAGGGGAGGGGAGGAGACGGGTGGCAAATTACAATTTTAGATGGGAGAAACCTAAAATTTACCCTCTCATTTTTTTAAATTTTGGATTCCCGTTCAAAATTTACTCTATCATTCCTTTTAAATTTTGGGTTCCCGCCCAAAATTTAAATACCTTCAACCTAAAAAGGTAATTTAACCCCCTTCTCCTCCCCTACCCTCAAACCAAATACACCCTTAAGGACAAAACTTAGGCCAAATTCCTTATATTCGTCATGTCGAGTTTTGTTAGTGTTAAATTTTTGTTACCTAAATTTTTTTATTCACGCATGAAAACATAATATAGATGTGATATAAAATCCTCAAATAAAATTAATTCTAATACAGATAATATTAAATAAAATAAAGAAAGAGAAATAATCATTAATACTCGTACCAAAATTGAAAATGGTAAAATTAAAAAAATAAGTGTCCATGTGGATTAGCGATGGATAATCATAGTCGTGATTTGCATAAATGATATTGGTTGAAAGTGTTACTGATCAATTGTGGTCAGTTATGATTTCTGTTTGGATATTTTTTTTTCACAAGTAACTTTAACAATTGTGATTATGTTTGGATTTCATTGTTTAAAAAGCACTTATGAATGTATAATTTACAAAAAAGGGTATGAATTTCATAAAGTTATATTCAACGAAGAAAATAAATGAAATTGAAAGAAAAATTATACATGTTGAAGTATACTTCAGAAAGCATATCATAGGACCTATCATGATCACATGATTTAATTTTTTTTTTGTCACAGTGTGACTTAATTTTTAAATGAAAAAATAAATTGATAAATATGATAGTTAATTATTTTGTTAGGATTGCATCAGATTATGCAATCAAGTTTATTTCTTCAATAAAGCTATTTACATTTTCATGATTATATTTAATAATAAAGATAATTGAATATTTAATAATAATTATTAAATATTATTTAATAAATGACATGAATATTTAAATATTATTTTTAATTTTTATTATTTAAAATAATTAAAAAATTTATGTTAAGTAATGAGTAAAACAATATTTAAAATAATATTATTTGAACTAGTTTAGTTGAGAAATATGAGGCAAGATATATTTAGAGAATATTTGGAGTATGGATTAGAGGGTAAATTCGAGAAATTGTAGTTAGGGAAGTTTCAATTGGGATTTTTCAGTCGGCATTTTTAATCACATAAACAATTCCCTTGTCAGTTATACTCAATGTGTGGTTGGATGGTGAAACCACGATTCATCGAAGTTGATCAAGATTCTTAAAAAATTATCCAAACATAATTATCGAGATTTATAATGACTTTCTTTTTCAATTGGGCCTATCTAATCTCTCATCGCTTAACCAATCAATGCACTTAGTGTATATTTGGAACAGTGATTGCAAAAATGAATTTTTTCAATTTGACTTTATGCAATCTTACTTTTGATAAAAGTCAGATTAAGTAATGTGATTTATGTTTGGATTGATGGTTGTATAAATAAATTTTGTAAAAGTAAAATTTATTTGAATTGTCTCAAGTATGAGTAACATTTGTGATAATGATAAGAGAGAAATTAAATTTAAAATTATAAAAAATTTATAAAAGTTAAAATTGATAAATTTAGAAATTAAAATTAACACAATTTGATGAAATAATATTACATAAATTTTTTATAAATTATAGCAAAAAGTGAGATGGTACGAATAGCTAAAAACTCCCCATAATAGCTTTATTCAAATCGCACGAATATAAGAAAAGTGAGATTTTCTATTAGTTTTCACCAAACACTCATTTTATTCCATCCCCTCTAATCGTATGATTTGACATTTATTCGTGTGATTTGACCATTAAAACGCGAAACCAAACACTCACTTACAGTGTTTGACCAAAAAAAAAAAAAAACACTCACTTAGAGTGCGCAAACGGTAGCGCGGATCGGGTTAACGGATCGGGGCTCTCGGAGAAGTTCGTATAAAGGGTAGTTCATATTTTTCGCACTTAAATTCAAAGTTCAGAATGGCGAGCCAACACCGAGAAGAAATGGCTGGTTCGCTCGCTATGATACCAGGCAATGGCAGTGTGGATCCGTTGAAGACTGTCAAAAATGAGTGGGAGATCAACTTCGCTCGCTTCTTCGTCTATCCCTCAGCCACCACTACTTGCTCAGATCTTATTCCTCTGCCTCCTCGCCTCAGGAATCGTAATCCAAGAGGCAATTGGATCTCGTCCCCAGCAACTGCTTTTCTCCAGCTCGTCAACGATTATTCTAACTCCGATGTGATTATTTGCATCAGTTTTAACGGCGAAGTCCTCGTGAGTCCTTAATTCTTCGGTAGTGTTAGACGCTTCTTATGTTACTTGCTCTGATTTGTTAGTGTTGACAGTTGTCTGCTTCCTGGTTCTCGAACGATTGCTCTTTCTCATTGTTAAGGAACATATGCATTAAACTTCATAACATATCAGTGTCATTCTAATGGTAGCAAATTTTGGTAGTACGTGCACGGTAGAAGATTTTGAAATATTTCAAATCGCGGTTGTGTAGGTTTAAGGAGTCATTGATGCGTGTTAGATTGCTTGCAAGAGCTTATCTGACTTTGTTGTAATAGAGTTTATTGCATATAAAAAACGATTTGACTTGAGCTTTAGAAATTTATACCTAGCCGGTAAGTGAGAGCACAGCGCCCTACATAACACACATTGATCAAATAGGCCTATAAAATATGTAGCGCTTTGATACAATTTGAAGAACAGTGTAATGTTTAATATGTTTCCCTGTTCAAGTGTTGATACTTCGTAAGACTGAGATTGGGATGATGTTCCTTGTCAATAGAAATTTTCTTCAATTTTCATTTGTCCTCTTCTTCTCTTTTCTCGCGGAGATTTTTTTTTTGGGGTAAAGGGGACGTCTGCCCCTGTTGAGGATTTTTTTAAAATTTCAAGTAGTTAATCTGAATGCTTTGATCGGGTTTTAGTTTTCAATTATCGCTCACAACGTGCCTGATAAGAGATATTTCTTTTTAGCCTATCTGAAGAAAAGTATATTTATACTTAATACACTTTGTTCTCTGTATTAATGGACGCGCTTTTATGCAGCATGCTCTTAATTATGCACGCCGCAGCAATGAATATAAATAGACCTGCCCCCATTTAGAACATAATGTGGCATGGTCTTAGTGAGCCACTGCCAGTTGATTTTTTCCTTCTTATCATCTCATTCGATAAGGAATTATTTAATATTTGACAGGAGGAGCACTACTTTTCCAAGCTGCATTTTTCCTGGCCCCAGGTATCATGCGCATCTGGATTTCCTGCTCGGGGCATGAAAACCGTACTAGTTAGCTACAGAGACTCCGTGGGCGAGGCAAGATTGGCTATTTTACTTATCTAATATCCCTCACTTTGTTCACTTTACAAAGCACAAGCTTAAGTAATCTCTTCACATTCTCAAACGCTGTAAATGAGAGAGAGAGATAACGAAAAAGTTTTCTTTCTTGTCATATCTTTTAGCTACATGAATATTGTTTACATTCTCAATAAAATGCGTAAACCTTGAATAAAAATGGTAGATAAATTTAAATTTGAATTGCCTCCACAGAGGCATATGCAATACTGAATACGAACAGGCTGCAAGTTGCTGATAATTTTTGCATTTATCTAAGTTGCAAGGTTATATAACTGGACTGCTTTCACGGAAATACCAAACAATCTGGCTATGCAGATAACTCACCTGAAGTCTTAGTTATGACACGCATTACTTTGCAGTAATATAAAAGATTCTTAAGACAGTTTTTTTTTTTTGGCAGATCCAGAAGTTTGCCATGCGGTTTCCATCATTCGAGGAAGCACAGGCATTTATAAATACTTTGAAGGTGAGCCCCCTATTGGCAATCATAACATTTGCTTGACCAGTACATGAAACGAGAGGCATGGCTTGTAATGCCATTTTTCCTTTCCTGAAGCTTATTTGTTTGGTTACTTATTTATTTTAGGGAATACTGAAGGATAAGAAGGGACCAGAAACTCCAAACACTGACTTTGGATCTGAAATTTCGTCTCAATCAGAGTTTATCTCATCAAATAAGCACTCCCATAGGTAAGAAGTTGAATGGCTGCTGTAGGGTAAGATGGGAGACTATAGAAGTTGAAAGCATTAATGTTCACGTCTCCTTCATCAGCTTTGATGAATATCCCTAGTTCTTTCCTTGTTTTTTATTTTCTCGTCCTCTCCTTTCCAGAAGTTATGCATGTTAATCGCGAACTACGTAAAGTATCAGTTAAGAATATATACTGATGCCTCCTTCATATGTAGAGCTGGTGATGAACATAGCACAGTAACAACTTTTGATACTTACATCCCAACAATGCCTCCAAGAGCTGGTGATGAACTTAGCACAATAACACCTCTTGATACTTACATTCCAAAAAGGGCCCCAAGTTTCAACAATGAAGAAAAGCGATATTCAGGTACCCAAGAAAAGGAAACCACTGTTGGTTACAATTCTGAAGGCATATACCCTGCCTTGCCTCCCAGTTTCACCTCATTACTAATGGATTGCTCTGAGATCAAACAGGGTACGATATTTCTTTGGTAAAATCATATTGGTTTTGATTTCCCACCACAATCAATTTTATTTGATCAAGGTTATTTGTTGCAGCTCAACAAACTGTTTCCAACGAGTTTGATCTCAAGTCCCAAATTGTGGTACACGTCTTGAATTTTTACCCTGAAATTTCTGATTCTGGCAAAACTTCTTATTACTTTTGTAGTTTTGTTGATCCAGCGCTGGATAGCATAGGCTTTCCCTGGGACAAGAATGCTTTGGAACTACATATTCTCTCCGCTTATGTTTGCTCTGCCTTAGAGAATGGTCCTCTATTGATTTATTTACTTTCTTCTTTTCTTGCAGAAGTACATGGAAGACTCTTCCTTCCAAGGTATAACAAATTGCTTATCTCGCCTACATTTGCAAAGTCTGATAATTTCCTTTTGTTAATCCTTTTACCTTTTCCAACACATCAGGGGGTTTGCTCAAGTGAAAAAATACTTTCATGTTCCTTTTGTCTTAGGAGTATTTTCATGTTACCCATAATATTATTCTCCAGTATTAATCACTATGCTCTTTATTCAAATTTAAGGCCTGAACTTCAACATGCTTGTTGCCATAGTTGTTGACAAAATCTATAGCTAGCATAATGTTATTCTTAAAAATTTTTTGATGCACGGTTTTGTTGTTCCTAGATATTTTGTCAAAGGTGGAGAAAGTTATGAGCGAAATAGGAGGTGACATGTCGTTGTTGTAGTTATCCGTGGCTTTCCGAAAGAATCTGGTCGAAGCAGTTTAGCATCTCTAGCTGGTAACTGAAGCATGCTGGCCTTCACATTATATTCTCTGGGAAGGGGAGACGTTCACAAAAAAGATAGAAGAATGAGCTTCTTCTTTATCCTCTCCTCTGTTTTAATTCCCCTTAACATCTACCGACACATAACCAAGTTGATTGACATGCTCATCTGAGGTTTAATGGCATCTTAGCTTCTAATACAGGGTGGTTCAGCAAATAGTAAGTTTAGTTAAAAAAGAAAAAAACAATGGAAGGGCAATGTTTTGATTTCCTTTCTTGGCTACAAGGAAATGTTGACCCCACCTTGGAATGACAATATTCTTGGTTTTCCTTTTGGTTGAAACCCAAAGAAAATTATAGACAACCAGTCCTAATTCTAATCAAAATTCAATTAGCTTGACAATTTTTTTGGTTATATAGCATAACTTTTGGTCATGGTATATTACTATTAACGAAAACTAAATAAGAAAAATTAATATGAGGTCCCAAAAACAAAATGTAATCACTAAAAAGTTTATGACAATTTAGCATTATGCAAATAACAAGTTGGTGGTATGAAATATCATGGTTGTGTTGCTCTCTTTTTATTGAGATTTTTGGTAATTACTATTATTTCTTTGCACCTCACCATAATTCTCCCAACTAAATAAGATTATTGTTATGAGCATGATTGGATTGCTTCATTTACTACAGCCATGAAACGGGTTATGTCGGATGAAGCAACCCTTCTGATAGTGCAAATCATTACTATAATTTTAAATAATATTACTTTATAATATAATTAAGTTGTATATCTTTTTATTAATTTTATTTTTAAGAATTATATGACCTATATGTATGAGTTTTACTCTTTAAGATATAATTTTATAGTTTAATATTGTATTAAAGAGTTTTTTTTAGCAAGGTCTTATATATGAATGCTATAATTTTATAGGGGAAAATTATAATAACAATAACTCGTTATAAAGTATAAACTACATGCGAAATCTTTTGAAGTTGCAAATTCTTGACGGCAAAATCAAAATCCCAACGGAGGGTCCCTAGAACAACGTCTAAAGAAGACATCCGAACCAACGTGTCACCAATTAGAAGTGGTAATTTGGGTCGGGCTGGGCCTGTAGCCCGTTTAAAAAATCAGTCTTGGGTCGCCAAAATAGCAGCCCGTTTGTAATCGGGCTAAACGGGTTAACCCGCGGGCTAAATGGGTTAGCCCGTTTAGCTCGCGGGTTAACCCGTTTAGCCCGATTACAAACGGGCTGCCGTTTAGCCCGATAAAAAAAAAACCCTCATACGCATTCTTGCATTGCACTTGGTCTCCTACTCATGCTGTCTCTTCCCTCTTCTTCGATCGGTCTGTCACTTCCCTCTTCTTCGAGCACTCTGAACCCTAACACCTAGGAACGGCAACGGCCGCCTAACCCTCCCCCTCTTCCTCTCCAGCTCGGTGGCTTTGTCACAGCATCACTCTTCCTCTTCGGCAAATCTGGTCCGGGCTCTCCAAGTCTCCCTCTTCCTCCGTGTCTCCGCGCCTCCACCGCTCAGTGCTCTTCAAATCTCCCTCTTTCTCCGATCCTCCGCCTCTCTGTGCTATCCCAGACTCCCTCTTCCTCTTTGGCTTCGCGCCTCCGCCGCTCAGTTGCTCTCCCTATCTCCCTCTTCCCCTCATGTCTCGTCATCTCCTTTGCTCGGAGGTCGGAGCTTCAGTCACGAGTGGTGGCCGATCTGAAATGGTGAAACCAAACCCTCCTCAATCTCATTCTCTTCCTCTCAGTGCTCGTCGACTCTGCTCTCAACTCTCAACACAGTCGAGACTCGTCGCCCTTGAATTCCCTCTGGCGTTAGACAATAGACAGTGTAAGAGGTAATTTTTTCTATGCTTGTTTGAATTGAAGTAAACTAAAATCTGAAGCAAATCATTGAATTCTGAGTTCCTGAGTCCTGGCATCATGAAATTCAAACTCTATATTTCTGTCTTTGGTTTGATTGTGCATTTGCTGGATGTTGACAGTGGATTTGTATTTGCTGGTTAAATTTTATATGGTCGGGTTTATATATCAAACTTCTATCCTGCATTAAATTAAAATAATATAAAACTCAATCAATTGATTTTTTGTGCATTTGCTCCAATTGATTTTTTGTGCATTTGCTGGCTGTGATTAGTTTTGTGTGTTGCTGGATTTGTTTTTCCAATTGATTTTGTGTGCATTTGCTCAAATTTTTCCAATTGCTGGTTAAGCTCAAATGCTCCTTGCCATCAACTATGCCAATTGATTTTTGTACTATGATTGCTGGTTAAGCTCAAATTTGAACTCTGTAGTTCAGCCTTTACTGGATTTGTTTTTCCCATTCTATTTTGTACTGTACTGTGAATCTGTGATTGTGGGATTGTGCTTGTTGGTGGATTTTGCTTTCAATAATTCTTTTGTCGTTAAAAAAAGATGGCTACCATGGATGTTGATAATGTGACAACACAATCCGAACAACCTACTGAACCTGAAGCTGCTTCTGTACAAACACAACATAAAGATGCTCCTGCTACAAATAAAAGGGCAAGATGTACGACATCTGATGTTTGGAAATACTTTACCAAAATTGGCATAGTTGATGGCAAGGAAAAAGCCAAATGTAATGGGTATGAGAAGCCATATGCTGTGGGCAGCAAGGATTGTGGGACTTCACATCTTTGGCGTCATATTGAAAGTTGTAAAGCACTCCCAAAATACAAAGATTTTGGTGCTATGATGATAGACCAAGCAGGGATTGTTAGAGCTAGAAAGATTGACCACAACAAAGTGTGAGAACTCATTGCCTATGCCATCATTAAACATAATCTTCCATATGCTTTTGTTGAGTATGATGGCATTAGGGAGTTGCTCATAGATTTAAATCCTGATTATAGGAGTTTTACAAGAAAAACTGCTGTGGTGGATGTATGGAATTTTTATCTTCATCAAAAGGACAACCTAAAGGCCAAACTAGCAATGAGTCCAAGTAGAATATGTTTGACTTCTGATTGTTGGACAACAATAACTGCAGAAGGTTATCTTTGCTTGACAGCTCACTTTGTTGATGAGCAATGGAATTTGCATAGCAAAATACTTTCCTTTTCCAAGATGGAGCCTCTTCACATGGGATCTGAATTGGCAAAAAGGGCGCATGAGATATTGATAGACTGGGGGATTGACAAGAAGGTTTTCTCTATCATGTTGGATAATGCTTCAGCAAATTTTCATATACAAAGAATACTGAAAGAGAATTTGAATTTGAGTGGTAGCTTGATATGCAATGGGGAGTTCTTTTATGTGAGATGTTCTGCCCACATCTTGAATCTCATAGTTCAGAATGGCTTGTGAGTAGCGGAAGGAGCTTTTAATAAGATTAGGAGTAGCATTATGTATGTACGAAAATCAGAGGCCATGATGATAGAATTCAAGCTTAGCAGAATGAGCTTTTAATAAGATTGCGAGCTTAGCGGAAGTAGCGGAAGGAGCTTTTAATAAGATTGCGAGCTTAGCTTTGAATGACACAAACTACACTCATTATCCAACAAATGAAGAGTAGTCAAGAGAAGAGGCTATGTGTGCATTCTTGAAGCCTTTTGCAGTGATAACAAACTTGATGTCTGGATCATCATATCCCACCGCTAACATGTATTTCACACAAATATCAAAGATTGAGTTGCTACTGAAAGGTCATTTGAAGAATGAGGATTCTGTGATTTGGGATATGGCTCAGAGCATGCTTGACAAGTTTGACAAATACTGGATTGAGTATAGTGTTATTCTTGCATTAGCCATTATCCTTGATCCTCGGATATGATGAAGCTTGATATCATAAAGTTTACTTTTATGAAAATAGATCCCATAAACTCTCAAGAGAGGATTGAAAATGTAAGGAGCAAGTTGTATTATGTTTTTATTGAGTATAAAAATGTGGGATCATCTTCTTCCTCTACTCCAATTGGTGGAGCTGCTTCAAGCTCGAATGCCAACACGGTGGTAATCACAGAACCAATTCTTGGCCGTAAGCCTTTTGAAGAAGTGGATGACTATGATGTTTTTGATGTAAGTTTGAAATGCTACAAATAGTTAATGTTTAGATTTTATTTAAATTTTCATTGACCCTTTTATTAATTTTTCAATGATGCAGGATTTTTTTTTATTCAAGTGTCAAGATGAGTCAACAATTGAAAAGTCTAAATTGGACTATTATTTGGAGGAAGCGACACTTGATAATAGATTGGCTATAAGATTTAATGTCTTGGATTATTAGAAAGCCAACTCAGCTCGATTTCCTTGTCTTTCAAAGATGGCATGTGATATTCTTAGCATTCCAATTACTACCGTTGCTAGTGAATCAGCTTTTAGCATAGGATCTCGGATTCTCACAAAGTATCGATCTTCTCTTCTTCCAGATAATGTTGAAGCTCTCATTTGCACTCGAAATTGGCTTCTTGGTTTTCCATGGGATGGTAATATTTATAATTATATTTGTTCATTTATATTTTTTTTATATTTCTATTTAATAAATCTTTTATGTTTATGTCATTACGTGTGGCAGAGGATTCTGAGATAGCAAAAAGGGAAATTGCTCTCGTCCTTGTTTTTGCAGTTTCAGACAATGCTTCAAATATAATTATTGGTGATTGAAGAATGAAGAAGCAAAATTATAAGTTTTTGTTGTTGTTTTGAAGAATTAGATCCAAGAAGATTACAACTTTCTTGCTAATTGTTATTATATTATATGACTTGTATCCCTAATACCTCATTCCCTTTAAATATAATTATGCCATGTCTTGTTTGATGAGTGATGCATGATTATTGATTTGCATGAATAGATAGCCTCAAACTGTCAAACATTGTGAAGTTTATTTATGTGTGAAGGACAAAATTAATTAGTAAACTATGGTAGATTGGTTGTAATTAGTAAGGTTGTTTGTACAAGATGAAATTATATTGAACAAATGAAAGGTCCATTGGTTGGTCCAGTTCGTCCAAACTATTAGGGAAGCAAGCTTTGAATTAAAACAATGGACAATGCATCTGTTGGCAAAAGAAAAAAAAACAATGGGCAATGTATCATATAGCCCAAAATCGAAAAAAAGGGGCCCAGATGCAAAATGACCCAGTTCACATAAATGGCGGGCTGGCGGGCTAGCTCGCATAATCAGGCTCGGGCTGCCAAATGGTAGCCCGTATTGTAAACGAGCTGACTTTAGCCCAGCCCGATTATATCTAACTTATAACGGGCCAGCCCGTCGGGCTCGGGCTGGCTCGAATTCCCTGTTCTATCACCAATCCTGTTCTTAAACAACTGTCCATCTTCGTCACCAGTTGCTTGGACATGTTAGGGTATGGTGCCCCACAGTATCCAACTATTAACCTATAAGTGTTTATTGAAGCTGGCATTTGAAAAATATGTTTATGTAAGTTGAGATAAAACTCATTTCACACACTTATCTTGTAAACCGTAAATTAAGTTGAAAAAGCAGCTTCTACCACTAATTTAAACGAATACTAAGAAACAGCACATGAGATAGATAAACACCTGAGAGAAATTTTGCTTGGCAAAACACGAAGTTACCGAATATCTTTTTAGTTCCTGATTAAACAATAAGCTTACACAGAGGGTATATTTTAATTCTAAATATCCAACATCAATCAACTCTATTTTTAAAATTTATAATTTTTGAGCTGAAGTATCCCTAATGATTATATTGCTCATATTAAAGTGTTTTGGGTAATTCCAAAGCACATGATGAAATAGGGTATTTTGATAAAACCAACCCCCAATTATTATATATAATTAATTTAATTAATATCCATAAATTTGTTATCTAAATCTTATATTAGGAATCGGTGGTAGTATATTTTTTTTGGAGAATCCTTATTAAATCCTTCCAAAATAGCAAAATCCAAATTTAGACATACACCTTTAACAAATTCTTAATCAGGCCATGAGGCCTAATGAGGGATTTTAGAATATTGTTGAAAGACTATAATGCCCCTATTCAATTAAAAAATGAAGATTTTTAATCTAAAAATTCTCATTTAATTTTTTATCCTAATGTTAGAATCGACACTTCTTAATTGTCATAGTTTCTTGATATTTCTCCAATCGCTGCAATTTTCTTTCCCATATTTTTCCAGAATTTCAATTATGGAAATGGAGATTATGTATGGTAAGCTATTTGACAAAGACAAACGGCAAACATATTACACCTCTTCTATACTATAAGACAATATATACTGATCTGCCATTATAACAAAGTGGATTGCCATGAAAAAATTTGTAATCAAATTTATTATTTCTTCAAGTGACTTATTGTTAAACTTGTATTTTTTCCCCTACCGTTTTGGGGATTTATAGTTTGGTTGTCCCTCACAGATAATCAGTAATTTGTTATTTAATAATTGATAACCAGCCTTATTGTCATTTATGAGGTGGTGGAGTATTTGTAAATTTGAAATCTTTGATCATCATCAGGGTTAGGGTAGAAGCCAACGATTGCAATGATTTCCGATTCTAGTGTTAGGGTTAAAAGTATATGAGAATTTACAGATTAAAATCTTCATTTTTAACCGAATAGGGGCATTATGGTCTTTCAACAACATTCTAAAATCCCTAATTAAGCTTCAAGGCTTGATCAGGAATGTTTTGAAAGTGTAGGCTTGAATTTGAATTTTTCTATTTCGGAAGAATTTAATTAGGATTATCTCTTTATTAAATGACTTTAAATTTCGTTAGAACTTAAGCTATTTAATTTATTTCCTTGTCAATCATGTAACTGTTTTATTAAGTCAAATACTTAATGTGATATAGTGATATTGGGAAGTGAGCAATAATAGGAAGACAAGTTTGAGTAATCATTACAAAAAAACTATGATTTAGTAGTGGTTAAAAAAATATATGTGTAGTGGTTTTAACTGCTACCAACATCATTAGTAGTTGTTCATGAAACTGCTACTAAATCCACTGTTACAAGTGGATTTGCAGTGGTTATTTTAAACCTCTACTTAAGCATAATAACTGCTACTATATTTGTAGCGGTTAAAACCCACCACTACAATATTGCCAAGAGTACTAATCATTTTCTTTGAACTTTGTAGCGGTTATAGAACCGCTGCAAATCTCAAACCTTGAAATTTGGAAGGTGGGAAACGGAAAAAAAAAAAACTTTGCTTTGTTTTGTAGCGGTTCAAGAACTGCTACTAATATGGATTTTAAAAATAGCGCCATTAACTAGTAGCAAACCACTACTAATTTAATAGAAATTCAAATTTTGCGCCAAAAAAATAATTTCCGTTTGAAAATGGCGCCATTAATTATTAGCAATTGAATAACTGCTACAAAAGTAAGCAAATTTTTTTTAAAAAAATACAATCATTTATTTCCATTTTTTTGATATTAAATTAAATATTTTATTATTTTTGTAGTTTAGCTGATTTAATTAGTTTATTATTCAATAGTTTAGCTCATTTATAATTTAAAAGGAATGATTTAATTTAGTTGGATAAGTATGAAGATTGTATTGCTAATATTATTGAGGATACATAGGTAACAAGGAACTATTATGTTGTCTACTACAATGTGATTATGATTGTGTAAGAAAAATAGGTTAAAATGAGAAAAAGCTCTTAAATATCTGCAAAAAAAATAGTGAATATAAATTTTATGAGAAGAAAAAAAGTATTGAAATCAAAAATTTAAAAACTTGTTACCATATTTGATCACTTTGTTCAACTCCTCAACTCAAAAAAAAATTTGTAAATGAGAGAAAATGAAAGAGGGGTTAGGTGGAAAGAAATGGGAGAGTGTTTGAAATGAGATGTGGGGGGTATTTATAGGGATCTGCATAGCACTTGTAGTGGTTAGTGTATCGAGTTTTGTAGCGGTTTATTAATCGCTACAAACATTTTATTTATTTTTTTAAAATATTTTTTTAAGACAAAAATGTAATTTGTTTAATCATTCATTCTTACCATCCTTACAGAAATTGTGTAGAAAAATTGTTATTGATGTATTATTTTGTTAAAAAAAATTTAATTTAAATGATGTGAACTTAAAAAAAAGCACCGAAGTGGAGGTAAATTGTCATCGCCTTCAGGGAAGAAGTTTTTGAAATTGGTGGGTTGAAATGGCTCACACTCGTAGGCGATGTTATCGCTTTCACCCATGTCGTAAAGATCTCATGGCTTTAAATGAATGATCATGTGCCAATATCTGTGCCTCTCGTCCTTAACATAATAAACCTGGTGTGCCTCTGAGACAAAAATATACGGCTCATCATCTTGAGAATTACCAGTATGAATTGGCCGTGAGAAATTGACTTATGTGATCCCTAAGTCGTCAGTTGTCAGTCCTCGGGAAGTAGTGATATTTGCCCACAAAACTTGAACAGCGTCATGGTGAAACAGCCTTGGTAATTAAGTTCGATGACATCAAGAAGCTTTCTATAGTAAGGGACGCCTCTGAACTGCATGTTGGCATCACTGCTGCTCGCATAACTCCTTATCCCAAAGGTGTAATAAACACCCGAATTTTGAGTTTGCAATCATTGATCTCATGAAACTGTGCAAAACTTGAAACCATTAACATTGTATGCTGTAAACCTTTTTGCATGGTTAAGAGGAATGATTGCGAGAGCTATGAAATCTAGTGAGTGTGGGTTGTGGTCATTTAGTATTCTGCACGCAAACCAGTTTGGGAATTCTCTATGGACCTTTTTGTCAACTTCGGAGGATGTTTGTGTATAGATCTTGAGTTGACACTTAACATGACTTCTGAATTCCCTGCAATTAATCATGGGAAGACGATAGTGAAACGAAAGTGAAAAATGTTACGAAAGATATAGAATAACATGTGAGTGTACAATTCTTACGAAAGATATAGAATAATATGTGTAACACCCCAAATTTTATTCACCAAGAATGTATTGTGATTATTATATATATTCAATGAAATGGTAAATATTTAAGGTTAAAGGAATTAAATATTGAAAATTGAAAGTTGAATAATGTTTTCAATGAAATTGCCTTCGAGGTAGTGGGGTTGTCATGTGGTTTTGGAAGACTGAATGATGAGCAAAAATTATAAAATTTTACAGTGTGAAAGTAGACATCTTAAGCTTTAATTTGATATATAATATAAATCAATTGAAGCTATGTACAAAGTGTTTTGAATTTTTGAAGTTAGTCCAGAAAATTTGAAAAGTTTCTAGAGCAACAGTCAAAGATTAAAATTCTGGGAATGATATGATCCCATCTAGTAAAAGTCCATATTTTTCCTTGAAACTAAACTCAATAAGGGTTTCATAGCCTTTGGAATAACTCTGAAATGATGTCTACAAAATTAGTTATGAATTTTCAAAGATTGGTGAAATTCTACCCAGATTTTCTATTTGTGCGAAAATGGAAGAAATAAATTAATCTTCCCTTTTCTCTTAATTATTTTAGAAATTAAGGGATGAAGGAGGAGAAGACAAGTGTCAAAACCCAATGAGACTAAGTGTCAACTGTTAGATAAAGATAGTTGATAATGTTTTGATAATTATTAATTTAAGCATCAGAGTATGTAGAAACTTGTTTTGCAGGAAGATTGAAACTCTGTTCTGAGAAATAAAAATAGAGGTTATCAGAGGACATCATTACTGGAGTACCAAATTCAAGTAATGACTGACAGTGAAGCATTACCCGAGGAACAACTTGAAGTAAAAGAGCACTTTACTTGAGAAACCACTCGAGTAATGGTCTTTCAAAACTGGAAGTAACGTATCAAGTTACTTGGAATTTGAATCAAACGGTTCATTGGTGAGAAATGAACAGTCCAAACTAGAAATGACAGGTTACCCGAGGGAAGCCTC
This sequence comes from Inga leiocalycina, assembly GCA_963242795.1. Taxonomy (NCBI): domain Eukaryota; kingdom Viridiplantae; phylum Streptophyta; class Magnoliopsida; order Fabales; family Fabaceae; genus Inga; species Inga leiocalycina. The sequence continues at coordinate 17,575,889 of OY725330.1, forward strand.
GAGTAAACTTGAAGTTTACTCGAGTAAGGACTCGAGTAACTGCAGGTCCAGATCAAAAACTTGATGAGAATCGACTCAAATATGCTCTAAAATGGCTATAAAATGATCGAGGGAACATATATGGATAATTACAATACTATTCATGCCAGGTACGCAATTTAAATGAATTATTTTAGAAATTTTCTGTATGATCACTCGAGTAGGGAATCGAGTAAACATGATATTTACTCAAGTAAGGCCTCGAGTAACATCGGGTTCTAGGTCTTTATCTGTCGCAAACTCGGTCATTTCCACTAAATCTCTTCGAGTAAATCACCCAGTCCTCTTACAAAAACTTTTCACAATCTCTTACTTACTTCATTTCCGTCAAAACCCATCAATTCTTAGCTCTAAAAACCTCCTATTTTGTTCAGATTCTTCTTGCCCTATATCGTGTCTTCTCACTCTGTTTTCTGAGATTTTAAGGTTTTCACTGAATCAAAATAGTTAGAACCAAAAACCTTACTCCCACAGATTCTTCTGGATCTCCTTAACTCTCTGATCCTCTTTCTTCTCCTCCCAGAAAGAGAAGAAAACTCACACCTAGGTCAAAAGCAAAAATCCAACCCAAACCTCAATCGAAACCAAAAGAGAAAGGAGTTATTATCAAAGAGCCAGTAGTCACAAGGGCTCAATCCAAGAAGAGCACCTCTACTGGGAGAGGCAAAAGTGCCAAATCTCCTTCTCCTCCACTTTCTGATTCCTCTACTCATTCTTTCACACCAAAACCCACCAAAAAGCCCAAATATGATGTGAATGTGGCTAAGGCAATGGCTGGCATACTTGATCAACTTGAGAAGGGGAAATCTTCAAAGAAGTTAGGATTGCCAGAAGAAGAGATCACTAAACCTCCAAAGGGGTTTAACGTCAACAAGTTGGAAGATTCTCAGAAGTATCTCACTCAATTCTCAAGGAGAAAAGTCTGCAAGACTCATTGTATGGACCTTAAAGTACTTCAGGAGGTATTGAAGTATGATCTTAGTCCCTTTCTGGAACCTTTTATGCCTTGGTTATCTGTTAAGCTTCCCTTTTGCACAAAAGTAGTCACCCATTTTTATTGCAATCTTGAGATTCTAGATGAACCCAATAGAAATTCTGCAGAGGAAGAGATAACTACTATTGTTAGAGGCCAGAAAATTCTTATATCACCTTCTAGGATCAATTTGTGGTTAGGAATAAAGAACCCTCCATATAACATTTACTCCAAACTTGATCCAAACCAAATTTTCTCTGTTCTTAGACCGGGTGAGCTTGTGGGCCCTTTTAATTTCAAACCTAGTGACATGTGCAATCATCACAGGGTTCTATGGTATATATACTCTAGATCCCTTGTGAACAAGGCTAACAACTATACCCACTTTTCTGATCGAGACTATAGATGGTTTGCTTCCTTACTCCTGAAGGAACAAAAAGATTTGGGGGAATATATATTTTCTGAGATGAAGAGATACAGAGTAGATGGGAAAGCCACCACACCAATGCCATATCCTCAGATTATTTCGCTTATTCTGAAGAAAATTAAGATATGGTACTTGGAGAGTAAAGAGCACATTGAGAGAGTTACTCCAATTGGGAGAAATCACATTGGGGAGCTCAACATTGAAATTCCTCTCAAGGGTCCTCTGGAGTCTGGGTCTAAGAAGAAGAGGAAGACTGAGACTGAGACGAGTAAAATGGATGATACTTAGTCTTCTGCTCCAGCTGCCACTACTTCTTCACCTTCTTTCCTCAATGCCACACTCCAACACTTCATGGAGAATATGCTCAAGGGATTTCATATGGACATAGCCAACACCAATGCTTAATTGATAGCTCACATGAATAACAAGATGGCTGTGATGGTTGAGTGGATGGACAAAAGGCACGAAGAGTTGTTAGCTAAGCAACGTGCCCAGGGTGAGACCTTGAGGTTGATTTTAGAAAGACTAGACTCCTTGGGTCCTGGACCTTCTGCTGGTCTATCATCTGCACGTGAGGCATTCTCATCTCTAGAGCATATACCATCTCCAGAGAATATACCTCCAGAGAACATCCCATCTGACCTTCATCATATTGAGGTTGAGCCAACTATTCTTGAACCTCCAGTTTCTAGTCCACCTGAACCAAGACCTAGAGATATCCTATGTTCAATGGACAATCCTGAAACAAATGAAACCATTCATATTATCATTGAGGATTCACCACCCAAACCTCAGCTTGAACCCTCTCCTACACCTATTCCATCTCCTACCCATACAGAGGAAATCTCTCCCTCATCCTCTGATCATCATACTCCAGGTGCTACTGAAGAGGTTGAGACCACCACTATGATTGTCTATCATCCCCTCCTGTTCCTCCAAGAGAAGACATTCATATCCCTCCACTAAATCTTCCTGAACCAGAACCTTCTAGTTCCTCTTCTTTTGATTCTCTGAGTTTAGATGGTCCTTTGGTCCTTCCTGTAAAGCCTATTTCTATGGTCAAGCCTTCTAGTCCTCCACTTGATTGATGAAGACAAAAAGGGGGAGAAGAACTTGAGTGTGATTTTGTGGAGTTTCTGAGCTTGTTTTAAGTGTTTTAAGTTTTTCCTTCATTTTGGGTATATGGGTGTACATGGGATTTAGGTTGCTTTTCAACCTATAACTTTTTCATCTTGTAATGTAATTTTAAGTTTTAATGCAAGCTTCTTTAAGTTATAATTTCATTTCAAGTCCATTTAAGCTTTTAAGTTATAATACATTATGGTACTAATGAGTTTATTATGTATGCAAGGTGAATATGTTATGATTTCAACATTTTCCAAAACACTTTGAATTTACACTTAACAACGTTTTCAAAATTATCATTGAATTCAAGAAGTGTTTATTTGAGAACTTAATTTCAAAAACCTTATTCAAAATCACCAAGTTTTGTCATCATCAAAAAGGGGGAGAATGTTAGATCTCTCATGTTTTGATGATAACAAAGGATGGTATGAAAAAGATTTGATAAACAAATAAGTTTGAACAAAGTAATAACAGGGCAAATCATCACTTGAAGTAAGCATTGGAGTAATGAAGAAAGGCCAAGAGAAAAAGCTGAGAAACTTCATCACTTGCAAGTTTTCTAAAGGGTTACTCGAGTAATGAGACAGAAACTTGAAGTAATCAGAGTCAACTTTCAAGTAACCTGCCAACGTTACCCGAGTAAGCACTCGAGTAATAAGGTAAATGACTTCCAGTTGCTCTCGGCCTGCCAACATTACTTGAGTAGCTACTCGAGTAACCAGGTAAATCATTTGGAGTTGCTCTCGGCCTACCAATGTTACTCGAGTAACCATGTAAAAGACTTCTAGTTATTCTTGGCCTGCCAACGATACTCGAGTATGTACTCGAGTCCCCTGCTTCAAGAAATCTGTTGCTCTCGTCATTTTCTATCCTACCAATGTTACTCGAGGAGCTACTCAAGTAACTCACTGTGGTAAGCAAAACCTGAAGGTGATACTCGAATAACATGAAATGTTTTCACTCAAGTCACTACCCGAGTATGCAGAGTTATTTGGAAGAAAACTTCAAGTTGTTACCCGAGTAAGCTATGCAGAAAATTTATGTTTACTCGAGTAGGTACTCGAGTAACAAGGTAATCAAACTTGAAGTGCTCTCGGCCCTGAAATCCTGTCAACATTACTGGAGTGAAGCATCGAGTAACCTAAAGTTTACTTGAGAGTTTACTCAAGTTGCTACTCGAGTAACCTATGAAGAAAAGTGCGCCATACCCGAGTAAGTACCCGAGTAAACAGGTATTTCTAAAGGTTTGTAAATTTGTTTACTTCATGCACTACTCAAGTTATGTAACTTGCTATCATTAATATCACGATGATACTCGAGTAAGTACTCGAGTAAACTTTAATGAATACTAGAGTAGCTACTCGAGTATGCAAGTTTAGAATTTGAGAAATCATTCCAACGTTCATTGATTTATTTCCTATGTGATTAACCTTTCATTATATTAGTATTCTTAGTATATCCACAGATAAACAATGAAGAGATCTTGCCAAATAAGGAAATTCAAATGCAATGTTCAAACGCTACCTACTGCTACCTACCACAAACGGATTTTTTTCAAATACTGGAAAAGTCAACAGTGGCTACGCACACTCTAACGGATAAGAAGAAAATGTTCCAACGATCATTACTAACACATCTATATATATGGAACATCCAAACAGAGAAGAACAACAAGAACACACACACGAACGTATTATCAAGTTCACTACTCTGTTTTACACATACTTGTAATTCTGTACTTCAGTGATTCTTATTCACTCTGTGAGAGAGATATTTCATTCAAACTCAATATTTGTTATTGAGGTAACTTAAGGTTGTGGAACCTTGAGTTGGGATTGGATTACAACTTGTAAGGGGGAGTGAGTGTCCAGGTGAAGGAACTTACTTGTACTGAGGTGCCAAGAATCCACTGAATCTTGGAAGTTATAGTGAAACTCTCAGAGAAGCTCTGAGGACTGGACGTAGGTCAACGTGGTTGTGGCCGAACCAGTATAATTCCCGGTGTATACTTCGGTGATATTTCTCCTTACTCTTTACTGCTTTGTATTCACTGTCAAGGTTTATATTTGCAATGAAATTTTAGTATCACCCAATTCACCCCCCTCTTGGGTGAAACGCTTGCTCTAACATCAACACCACATGAAAGATGATAGAGATAATTGTTGTGTTATAACTCCTTACTTATGTAATAAGGTTAGATAGCCAACTTTTATACTAATTGAATTGAGTAATGGAATTAAAGATGTGAAGTGTCATTATCATATGAAAGGGGATTAAATTATAATTGATTTGGATGAGCACATGTCAAATTGCAATGCTATATGAACATAGTAATTATGATTCATGATAAAATAGTATGCTACCTTGAGTGTAAGATTGGTTTAGTTGGAAGAGCACTCATTTGGTTAGAAGAGCAAGAGGGAGGAAGTTAGTTTAAAACCAATGGGAAGCCTAATGGAGTAAGTGTGTCATGATATGAAGGAGGTATGGGTTGTGACAAGTGTCACAATAAGATCTTATCTTGAAAATCAATGGCTAAGAGGAAAGAAGAGACACTTAACTAAAACACATTTCCCTTTACTCTTCCCTTCACATTTCGGCCAAGAGACAAGAAAGAAGAGAGAGAGAGAGAGAGAGAGAGAGAGAGAGCTTGAAGAAGACTTGGAGTTTTAGAGAGAAGAAGAAGAAGATCAAGGTAAGAAGATTGATTCTCTTAAACTTCTCTTGTCATTTTGCTTAAGAAACCTTCTCCAAACTCCTTTTCGTTATGAATCCATGATTTTGAAGACTCGTTCTTAGCTCAATGAGAGAAAGAGAGAGGAGACACCTAGAGAGAGAGGATTCAAGATCTCAAGAGGTAACCTCACAAACCTTAGATCTATTCTTGAATGAAGTTGTTGTTGAGGTTTGTGTTTGGTTTTGGTGATTTTTGTCAAATTTGTAAATTTGGAAAGCCCTAATCCTAAGGGGTTATGCTGCCCAAATTTCTTTGAATCATGGTTAATAAGTGTTTAAATGAGTTAATAAGGGATTAGAAGTGGAAAAGTACAAGCTTTGAAAGCTTAAACACAAAAACTCCATTTTTCCTTTTTCTTGAGAAACTTTTGGCCAAGGTCATAATAGGTGGTAGGAGCTGGATTTTCATAAAATATATGGTTTTATTGGATTCAGTGGGCAAAAATAAGCGGGGTTATAGTTGGTCACTTTTACGGAAAAGGCCGAAAAAGCATAATTACAAAAACGCCCTTAAAATCCTTAAATCGGCGGCTGTTAAAGGTATTTTCATAATTTGACACTGAATTTGATAATTTCAAGCCCGGAAATGGATTCCTTGGGTGAAAATAAGTTAGGATAGTGCTAGTCAAAATTTTGGAAAAACATGTCATCCGGTCGGGTATGGTGGGGTCGGGGTCCCAGGGGCATTTTGGTAAATTTTCACCATAGACTAATATAACCATAAGAAACACTATGAAAGAGTCTAAAATGATACTTAGATAGGTTATGACCTATTTCTTATACATTTAATATTTTAGGACTGAGTCAGAAGCCGGAAGCTGAAAGCGACATGTTTTACAAGGCACACTAAAAAGGGATTGATAAGACTTTGAGGTAGGGAACTTACCTCTCCTGCATGTATTTAATATTTGTGCTAGTGTATTGATGCATGTTATTGCTTTTCTTGATTATGTGAAACATATATGAATAATTGAAGCTCTGTTTTTGTTTATGCTATGGCCATAAGTATGTTGATTGAAACATTGAGCACGCAGATATGTCATTGTGTGGACATGAGTTATGTAATACAAGCATGTCATGCATTAAGCACTTATCTTGGATGCATATTGGTACTATTTTTTTTACTGAGATTCTCTCGAATCTCATCTCCCCTATCAATAATTTAGACAGGAGAAGACAGAAGATATGCTGAGAACAATGTAGAGAACCGTACAAAGGGGATCATAGTTGTGGAACGAAGATGAGAAGATATCTTTGTTTTACTAGGATGAGTTTAGAAACCCAAGTAGCCCTACGAGGCTACATGAATTGTAATTATCAAGTATGAATTCCTATGGGAAATTTTCGTGATCATGCACATAATATTAGTATATTTATGCTATTCCTGTGTTGTCCACCAAACTGCGTATCATTTTCCTCAAATACTCTGAAATAGGTGAAAATAAGATGAGGGCGTGATAGTATGGAAGGTTCAATTTGAGTACAATTAATCAAGACATGTCTATGTGCTTGTAACTTCTCAGTTGCCGTTAGTTTGCAGTTCTCAGTTCCTCCAACTAGTTTACTAACACGAGGGATAAATTCTTCTGATGTTGGCGCAGGTTCAGGACAATCGTCAACACGAGGTGGGCAGTTGAAAGCCGTCTCAAGGTCATCAAAGTACCTTAAACAAAAATACAACACCTCATCTCCTATATAGCCTTCAGTTATAGAACCTTCTAGCCACGCCTTATTCCTTACGTAAGATTTTAATTTCCCAAAAAAATTATGAAGTAAAGAGGGGAAAAATGATACTAAATGCTGAAAAGGGTGACAGACAAATATAGAAACTAACAATGAAGCACATATTTAAAATTAGTACCTCTCAATCGGATACATCCATCAATATTGAATTGGGCTAGCGAGCTTTGCTTCATGAACGAGGTGGATTGTAAGGTGAACCATCACAGTGAAAAAGGATGGAGGAAAGATCATCTGTAAATGACAAAGTATAAGAATGATTTTGGACTGTAGCTGATTGAGCTCCTCAACGATCAAAACCTTGGAACACAACTTCTAAAAGAAAGAACAAAGTTCCACCAAAATGATGGACACATTGGGAGAAATTGCATTCTTTATAGCTAGAGGGAGTAACTGTTGCATAAGAACATGTGAGTTATGACTCTTCATGGCCAACAACCTTTTGAGCCTGTAAGTCAATACATTAAGAAATGTTGCTTGAATACCCATCAAGAACTTTGAATTTCTTCAACGTCGCGAGGAAGACTTCCTTGTTCAGTTTTGTGAGGGTAAGCTTTTTCAATTGAAATTTGTCACGCTCATCTGGCCAATCGTCTTCATGAACTCCCATGGTGTGTAAATCTTTCCTCGCTTGAAGATGATCTTTTGTCTTGCCGGGTTCATTAAGCAGCGTATATAGCACATTATCACAAACATTTTTTTCAATATGCATGACATTAAGACTATGGTGAAGTAAATTAGATTTCTAATATGGAAGAGTGAAGAAAATACTTATCTTCTTCCATTGCTGAGGCACCGAAGCCCTTCGCGTCTTTTGGTGAGCTTGTGCTGAATCATTGCTTTTTCTGAACTCAAATTCAACATGCTCAAGTTGCTGTAAGATATCTATACCGGACAAAGTCTGAGGTAGTCCTTTTTTTTCTAGTTTCCCATTGAAATGATTCTGTTGCAATATGAACTTATGCCTTCCATTGAGAAACTCTGATGCCCCATAAAGCACCACTTTCGGCTGTGGGGAAGGCGCACTGCGTCAGAGTCAAAATTGCAAGTTGGACATGTCGACCCAATATGCACGTTCCAACCAGATAACGTGCCAAGGCCAAGAAAGTCACTAATCATCTACATCAAGGCTACACACAAGTTGAACAATGTCTTCCTGTAAGCGTCATATGTCTTGATACCAACATTCCACAGGTCAAGTATTCCGTAATAAGCGGTTGGAGATACACATCAATGCCATTACCTGGTGCCTTTTTGCCTGGAATGATCATAGACATAATAATAAAGGAGCTTTATTTCATACACATCTAGCTGGCAAGTTGTAGGGAACTAAGATTATCGGCCAAATGCTGTAACTTATGCTAAGATTCCCAAATGGATTGAAACCGCCGGTTGCTAAAGTAAGCCAAACATTTCTGGGGTCAGCCGCGAAAGATGGAAAGTCGTTATCAAATGTTTTTCAAGCATATGTATTTTGGGGATATCTTAATTTATCGTCTTCTTTCTTATCAACATCATGCCACTTTATGTGCTCCACCATTTTGGATGACATAAACAATCTTTGTAGGTGTGACTTCAAAGGGAAGTACCTGAGAATCTTTGCAGGTTTTTTCTTCCGCCTTTTCCCTTTCCGAATTGTCTTGTACCTCGATGTGTGACATTTCTTACAAGTCTCCCTACTGGAATCGTCTTCGCAATATAGCATACAATCGTTCGGGCATGCATCAAGTTTTTGATAGTTCAACCCCAACCTGTTGATAATCTTCTTGACCTTGTAGAACGTTGCGGGAATCTTCGCGTCGGGGAACATCTTGTAATAATTCAAGCAACATTGACATTCCCTTATCTGTGATTCCACACAAGCACTTGATATGATACAACTTGATCAAAAAAAGATAATTTAGAGTATTTTCGATAACCTTGATATAAAGGACGATCTGTTTTATCTATTAAGTAGAAAAAATCTCAAGCTGCTTCATTCCTCATGAACACCGGCTCTGAACCATGCACTTCTTTGTTGAAGTTGTCGCCTTGAAATCCAAAAGTTTCACGCATAGCATCATTAACTGGATCATCTTCATCTAGTTGAACTTCAACTTGTGAACTTCGAGGAAAAGAATCATCATATCTCATATAAGCCTTCTCAGCATGAATTGCCCAAAACGTATAGTCTTTTAGGAAAAGCTTCACAAGCAAATGTTCCTTAACAACTTGTCATGCATGCCACTTCTTGAACTTGCAACTCTGATACTAATAGACAATCTTGCCATTACAGCTGGCGTGAGTGAATGTGAAATCCAAGAAATTGTTTAATCCATACAAATATCCCAGAGAATTGCATGGCAACCTGATCCATGATTTATCCATAGCTACTAGTGAGAGAGAAGAAAGTATAGTGAAGAAGATGAGTGAATAGAGAATTACGAATGCCTGGAAGCTTATATAAAGCTTTTTAAACATTTAACATTTTGTAGCGGTTACAAAACTGCTACCATAACCGCAACTGCATTCAATATTTGTAGCGATTTTATGCATATAATTGCTACAAAATTTCAACCCTTTGGCAGGATTTAGAAAAATTCATGTCATACTTGTAGCAGTTTAATTAGTGTAACTGCTACTAATACATATTTGTAGTGGTTTTATTTTATCAACCGCTACAAATTTCGGAGCTTGAAGAAATTCAAAATTCAAATTTTTTTCACCTTGTAGCAATTATAAGAAAAAGACCGCTACAAATGTTCATGACCGTTGGAAAAATTTGGTTTCACTTTGTAGCGGTTATTAATGAAACCGCTACAAAATTAGAAGACAGCGGGAGAGAAATTCAAAATTCAAATGTTGAATGTTTGTAACAGTTATTAATGTAATTGCTACCAATATTCAACATCTAAATTTTGAATTTTCCTCCCATTCTCCTCTAAAAATATTTATAGCGGTTTGTAAAATTTAACTACTACAAAATATTAAAAATTATTGTTTTGAATATTTGAATTTCTTCTAGCGGTTTGTAAAATTTAACCGCTACAAAAATGATGAAATTTATTTTTGTAGCGGTTTGGAAAATTGAACTGCTACAAAAATTTTGAAATTTGAATATTTGTAGCAGTTTTACAAAAAAACCGCAACAAATATATGTTAATTTTTTTGCTAGTTTTAGAAATATAAATATAACTATTGTAAACGCAACAAGAATTTAATTTCTGAAAATAAAATATCCATGTTTATTTACAAATGTTTCAAAAAAAATATAAATTTCCTAAACTAACTAGCAGGAGGCTGATCATCTGGTTCTCCTTCAGGTGGGGCTCCCTCAGGTGCATCTATATCGGGGCGCTAGGTAGAGTTAATAGCACCATCATCATCAGTAGGAGGAGGAAGCTAGATGACAAACCGAGGGACAGGGGGAACCTGTGGATGCTCCTCGTCCGAGAACAGGTGACTCCATAACTACTCGAGCATGAAGTTCGTGATATCGCGCTACTGCACATGTTGAGCGTAGTAGAGATCGGCTTGCTGCTGGATTTGTTGCATCTGTTGCTGCTGCTGAGCCACTGCAGCCTGTGTCCTGGCCAAATTTGAGAGCAGCTCCTCAACAGACTCGTTCCTCGGACGTCTGACCTTGGACGTTTGTACTCTAGAGCTGCCAGCCTCAGAGGTGACACTCATGCTGTAGACCATTCTAGGTCTGGGGTGCTCAACCTGACCCAGACCCGCCTTCAAAAGAGCCGTGGGGTCTACAGACCCTTGTAACTCCTAGGTCTGGGTCTCTCGCAGTTCAGCCGGCGACTTCTACATCCGCTCCTACCATTTTATAAAACAATTACTTATTATTATTTTTCATAATAAAGTTGGTTTTATAAACAATATAATAATGAATTCACTTACAATGTGTAACGCTCTAAATTTCAATTAAGGGCTAATGACGATTATTGTGAATAATTTTGTGAATGAAAATGGATTTGAGATCCGAATTATTATTGGAAATGCCTAACATCCTGTATTTTAGCATAATTATGTGACAAATAATTATTTGGGCTAAAATAGGGGTAAATGACGCATAAAGAAGAGGAAAAGAATTTAATTATGTATTATGCGGCAATTTTAAATAATATGCCATAATCAGTGAAAAATTGAAAGAATGGCCATAAGTTAGTGATTAATGGAGATATTAATTACTAACTAAGGAAAAATGAGATATGTAACTAAATGGCTAATGGAGTAGTTAGAGTAACCAAGTGGTTACTTCTTTATGAGAATGCATAAGATGTGTACAAGTGTCATTTGATGATGAAGAGAGATGAGAAGAAAAGTCAAAGCACCATTTTTTTATTCATTTCCTTTCTTTCCTCTCTCTCTCTCTCATGCGTATGGAATGGCTAGGGGGCAGAAATTCTGCACATCACCCTCATCTTCATCATCTCACACTTTCTCTCTCTCTCAAGCTCTTGTGCGCCATTTTTGAAGGAAGAAAGAGAAAATGAAAGCTTAAGATTTAGGTAAGATCTCGACCTTGAATGCCAAAATCTCCTTCTTTAAAGTTGTTCATCTTGTTAAGAGCTTTCATCCTATGGTTTTAGATTTTCCATTGGTGGTATTTTAAGCACACAAGGAAATCTAGAAGTTGGAGAACCAAGGAACTTCTTTGGGAAAGTGTTGAGATGAGTGAAAGCTTCATTTTCATATAAGTTTTATGGCCATTGGTTGGGCCTTAAATTTTTGGAAATTTTGCCCTAATTTTTGTGATTTAGGGTGATGGGGAGTATGATTTGTTGTTGTCATGGAAATGGTGCCTTGTTTGGTGTTTTGAATGAATAGAATTGAATTGAAGCTTAAATGTAAAGTTTGACAACTTTGTGTTGGTTTTGTGTATTGGGCAAAAACAGGGCATGTAAATGGGTTGTGATTTTGGTCATTTTGAGGTTTCCATTGTATTTCTTGTGAGAAATTGTATAGGAATAAATTTGGTTATTGATTTTGGAGTCATTGGACTCTTTGGTAGAAAATTGGAAATTTGTCAAGTGTGGACTCTGTTCTGGGCAGTCAGTTTGCATGAAATTTTTGAAAGACCAAATGTTGTTGATAAATTCTGAAACTTTTCAGTCTTAAAGTTCACATCCCAAAATTCAAAATGGACATATAATTTATGTCATTTCGTTTTATGAACTGAGAGTTATGCTTTGCCAAAGTTTGGGACAAAAACTAGACTCTGTTTTGGAGTAATGTTGAGTTTTGTGTAATTCTGGAATTGTGTGGTGATTTCTAGTAATGGTCCATATTTTCTTAGTAAAGAAGATTTAAATATCTTTCATTTAGCTTTAGAATCACCTCATTTCGATATTTTTAGAATTAGTTATGATTTTTGGAAGTTCAACCAAGAAACAGGATTTTTTTTTGCCGCGGCCAGCGGATTCTGGGCTGTAGCCCAAATGTTTCGGACCTATTTTTAGCTGCGGCCAACCTCCATAAATGACATTTTGGACTTCCAAAGATGGGTTTTGGTATAGTTGTTTCCTAACCCTTTAGGCATATGTTTGAGCTTTTAGTAACCTCCTAAAGGACATAAATAATAACCAAATCTAAGTGTTATGAAGTCAATTGAGTCGTGGAATAGAGAATAACTCTTTGTCCCTAATGTTGGATTATAGGATTCGATATTTGCCCTGCTCGGGAGAGACCTGTGATAGAATACGCACGGAACGAACCAGGTAGTGACTCTTCTCTCATGTTGTGTATGATGTTTTGGTATGCATGACTTGTCATTGAGCTTTGTGAACTGTATGTACCATGGTCCATTACAACGTGAGCACTTCAGCGTGAGCCGTTTAGGGATTGACGTTGGTTATCTCTAGCTTGACCGTTGAACAGCCGTTGTAATCGATATGGATCTTTATGAATCTAACCCGTGGGGTGACGTGTTGTGAATCCAGCCATGGGCTGTGTGTTATATATCTTGCCTGTATAGCTTGCGTATGAAATGCTTTATATGAATCACAGCTGTGGTGGAATATATTGTGTGAACTTTTATGGTGCAATACAGCGTGAGCACTTTAACGTGAGCAAACGTAAGGGTGACGCAAGTCATACCTACCCTTGCTACTGTAACAGCCGTTGTAGTTGCCATGTGTGGGTTATGATTTGCTTTCATGCTTTATTGTTGTGTATACTATGAGTGATTTGACACTACGGGGTTTCTTTAAAATCTCACTCTCCCAAAACAATTTTATACAGGGCCGAAGGATCAAAGAGAAAGTGGGTGACGAAGAGTGGTTAGAGCTCTGGATTAGGAGTTTCATTTTGAAATATTTGGTTATCATATTGTATTTTGGATTATTTTATTGGGACACCATTGTATATATTGGAATTGTAGTATAATTTGTGTAATCCCCTGGATAAGGGAAATGAATTATGGGCATTGTGCCTTATAAAACCCTTTTTTATTAAATGGAACCTGAGTGTGTAGGTGTAACACCCCAAAATTCAATTAAAGGGTAATGGCTTCAAAAGTGAAGGTGATCAAAGTTAAACCGACACTTTTGGAGAATACGATATGTGATGTGATTTGAATGTGTAACGATTAGTGCCCAAACCTTACATTTAAGCTTAATTGTATGTCAAAGCTTAAAATGCATTGAAGAGAAGGGGAGGGCGCATGGTTTGTGTAATGGAATGAGAAGAATGTATTTGGTGGTGATTTAGAAGGAATTGTCATAATCAGGGGCAAAACGGTAAAGTTATCGACCAATTGATCAGTTACCGAAGAGGAAACTCATTGGTAACTTAAATATCAATGGTTAGGATTGATTTGTGAAAGCGATCAAAGGGTGGAATCAAGTGTATGTGTGTGTATGTGAGCTTATGGGTGATGTGGTGAGATTGTGACAAGTGTCACAAGGTGGGCCATTGGATTTAGGTCAAGATTTCAACTCAAATTTCTCTTCCCTCTCACCTCCAAGTCGGCCAACAATATTAGGCAAGGAAAAAACTAACTTTGCTTCATCTTCATCTTCATTTCATCCTTCTCTCTTCAAGACACCATGGTCGTCCAAGCTTTAATTTAGAAGAAAGAGAAAGCTATAGGTGAGATTTTGGTTGGCTTAATGTCTTCTAATGCTCAAATCACCTTCATTAATATTGTTCAAGGGGTTGAGAGCTTTATTCATATGATTTCAGATATTTGATTAGTGGAGTTTGAGAACTTGTGGGAATTTGAAAGTAGGAGAATAAAAGAAATAGCTTTGGGAAGAAGTTGAGGTGAGTATTTTATACCTTTTGCTATAATTATTGTGGTCATTCGTTTAGTTTTGAGAATTTTGAATTTTTTTCCTGATTTTTTGTCTAATTTGAATGCTTGAATTGGTTAGTGTGTTGTGTAGAATGTGGTGTTAAATTGTGTCTTTGTGCCATTGGAGTTGGTTTGGAATTTTGGAATGGAAAGAATTGCATTGTGGTGGATTGTGTGTATATTTTGTGTTGACATGTTAAGATTTTTGTGGAACATGTCTATGTGGATGGAATTTGATTGTTTTGATGGCTCCAATGGATTCCTTGGGCAAAATTTGTGTGGGAATGGTGTTTGGTATGAAATTGGGATCAATGGAAGCAAATATGCCAAAACTGGAAATGCTGCCATTGAAAGTCTATTTTGGGCAGTCTTTTTGTGTTGGTGTTTTGAATAGGCAAATGATTTCAGAAAATTATGAAACTTTCCAATTTTAAAATTCACATTCCAAGCTTCAAAATGGACATATAATTTGTGCCATTTCGTTTTGTGTGCTTGGAGTAATGGTTGTCCAAAATTTGGAATTGAAAATGAACTATGTTTTGGAACAGTTTTGAGTTTTGTGCAATTCTGTATTTTTGTGGTGATTTCCAGTAATGGCCAATATTTTTCCTAAGAATAGGACTTAAATAGCTTTCATTTAGCTTTAGAATCACCTCATTTTGATTTTTCTTGAATTAGTTATGATTTTTGGAAGTTCAGCCAAGAAACAGAATTTTCTTGGCTGCGGCCAGAGGTTATAGACCGCGGCCCAAATGTTTCTAACCACTTTTTGGCCGAGGCTATTGGATTTGTGGGCTGCGGCCAACCCCCAAAAATCAGCATTTTGGACTTTTAAAAGGTGATCTTTGGTCAAGTTTTTCCCAAGCCTTTAAGCATATGTTTGGGCTTATAGTAGCCACCTAAAGGTCTTAAATGATAACCAACTTTGATGTTTGGAAGTTGAGAAATTGGAAAAAGGAATAACCCTATGTCCTTGATTTGATTGTCAGGATTTGGTATTTGCCCTGGTCGTGATTTATTTGTGCTGGAGCACACGTGGAAAGAATAAGATAGTGACTCTCTCTCTTATACCATACATGATGCATTGTATGTGTGCTATATCATTGATTTGTGATGGAATTCGAATGCTACAATAATTGTGGAAATGTGTAAGCACCACCATACCAATAGTCCCTGAGTCGTTAATAACGATTCGGGTGAGGGCTGTGTACCTTTCCGGGGGTAAAAGGGGATGAGGATGGGGTGTGATATTTGTGATTATGTGAGATAAAAAGCTATTTGTGGGCCGAAAGGCTATATGTGAGCCATAAGGCTATGTGTATGCACTGCCACACCAACAGTCCTTGAGTCGTTAACAACGGTTCGGGTTTGGACGGTGTGCCTTCTCAGAGGTAAAAGGGGATGAGGGTGGAGTGTGATTTGTGCTGCTGCTGCTGTTGTATGATGATTTGCTTACATGCTGTGTGTTTATGTGCGGTATGAATGGTTTGTTACTACTGGGATTCTCTTGAATCTCATTCTTTCCATTGACTAACCTTTCAGACAGGGCAAGCGGTTCGAGAAGGAAGCTAGTAACAAGTAACCAAGGGCGGGTTAAGTTCCTGGCTAGGAGCATTAGTTAGTAGTTGGTTATCATAGATTGAAAGTGTTGTATAATTTGTATTCGTTTTTGGATTTGGGATGTGTATTTGGATATATATCAAGGATGATATTGTGTAATCCTCTAAATAGGAATTTGTACACTCTTTAGAGAATATATGGAACTCGGGGTTTGCTGGGGATTGTATTATGCACTCTGATATGTATGAATATAGATTAACTGCACATGTAATTATATTCGATATTTGAACTTGAAACCAGGATAGGGAGAATGTTTTGAAAATTTTTGAAAAATCTCTACTGTAGGGAAGGGAGTCGAAATGAGTTTGAAAACATCCGTTGATCCCTAATCGGTTTTAATTATGCATTATCAAATCATAATTACATCTATCAAGGCAGGGGGTTACATTTTATTGTCACACCCCGGTTTTACCCCCCTCTCTGGGGATGCCCCGTGCAGGTGATGCCCCAGGCGTGGACTCACAAGAGTCCCTCACTCCCTAAGCGAGGTTTTTCGCCTCCGTGGGGATCGAAGCCACTACCTGGGGGTAAGTAGCACCTCAATGCATCCCCACTACCACTTGGAAGGGGGTTACATAATGGCCACCTCTACCTGCTGAGAGGTCAGAGTCCCATTACGGTGTCTATGTGTGATAGCGAACAACTCCTTATAGTCCATCTAACGGTTCTCCTGCTGTGCCTTCCTCTTCTAAACAAATTACAAAATTAAATTAGTATTATCAAAACAAAATACTAGATTTATAATATGAAATAACCAGCTAAAAGTAATTGATATTGTGAAAATTTACCAGCTTGCTGTAAGTGATAGCAAAGGTCTTCGATCCTGTTGTGTGGTGGATTGTCTGCTGCCCACAGCACCTCTTGTTCCTCTGAGAAAGCACCTGAAAAAAAAATATTAAAAGTATTAAAAAAATATAAAACACTTATAATTAATAAAATCATAAAATTAATTAAATTTAAATTATAATTATAATTATAAATACATTACCTGCCCCTCAGCGCTCCTCCTGAATTAGATGAAACTCACCCAATCGTTCGGCGGGATGCCGTCCAGGACGTTCTTGATCAGCTGCTGCAGAGGAATCATCCCATCCTTATTCATACTATGGAAGAAATGGTTCCTCTTGTTCCTCCAGCCGTTGCCTATCTTTACCAGCGTGTACCTCTTCCGGTTGTCCTGGACGGCAAGTCTAAGATGTAACACCGTTGAAAAAAAATATTTAAATGACTAATTACAAATAAGATAATTAAAAAATATTAATTAAACATAATTAATTACAGAAAATATAATATAATTAAATACTATTAATTACCTGCTCTACCTCATCCCACGCTAGGTCCTTGACCCCTTTAGAACGTTCCTCCACATCCTGAAGTAAAAGAGGAACCGCATCCAACTTAAGCCCAGCTCATTCAAGAAGCGGTTGAACAGGTAACCCCCATTGTAGATGGGCTGGTCTATGGCATCATTCCACGGAACTACAACTCGTAATGTCTGGTCCAAGCTGTTCAGACTGGCCATATCTAGCCTCCTCGTGGACATGTTCCCCTGCTCATCTGCACAATTTAATGCATGTTAGATAAATTGCAATTCAAATTTATCATTTTGAATTTAAATATTTAATTTATTAAATAAACCTTAGACCTGCACCTTAAACCCAGTAGACTGAGAAGACGACTGTCGTGGGTTGTTTTGGTCCCGTGCCTCCTCCTCGTCTAGGAACCACTCCATGCCTTTGATCAGAATCGGGATCTCAAAGTCCTCATTCGCGTCATAGTCACTGACACTGATATCTCCCTCTCCCAAATCAGGCACTTCTGGTGCGGTTGTCTCCTGTGGGACCGTCTGCGGTAGCTGTAGTAAGGCCGACTCCTATGGCTGTTGCCGAGAGATGGGTTGAAATGGTGCAGTCGCTCTCCTTCCATACTGCCCCCTCATCTGCTGCTGCCACCCCATAAAATTGGTCTGGAGACCTCGGGCTCCTTCCCCTTGTCCATCCCTTAAATCATATCAACTGTAAAAATTAAAAACAAAGCAAATCAACTAGTCACATTTATATGTAAAATTATAATTAAAAAAAATGCATTGTCCGTACCTTAAGTGAGAATAATGAGAAATGTTGTAGTGAAACTCTTCGAAAGATGTCAGAATGCTCAAATCTAAAGGAAACTCTCAGAGAAAAGTCAGAAAACAAAATGGCCAAACGAGAAAATGGAAGGGGTGATGACCTTTTATAGTTGTGGACTTTATAGCGGTTCTTGAAAGAACCGCTACAAAAAAGCTAGAGCGGCAAAACTTTGTAGTGGTTATAAAATAACTGCTACAAAAGTGACGACTTTTGAAGTTCTATAGCGGTTATGAAAAACTAACCGTTACAAATGTGGTGACCTTTGAAGATCTGTAGCGGTTATTGAAACCTAACTGCTACAAATAGGTTACCTTTGGTATTTTATAGCGGTTCAGTTCGTTGTAACTGCTACAAAAAACTACTACACTATTGGCTTAGCTTGGTGGAGCCAAGTGGTGCGAACTTTGTAGCGGTTTATATGTTGTAACCACAAGTTAACCACGACAAATTTTGACGGGAAACTCGTGCCATATTTGTAGCGGTTCTATCCTTTTAACCGCTACAAATAACATTGTCAATCAATCGCGCCACTTGGCGCATAGCTTACTGCTACAAATTTGTAGCGGTTTATGTTATAACCGCTATAAATTTCACATTTTGTAGCGGTTAAAGTTAACCGCTACAAATTAACCGATACAAAATCCCGTTTTTTTTATAGTGAATGATGTGCAAAAGGGCTATTCCAATTGCAACGAGGCATAACATGAGGAATACTTATATACTCTAGGAGCACTGCCTTATATGTACTCTGACTAATTAAAATATAACAACTTATCTTATTTTAATCTCACATGGTTGATGAGTCACCTAGAGAAATTCAAATTTTATGAATTTGAAAAATAACAACTCAAGGGAGGGAATTGCGTTTTTTGTTTTTCTAAACTATCAAGTTTATGTTTTTAAAATTATAAAATTTGAATTTCTTCAGATGATTCATCAGCCATGTGGGATTAAAATGAGATATTTGTTGTGTTTTAATTAGTTAGAGTATAGATGAAGTGGCGCTCTTAGAGCATGTAAGTATTTCTCGGTATAACATGGTCTAAATAATGGATCAACTATTGAAATCCTAATTTAAGACCCTTCTTAATTAATTATTTTTTCTTTCTCTATCTTGAAATTTTTTCAAGCTTTGTTGAACAATCTCACAAATTTTTAAAAGCCTACATTCTTGCTCGATTTTTCGTGTGGTTTTTAGCCTGATGGTATTACAAAATTCATTTGTTTAAGCCCTAAATAACATGATAGGAGTTTGCTGGCCAAGAACCAAGAGGAGTGTGGTAGGAATGTGCTAGTGGAGTAGTAACGCGTGACGGTGGAGGACAGTCTGATCCAATGCAAACTAGGTCTTTCCACTACAAATTCTTACATTTTGGATCTAAGGAGAAATATTTAAAGACAAAACTTAGGTAAGTTTTCATCGGTGTGATTTTAGAAGTGAACATGTTAACCATAGTAAAATAACAAGAGTCCATAGGAAAGTTTACAGATTTCTATTTTAACACCTAACAATAATAAAATAATAAGTGTCTATAGGTGTATTTACATTATAAAAGTTTATGCAAAATTTACAAGTGTCCTATAGGTAAATTTACAAGTGCATATATTTAATATTCAATAATTTGTCTATCAATGTTCTTATAAAATCCAAAATTAAGAAAAAAATATTTACAAATCACTTAAAAAATTAATTATAGTTAAACTATATTAAAAGTTTCAAATAAATTTTTTTATAGTTAATCTTATGATTCAAGTTGTAATAAGCTAACCCAAACAAATAATATTTCTATTCTAATTCAAATTAAATATGCGTTAAAGAATTAAGAAATATTAGTGTAAAAGACATGTAGAAAATAATACTTTTTTGAAAAAAAAAATTGTTGGGAGAGGTGAAAATCCTTTACTCTCCAAAACCTCGAAAGGGAAAACCGTTGTTATTACCAAAAGAAAAGAGAGAAAAGAACCTTAATAATTATAATTAGGGAGAATCCTAATTAAATCATTCCAAAATAACAAAATCCAAATTCAGGCATACGCTTTCAAAAATTCCTAATGGATTTTAGAATGTTGTTGAAAGACCATGATGCCCCTATTCGGTTAAAAAAATGAAGATTGTTATTTTATAAATTCTCATATACTTTTAACCCTGCACTACTACAAAAAAATAAAGCTGTGACATTTATATTTGTATTAGCTGTGGCACTTATTAAGTGCTACATATCAAGACGCCACTAAAAAGAACTGTGGTGCTTAGAAGTGCCACAACATATATATATATATATATATATATATATATATATATTTAAAAAAATCTTCCTGAGGCACTTCCCTAAGGAAGTGCCACAGGAAGTCAATAATTATTTTTTTAAAAAATAATATCTTAGGAAGCGCTTCCTTAAAGAAGTGCCTTAGGAAGTGAAAAAAATACCTAAGATGGACTTCTTGTGGCCCTTCTTCAAGGAAGCGCCACCTTAGGTGTTATTTTTTTAAAAAAAAAATTATTGTCGCATTTTTCTTTTAGAACCCTATAATTATTTTTTTTAATCAAAAGAACCCTATAATTATAGTTGATAACACATTTTTAACACATTTTCATATCCACAACAAAATTAAAAAAACAAACCACAATCAAATAACTCCAAAATAATATAAATTAATAAATAACTAATTAAAAAAATCACTACTAAGTAAAATACAAGTGTTAAAATAATAATTATTTTATTTATGCAAATCATCAATGTTAATAATTACTGCAACAACTAAAAATTATAACTACTAAATAAATACAACTTATATATAATAAAATTTAACTTTATCTCCTTTATTTTTTAGCACATATAAAAAAGAGAATAATTTTTTCAGGAATAAAATGAGAAAAGAAATTTTAGAAGCATTCTTCATCAAATGCAAATCATCAATGTTAATAATTACTACAACAACTAAAAATTATAACTATTAAATAAATACAACTTATATATAATAACATTTAATTTTATCTCATTTATTTTTTATCATATAAAAACAAGAATAATTTTTTCAGGAATAAATGAGAAAAGAAATTTCAGAAGCACTCTTCATCAAGAAAAATTAGAACAATTAAAAGCAGGAAACTTGAAAGTAAATATGAATATTCTTTACCAATGCTGCAATTGATAAAACAATACAAACATCATTCCCTCCATCATAAAAAACCAAAGATTTCTTCTTGTGTAGAAACATATGCAACATAATAGTAAGAAACTATTATTCAAAATAAACTGATAGGTTATATATGTGATATAATGCAGCTAGAAAAGCAATTAGACCAAATAAACTTACTACTTCGTGGCTAATGCTAAGTTGGACGACGCAGATCTAAAATTCGAAGCTTAATATAAAAATAATGGAAGAAGAAACAAGTTAAAAGAGAGAGAGTGTGCATGTGTGAAGGAAGTGTCACCATCTTCATAAGATTTAGGGAAAGAAAAGCGATTGAAGATATACTATTTATAGATGTAAAAATCTGGCAGATCACAAATTTTCCAAAAGAAAATCCTCACAAAGGTGATGAGTGACAAAGGAATAAGGAGGAGGTAGCGATCGAAGTGGAGACAGTGATAAATGATAAAAAGAAGAGAATGAGAAAATGTGGGGACTAAGAGGATAAGGAGTGATGGCACATGTTAGATGGGAAGTGGAGACTAAGAGAATAAATGTGATAGAATCAGATTGCAGGAGAGAGAATAATTTGAAAAAAAAATTAAAAAAAATACTTTATGTGGCACTTTCTAAGCCAAGTGCCACACAAAATACGTAGCAGTTGTGACACTTTCTTAAGCAAGCGCCACAGCTGCTACTTCATTTCTTTTAAAAAAAAAACACCTTAGGTGGCACTTCTTCAAGGAAACGCCATCTAATGTCACCAAGCAGTGTGGCCCTTCCTTGAGGAAGCGCCACCTAACGTGCTTTTTTTTAAAAAAAATAATAATTTAAAAAATCTAGAAAGAAGCTGTGGCACTTCTTTAAAGAAGTGCCACAAAAAGTGCATCACTAATCTCTATTTTTGTAGTAGTGCTAACCTAGAATCTACGCTTCTTTAAATCATTGGAATCATTGGCTTCTACCCTAATCCTAATGATGATCAAAGATTTCAAATTTGCAAATACTCCACCAACACGTAAATGACAACAAGGCTGGTTATCAGTTAGCAAATGGCAAACCTGTCGTCAGAAGCATAACAAATTACTTATTATCTATGAGGGATGACCAAACTATCAATCCCATAAACGTTAGGGGAAAAAATACAAGTTTAACAATAAGTCACATGAAGAAATAGTACATTTGATTACGAATTTTGTCATGGCAACCCACTTTGTTGTAATGCTGGACCGGTATATACTGTCTTATAGTATAGAAGAGGTGTAATATGTGAGCCATTTGTCTTTGTCAAATAGCTTACCATACCTAATCTCCATTTCCATAATTCAAATTCTGGAAAAATATGGGAAAGAAAACAGTGGCGATCGGAGAAATATCAAGAAAATTGTGACCATTAAGAGGCGTAGATTCTAACATTATGGTTAAAAGTATATGAAAATTCACAGATTAAAATCTTCATTTTTTTTAACTGAATAGGGGCATTATGATCTTTTAAAAATATTCTAAAATCTCTAATTAGGCCTCACGGCTTGATTAGAAATTTATTGAAAATGCAAACCTAAATTTGGATTTTGCCATTTTCGGAAAGATTTAATTAGGATTCTCCCTTTTCTTTAAAGTGGAGGCAAGTAAACAATATTTTAACTCATTTCCTCACAAAATGTGTGGTTAGAGCGCTGAAGCCTGCCAACAAGAATGGCAGTCCTAGTTAAAGGGTTATGATGACTTGAGTTTGAATTTATGTAAATGCAGAAGATCCATTTGAGAGAATTACTCTTTTTTAGTTTGAGACATGGCTTAATCTAGGCTAGTCATAGTTTAATAAATCCAATATGCATTAGAATATCCTACTTAAATAGGATGACTATTTTGAGTTCGCATGAATACAATTTGGGAGAGCTACTCCTGTTTGGGACCTGACTTCTCTATATACCAAGTGGGTTATCATCACAAAATGGCAGTATTACTGTAACTAAATTATGTGGAGGAAAAATATATCTAAACATGATTATATTATATATAATGATAGTATTGTTTTATAAAGTGAACAAAATATTTGTCAAAAATGTAGTCTTGTACCAAGATTTGTGAACATTAAAGCGTGTATGTATGAATGATGATATTTTGAGAACGTACGAAGCAGTCATGGAATACAGAAGGCGAATGAAGTTGGCAACTACGATAGGGTCATTGACGAAAAGAACCTTAACATGATCAGCCAAATTCCCTTATGGGCAACGATTCCTGTAGAACCTTTCCTTAAGTATGTGGTTACTTTTGGAATCTCCTCCCCTTGGCCTTCGCTCATCTGCAGTCTCTACTCTCTTGTGCACATGAAGGAACCACCGCGACGAGGTTTAATACAAGAAAGCCCGTAATAACAGGGATGATCTAGATTTTAGATTATCAATAATATTGATTGTAACATCCACCTGATCTGTTTGATTATTATTGTAATTAGGTTCTATAAATTATATGTGTGTGCGTGCGGGTCATTATAAAGTTTTGAGTCAGCCAAAAGCTGATGCGAACCAAGTGTGAATTTGGCGGGCATTGCCCAACCAATCAATCATCAATAACCTTGAAATTTGCAATTTTTACAGATAGACAACATGGGAAACTCAGAAAATTGTACTTCTCATGGACCTAAATATAAGTCAAAGTTGATTTTTTTTTGTGAAATTAAGAAAGCTAATTATGTTACTTTAAAATATTTATATTTATCGTTTTTTTCCTCCAAACTATATTGCCAAACTTATAAACTAATATATAATATAATGATATACAATATATGATATGATTAAGTAACTTATTTAGCTTTTTTAATCTCTCCAAAAAAAGTCAACTCTGGCATATATTTAAGACAAGAGGGAATAATAATTTGAGCAGTAATAATTTGCCAAAGCCCTTCCACACTCTGATCTGTCGCCCCAATATGAACCTTGATAATCGAGAAATAAGAATATGCTTTATTCACAAAAACATCCTTGCTTAAAACCCCATTCAAATTGGGTTTTTCTCCTCTGACTCTCTCAATTCTCGGATCTGTACAATTTTTGGGTTAATACTATCTTTAGTCTCTCAAATTTATCTTCATTTTGGTTTTGGTCTCTCAAGTTTCAAACTATTTGCTTTGGACCTTCTAGGGATAAAATGATATAAGTTTTTATTGAGCTATAGGTACCAATATTTTAAACGAAATAAAACTTGAGACCAAAACCTATAGTTTGAAACTTGAGGGACTAAAATTAAAATAAGGATAAACTTGAGGGACCAAAGATTATATTAACCCCTTTTTTTAAATAAAAAACTTTAGGAATTAACGTTTGATCAAATCAATGGTCATATTCCTTATCCCAAGTGTTTGGATGTCTGATCGATCTTCACGCTGCACCAAAGTGGCCTCATAGTTTATTGAGGATAAACATGTTATAACTCTAACTTATTTTACTATCAATTATTTTTTTATAAAGACTTGCATATTACTGAGTTGCAACTAGTTTTTCATGGATTATATACTTTTTTTCTAATTTTCTAATCAATATTCCCTCTAATACCTATTATAGTTCACCTTCAAGAAGGTATTTTTAATCTTTTATAAGGCAGTTGCAAGTTTTAAGGAGTACTCCCTTGTATCCTTTTTATAAAAATTTAAAATTTCAATTGTCTTGGTCCTTTTTATAAGAGCCCGACAAGAGTTGTCTCAACATTTAATGAGTTTTTTTCCATTTGTGCTCATCATTAATTATATATATTGCATTAATTAAATGGTTGGTCATATTAATGTTTATTCTATTTCTCTTTCTTACTTGTCCCATCATAAATAAGTGCATACTTGAAAAAAAGTTTATTTTAAGACATATTTGTCATTTTTAACTAATTTTAACCGATTTTTGAAACCACGTAATTTGGTTATTGAGCTCTTACAAATAGAAGTGGAGGGAGTATTAAATATTGCTAGTCATGTCATTAATTGTTTATCATTAACTCCCTTTTATGCCGTTATTAGATGTTCATGTTTGTTATTTACTCTTCTGGTCATATTTGTAAGTCACTTTCAATATGCATGTTTTACCAGAATCAAGAAAAACTTGAAACCTTAATAATTATGCCTTAAAATTTAACAACTTTCGAACATTACCCCTATTTAATACTCCTCTGGTCCACAATATAAGGCACTTCAACTATATTACGAAAAATAAGAAATGATAGTTAAGTTATTTAATATGTTCTAATATATAAAGTTTTTCCACTTTTACCCCTTTTTAAGAAATGTGTTTAATTGCATTGGAATGCTATTTTAGGAGGAGAGAGAGGAGATATAATGAGTAGGCAAAGTTGGAAAGTGAGTATTAATCACATGGACAAAATAGAAAAATGAGCATTAATTAAACTGGAGGTGACTTATATTCTAGACTATCTCTTCCTTCTAAAAGTGCTCTATATTGTGGACCTAAAGGAGTATAAACTATGTCCCATGAGTACAAAATCTATATAAAAATAAATGGAAAAATCACACACCAAGGTTCTAACCAAGGAAAATAATATCTGGAAAGTCCCATAACTTATCAATAGTGTCATCACTTACTCTTGTCATATTGACAATATGAGATCCCAAAGAAGGGACTTAATTACCAAGAAGTCCTTATGATAAATGAGGTGTTATTCCTTTTTTTACACTAGAGTTTATCATAGCTAGCATACTCCTCAATTGTCATTAGAACTTATTGATTAAGCCCTTTTCATAGGATTTCATAGTAATTCCCCAAAACACATTTCTCTCCCTGGCTTATAAATAGGGCTAGAAGAGTAATTTTCATAGTATTCAATTATTCATATATATATATATATATATAACATAGACAAATTTGAAATACGTTGGAAATATAACTCATGATAAGGACCGTAGTGTAATTATCCTTAGCTATCTTTTCCATGTTGACCATCTAGACATTCAAATACTTTATGGATTGTAACGGACTGTTTCCAGCAAACGTTTTTAAATTATATAGGTCTTAGTTTTAACTTTTCCAGACACTATCTAAACTAATGTGTGAACGAGAAGTTGCTGGTAGCATATATACTGGACAATCCCACACACTACTCAGGTAGGGTACTTAAACTATATTATGAAAAATAAGAAATAATAGTTAAGTCATTTAATATGTCTTAAAATATAATTTTGTTTTATTTTTATTTTTCTTGAGAAATGTGTTTTATTGTTGACCAAAAAAAAAAAAGAAATGTGTTTTATTATATTAGGAAGGTTATTTTAGAGAGAGAGGAGATATAATGAGTGGGTAAAGTTAGAAAGTGAGTATTAATCACAAAGAAAAAAAAGTGTTAATTAAACTAAATGTAACTTATATTATATTATGAATCATGCATTCCTTCTGGAAGTATTATATATTATGAAGCGCGGAGGGAGCATAAAAAGTGATAAATTGTAGTTCCAACTAGAGGTGTGAATGTGGCATGTATCGCCGGCAGAGATGCCACCCAATTTATCACTTTTCTTTAAATTTGTGAACATTACCGAGAGACAACATTGGCAACTCAGAACGTCGTAACCTTCGAGCTTGTTGCCATGCACCCTATAAAACCCTAGCCTTACTAACTTATCATTTATATCGTATCCCTTCTTAATATCTTCACAATCAACATTTTAAAGTTTCAAATTTTCCATCATTAATTCCATTATGGCCTCCCTTAACCTTCTTCTTCTGCCTTTTCTAATAATAGCAAACTCGCTCATGATCATCAAGACCCAAGCATTTGACAAAGAACCCATGAATTGCTCTTCAACTATCTTCCAGTGCAATGCCTCGTTATATCACGCAACCAAGAATTATCTCATCCCCAAAGAAGACATCGCATCGCATTACTCTGTCGACGTGTCCCATCTGAAACCCACAAGGCGTCCCAACAACACTGAACACGATGATTACCTTGTTACTGTACCTTGTACTTGTCGAAATACCAGTGAACTTAGTCGGTACTTCTATGAGACAACCTACACAGTGGGGCCTAATGACACAGTACATAATATTTCAGATGTGGTTTATAATGGGCAAGCATGGATTCTGGGAAATCATAGTCTTTTGAACATAAGTGAGAAATTAACCATATATCTTCCCTGTGGGTGTTCGACGAGTAGTTGTGAGTATCAGATTGTTGTTGTTGGCTTAGTTCCTAAAAGTACAATGTGTAATCCCAGTCACGTCCAAGGACGTTGTCCTTAGGAGCTATTCCGCAACCACCGGCCAAGAGGAAGCGGCACTCCCTAGAACAAAACTGATATTTCTTGTAAGAATAAGGTGAACATAACAACGAAATAAAATAGAACTCAACAGGTAAAAATTAAAGGAGGAGAGAAATGCTCAAAGGCTCAAGAGTAGGATATTTGACCCTCTTGCAAATACATCCTTTTTATAGGCCTCAAGTATATGACTATTTGGGTACCTAATAAATGGCCATAAAATGCCACTTAAAGCCATAAAACAAATTTGAACGTTGAGAGTCATAAAGAGTGATTAAATGGAACGTTTGAAATATGGCAAGTTAAGAGCCATCAAATGTTTTTAAAGACATGGATGTTGGGAATATCACAAGTTAAAATGCATTCAAAGGCATCAATAATTTATTTGTTAAAAACTATTTCTGATTTAAATTACTCCAATGTCCCATTCTCAACAATAAGATAAAATAATGGCATGTTCTAGTAAAATCTTTTATTCCAAACTAAGATTTAGATTTTTTAAAACCTTAAATAAAAAGGTGCTCAATCTGCTTTTAACTCACTCGTAGGGGAAATTGTCGGATTTCCATGTGGGCAATTGTTATGCGAGTTCGTTCCCCTTTTGACTCATTTACTTATCCAAGTTCATACTCTTGGACTCTCACTCTCCCAAGCAATGTGATAATTGTTCCATTTGACACACCCACATTATTTATAAATAATTCCAACAATCCCCCACATGTGTCAAAAGGAACGCCATTAGCTGAGTTGCACACATGGGTATTACCGTTGTATCTGGTGGTCCTATGAACTTAAAACCAACAACTCTTAAGCATATACTATAGGTATTAAGAGTCAGATTATACCTCCACATTTCACTATTAACGCGGTTTTGCAAGTTAAGACGGCCCTGCGCGTGCCTGGTGCATAATGAATGCTCTAGAGATTTTGCAACAATCTCATAGGAGCGGCCCCACTCCACATTCGTAGAGGTGATTGCATGAAATGTACCTGCACTGAGCACACCATCCCATAGGATTATGAAATCATTAAGAGCTTTGCTCATCCTTACCAAAATGCATTCTAGCACTTTCTCAGCATCATAGGAATGGACTAACAAATCACTTTAGTAGTGCTAGCAGAACTAAAATACAACTTGTTCTTACCCATTGAACCTCCTTCATGGGATCACCAATCACAGAGGTTGGGTTGCCATCGCTATTAATTTTGTATCGGCTTAAGTCCCATTCCCCTTGATGAATTAAAGATTTGTTTCCTCCCTAGGGGTTTTGTAAACGAATCCGCAAGATTTACCGCTGACCTTATATAATCGATTGAGATTACACCATCTTTTAGCAGCTGCCTTATTATATTATGTCTCAATCAAATATGTCTAGTTTTACCATTAAAGGTTTTATTTTTAGCCATAGCTATCTCAGATTGGCTATCGCAATGTAAAGACACTGACGGTGTTGGTTTTCCACCTAGTGGGATATCTTAAGAAGTTTTTCAACCACGCGGCCTTAGTATCAGCTAACTCCATAGCTATAAACTCAGAATCCCTTGAGGAACCGGTTAAAATAGTTTGTTTGACTGGCTTCCACGTTACGGCACCACCACCAAGAGTGAAAACATGACCACTAGTGGATTTGCTCTCTTCTGAATCTGAGATCCAGTTAGCATCACTGTATCCTTCCAATACAGCAAGAAATCCACTGTAATAAATACCATAATTCATGGTACCCCTAAAGTATCTCAATACCCTTACCAAAGCCTTCCAGTGTTCATTGCCTAGACAATGAGTGTATCTGCTCAATCTACACCCAGCATATGCTATGTCTGGCCTGGTATAGTTCATTAAATGGAACCGACTCCCAATAAACTGTGCATATTTAGATTGAGCAATTGGATCTCCTCTATTTTTCTTTAAATGCACATTAGGATCATAAGGAGTATTCATATATAGGAGACTCATCAAATGATTCAAACTTTCTCAGAATTTTCTCAATATAATGTTCTTAAGAAAGTATGATACCATTATCATTCCTTATGATCTTTACATCCAAAATCACTTTTGCCTCACCCAAATCTTTCATATTAAAATTAGAAGATAGAAAATGTTTTGTGTCAAGCATAACACCCATGCTAGTACCAAAGATAAGCATGTCATCCACATACAGACAAATAATTACACAATCATTATTTACAAGTTTTGTATAAACACATCTTTCTACCTCAACAGTAGAGAAGCCACCACTTAACAAAACTTGATCCAGTTTTTCATGCCATTGTTTAGGCGCTTGTTTCAAACCATACAAAGATTTTAAAAGTTTACAAACTTTATTTTCTTGCCCAGGAAAAATACAACCTTTAGGTTGCACCATATAAATCTCCTCTTCTAAGTCACCATTTAAAAAAAGCTGTTTTAACATCCATTTGATGAATGAAAAGTTTATGAATAGAAGCTAAGGCAATTAAGATTCTAACAGAAGAAATCCTAGTTACAGGAGAGAAGGTATCAAAATAGTCAACATTTTCTTTTTAAGTATATCCTTTGGCTACCAACCTAGCCTTATATTTATCAATAGTTCCATCAGGAAAATACTTTTTCCTAAAAACCCATTTACAACCAATAAACTTTGCTCCTGGAGGCAAGTCTACCAAAATCCATGTTTTATTTTGATTTAAAGAATCAATTTTAGTTTTTATTGCTTCTTTCCAAAAGGATTCATCCAGAGAAGAAATATCTTCATAAAAATTTTCAGGTTCATCTTGTACCAAGTAAGTATAAAAATCATTTCCAAAAGATGTTTATTTTCTTTGTCTTTTACTTCTCCTTAAATCTTCAACCAAAACATTTTGTTCAGAAGAAGTAGAGGAATTTTCAACTCTTTTAGGAATATGCTTAATCTTCAAAGGAAATATATTTTCAAAAAACTTTGCATCTTTTGTTTCAACAATTTTGTTATGATCTAAAACATTGATTTTTAAAACCAGAAAACGATAAGCAGCATTTTGTTGAGCATATCCAATAAACATGCAATCAGAAGTTTTAGAATCAATTTTCCTCTTTTTAACATCAGGTAGTAAAACTTTAGCAAGACACCTTCACACTTTCAAATATTAAAGGTTAGGCACAAAACCTTTCCATAACTCATAAGATGTCTTTTTAGTTTTCATGTTGGGTATTCTGTTTTGTAGAAAACAAGCAGATAACAAGGCTTCACCCCACAGGTTATTAGGTGCTGCAGAACTTACAAGTAAAGTATTTATCATTTCTTTTAAAGTTCTATTTTTTCTTTCTACAACACCATTAGATTCAGATGAATAAAGAGGGGTTACTTCATGAATTATCCCTTCTTTTTTGCAAAAATTATTCAATAATAAATATTCTCCTCCTCTATCTGATCTAACCCTTTTAGTCTTTTTATTTAATTGATTTTCAACATCTACCTTGTACAAAAGAAATTTTTCAAAAGCCTCATCTTTATATCTCATCAAATACACTTTAGTATATTTTGAAAAATCGTCAATAAAAGTAATATAATACCTTTTACCACCTCTGGTCTCAGTTTGTTTTAAATCTCCCAAATCAGTATGAATCAAAGCTAACTCAGTTTCTCTTTGAGTAAAAAAATGTTTTTTTTAGCTTGCTTAGTTTCTGCACATACTTCACACTTTTGAAAATCATTTTTATTTTCAGAAATAAGCCCAAGATTTTGCAGTCTTTTAATATAAGATCTATGAACATGTCCTAATCTAGCATGCCATACACCAAAAAAATCAATCAAGTAAGCAGAAGAAGATGCATTCTCATTCATTTCAGCAACACTCAGAACAAATAGTCCCTTATTATAATAACCCTTCCCAATAAGAACATTGTTCTTGGTCATGACAATCTTGTCAGACTCAAAACACACTCTAACCCCAGCTTTTCCAAGTAGCGCCATAGAGACTAAGTTGTCTCTGACTTCAGGAACATACAACACATCACTCAGTGCCAAGATCTTTCCATATGTGAGTTGCAATACCACTTCTCCTTTTCCCTGAACCTTAGCAGTTTGGGAGTCAGCCAGATAAATATGGTCTTCCCCTTCTTCAAAGGAGGTAAACATCTCTTTGTTTGCATAGATGCGTCTGGTAGCTCCTGAGTTTACCACCTATTTCTTCACATCAGAGACAAGAAGGGCTTGTGACACCACAACAACAATGATTTCTTCATCACTACTATCATCTCCCTCAATCAAATTCACATTTGGCTTAGGAGGATTTTTACCCCTTTAAGAGTTATCTACCTTAGCCCTTTTCCTGCACTGCGCTGTATAATGACCTGGTTTTCCATAGACAAAATAATTGCATGTCTTCTTCTTAGGGTTAGTGTCTTTGGGCTTGTAGTAAGGTTTTTTATTTTTATTCTTTTTGTTTTTGGGGTCGTACTTCTTGTTGTGTGGCTTTTCCTCAACTAGGTTTGCTTTAGCGGCCATTTCTTTGCCCTTTGCAACTTGTATCGCCTTTCGGTTGGTATCTTCAATGATGATATGAGTGATCAAATCATTCAAAGACAATTGTTTCTGTTTGTCTTTCAGCTGTTTCGTATAGTCATTCCATAAATCTGGTAGCTTCTCAATCAGTACACCAGCCACGAACTCATTTGGCAGATTGATCTTCTCAGCTCGAAGCTCCTCATTTAGCTTATGGCACTCATTGATTTGGAGTTTGATGTCTTTGTCAGCTGTCATCTCCCCCACTTGTAAAAGTTTCCTATCACGAACTTCTGCTTTCCAGCATCCTCAGTAGTGTACTTGACGGTAAGTGATTTCCATATCTCATTTGTTTCTTTATAAACATGGTACACATCAAATAGATCGTTAGATAAAGTAGTAATAAGAGTGTGTCTACAAACCTTGTTAGCATATGCCCAAGCATCCTTCTGGGCTTGGTTTGTATTTGGGGATGGTGCAGATTGTGTACTCCATGCATGTCAAGAATAGTGTAGACATGTTCTTGCCGGCGTCTGAAGTTCTTCCCTTCAAATTGCTCTATCTTGGAAATGTTAGGGTATTGTCTTGGCATAGGGACCACCATTAGGTTAGAACTAGCACCAATGTTGTTTACTTCAGAAGCAGTAGCATTGTTAGCTCTGGCACCAGCAGGAGGAACAGAAGCCATAGTAACTCTCAAGATTGTTGGCTTAGTTCCTAAAAATACACTGTGTAATCCGAGTCACGTCCAAGGACGCCATCCTTGAGAGCTATTTCGCGACCACCGGCTAAGAGGAAGCGGCACTCCCCATGATAAAATGGATCTTTCTTGCAAGAATAGGGTGAACAGAACAACGAAATAAAATAGAACTCAGCAGGAAAAAATCAGAGGAGGAGAGAAATGCTCAAAGGCTCAAGTGTAGGATACCTGACCCTCTTGCAAATACATCCTTTTTATAGGCCTCAAGTATATGACCGTTTGGGCACCTAATAAAGGACCATAAAATGCCACTTAAAGCCATAAAACAAATTTGAACGTTGAGAGTCATAAAGAGTGATTAAATGGCACGTTTGGAATATGGCAAGTTAAGAGCCATCAAATGCTTTTAAAGACATGGATGTTGGGAATATCACAAGTTAAAATGCATTCAAAGGCATCAATAATTTATTTGTTAAAAACTGTTTCTGATTTGAATTACTCCAACGTCCCATTCTCAACAATAAGACAAAATAATGGCATGTTTTAGTAAAATCTTTTATTCTAGACTAAGATTTAGATTTTTTAAAACCTTAAATAAAAAGGTGCCCAATCTCCTTTTAACTCGCTCGTAGGGGAAATTGCCTGATTTCCATGTGGACCATTCATTACAAAAAAACTGACTTTTAGTGACCACTTTCAGCAGCGACTTTAATAGTCGCAGCTGAAAGTAGCACTTTCAATGGCGAGTATTCACAGTTTCTGCTAAAACCATACTTTCAGTAGCAACTTTTAGAGTCTCCACTAAAAGTCAATTTCCGCTTATTTTATTTTTAAAATTTATTAAAAATTAAAAATTATTAATTTTATTTTTAAAATAATATTTAAAATATTTATTATTAAATAATTCTATTTAATATTAATTATTACAATTATATTATTATTTATTAATATTATATTTAGAATTTTTTACTAAAATAATATTATGATATTAGTTATTATTTTATTTTATATAAAAATAAATTATATGTTAGTAATATTATATGTATCATTTTATATTAAAAATAAAATTTATAATATTAAATTATTATTTATTAAGTAATTTTAATTAAAAAATTGGTTAATTAAATATATAAATACTTTTTTACATTTTTATTTAATTTATCATTATTTTTAATAATAATATATATAATTAATAATTAATTATTATACATATATAACTGATTAATTAATTAATTAATTATATGTGTGTGTGTGTATGATAATATTATATATATAACAATATGTAATAATTTAACACAGGTTCATTTCGGCACAACTGGAAAAAGCACGCACGTGAAGGCTTTCTCACCATGAGGTCACAGGTTCGAGCTAGAGGAGAAGGACTTTCAGGAATTATGTGACGTCGACATGTGGAAGCACGAGGAGTCGACATGTGGCAGCGTGTGGAGATGACACATGGCAGTGAGTGGAGGAGAGAGACACATGGAATTTGTAATTTTTTTTAAAAAAAATTGTGACGGAATTTATAATTTAAAAAAAATTACACTTTTTGTCGTCACTGAAAGTCACCTTTAATGGCGACTTAAAGTTAATTTTGTTGCCGCCAAAACTTTCAGTGACAGTCGTATAGGCGGCGACTTTTTTGTGGCCACTAAAAACCTTTAGCGGCAACTTTTAGCCTTTCAGCGGCAACTTTTGTCATTGCCGAAAGTCATATTTTTTGTAGTGATTGTTATGCGAGTTCATTCCTCCTCTTAACTCATTTATTTATGCAAGTTCATACACTTGGACTCTCACACTCTCAAACAATGTGAGACTTGTTCCATTTGACACACCCACATTATTTATATAATAATTCCAATAGTTGCGATCACGTATATGGTGCAACAGAATGATCCAATCTCAGCAATTGCTAGTCTTTTGAATTCTACAGTGGATAAAATGAAGCATTTTAATAGGATTTTAAATTCAAATCCATCATTTATAGATGAAGGGTGGGTTCTTTTTGTTCCTAGTGACTTAAATGGCATCCCATCGACTTAACTACAAAAATACAGTCAATTAGTGACACAATTTAGTGGCTGAATTCTGTGGCTAATTAATTAGTGGTTATTTATTTGAAGTTTCATACCTAAATTTCATTGCTAATCTACTATTTCTTTTTGGGTAAAGGCGCATCCAGCAAGCCGATATATTTTTGGAGGTGCAATCAACACCCTAAAATATATTGCATCCTAAATTATTTTTGGAGATGCAATCAATATCCTAATGCATTAAAAATAGAGCAATTACACCCCTTCACTTGGGGAATTTAATACAATTTAATATATTCCTACATCTGTGATTGGAACTGATAATTTATTATGAATAAAAGTCCACTCTGATTTCGACTTGATTTCTTCTTTTATTTGGATCTCGGATTCAACAAAACCAAAGCCAAATATTTTTATCCCAATGATAGGGGAACTATGATGGGAAAGATAAATCCCAAATCTTGAGTTAATATTCTGTTAGTGAAGGGGTGCAATTGCTCCATTTTTAATACACTAGGGGCAAAATTGTACCCTTAAATATTAAAAGAAGGGATGAAATGTTGAAGATCGATGAAAGAGGAAAGGAAAGAGTGTGTCAGCAAACAGACTTAGTATTCTGTTAGTGAAGACTGTAATTACTCCATTTTTAATACATTAGGGTGCTGATTGTGTAATATCCTGAATTGTGATTAAGGGCTACTAATTTCAAAGTGATTTAATTAATGTTAATTAAACACTTATGAAGTAAATAATGTGAGTTGTGATGTAAAATGTGTTTGTTGATGATGATATATGTGTCATGGCAATCAGGGGTAAAATAGTAAATTTACCAACCAACTGGACTGTTACCAAAGAGAAAACTCATAGGTAACTTGAGATCAATGGCTAGGATTTGTTAAGCAAGAGGTGGAATCAAGTGTGCATGGGTTATATGGATTCATGAAGGCAAACATGAGATCATGACAAGTGTCATCACAAGGACCCTTGGATCAAAGTCAAAATTTCAAACTCATCTTCTCTTCCCTCTCTCCTCTAAGTCGGCTATGAGTGTGTGTGTGTGTGGAGAAAAATGATCCTCATGCATCCACCATCATTTCTCATCTTCTTTCTCCTTCCTTCCATTTTCGCTGAAGTTCAAGCAAGAAAGAGAAAGAGAAAAGCTTGATTTTGAGTAGGTAATTGTCTCCCTATTCTTAAATCCTCTTCACTAAACTTGTTCAAGAGGTTGAGAGCTTCTTTGCTATGTTTTCATAATTTTGAAAAGTGGTGATTTGGTGTTTGCACAAACTTGAAAGTTGGGAAAACAAAGATTTGATCTTACCAAGTTGAAAAGGTAAGAATTTGATACATTTTGGTATACTTATGGTGATTTTTGGTTGAGCTTTGTAAATTCTGGAATTTTTGCCCTAATTTCATGAGAATTGGATAATGAAAGAGTTTGGAATGGTGTTGTGTAGAAGATGGTATTAGGGTGTGTTATAATGTCATTAGTTTTGATTTAGGAATTGAGTGAGGAAGTTTGGCAAATTGTAGTTTTGTGTGGCCTTGTGAACTAGAATTGAGGATATGTTGATTTAGTGGAAATTGGGTTGTTTTGTAGTTACCAAGAGGTTCCTTGTGTCAAAATGAGTGAGAATGAGCTTTGGCACAAGTTTTAGGACCATTGGTAGTGAAATGGGTAAATCTGGGAACATATGTCAGTTGCTGCGATTTTTGGCTTCTGATGAATAACACTCGAGTGAGGGAGGGTTCACTCGAGTGCTGCAAGGCATTTTCCCTTTTTCCCTTCAGTTTCGTTTGGATTCTCAGGCAAAGCTCAAGAGTGCACTTTCGTTTCCGCGAGTGATATAGGTCATCACTCGAGTAATCTTGGTTTCACTAGAGTGAGGGAGTAAGTTTAAGCTTTTGGGATTTAAGGTTGCTCTCGGGTAGTCACTCGCTGTGTTTCACTTTTTGGTGCTCGAGTACATTTGAGGTCATCACTCGACCGCAGCTTCCTGTGCTCGAGTGAGGGTGTGAGACATATTGAGGTTTGCTCTTGGGCAAACACTTCTAGTGTGGCACTTTTGGGGACTCAAGTGAATTTGGGGGTCATCATTCCAGTGAGGTCATCTTCACTCGAGTGAGCTGACAAAAAATAAGTGCTTTTGCTTCTAAACCCTTTAGGCATATGTTTAGGCATTTAATAGCCACCTAAAGAGTTTATATGAATACCAACTTAAAGTATTATGGAATTAAGAACTTGGAAAAGA
Source organism: Inga leiocalycina (assembly GCA_963242795.1). Classification (NCBI taxonomy): domain Eukaryota; kingdom Viridiplantae; phylum Streptophyta; class Magnoliopsida; order Fabales; family Fabaceae; genus Inga; species Inga leiocalycina. The sequence goes on from OY725330.1 coordinate 17,612,805, forward strand.
GATTGATCTATTGTCCCTAATTTGGTTTATAGGATTTGACATCTGCCGTCCTCGTGAGCCTACTGTGCCAGCGAACGTCAGAAAGGAACAAAGTAGTGACTTTTTCTTTTATACCATATGTGATGCATTGTATGTGTGTTATATCATTGATTTGTGATGAATTCGTATGTTACGACATTTGTGGATGTGTGTAAGCACTGCCACGTCAACAGTCCCTGAGTCGCTAACAACGGTTCGGGTTAGGACAGTGTGCCTTCCCGACGCTAAAAGGGGATGAGGATGGGGTGTGATATGTGTGATTATGTGAAAAGCCGAAAGGCTATTTGTGAAGGCCGATGGGCCAATTCTGAAAGCCGGATGGCTATATGAGCTATAAGGCTATGTGTATGCACTGCTACGCCAATAGTCCCTGAGTCGTTAACAACGGTTCGGGTTAGGACGGTGTGCCTTCCCTGTGGTAAAAGGGGATGAGGGTGGAGTGTGATTTGTGCTGCTGCTGTATGATGATTTGCTTACATGTTGTGTGCTTATGTGTGGTATGAATGATTTGTTACTATTGGGATTCTCTTGAATCTCATTCTTTCTTTTGACTAACATTTTAGACAGGGCAAGTGGCTCCAAGGAGAAGCGAACGACCCGAAGCTGTTAGAACCTTGTAGGGACATTTGAGTCGGGTCACGTTGGGTATTCATTTTAGATAGGGATTACTGTATGATATTTTTAAGTTGCGAATAGTTTTTGAATACATGGTGGTGTAATCCCCTAATTGGGAATTAGAACCCTATAGTTATATATATAGATGACACCTGGGGGTTGCCAGGGGTTAATTTATACACTCTGATATGTTTAAATGTGATATAACTGCACAGGTAATTATATTCAATATTTGAACTTGAGACCAGGATAGAGAAGTTTTTGAAAGATTTTGTGAAAACCCTACTGTAAGGTAGGAAGTTGAAATGAGTTTGGAATCATCTAACGGTCTCTATTCCATTTTATTATGCTTTATCGAATTTTAATTACGCTAATTAAGGTAGGAGGTTACATATTGCACCCCCAAAAATGTTTTAAGGCTAATTACACCCTTGAATACTTTAAGGTGCTGATTGTACCTTCAAAAATATATCAAGGTGCTGGATGCACCTTTACTCTTTGTTTTTGTAGTGATGATAGTCATCATTGTGCTAATAAAGGTATTCCCTCCGGTCTTTTAAAATAAGATCCACTTCCTAAGTCAATTTCTTCATTAATTAAAATGGATCTTATATCAAACCAAGAGTTAGCATATTTTTTCTTATTCTTTTTTATTTTGCTAATTAAGAATGAGAAGGCCAAACGAAAACAAATTAACCTTGACTGGTTTTTGGGATCGTGTCTGCCTTATATTGCTTTGGACGATGTTGGCAAGAAGAATGCTGACGGCTTCCATAATTTGTGAGAGACCAATCAAGGGGAAACTAATTAAGAAGTCCTTTGTTTTTTAACTTTTCTCTCCTTTTAAGTTTTAACTTAATATGTTGTTTGTTTGTTATTAACTTCATTGTAATGTTATGTTTTGCTGGTCTTTGTGTGAATAAGCTTTCTATTGGAAGTATTCCTAAGTAAAAAAGTGCTTCTACCTTTTGAATGAGATCATGTGATTCAAATTGGAGGGGAAGATTAAGGGGTGAAGGTGCAAAAATGTCCATGAGCTTTTATTAAAAGTGTGTCCAATACCATATACTTTTCAGAGGCATAAAAATACCTATGAACATTCAAAATGTGAGCAAAAATACTAGCACCATTAAATTTAACCTCAAATGGTTACTTTTTTTTAGTAGGATCCACACTCTTTTTGCACATGCATATATAACGGTGTTAAGTCTAGTTTAACGTTGATGGCATGTTTGCTCCCATTTTGAATGTTCATGAGTATTTTTGCACCTTTAAAATATATATGATTTTGGACGTACTTTTAATAAATGTTCATGGGTATTTTTTTCCCTTAACTCAAGATTAAAACCTACTTGTGTGCTTCTCTCTTCTTGAAGAAAACTTCTTTTTACAATAGCCTTCATTCATTTTTACCAACAAGAATGGGCTATGGTAAAGGGGATTACATAAGACTACTTTTTTTTTTTTTGCCAAGAAAGAAACACAATATATTGAATCAAGCGGAAAATTACATCAACTTACAAACTAAAAGGCAGCCTATAAACTAAAAACACAAGTAAAATTTAAAACATACAAACTCTAAAACAACAAACATAAGCCAATAAAAGGTTCTCCAATATATCAAATACATAAATCTTGATCCAAATAAACATCCACAACACCAGTGACCCGAAAGGCCAACATCTGTGATAGAGGTCGATATACCCAATACACAGGGCGAGACCATCTAGGGAAGCTTTGGCAGTCCACACAATCGCCAAATGTGCTTCTATGAGAATCCATCTTTGAAAGAGGTTCCTGACAAATTTCCTTGAGCCTAAATCATGCTCAAGGAGGTCAACAATCCAAATACTAACAAACAAGGCATAGTCAGTATGGCAGTAAATGAAAGATCCACAATTCCAGCCCCATGATGAACAATGTTGCCATACCCACTGAACAGGCACACATTGAACCCAAATATGAACAATGTTGAGAAAAACACTGAACAGGCAAATGTCTACCCAATAAAGAACAGAGTGTATGAACCCACTGAACAGACTCAAATTGAAAGTTCTATCATCTAAACACCCAATATACCAATTCAGAACTGCACAACTATGCTCAAATCCCGTCCCCAAATGCAGAAAACAGGATTTTGAACCATAAACCCCGCAACCCAGAGGAGCATGATAACAGAACATCCGAACAAGAAAACCGAACCCAACCTCAAGCCTCAAAGCATCAGACCAGAATACTAAATTTATCCTAGAGAACTCAGCAATAATCAAAATGGCCCTACCAGAAGCAAAACTCAGACTAAGTCGGCCATTATTGGGGAAAACGGAAACCTTAATCAAATCGCTCACCTCAGAATCTAAGAGTCGATCAATAGATACCTTTGTGTGCTTCTCTCTTCTTGAAGAAAACTTCTTTTTACAATAGCCTTCATTCATTTTTACCAACAAGAATGGGCTATGGTAAAGGGGATTACATAAGACTACTTAAGTATGAGGTATAGGGTTCAAGTTCGCCTTTAAAAAATTACCTCTTATTTGGGTTCCGGTATATTAGTCGTCTAAGTTAATGTCACTTTATATAACAGATGGCTTGTCACCAAAAAGCCCTAATCTAAAGGCACCATGAACTTCAATCACTCCATCATATTTTAAGAAAAAAATCACTCCATTTTCTGTATCTTCTTTCCCCATTTCCCTACACTCCAATATCTTTTATCACGCATTATTACATTAGTGACCTTTAAATAGGTAAATAATAATCCTAATTAATCTAGAGCAAAACGATTTGAAAACCCTAACTAAGCTTTGAGTGCAAAAGGCCCATTCTATATTGATCCCTAATGAATAAATGAAAGCACATATGAAATAAATTAAAATAGAAGACTAATGTGTCCTGAAAGATTCAAATTGATTTAAACTTGTTACCTAATTAATTATTGAAATTAGGTATCCATATGACACATGAGGTGTTTATTTACATGATTGGCCTAAAAATGTTTTTTAAAAAAAGCAAAAGATTCAAAATTAATTTGCTCTTTAATTAAACACTCTATTTTCTGTTGAAGTTACGTCTCATTATTATAACTCCAAGCTCATCACCTTTAAGCTCATTTGAAGTTTTTTAGGAACTTTCTATATCCTTGAACTCTCATGATTCATTACAGCATGCATATACATATAGGCCTAAATATGAAAAGATTATATATGAGCACTACTTTACCTCCTAAGTGTAATTGTATCTTGTGTGCCACCATTGTGTTATTAATCTGTATAAGAATAATACATTGGAAATATAACATACTCTTGTTAAATGTAGGACCTAAGTTGTAGTATAGTTTACACTACAAATTAGGTCATACATTTAGGGCCACAGGTAGTATGTTGAAAAATTTCCATTTTCATATAAACTAAAATTGATATATCTTTATCTTATAATAAACTATAAAAAAATTGACTTTCAATGACGACTTAATTGTCACCACTGAAAGTGACACTTTCAGCGGCGACTATAGAAAGTTGCCGTTGAAAGTAGCACTTTCAATGGCGAAATTTTGTGTCACTACTGAAACTCACACTTTTAGCGGCGATAAAAACTGTTGTCGCTGAAAGTGTCACTTTTAGCGGCAACTATCTAAAGTCACCACTGAAACTCATACTTTCAGCGGCAACAATTAAAGTCATCGCCAAAAGTCAATTTCAGTTTTTTTTAAATTAATTCTTTTAAAAAAATAATATTTATAAAATTAAAATATAATTATTAAATAATTATATTTAACCTTAATTATTAAAATTATATAACCATTTACTAAAATATTATATTTAATATTTTCTACTAAAAAAATATTTATGATATTATTATTATATTAGTTATTATTTTATTTTATTTAAAAATAATATATATATGTTATTAATATTATATTTATAATTGTATATTAAAAATAATATTAAATTATTATTTATTAAGTAATTTTAATTAAAATTTTTTTAATTTAAATATATAAATATTTTTTCCTTTTTATTAAATTTTTTATTATTTTTAATAATATTATATTTAATTAATAACTAATTATATGTATATAATTAATTAATTATATGTATGTATGTTTATATATTTGATAATATTATATATATAATAATATGACACAGGTTAATTTCGGCACAACTGACAAAGATTCGCGCCTGAAGGCGTTGGCTCCTTAAGGTTGCAGGTTCGAACGGGAGGAGCGTTACTTGGAGGAATGATGAGGTGATGACACGTGACATCATGAGGATGCGACACGTGGCAGCTAGGGAAGGGGGACACATGGTGTTTTGAGGAGTAAACACGTGGCATTTGTAAATTATTATTTTTTTAAATTCAAAATTTTTTTTGAAATATATTTTATGAATTTTTTTTAAAAAAAATTGATACTTTTTGAAAGTATTGAGTTGCCACTAAAAGTCACATTCAAAGGCAACAAAAAGTCGCCGCTGAAAATCACCTTCAGCGGCGACAAAAGTCGCCGTTGAAATTATACTTTCAGTGACGGTCGCACTTTTTGTTGCCGCTGAAAACCTTTCAGCGATAACTTTTGTTGCCACCGAAGTCTTTTTTTTTTTTGTAGTGATACCTACGGTCCTTAATATAAGATCTAGTTTATAATGCAATTTATACTATAAATTAAATTTTATATTAACAATAAGAGGTAGTATATGCACTAAGCTCTGGCCAAGCCCTGTAAATATAGACATGTCATTATTCTAGATGTATCACATAAAGAGCATACTCTTAACAATGTGCATGGACTCTGAAATGATGATGTTGCGATGGATGTATAGTGATGCAAAAAAAGATAAGATTCATAATAAACATATACGTATACAAAAGAGTTGGAGTGACATCTATTAAAGAGAAAGTCATGAAAAAATTATTTGAGATAGTTTAGACACGTACAAAGAAGGCCATCGTGGATAAATTGGTGAGGAACGTAGATCAAACAAATATGAAAAAATCCTTTGAAAAGGGGGAAAGGAGGTTAAAATAAATGCTCAATGAAGTTATTGAGTGTGACTTTAAGTTAATAATGCATCTAAAGATTTTATTGTTGAAATAGCATAATAAATTATGTGCAATCTGTGTAGTGTGTAGCTGACTCCATTAAGTGAGATAATATTTTTTTTTTTTGGCCAATAGATAATGCTTATTGTTATTGTTGTTGTTAGAGTCCCAATGCTATGTTATACCTCCTTATGTGAATGCTAATTAGCCTAGCTTTTCTCCGCATAGCTGCCTTTCCTCCTCCTCTTCCTCCTCCTCCTCCTCATTATTACTATTATTAATATCTCACATGCATCCAACTTTCCAAATCATTGGAGTAACAGAATATATTTGGGCCTCTATTGCATCATCGATAAATATTTTAATTTCGTTTATAAGCACAAAAGACATTGGAGACTAAAAATCAATCCATTTTCAAAATAATTTATGATATGGGTAGAAGTGAATTTTAACGTCATTTAAAATTTAATAATTTGAAATTTCTTACTCTAAACACCTAATAATTTTGGGATCAGCAAAATATATTATACATGAAACCTTAGGACTAACAATTTTGGGGTCATCCCGCTTATAGTAATTGCGTGAATAGTATGTATTGTGGTGACAGACAGCATATCTATTACTGGATTAATTTTTTTAAAATAAAGTTCAATATATATATATATATATATCCCTATTTGATGGATACAATACAAACTCAAAATAAACAACAGCCGAAATTCCTTCGATTCTCACCTGATAGATCATTAAAAAAAATTCCCTCTCTCTCTCTCTCACGAGCGCGCGCACACAAAAGATATGTGAAATATACTTCATGAGAATCTTTCAAAAATAGACAGGAAAAAACATGAGTCCGGATAGTCTCAGAAGTTTTTTTCTCAGCTTCCCTCAGAATCCTATATCCTGTCCATTTAGATAATCTAATAGCTCACAGTGCACCAAGTCAACAAGCCATTAAATTAAAAAAGAAACTCAATCCCGAGCCAGGATCACCAACGCAACGCCTTCGACCTTCGGCATCTCTCTCTTCTTCTTGCTCTCAGCCATTAGGGACCATTCCTTTGAGCTGTTGCAAGTGAATTTTTTTTTTTATCTCTGGCTGTATAAAATTGATATTGTTGTGCACATAATTATGAGAAAGTCTCATCGACAAGAGAAAAGGGAAAAAGATTGAACCTTGTAGGGAATGCCCTGTGGAGAATCTTAGAAGAAGGCAGATCGAAATAAGAAGAATGTTAATTGAGTTTGAGAGGCCATTATTGCCTCACTGGAAATCTTAGAGCATGTCTCACACACACACACTAGCGATCAGCAATTAGTCATCAAGCAATCACCTCTCTTTCTCTCTTCTTTTATCCTCTCCCTCCTCTTCCTATGTCAGGATTTTAATTCTCTAAAACACAGGGCATTCTCCAATCCTCTCTGCGGTGATAGCAAGCGAATATTTTTATCTCTGGCGGTATAAATCTGTATAAATTTATCATTCAACCATCTAAGACTACTACACAATAGCGATCAGCAATTAGTCATCAAGCAATCACCTCTCTTTCTCTCTTCTTTTATCCTCTCCCTCCTCTTCCTATGTCAGGATTTTAATTCTCTAAAACACAGGGCACTCTCCAATCCTCTATGCGGTGACAGCAAGCGAATTTTTTTATCTCTGGTGGTATAAATCTGTATAAATTTATCATTCAACCATCTAAGACTGTTAGTAGTCCAACTAAATTCCTAATGACCGTGCACTCTTTAAACAGGGAACAAAGGAGGAGGATAAGAGCAGTGAGAGAAAGACGGGAGATAGAGGAAGAAGAGAGAGGGGGGCCAAAGGTTGAAGGCGTTTGTGAGCCTCTCTCCGGATTCAGTTTTTTTTTTTTTTAATTTAAGGGCTTAATGACTTGGCGCAATGTGAGCCATTGATCATATGCATGGACAAGATTTAGGATTCTGAGGGATGTTGAGGAAAAAAACTTCTGAGAATATCTGCTCCCAAAAAACATAGTCCGGACGTTAACAGCCTAGTCCCAAACCCCTATGTGAATCATGCGTGTGCCAAAGTAATAAAAATACAAATACAGCTTTTTTTTTTTGGTCGAAACAAATACAGCTATTTCAGAGTGTAGTAGGATCAAAATAAAATTTGTCCGCAAGTTGTCATTCAGTTTTCATTAGCTGAATCTTAATTAAAATGAATATACATAATTTTCTTGTTCCTTTTTCTCCTGACATTGTGAGAAATTTTACATACCCACCTAAACTTTATAACCCCATCCAAAATTGTTTTTTCCTCCTCTGTCTCTTTCTCTTTTCTAGGAGTTGTACCTTTTGTTAATAAATAAAAGAACACTTTAAGAACTTTGGATTAAATCAATGGTCATATTCCTTATCCTTTGTGTGAGGGAATCTGATCAATCTTCACACTCTGAACCAAAGCAGCATCATAGTCTATTGAAGATAAACGTGTTATTATATCTCTAAATTATTTACTATCATTTTTTAAAAGATTTATTATTACTGATGAGTTGCATGCAACCAGTTTTTCATGGACTATATACTGTAAATACCCTATTTTGTCCGGGCCCCACTCAAAAATACAAAAATAATTGATGATGATTGGTATTCAAATTGGCAATCATCATTTGAAGAAAAAAAGAAATAAAAAATTAAAAAAATAAAAAATCAGAAAATCCTCCTATTGATGATGTTCGGTGTCCAAACTGGCGATCATCATTAAAAGGAAAAAAATAAAAAAAAATAAAATTAAAATAAATCCCCTCATTGATGATGATTGGCATTATCATTCATTAAGGGAAAATAATAAATAAAAAAATAAAAATAAAAAAAGAAAAAATATCATTTATGTTAGTTGATAGGTTTAAATTAGGAAATTACTTATGGCGAAAAGATAAAAAAATTAAAAATTAAAAATTAAAAAACAAAAATTAAAATAAATCCTCTCATTGATGATGATTGGCATTGTTATTCATTAAGGGAAAATAATAAATAAAAAAATGAAAAAAAAAAGTCTCATTTATGTTGATAGATTTAAATTTGGGAAAATCCCTCAAAAAGAACTTTTAAATTAATAAAAAACGCAGAGGTGTTTCGAAATTTAATATCCCATATCAGTGCGAGTGTCTGAACTGGAATATTAGAATTCGAGACAAAATGAAGTGCGTGACCCTGTAAGTTTTTAAATTGAAAAGCGTTGAGGGAGGCGTGATAATGGCGCTAAAACGCATTCAGCTGGACCATTCATCTTCTCTGTCGTCATCGGTGCCATTGGTCGACCCTGGATCCGTGGCCTTGGATTGCTATAGTCCACAACATTTAATAATTTGTGTTTCTCTGAACTAAATCCTGTTGTCAAAAAATGAGAAGTACCAAAAGTTAAACAATATCAATAACTCCCATGCCATGAGTTGAGATAAACTATAAAGAAAACATAGTGAAATCTTGAGCACTCGTCATCTTCTTCTCGGTTGCCAACAACTCCGATATCATCACCCCCAACAACTCACCATCTTCTTCTTTTATAGGATCCTGTGTATATGAGCTAAAAAACAGGGATAAACAGAGAAGAGATTGTTAAGAACACTCAAGTGATCATAAGAAGTAATGAATAAGTTTGGAAAATCACTCGAATTGTCTGAGTCTTGACCCAATCACTTCCTGGGAAAATTTAGTAATGATCGCAGCTACCGACAATCACCGCCAACGACTCGTCATCTTCTTCACAGTTATCATCGACATCTGCTTCATCATTGACATGATTCCCAACTCGACATTAGGCTTTACCAACACATCGTTACATTTTCACAACATCCTATCACACTTTCACAACTCGAGTTTGCCATTCACAACTTGAGTTCATATCATCACTGGAGGGTAACCGGCGAGTGATTAGCTTATAGGATGCAGAACTCGAGTTATGAATTGATAACTCGAGTTTACCAACACATTCTTACATTTTCACAACATCCCGTTAGACTTTCACAACTCGAGTTTGCATTTTCACAACTCGAGTTCATATCGTCACTGAAGGGTAACCGGCGAGTGATTAGTTTATAGGATGCAGAACTCGAGTTATGAATTGATAACTCGAGTTGACCAACACATTCTTACATTTTCACGACATCCCGTTAGACTTTCACAACTCGAGTTTGCATTTTCACAACTCGAGTTCATATCATCACTGGAGGGTAACCGGCGAGTGATTAGCTTATAGGATGCAGAACTCGAGTTATGAATTGATAACTCGAGTTCACCAACACATTCTTACATTTTCATGACATCCCGTTAGACTTTCACAACTCGAGTTTGCATTTTCACAACATTATAGTTGAAACAGAACTCTTATTGCTCAATTATATAGACCCTCCATTGCTTGTAGAACATTCTGAAAGATAGCCCACATAAGGATGAACTTTGGTCTAACCTTTGGAAAATCAAGCTTCCTGTTAAATTCATTTTTTTTCTGCTGGAGAGTAGCTAAATAAGGCTCTGCCTTCTAGTGATTTTCTTACTAAGCATCATTTATCTAATTTGTGTCTTTGGATTTCCTAATAATGAATCTTCAGAGCAAATCTTCTTCACTTGTGATCATGTTAAGGCATTCTGGTTTGCTACACTTTAATTTCTATCAAATCTACTGTTATATCTAATCAAGGTTTTTTTCAAAAAAAAATTGTGGATATCTAATTTGACTAGAGATTACAATCAAGACTTTAGCAAGCACCTAGTCAGAGCGTTTCTCATCATGCTTAACCTACTTTTTAAAAAAAATGAATGAAGCTGTACATGGAAGAAGAGTGTTGGAACCAGAATTGATTATAACGATCTTGTAAATGGCAATCAATAGACTTCAAACAGAATGCCACTCTCCCTACTGTCTAGTGTATAAGGCACTTTGAAGAAAGGTTTTATGGTCCATTTTAGAAATAACAATGCAACACGTAAAAATACTATAGCTTCTAAAACCACTATTTTAAGAAGCAAAACAATTGGGAATGGGAACAGTTGGAAAAAAAGAAGAAAAAGGACAGTAACCCTATTACAGTAAACAAAAGAATCACAGAGATTCACATAGTTTTACTCTGCTAGATATCTACACAAACCAGACCTTAAACCCTATCCTTCGCATATAGATTTTATATTATCCATGCTAATGATTAACTTACAACTACATTAACTTACAAACCAAATTAGTACCAGCCAATAACTCATGAGTTCGCATATTTGTTAAGATATATTCTATCACATATCATGTGTTACATTTTTTTAAAAAGCATAAACTTTACATTGGACATGATGGAATCTAATTTCTTACAACATTCTCGAAGGAATCAATCAATCACAGTAAATGTTTCCATCACGTAAGCCAATGAATTTTCCCTACTCAGTACTCAAGAATATACAATAAAAATATAAAGATACTACTCTATTAAAACTATTTTCCATAAATTTATTATTAGGAACAGTAATCAACAACAATAAATGAAGATTTACTGGCATTGTTTATTGTTGTTGATTACTGTTCCTAATAATAAACTCAGGCTCGGTGCATCTTGACACCATAGGTGCTCTGGATATAATATGACCTTCAGTTTATTAATGTGCATAAATTAGTAACTACAAAATATATACGCGTGACCATCACAAACACATTCAATTGTAAAACAAAACACAGTTCAAACACAAAACGGAAGCAAAAAAAACATGCAATACCACTTAAACATTACATGCAACAGAATAGACTCACATGACTCACAATTTAGCAAAGAATTAAGTTTAGAGTAAATGTTTCAAAGACTTCGTCCATGTGTTAGGTTTAACGTGCGTATGGTTTTTCTTTTTTTTGCTACGGACTCCAAGTATCACGAATTATGTGTTGTTTTTTGCACATGACTTATGCACATTTAACAACAACAAACACAATCACTATCGGGTTACCCTCCAGTGATGCTAGAACTCGAGTTGATAATTGGACAACTCGAGTGAGCTTCGTAAGTCATCCAAGGACGCCGTCGAGTGACCTTCTACGCAACTCGAGTTTGGTGCCGCTTCTCACAATCACCATCGGGTTACCCTCCAGTGATGACGACAACTTGAGTTGATAATCGGACAACTCGAGTGAGCTTTGTAAGTCATCCAAGGACGTCGTCGAGTGACCTTCTACGCAACTCGAGTTTGGTGCCGCTTCTCACAATCACCATCGGGTTACCCTCCAGTGATGACGACAACTCGAGTTGATAATCGAACAACTCGAGTGAGCTTCGTAAGTCATCCAAGGACGCCGTAGAGTGACCTTCTACGCAACTCGAGTTTGGTGCCGCTTGTAACAATCACTATTGGGTTACCCTCTAGTGATGCTAGAACTCAAGTTGATAATCGGACAACTCGAGTCCGTACTCGTAAGTCTTGACAAAAGCACTGTCTGGAAACCGTCCAATTATGCAAGTAACTCGAGTTGTAATCCTCAAGTCGAGTGGAGATGCGGAAAGCAACGCAAGGCTCTAAACAATAACTCGCTTGTTACCATCCAGTGCTGATATCAACTCGACTGCTCAATGGCCATCTTGACTGAGACACCAAAGCACTGTCTAGGTAACATCAATTTATGACCGCGCTATAGTGTATATGCCTATGGATTTGTTGCCGCCAGTATTAATCAGAGTAATGGTAGTTGGAAATGGAAGTGTCACACTTGGTTAACAGGGTATATTGACTGGACACAATCATTATGTGTGAAAACAAACTTTGTACTAGGTGTAATAAATCGTCAACTGAACCCATCTACAAGTTGATTAATCACCTTTTAATAAATTGTTGTAATATAATAAAGATTTATACTATGGCGAATGGCCTTGTGTTAATACAATCGCTCATATAAGTGCGTGTAGAATTCATGTAACTGAGTTTCTAATTATGGTGTGGTTGTCTGTGAAGGGTACCAGCCAAGAGCTTTAAATGTTTTCCTGATGGGACAAACGAACAGGTTATAATTTATGGGACTGAACCGATTACTTGACCAAAATATATATGATTAGTTTCAGTTCTCTTACGATATATAGTGGCAGAAAATTACTTGCAATGGTGGAATTAATTCACTAGAATCAGACAGTACTTAGTAATTAACCTTATTATATATTTTAGGCAATGAAAGTTGTTTCGTTTTTACTATATTTAACTTTGAAGTTCAACGCGTTCCTCATCCGTCAGAGTTGAACTTCAAGTTTCTGTTGCAGACCTAAAGTCATTTTCGAATTAGAGAGATCACCTCAACTTGATTACTTTCTTTGATCTTAATTGAAATTCAGTCAAAATCCTTGCACCGTTAATTTAGAAGGGTCATCATATTTTTTGACATCTCCTATTTCGGTGGACATCCAAGAGAACTTTTGGTGCCTTTAAGAAATTAAGGTTTTAAACTGAAAAAACCAATTTAAGATTGAACGCAATGTTTGAGGCTTTACAGTATTCACATATCCAAAGGAATAATTTTGCTGGGTTAATATAGGTATTCAAAATGAATTTGGAGATCTTCTTTGAATCGCGAGACTTTAATTTCAAAACCCACTCAAATTCCAGTAGGAAAAGCCACTCAAATTCTTTAGACTAGACTCTTTTTTCTTCTACAAATTTGAATCCTATGACATCTGATGTTGTTGCTCCTTCACCCTGGATAATCTTTGGTTGCCAAAATGGTAAACGTTATAATTCAGATTTTGCTAATTGTGGTAGTTAAAATTATGCATACATATTCACATGAGAAGGTTGGTAAATTTTCTGTTCAGTAATTGTTTTACGAAGAAAATTGAATTATTGAATATGGTCTAATCTCCAGAAGTGGGATGATCACCCTGCAATGTTGTGAAAATGGCAAACTCGAGTTGTGAAAGTCTAATAAGATGTTGTGAAAATGTAAGAATGTATTGGTGAACTCTAGTTATCAATTCATAACTCGAGTTCTGCATCCTATAAGCTAATCACTCACCGGTTACCCTCCAGTGACGATATGAACTCGAGTTGTGAAAATGCAAACTCGAGTTGTGAAAGTCTAACGGGATGTCGTGAAAATGTAAGAATGTGTTGGTGAACTCGAGTTATCAATTCATAACTCGAGTTCTGCATCTTCTAAGCTAATCACTCGCCGGTTACCCTCCAGTGATGATATGAACTCGAGTTGTGAAAATGTAAACTCGAGTTGTGAAAGTCTAACGGGATGTCGTGAAAATGTAAGAATGTGTTAGTAAACTCGAGTTATCAATTCATAACTCGAGTTCTGCATCCTATAAGCTAATCACTCGCCGGTTACCCTCCAGTGATGATATGAACTCGAGTTGTGAATGGCAAACTCGAGTTGTGAAAGTGTGATAGGATATTGTGAAAATGTAACGATGTGTTGGTAAAGCCTAATGTCGAGTTGGGAATCATGTCAATGATGAAGCAGATGTCGATGATAACTGTGAAGAAGATGACAAGTCGTTGGCGGTGATTGTCGGTAGCTGCAATCATTACTAAATTTTCCTAGGAAGTGATTGGGTCAAGACTTAGACAATTCGAGTGATTTTCCAAACTTATTCATTACTTCTTATGATCACTTAAGTGTTCTTAACAATCTCTTCTCTGTTTATCCCTGTTTTTTAGCTCATATACATAGGATCCTATAAAAGAAGAAGATGGTGAGTTGTTGGGGGTGATGATATCAGAGTTGTTGGCAACCGAGAAGAAGATGACGAGTGCTCAAGATTTCACTATGTTTTCTTTTTAGTTTATCTCAACTCATGGCATCAGAGTTATTGATATTGTTTAACTTTTGGTACTTCTCATTTTTTGACAACAGGATTTAGTTCAGAGAAACACAAATTATTAAATGTTGTGGACTATAGCAATCCAAGGCCACGGATCCAGGGTCGACCAATGGCACCGATGATGACAGAGAAGATGAATGGTCTAGCTGAATGCGTTTTAGCGCCATTATCACATCTTCCTCAACGCTTTTCAATTTAAAAACTTACAGGGTCACGCACGTCATTTTTTCTCGAATTCTAATATTCCAGTTCAGACACTCGCATTGATCTGGGATATTAAATTTCGAAACACCTCTGCGTCTTTTATTAATTTAAAAGTTCTTTTTGAGGGATTTTCCCTTTAAATTTAAGAAATTACTTGTGGGGAGAATAATAAAAAAAATTAAAAAAGAAAATATCTCCACTAATGTTGATTAAGTCAAGCTAGGAATTTTTATCAATAGAAAATACAAAAAAAAAATAAAAACGAAAATAAAAAAAAAAATCTCCATTGATGGTGATTGGGTCAAGTTAGGTAGTTATGAACATAAAATACAAAAAAAAAATCAAAAATAAAAATTCAAAAAAAAGAAGGAGTATTTATGAAGAAAACCCTACCTTAAGACTATAAATAGGGGAGTAAGGGTTGAAGCAAGACACACAAGAATTTTGGGAGAGCAAGGAGATAAGGTATTATTGTTGGCATGGAGATTCTAATAATATGTTGACATTTCACCTTCTTGTGTGTCTAGCTTGTAAAGATAAAATGTATGCATAAATCTCTTCATCCTTGGTTTCTCATTCTTTTAACTTGTGTTGTTTTCCTTCTTGTTCTTCTTTATCCCTTTCTTAGGTTCTCCTTCAAAAAAGAAGAAAAAATATTTTAACACATTTTTATAAATGAAAATAAAATGGAAAAGTTCTCTTTTATGAAAAATAAAAGAAGTTCTTTCATAAATAAAAAAAAACTTTTTTTAAAAAAAAATAATAAAAAATACAAACCAAACAAAAAAAATTATTTTTCTCAAATAAATTAAATAAAAATTTTCTAAAAAACACTAATGAAATGACACACTTTTCTACCCTCGAACTATGTGGGTTTTGATCCCTCTAAAAGGTACGTAGGTCCTAGATTTTCATCATAGGTTAAGTTCAATTTTATAAATAAATATATATTTTTTCTTATTTTCTTTTTGTAAATAAATGTTTTTTTCTTTTTCTTTAGTTTTTTCATTTCATTTTTGTAAATGTTCTTTTTTTGGATAATTATAATAAAATTAAAGGCCATAATATTTTTAAATAATTAACTTAGGGCAACCATTCTTGTGAATGGGTGTTATGGGGTGCCTAACACCTTCCCCATACACAATCGACTCTCGAACCCTAAATGCTTTTATAGACCAGTTTCTATTTTTTAAAAAAAGTTTTCAAAATTATCATTTTTCTAAAATTTTGGTGGCAGCTCCATGTTTTCCAAATTTCGGGCGCTACAGCTTGGCGACTCCACTGGGGATGGTTTGAGAGTCAAGCCCATTTAAGTTAAGTGTTTAAAAATAATATGGCCTTAATTTTATTTTAATTACCCTTTTTCTTTTTCTTTTTTGTGTGAATATTTGCTTTTATTTATTAAATTCTTTATTTATCTATCTTGTGATCTGCTTAGCAGATGAGGGTTAGGTAGAACCTAGGCCTATAGGTTGGTATGCTCTCCACACACACTGAATACATACACTATTTTCCTCACACACATTTTGGGCCCTATACCCGGGTCTGTGAGTTCCTTAGGTGAGTGGAAGTTTCTAGCGGTCTCCCTGTGGGGTTTTAAAAATCCCCTGAGGTTACTGTGAAGACTTCATCCTAGTTGTTATTCATTTGGCGAGGTTAATCCCTGTGGGGTTTTAGAACCCCTGAAGGTCAATTTCGTTAAATGGGGTTTTCATCTTTACGATGGGGGCAGTTAGGAGGCCTTTATCTGTGAGAATTAGAATCACCTTGAAACCATTGCACCGATTAGTGGAAATTATCGACCTACCCAATTAATTAATACCTTCCTTTCTTAGGGTAGATATCCTCAACCTAGGGTTATTCCTAAAATAGGACACTGGAAGGCATATATTTATTTATTATTGATTATATTTATTGTCATCCATGCATAGTCAATGAAACCCCTATGATCAAGTGACTAACTGTCACTTTACCTAAGTATGTATCTTGCATCACTCCATATAAAGATACATCACAAGGACGGTGTATGCATTAGATAGCCAATCTTAGTCTAAGGGTCTATGACCCTAAAAGATCATGATTTCATCAAATCAATTATGCTAGAAAACATCTCAATGAGAGATGATCCTTAAGGACTCATTACATCATTCATAGGCATTTTAGTTTCATTTTGACATGGGCATTGGACATAATAATCATTGTACAAAACCCTTAGCCGTGTGATGGTTTGGCCATTCGCAGGTTAATAGGTACTTCATTCTCCCTATGAGGTAATAGATCTCTTGAGGAGGTGAAGTTCTTTTTCTTAATGTCCATCACCCATATCAAAACTTGAAGTATAAGTCACCACTCTTTTATGTCTCATGAGATATCCTTGCATCATCCATTGGCATTTAACTTCATTTGATATAGGCCTTGGACATAATAAATATTTAACAAAACCCTTAGCCGCATAATAGCTTGGACTATTCGCAGGTTAATGGGCACTTCATCCTCCCTATGGGGTATTGGATCTCTTGAGGAGGTGAAGTTCTTTTTCTTAATGTCCATCATCCATATCAAAACTTGGAGTATAAGTCATCATTCTTTCATGTCTCATGAGGTATCCTTGCATCATCTATTGGCATTTAGCTTCATTTGATATGGGCCTTGGACATAATAAACATCTAACAAAACCCTTAACTGCGTAATAGCTTGGGCCGTTCACAAGTTAACGGGCACTTCATCCTCCTTATGGGGTATTGGAACTCTTGAGGAGGTGAAATTCTTTTTTTCAATGTCCATCACCCATATCTAGCTTGCAAGGATAAAATGTATGCATAAATCTCTTCATCCTTGGCTTCTCATTCTTTTAACTTGTGCTGTTTTCCTTCTTGTTCTTCTTTATCCCTTTCTTAGGTTCTCTTTCAAAAAAGAAGAAAAAAATATTTTAACACATTTTTATAAATGAAAATAAAATGGAAAAGCTCTCTTTTATGAAAAATAAAAGAAGTTCTTTCATAAATGAAAAAATTTTAAAAAATAATAATAAAAAATAAAAACCAAACAAAAAAAATATTTTTCTCAAATAAATTAAATAAACATTTTCTAAAAAAACACCAACCAAGTGACATGCTTTTCTACTTTTGAACTATGTGGGTTTTGATCCCTCTAAAGAATACGTAAGCCCTAGGTTTTCATCATAGGTCAAGTTCAATTTTGTAAATAAATATATATTTTTTTCTTATTTTCTTTTTGTAAGTAAATGTTTTTTCTTTTTCTTTAGTTTTTTCATTTCATTTTTGTAAATGTTCTTTTTTTGGATAATTATAATAAAATTAAAGGCCATAATATTTTTAAATAATTAACTTACGGTAACCATTCTTGTGAATGGGTGTTGTGGGGTGCCTAACACTTTCCCCATACACAATCGACTCTTAAACCCTAAATGGTTTTGTAGATCATTTTCTAATTTTTAAAAAAAATTTCCAAAATTATCCTTTTTCTAAAATTTTGATGACGGTTCCATGTTTTTTCAAAATTTCTGATGCTACATATACTTTTACTAATTCACCAATTACTAGTAATTCTGTACTATATATGTTTTCCATCTTAATTCACATTCAAATACTTCTAAGAAAAATTGATTTTGAGTTTGTAACTGGCTTCCCCTGCAAACTTTATAAATTATATATTAGTTCTTAATTATTAATTATTAACTTTTCCAAACGCTAAGTACCATGTGGATGAGCATTGTTGCTGGTTGCACGATCTCTCTCTCTCTCTCTAGGTTTGTAAATAAATATACAAATACACACACATATGCAGTGATAGGTTGTACTAGTTCCAACTAGGTGTGAACTTGGCATGTATCGCCGGCATAGATGCCACCCAACTTATATCACTATGGTCTTGAAATTTATGAATAAATATTGCCGAGAGACAACATAGGCAACTCAGAACGTAAACTTCGAGCAGTAATAAATTGCCATGCACAGCCTAGCTATAAACCACGACCACCCTATAAAACCCTAGCTTAATTAACCAAACACAGTTCATGCATATCACAATTCTACATTAATTAATCTAGTTTCAATCGTACGTTCCAAAAGAAGCACCAGCCAAGTCATGACAACAACGTACGAGCACAAAGTTCCTGTCCCAAACCTCTCCTCATTTTATACCCTTTTCATTTTCCCAACACCAAAGTTTTAACCTTCCCATAACCTTCCTCCTCCTCCTCGGCTTCTCCCTCTTCTAATAATAATATCAAACTCGTTCGTGATCATCAAGGCCCAAACCTTTGACAAAGAACCCATGAATTGCTCTGCAACTATCTCCCATTGCAATGCCTTGTTATATCACATCACCAAGAATGATAATCTCTCCTCCATAGAAGAAATCGCGTCGCGCTACTCCGTCCACGTGTCGAATTTGAAGCCCATAAAGCGTCCCAACAATGAAAAGGACGATTACCTTGTTACTGTGCCCTGTACTTGCCTAAATACTAGTGAGCTTAGTGGATACTTCTATGAAACGACCTACACAGTGTATCCAAATGACACCGTGCAGAATATTTCAAATCATGTTTATAGTGGGCAAACATGGATTCTGGGAAATCATAGCCTTTTGAACATAAGTGAGGATTTAAGTATATATCTTCTCTGTGGGTGTTCCAAGAAGAGTGAGTCTGATGAGATTGTTGTGACGTACACGGTGCAGAAGGATGAAACGCTCTTCACAATTGCTAGTCTTTTGAACTCTACCCTGGAAAACATGAAGAACTCGAATCGGATTTTAAATTCAAATCCATCGTTTATTGACGTGGCCCCGGGAGGGGGGGGGGGATTCTATTTATTCCCAGCGACTTAAATGGCATTTCATTTCAGTCCAAAAAAAAAAAAATAAATGGCATTTCATTCCCCAATGATAATCGAGGTAAAGGTATTTCTTTTTGCCTCAAACACTATATATCATAGCATTATTTGACGTGCCACTACTAGAAAAAATGATTTTAATATCTTTTTTTTTACTCTTTTAACGTCTGAAAACAGAGGAATATCTATCTGAGGGTCATGAAAAAAAACACCAATAACGTCCGTAAAATAGGGGACGTCAAAGATGCGGACTTTAGACGTCCCCAGTGTGAATTGGGGACGTCTAATGTCTGAGATGCACTTTAGACGTCCCCAGTCCACACTGGGGACGTCTAAAGTGATGCCTTTAGACGTCCCCAGTGTGGATTGGGGACGTCTAAAGTGACCTTAGACATTCTCAGTCCATACTGAGGACGTCTAAAGTATCGCCCCCACTTCTACTACGTCCCTTTTTATTTTTAAGGATGTTGAAAGTTTTTTTTTAAAATGGCTTTTTTACATATATTTCACTGTCTGGAAAATGTAAAGTATAGAAATTGGATGGAAACAACAGAATAAAACAACAGCAGTTCAGCAGAATGGAAACAACAACTTGAAACATAGTGATCAACCCAAGGCTCTACTACACATGCAATAATTTTAAGAAGTAGCAAACTAATTAACTAACAAACTACACAACAATCTATATCCAAGTCCCCAGTTTGTACAATAACCAAGACTAAATCCAATCTATATCCAACAACAACAACGCTAATTATATGTACAATATATAGAACTACCACAAAAGTATGTCTTACACAAAATACTAAAGACTTTACTCTGGTATACGTTGAAGAGGATGTCCAGCCAAAAAGTCTCTGATTATATTTATGTCTTCATATGAATAGGCATCTTCATTGTCAAAAATCTGTAAATTAGAAAATAACCTTAGATGAAATAATGAATCAAGTGAATGAATTGCCATTGAATTACAACACCAAGAATATTATCCTCTGAGAATGAAGAAGCGATTACTTGTTCAAAATCTATCGTAATGCCACTCTTAATGATGTTAAACATATAAAGTAAGGCATAGTATCCACATTCCCAACCGCCAGGTTGTTGAGGGCACTATAAATCAAAAGCAAATGGTTAAAATCAATAAAGGCATATCTAAAAAGACCGTCAATCTAAAGAACTTGATTTGAAACTACGTACCTTTGGAAACAACCATCTCAGGTTTTTGCCACCTTTAAGATCGCGTGGCCCGCCAAGCGCTCGATATGTCGTGCATGCCCTATCATTAAAATGAAAATCAATAGAAATTAGAATAATTCATTTAAGTCAAGAATCAAGAAGCATTGAAATACAAAAAAATAACTTACGTGTTGAAGATGCTTATAGTTTCTTTGTTTGGTCTTTTACTCAAGGAATCAAACCAGTAAACTACGTTGGACCGAGGGCAGAGAATACACAAACTCCAATGGTAACTATAACAACATATATAGATTAAAAAGAAGTTAGTTGGCAAGGGAATTATTTATTAAAAATCTCAAATACACAAAATTAAAATGAGTACCCTTGAACAATTGGTGCTAGATAACAAAGAAAGTCGTTCTCTCCCACTGTGAAGCCCACATAGTGCGTCCTTTTTTTCAATGTATCCCTACTCCTTGTCGTATGTGCAAGAGACAATAATCCATATAAATCAACTCTTTACAAGTCAATGCATATACGACGAAAGGAGCTATAATAGAATTACAATGATAAATGTATTAGCTAGTTAAAATCAACTTAACTAAATGAAGGAAAAAATGGGAAATAAAAAACTTACAGGATTGCAAATTTGCCCTATCCAATATCTAGTTCCTCCAACTTAATGAATTGTTTAAGATCTTCTTTATCAATTGTGAAGGGATACTCTAATTCCTGGCCCACAATCCCTGTAGGCATATGCAAATCAATCTGGCAAATGCCTTTATAGATTTGCTGCAGTAGTGCTAAGAAGGGCCATTTTCCTGCTTCTTGCTCGTTCTTTTAGAACATAAAAAAACATATTGTTAGTAGGATGTCAACACATCTCAAGTAAAAGTGAGGTAGTTCCATGCCATTGGAGGCGTTGCTGCTAAGCCAATAAGATGTACAGGCCAAAGGATGAAAGATCCTCTCGCCTGAGCTATTGTGGCAACCTCGTCATCAGGAATAGGATGGATGTACCTTCTTCCCCCTCTCGAACACACGTCACAGTCACCCTACGTAAATGCTGTGGAATTTGCTGATCATGGTGGGTGGTAGCTTCTGTGTGAACAAGAGCATCTGCAACTACTCGCAGCACTAGGGCATCCAAAGAGAGGACAGCAGGTTCTCCCAGCACTGGAGTGGGAGAAGGGTCGCCAAGTGGTTCCTCCACCGAATTATAACTTCCTTTGGTGCTGTGGAAGGCCAGGGATGAATGGGTTCTACGCTCAGTAGTTGCCATCTGCGATTCAAACATCTTCATCATTTTAGCTCGTATCTTAGGCATCAGCTCAAGATGTAGCTTTGGCAACAGCTCTTGTCGAAGCTTGTCGCGAAGGTTGGCCTCAAGCTCTTGTGAGACTTCCTGGCGAATCTTGGCTACAAGCTCCCTACTGGGTTCAGCTTATGACGAATAAGGATGTGAGGCTCGGCCAAAATATTTCACGACACGAACTCCCCCTGCCTCCCCTCGAACATGACCGGGGTGATCTACCTTCCTAATCGCCGTTGACAAAATGTCCATCCGTTCACTTGGAGTGAACGAACCTTGGCTACTATAATCTTTCAGTTTATCCTGCAGCATAAAAGTTATCGTAAATGAAAATTAAGCACTCCCAATATGAAAAAAGACTTTGTACTTATACTCTAACTACTTACAATTCTTGCGGTAACCTCAGCAATAGTCGGATTTATGTACTTCCACCCTTAATCCTCTCTGGTTTCCATTTTTTGTGATGTAGAGGAGGTGGCGGGGCCTGGACCACAACGGTAGGATCTGATGTGGCTGCTTCCTTCAATTTCTCTAACTCTTCTGCCATCATCTTTCGCTCAAGCTTTCGATAACCACCATGAGACATGCAATGTTGATACTTATTAGCTGCTTGCCTCTCTGCATTTGCTGCACTTAATGCCTATGAAAGGAAAACAACGAACACCGAATCAATAATGTCAACTATATTCAAATAAAACAATATGATGACAAAAATCTTACAAAAAAATTTTGGATCTTCTCGTGATGACATAAACAACCTCCAGTCCTTTGGAGACAAATACATATACTCCTGACATGGATCCGTACCCCTCAATTCCCCTCGAATGTAATCTCGTGTAAGCCTATTCTTGAAATCTTTCCATCGTAGATGAACCTCTGTCATCCACTCCTTGTACATCTCCACAGTGTCAGGGACATCATAGGTTTACTGCAAGGTAAAAACATAAGTGAATTATATCATATAGCAATAGGAATAAAGATATATATGCAAATTTATCGAAACTTATATACCAAAAGTTGTTGTCAAATCAAGTTTTTCATTTTTGGTTGAACCAACTTCCAATTATCATAGGTAATGCGAACTTTACTTCGAGCCAAAAAACCTAAGTAGCTAATGAAATGGTCTTCCTCCAGACCAATTGGTTTCATATTTTCATCAAAGTTAATATGCAACCTCTCCTGTTGATGATGATGACTACTACCAATACAGGCATTTTTGTACTACCTCTAACCCTTCTTCTCGCAGTAGATTTAGGTCTCGAAGCAGGTTTAGGCCTATTCATTTCATTGTCCTTATCACTTTGTGAGTCACTAGAATTGTCCATATTCCTATAAGCACAAAAATCATTGTCAGATAGGTGAATAAATTGTAAGTAAAGGAATAAACTAACTAGTTATAAAACAAATAGCACACATTACTATTTTCTAAGTTAAGCTCTTACTCTAGATTGTTTCCCATATTCCTTCACCATGATCATTTCTTACAGAATATTATTCATCATCTACCAAGGGTGTGTTCTTATTAGCTTTTGGAGAATAGATTCTGGAGAGAATAGCTTTTGGGGAATAGATTATAGGAAAATAGATTATGGGAAAAAGTGATTTTGATAAAATGAGAGTGTTTGGATGATTTTATCAGAATAGCTTTTTTCATGGTCAAATGACTAAAAAGGACATTAACTTTAATGATAATTACATATAAAGGATAAGATTATATTTTAAGTATTATTTGACATTAAATTGCATAATAATTACAATAAATGAAATAAATTTGTCCAAAAATTTTTAAATTATAACATTTGTCAATTATGTAATATAAAAAAATAGATGCAAAAATTATAAAATTATAACATTAGTCAATTATGTAGTAAATTACAAAATTAGATCAAACGTACATATTGAAGGAGTACACTATATTAATTTTCATCTCCTTTCACAACCTGGGTTATCTTTTGCCAAACCTACTATATCATTATTCATTCTTCATTAAATTTTAGAAAATGGAAAAATAACAATGAACAATTAAAACCCCTAACGGCATTAAAAATGATGTATCTTAACCCATTATTTAAAAATGATAAGAAACAATTAAAAATGATGTAAATTTAACAAAACCGTTAAATTTGACCTAACGGCGTTAAATTATAAAAGAAGAAAACCCCTGATGGCATTAAAAATGATACATCTTAACCCATTATTTAATATTAAATTTCATAATTAATACAAAAAATGAAATAAATTTGTCTATATATAATTTTAATTAATTTAACTAATTTTTCTAATACAATCAAATTAGATAAATATATCTTATATTAAAAATAGGAGGGAGCACAAAAATTTTAAAATTAAAAAAAAAACAGATGAGAGTGAATAGAGAAAACATCGAAATTTAAAAAAAAAAAAAGATGAGAGAGGGAGAATGGCGTGGGGCCCACATGAAAAAAGAGGAAAAGAATAGATTTTGCCAAAACCTTGGTTTTGACCCCAAAACCAAGGTTTTGACTCAAAAAGCTATTGTGGCAATATCATGGGTGTTCGGCAGATATTTTACAAAACCAAGGTTTTGTTAAAAAAAGTGCTTTTCCGCTGGATGCCGAACACACACCAAATCTACTTTACTTGTTGTAGGTGGATTAATTGTGAAAGGTGGTGTGTCGTCAAGGTTAAATGTCGGATCACCATGCTTCTATTTTTTACTTTGAAGTACAATGGAAAATTTTTTATTTGTAGGATCTGTCCCATAAAACACTTATTTTGCCTGGCTTGCTAGAATGAAGGGCTCATCCCTATAACCTACTCTTTCAAGATAAACTGAGACAAATCCAAATTGTTGATTTATTACCACAGCATTATTGCTAACCCACTTACATTTGAATAAAGCAACTTTGAACTTGTTGTAAGTGATTTCCCATATTTCTTCTATCACTCCATAATAGGCTATGGATGCTAATATGGGGTTTTTGTTTTTTGAATTGGAAAAGTGCATGGCTTCAACTTCTACCATCACCCTACTATTTTGCATGGTACTTCTGTCATCTTGGTCTTTTGTGTAGAAAGAATACCCGTTTATATCATAACCGCTCCAAGTAATGATTTGAAACGAAGGCCCCCAAGCTAGCTACTCTATTATCTCAGACACACTAATCTCATGCAAAACCTTTTCCAGAAACCACTGAATGAATGCCTTGTTTTGCTCAATAGTAATCTGCATGTCATTCTTCCTCAGATTCATGTTCTTCAATCTCTTTCTGTGTTCATCTATGTATGGTTGAACTTCTTCCATGTTATTCAGGATATAAAGGTGTGCTTGCAACACCTCTTCACGAGGCATAGTCTTCACTTTCAGTCCTCGTGTTCCCTTGCTCCTCCACTCTTCATGCCGAGATTGTTCATTCTTCCCTAATAGATAATCGCTGTAGAAGTCCATAGCCTCTTCAATAACATACCTTTCAACTATTGAGGCTTCTGGTCGATAGGGATTTTTAGAGTACCCTTTTGAGATCTTCATGTATCGCTCAAAAGGGTACATCCACCTCAGGTAAACTGGACCGCAGAGCCTTACCTCCCTTACCAAATGAACTATCAAATACACCATTATATCAAAAAATGAAGGAGGAAAGTGCATCTCTAATTGGGACAATATAATATAATCCTCAGCTTCCAGTTCATCCAGCTTTTCAATGTCAATGACTTTGTTATAGATAGCTTTAAAGAAAACACACAATCTAGTCACAGTGCATCGAACTTCATCTTTCATAATGCCTCTAATAGCTACTGGTAATAGTTGTTGCATCAACACATGATAATCATGGGACTTCATTCCCACTAACTTCAAATTGTCCATTGACACACACCTTCTCACATTCGAAGAATAACCTTGTGGTACCTTAATTTCATGCAAACACCCACACAAACTTCTTTTCTTTGCTTTTGATAGTATATGCGTTGCTGGCTCCATGTATGACCTCCTACCATCATCTCTTAACTGTGGATGTAACCGTTCTCTTATTCCTATATCAATAAGGTCTAGTCTCACACTAATCCCATCCTTGGTCTTCCCTGGAATGTGCAAAAGCGTACTGACAAGACTATCACAAACATTTTTCTCCATGTGCATTACATCAATACTGTGTCTCATGTCAAGACTACGCCAATATGGAAGATCAAAGAAAATTGATCTCTTCTTCCATATGTTCTTCTCACTCGTAGTCTTCTGATTCTTACCGAGTACTGGCCACACACTGTGTGTACTATTAAGAGTTCCATACGGATTGATGCCATCTGTACAAAGCCCAAGCCAAAGGTTTCTCGGCTCGCTGCCAAATTCAGGGAACATTTCATCTATTTTCTTCCACTATGGAGAGTCAGATGGGTACCGAAGATATTTTACGTCGGATATTCTATCATTCGAATGCCATCTCAACTTCTTCACTTTTTTTGCAGTGCCAAACAAACGCTTAAAGCGTGGTATTACTAGAAGATACCACAAAACTTTTACAGGTTACCTTTTAGTTGTCCCATCGCCACAACCACCATCATTCTTCACTTTGTATCATGCAGTTTGACACTTAGGGCACTCACTCAGACCTTCATACTCCTTTCTGTATAGTACGCAGTCATTAGATCAAGTGTGTTTCTTTTTATACTTCATACTCATTGTAGATAGGATTTTCTTGGCCTCATACATATGATTTAGAAGTACATTATCGTCTGAAAACATATCACACAACAGTTCAAGCAGCATTGTGAAACTACTACCGGTCCACGCACAAGTTGCTTTTAAGTTAACCAAATGTAATGTTCCTGTCAGCCGTGTGTATTTACTCCCTGGGTACAACGGTGTCTCTGCATCACTCCGCAGGCTGTCATATTTATGCGACTGTGCAAAGGATTCTACCTCAACATCATAAATCATTCTCTCCATTCTATCTTTATCTATGACATCCACAGCTTCCTTCTTGTGCGACGGATAATCAGTTACTTCCTCACCATGCCATATCCACCTTGTGTATCGAAGATTTATTCCATCACAAAGCAGGTGATCCCTTATAACATCAACATCCCGTTTTCTCTTATTTAAACAATTGACACAAGGACAAAAATACATCACATTTCTGGTTGGAGCGTTCCTTCTAGCATATCAATAAACTCTTCAACCCCATTCTCATATTCTTCACTTGTTCTCAAAGCATTCATCCAACTATGATCCATTTTATTACCACCTACGTCATTCCCATTTACACTCAAGTTAAAAATAATTGTCAACACTAGGATTGCCATTTACTATTTTGTTTTACAAAATTTTGGCAGCATTTTCCCTTAAAAGTGAGACATCCCAAAATCAAAGAACAAACCATCTCAGCTTAATTTAAATGAAACAAAAAAATTTAGCTTCTACCTCCAAGCACAAATAGAATAGACTTATATTTTAGCAACCAAATTAAATCAGATATGTACCATGAGTGAGATATGTGACATCAAAAAATTCTTCCCAAGTTCAATTAGCGAATGGCAAATCTCAACAGCAATATTATATTTTTCTTCCACACAACAATTTTTGATTCAGAAGTGTTCCAAGATTGATCACAGCAATGAAGTTCCAAAAATCCAAAATCACAATGGAATAGGTTTATGACAACAAAGTGGAACTCAAACAATTAATTCACACTTCAGGAGTCAATGATAGCAAGCAAATTCTAGCACTAAGTTACAACTAGCAATGGTTAGCTCCAAATACCATCAATAGCACATTGTAAATTCTTTAGCCATTCTACACCTTGCAAGCCATTCACAGTCATACTTTAATTTATTCTTTTAATCACCAATTAAAATCAATATTTTGCAATTGAGGACAACAAAGTTAGCATGAATATGTCTACTCGAATAACTAAATTTCAAAATTTTCTACTCCAATCCATAGCCACAAGTTTAGGGGTGTTGGAACAAACATATATGAATGACTGAACAAAACTTGAAAGCAAATTGTGACATCTTAATGAAGTCCACTTCCAATGAAAGATTCCACTTCTAACAATGTAGAAGTTTAGAATATCAAATGGTCATGCAAGAGAGGAAAAACTTGAACTCAACCAAATCAAAAGGGAAATACATTCATTAGTCCAAAATAGTATAACAGAATCCATAACTAGATAACTCCCATCAATTATAGATGTTTCAAGTAACATCATCAAGAAAGGAAACCCAAAACAATAACTGGGCAACCCCATCACGTTATGGATGCAGAAGATAAGTAAACCAAAAAAAAATTGCAAACAGAGAGGGAGATAAACCAAACGCATTTTGCTAAGCATTAACAAGTTCAGTGGGTAAATGCTAACCTGTAGCTGAAACCTTAGAGGGAGATAAACCACGATGGTAAGAGGGAGGCCGACGATGGAGATAATAGGAGAAAATGCTGCAAACCTAGAGCACAGATGGTGGTAAGATGGGGACAGAAGTGAAGTATAGCTTTGGAGAAAGAAGAAAAACAAGAAGGGGAGAGGAGAGCACGAAGATAGGGACGGAAGTGCTTTGGAGAAAGAAGAAAACAAAGAAGGGGAGAGGAGACTGAAATGGGGATGGAGTGAAGTTGGGAGGAGTGATATGATGCAGCAGGGGAGGAGCTACCTTTTCTGACATGATCAGATCAAGTTTAGACGTCCCCAACTGTGTTGGGGACATTTAAACTTACTTTAGACGTCCCCCAGAACAGCTGGGGACGTCTAAAGCTTCCATTAGACGTCCCCAGAACATCTGGGGACATCTAAAGTAGGATCTTTAGGCGTCCCCAATTGTTCTGGGGACGTCTAAAGGTTTTCTTTTTCTTTAGAAATGAAGTACTCTCCCTCTCTAACCACATCAGCTAAGCAAAGGAAACTCTAGCTTCCTTAAACATTCACTGAAAGGCACACGAGTCATAGTATTTTACCTGTTAAAAGAGCCTCATATATATCTCTCTCACACACACACCCGCCTACTTATTGGAAAGTTCCCTAGCTATTTTAATTCTTTGCCTTTGCGCAAGTTGTTCTGACAAAAGTCACATGCACTGATCATGTCAACCAGAGCATGTGAACGTTTAGGCATCCTCAACCAAGTGGGGGACGCCTAAACCAACTTTTTAAAAAAATAATAATAATTTTACACGTCCCCACTGCTATTGGGGACGTCTTATGTAGGTTTAGGCATCCCCAGTTTGACTTGGGACGTCTAAACGTGGCTTTAGGCGTCCCTAGTCAAATTGGGGACGCCTAAAGCTTCCTTCTGGCGCGAAAATCAAATGTTTTAGAGTGAAATTTAAAGTCTTAGTGTTTTTGGCGTCCCTTTTTAAAAAAGGGACGTCCTTTAGGGTAGTAATATGTATATTCTGTAGTAGTATGCTCTTCTGAAAGTTGGGTTGATTTTGGTTTAGAAGATATAGTTGCAATTATTATTGTACTCCCTTCTCTGTCTTTGATATAAAACATATTTATCTAATTTAATTATATTAAAAAACTTAATTAGTTAAGTTAGTTAATATGACATATATTTTCTAAAATACTCTAGTTATCTTCCTTAATCCCCTCCTCTCTTCTCCTTGATTATTGTAGAGGGAGCATTAATAGGAATAAATTAGGAAAAGATTGATAAATATGAAAAATATCTTATATTTAGGATCAAGATCAACTCCTCAAATAGGTCCTATATTAAAAATAGGAGGGAGTAATACTTAAAAGTTTGAGTTTGAGTTAAGTTTGTCTTTTGACACATTATAGTCTATGTGATTGATGATTAGGGGTCTGAGTTTTTGGTTGCTCCCGGTCTTTATAGTGCCTGAGTTTCATTGGATTACTTCATGAGGATTTATAACACCAAAACTGCGTTAGTACAAAAAGTTTCATATATACTTTGATCACCTCAACAATTTGGGGAGAGAAAATTCTCAACTAACCCTATAAATTTTACCTTCCCCTCCTTTTTCTCTATCCTGTTTTATATACCCAAATCTCCCACCCATTGATTGATGCAAAAGTTTAGTAGAGGTGGATAGTATTTGCACTATAAAAATTAAATCAAATGTATGCATGCGCATTTGTATAGTTATTTGCAGGAAATGAAGAGGAGGTTCAATTAATGTTTTTTTTTTACTTGATTAATTTTCCCTGTTGGCAGGAAACAAGTTTACCAAAATTAAATTAGTGGTTGGCATATTAGCAGGTTTAGTGGCATTGCGTTTGTTACCCACAGCGCTTATACTCATTGTTAGGAGCAAACCACGCAAAGGAGCATCTAAAAAATCAGTTTCCAATAGAACTCCTTCAAATCCAGTTCATAAAAAGATTGTAAAAGGTAACATGAAGTTAATCTAATTCTCGGAATAGATACATATATTGTAGTTTATATGTGGCAAACTCGCGAGTTCTGAGTAATAGTCCACACACAGGAGACAAGAAAGATTATTGCTTACTTAAGGGATATATATTGGTGCAGATGAAAAACCATTTGAATCAGAAAAAACAGAAATATTTAGTCTTGGAGAGATTGAAGAGGCTACAGATTGTTTTAATGAAAGAAGAAAAATTGGAATTGGTGGATATGGAAGTGTGTATTTTGGAGTCATGGGCGAGAAGATATGCAAAGGACAAGGACTGAATATCAATTAAGTCATTTAAATTAAATATTAACAATCAAGTTCTCCAAGTAGCAAGAGGGTGAGTATTGACGCAACAGTAAAATTGTTGCCATGTGATCTAGAGGTCACGGTGGAAATAGCCTCTTTAATTATGGGGATAAGGCTGCGTACATCTATTTCTCCTGAACCCCACCTGGTGGGGGCCTAGCACACTAGGCCCCCCAAGTTCTCCAAGTACAAGAGAAACTCCCACTTAAAAAGATCTCATCATTCTTTAACTCTATTAAATTGAATCTTAGATCACATAAAGGGCATAGAGAAACCAGTTGATTTGCTTTCAGGAGGTTGCAATAAAGAAGATGAGGTCCAATAAATCAAAAGAGTTCTATGAAGAACTCAAGATCTTATGTAAGATCCATCATATCAATATTGTAAGTGATATATCTCCAATGAAATGATCTTCATCAACGAAGTCGTAAAAATCTGATTATATATTGATAAATGTACAGATATAATCTTACTATTGCAGGAAGAGCTGTTGGGATATGCCAGTGGAGAAGATCACCTCTACTTTGTGTATGAATATGTTGCAAATGGATCTCTCAGTGATCATCCTCATGATCCATTACTAAGAGGTCTGATATAGAGAATGCAATAAATTTATTTACTAACTTTCGCTTTAACATTTATTCAAGTGTCACAGAGAATTATTAGATTCTTCTACTAGTATATTGATAAGTAAAATATTTATATATTTATTTTCCCTCATATGATGATTTTGTGAAGGATATTTGAGCTCAATTTCATGAATTTAGGTGAATTAATAAATAAATAATGATTTTGGCATAAAATTGAATTTCTTGAAAAAATACTAAATCAAACCCTCTTTTAGTTTTCAGGCAATATCTAGAGTTCTAGATGTCGTATTAGGATGTTCTTTATATGGATAAAAAGCTAAGAAAGAGATCTACAACTTTTACGTTGAGACTAAATCCCAATTCTATCTCCAAGAGTTACGAATTTTGCTTGGAAGTTGAGGAAGTGAATTTGTTCAAATATGACATTTGCCCACTAATTTGACCATAACTAGAGCTGTAAATATTGAAATAAGGAGCTTCCATTTGATTCTTCAAGCTAAGATCCAAAGCTACAACTTTCATGAAGATCAAGAAGTGAAATTCCACCTACTACTCCATCTATTATTCCACCAACCATTCCATATACCACTTCATCTACAATTTCACCAACTCCATTTCACTTACCACTTCATCTTCCATTTCACCTACCACTTCATCTTCCATTTCACTTACTACTCCATCTATCATTTTACCAATTCCATTTTCATCTACCATTTCACCTACTCCATTCTTCCCTATATATAGCCATCCTCTCCCTACATTTGCCGCACACAATTTCATATCCATTACTTTCCTCTTTTCTTCACATACACCATCTTAGAGTTAATTTTATGCATTGTATTTTCTTTTTGCATGCCTTCCACATGGAAGGCTTAGGTAGTCCTCCTTTATGGATGTTATAGGTTATCACATACATGAAAGGTTTTACCTCCTAAAAGGATTGCTAGATTTTCTCCATTTTTATGCATCTAATTTTTGTATATTTATGTTTTAGAATTTAATATTAAAGTCTTATACAATGTTTATGAAGTTTTCATTTTATTTTGGTTTTGTTTTTAATTTCATTATGAGCTAAATTTCCATTTTCCTAGGGTGATGATGTAGCTTATTAATAACAGATTGAATATTAACTTATTAAATCTAGTTTTAATTTTTTTTTCTTCATGATTAAGTTTTAATTATTATTCTTAATTCTTTTGATCGATTGGCTATCTTTTGAATGATTTCAATATGCATGTTGAGACCGGAAGGAAATGCATGTGTATAGATCCTATAATTAAAACCATAACTTGCATATGAAATAGGAATATATTCATATGAGTTATGTAGTCTTAATAAGTTCCATAAATCTTAATGCATGATTAATTGCTTGAATTCATGTAGGAATATATTGGATTAACAATTAATTATAGAATTGCTTGACATTGGAAGAGGCTAGTAATTATATGAGGGAAACTCGGCTATCAATCATATGGAATAAATTGGATTAGAATAGATAAGTGATTCAATGCAGAATTTGTTAAGTGAAATATGATCCCTAGGACTTTTTCTCATAGTTGTTTCATATCATTTGCGTTCATATTTAATCATTTTTAATTTTGTAATCTCAATCACCAACTAATCGATAGACTAAATAGAGTTAAAATTACTCATTTTGATACTTAGTGATCAATCCTCAAGGGAACGATACTTTACTCACTGTTGTATTACTTGTTTATGACAGTGTATATTTACACTTTTTAATAGACTATTTACACTTATAACACACACACACACACATATATATATATGCGCACTATTTTTTCTTATATATATGTATATGCACTATTTTTTCTTAGCTATATATACAAATAAATAAAAAGAGTGGTTTTGAGACAAGTTATCAGCCTCTTTCATGGAATGCTAGAATTCAGATTGCTTTGGATGCTGGCAAAGGCCTTGAATACATATATGATTACACGAAAGCGCGATATGTTCACCGCGATGTAAAGACTAGCAATATCCTTCTTGACAAGAAGCACAGAGCAAAGGTATTGCTTATTACTCCTTCCATTCTATTTTATAAGATACCAATAACTAAATTATGTAGATAAAAAATTTAGTTAATATTGGTTAATGTAAAAAAATGCAACTCATTTTCTCAAAATACCCTTATTTATAAAGAAGGTGGGTGGGAGAGAGAGTGAGTGGAAAAAGTGATGAGAGAAAATGAGTGGGAAACAGTGAGGAGAAATATATATAATTAATTGAGAGTAAAAATGAAAAAATGCATTAAATATTTAGACATCTTCAAATGGTATCTTATAAAAAGGAACATATCCATTCAAACAATATCTTATAACAAGGAATGGACGTTGTACTAAAGTTTGAGCCATCTATGTCAAGAATCCCACATAAGAAGGCTTACCTCAAAGTGGGGGTCTTGTAAAGCCTTTGGTCCCAACTCCAATAACTTATCATCATGTTAATACTGTACATGGTAATCTAAAGCACCTTGTGTCTATAGTTCTCTTACCTTCACATGCAAAGTTTAATAAAACAAAATACTCTTCAAGCATGATATACTTGTCAATAGCTATTTTAATCTAACCTTTAATTTGGTTCCTCTTTCTGATAGGAAACGTGGTAATGTGAAAATAGCATTGTGTCATTTATACATTTATACCTCAGTCCATTTCATAATCATCTTGGCATTGTTTATAGGTGGCAGATTTTGGACTTGCAAAGTTGATAGAACGAACAAATGATGAAGATACTAATATAGGAACAAGGCTTGTTGGAACACCTGGCTACCTTCCACCAGAGTAGGTTATATGTTACTTTTTCTTCGATATACTGTGAAATACTATCATTTTTTGGCTCTTTCAGCATTTTGTTACGATTCCCACTTCAGAAAACTTTATAAGACAGTGTCGTTTATAAGTTCAAGAGGCTCTTCCTCTTAGTAGGATGGTCTTTTGGGATCTGGCTCTGCCTTTAGGTTTATGTTCATCACATTGGAATCAATGATTTAAAATTGTGAAACTCTCGGAATCATGTTTATTAGCACAAACTTATGGACAAGAATATATGTTTGAAAGAATGATTTACGTTCTTGGTTGATTTTATTTCTGATATTCTTAAATATTGTGTTTGAAGATCTGTGAAAGAGCTTAAGACGACTCCAAAAACTGATGTGTTTGTGTAAGAATTATTGGGCGTACCTGGAGTGCGGCCTTTAATCTTTTATACCCACGCTAATTGGATCACTGTTACGGAAGCAATTATGATACACATCAAATACACTACCATAGGAAGAAGAAAAGAGTAATATAGTAGAGGGAATAAGGAGTCAGTTTGACAAAGTTTCTGTATGTTGTTTCAAGTTAATCACAACTAAATCCTTGACGCCTATTTATAGTGTTCTACGCACCCTTTCCTCTCTACTAACGTATCCTTCCATCGGAGAGACAAAATATCCTTTCGATTAAGAGACATATTGTTTTGGTGAAACAATACCACTTATATAGTCATATTATATTGGTTAAACAATATGACTCATTATGATTTGAAAAATATTACATATATCCATCCAAGTATTTATATTATTTATACTTTGACCCAAATTCTATTAAGCTTAGGCTTAATCCATCAAGGGTGGACTAAACTATTTTCCAACAGTTTGCATTTGGAGTGGTTCTGTTAGAGCTGGTAACAGGCAAGTGTACTTTATTTAGTGACAGCCTAGAGGCCAACAAAATGAAATCCCTTATTACAGTTGTAAGGGATGCTACTACTTTTTTTTTTTTTTATTATTATTATTATTATTTGAGATTCCTTGGTTTTTATTTTCTTCACCAAGTTTTCTTTTAATTAATCACATACATGCAGGTCAATAAAATATTCGAAGATAATGACCCTGAGACTGCTCTAGAAAATGTCATAGATCGGAACCTTCAAGGTTGCTATCCTCTCGAGGATGTATTCAAGGTTAGCTTCAACCTATATAATTAAAAAAAAAAGAGGGAAAGTTAATTTTTTGGTCCCTATAATTTTGACTGGATTGTAACTCATTCCCTACACTTTGACTAGGTGCAACTCAGTCCCTATAGTTTTGACTCACTGCAACTCAATCCTTATAGTTTTAACCTTTTTATAATTTAGTCCTTATGTTCTATAATAAAGACAGGGGACAATATTAAAAAATGGTTAAAACTATAGGGACTGAGTTACAGTGAGTCAAAGTTCAAGGATTGAGTTACAACTGAGTCAAAATTATAGAGACTGAGTTGCACCGAATTAAACTGTAGTGACTACCAGTTAAAATCATAGGGACTAAAAGATTAATTTTCCTTAAAAAAAGTAGCTCAATATATAGAGCTCCCACCAGGTAGGGTTTCAGGAGGAATATATGTATACAGCCTAACTCCCACAAGTAGAGAGGCTGCTCCCACTATGTGGAGTCTGGGAAGGATATATACACGCAGCCTAACTTTCACAAGGGAAAAGGTTGCTTCTAGAATTTAAACTCGTAGCTTAAATTACATGTCAGCAATGTTACTGTTGCTTCGAGGCTCTCTCTTAGATTCAACATATATGCTGAAGATTTTTTATTTATTCACGTGCCATTGTCAGTTTCTCATAGGAAATTGATAGTGCATATATGTTTGCTGCAGATGGTAGTGTTAGCTGAGAGATGTTTTGGGAAGATCCATTGGAGAGGCAAGAAATGAGGCAGGTGGATGAAGCACTGTCAGATCTCATGATGTCGTCCATGGAGCGGGAAGCTTCACTTAGAGAGAAAAGTCAGGTCTTCAACGTCGTATGTAAAGCAAGATGAACACTTCAATTTCTTCTCTTTGTAATATAATTAATGCTCAATGACTAAGATGGAGAAGAAAGTAGGCAAAATCATTATGAGGCCTCAGAGAATGAGTGTTTCCAGTATAGAAAATGATAAGTTTTTTACTTATTGTAGGACTTTTTAGTAACTACGTACCTTACTTTAAACCTCACAGTAATTTTCCCAAGAAAGTACGGCAGATGAGAACTTCAGAAGAAAACTGTTCATCTCTTCAGCGTCATACATGTGAAGATGAACACTTTTCATCTATGCAGTAATATGCTTCCTTTGTAACCAATGTTTAGATGTCACTCGCCCTCTTGTATATATACAAATGGAATCCATTGCCCTGATAGCAACATTATATTATCTAAATATTATAGAGATATATAAGTAAACTTTTATATTGACAAAATTAAATATCTTTTTTTCTTATTTATTAAAACGTTGGGTTGAATGATATGGAATTTAATAGCATGATATCAATTTTTATTATTAAAAAAATGTTTAGGGGTGAAAACACACGTTAGTTAACTAAGCCTTAAATATCACTTGGCAATATAATCCTTCCAATATATATAGCGATCGCATAATATTAGTTCCTATTATTAATAATTTTGTTAATAATTTAAGACTAAAGCATATTTTTAATCCTTGAAGTTTGCATCAAGTATCAATTTAGTTTCTTATATTTAAAAATTGCACTTTTAGTCATTTAATTTTAATGTCGTTAATATTATTAACAGAAAATGCTGTGTATGTGGATTTTAATGACGACGATGCAATCAGACGCTGACAAAGCAACATTTTAATGAAATGCTTTACATTTTAAAAATTAAAATGAACTAGGACAAAACAAAAAAACACGCTTCATCTCACCCTTCAGCAATTCCTTCTTCTAACCCATTTGTGGCCATTGCGGCTGCCATTTATTTAATTTCTGTGCAATCATTGACATATGCTGACTGATTTTCAAGAATTATGGATGCCCTGAAATCAGTCACGTTTCCAAGTTTTTTATGCCTCGATCTGTTAATGATCATAATTCCTTGATCACAAACTTGTTAAGTGTGTGATT
Source organism: Inga leiocalycina (assembly GCA_963242795.1). Classification (NCBI taxonomy): domain Eukaryota; kingdom Viridiplantae; phylum Streptophyta; class Magnoliopsida; order Fabales; family Fabaceae; genus Inga; species Inga leiocalycina. Next base: position 17,650,003 of record OY725330.1, read on the forward strand.
TAGATTCCTTATTTTGTAATACCCTTTTTCTAGCTGCATATTCAACAAGTGTAATTGTTGATTGGATGACTGAAAATTTTCTGATTTGGTTAAAGTTAAAAAAGTGGTTTTCTTTTGCTTTTTCCCCTAAAAATATTAATTGCAAAATCGATTGTAGCTGCAAATTTACAATATCTTTTTTCTGGGCTTTTCAGCGGTGGAAGATGATTTTGGCAGCTTGGTCCATTTTGATTGGGATCTTTTTATTCTGGTAAGTTATGATGAGTTCACGTGAGATGAATACTAGACTTGATGATGATCCTGATTTTGAAATTCATTTTGAATGTATAAGGGGGAATCGCGGAAGCGGAGGATCAAGAAACTTGTTTTTGGTCTTTTCTTCACCTGGTTTATTTTAATTTTTAAAATATAAAAATATTACATTAACATCATGCTTTGCAGCATTTAATTGAATCGTGATCTTCAAAATTTGCTGACTTAGCATTTGTCGTTAATAATACTAAGTACGTTAAAATTAAAGGACTGAATGTACATTTTTTAAATATAAGGGACTAAACCAATACTTGATGTAAACTTAAAGAACCAAAAGTATACTTTAACCTATATTATATTAAAATATTAAAATTTAAAATGCTTTGTGAGTTGCACACTCATTTTGAGTTTGCTACATCAACATTTTTTGTTAGTAATATTAACGGTGTTAAAAATATAGGAAAAAAAATATACTTTATAAAGTTAAAGGATTAAAAGTATGCCTCATGTAAAACTTGAAGGACTAAAAGTATATTTTATCAATAATTTAATTAGATGAATGTTGTCTATGTGATTTATTACCAAATGAGGAGAGTGAGACTATGTTCTTAATTATATAAATGAGTATATGAAAAATTAAGTTAATTAAATAATACATTTTTTTATTTGACTAAGGGTTTCCTTTTTTTCGTTTCTTCCAATAAGTGCACTTTCAGAGATTTGAACTTTTGTTCTCCCCCTCATGGGAATGAGACAACTTACCTTCTCAACTAACAACTTGTTGGTATTAAATACTTAGTAGTATTTTTTAAGAAAAAGTGGCCATAAATCCTGATTAAAAATTTATTCAAAGAATAAGGTTAAAGGACATTTTTACCCTAAAAGTTTTCTCAAAAGAGTATTAGGCACCCAAAAGCATTTTTCAGAGCAATATGACCCTGGTAGTAACAAAAACGTAGCAATGTCACCTCTTTATTAAAATTGTTAATTTTGACCTGTAAATTTGACTTTTATATATACACATGGCATTCAATAAATTAAATGACTCCTCATCATCGCTGCCAACTCACTCTATCTCCCTGTAACTCTTCCTTTCCACTCTCCCCTTTCTTTCGGATTTTCACAGATAACCCTCACCAAAGAAACATAGAGTGACTAATATGAAGAATCAACAAGAAGAAAATTTAACAATTAGAATTCCCCAATCAAAAAATCAAAACTAAATCAACCAAAAATTTGTAGGGAACTGTGATGGTTATAACTCTGCAATGATATTCTAAGAACAGAAGAATGAAAAAGATGCTGCAATTCAGATCTTATATTATTCAAACGTCATAAAAGTCTGAAACAGATAACAGCAAATCGTAAATGAAGGTACTGCAATAACAGAAAACAAGATGTCATAGAGGAGAGAATTCCACAATGAAGAAAGATAAAAAGATTCCAATCATTCCACACCCCCTGTCAACTGTATTTGTCTTATTATATAGCGGTTCCCTCATTAATTTCTCGAAGCTTCAGTGAGGGCCTTCGTATACGTTGGCCTCGCCTTGGATAATCTTGTTGGGCCTGAATCTCAACATTTCCTTCATTTCCATGTATTGAGCCCATTTCATTAACAATCATGACATTACTCCCTTCCTCAGGCAAAACCTTGTCCTCAAGGTTCAGATTTGGATAAAGATCATGTAAATCAGAGGCCCATTCCCACGTGTTGGTAAGAGAGCTATCCTAGCGAACTAAACACTGCGTACGCCATTGAGAGCCACGTTGTAATAAACGGGTTTGCAGAATCTCAACAGGTCGACAGACAAGGCCCTCGGGAAAAGTCATCAGAGGTAGAGGCAAATACGTTTGAGGAGGATCATCACCATGGAATTTTTTTAAAACAGAAATGTGAAATACAGGGTGAATTCGGGCACCTTCCGGAAGAGCCAAACGATAAGCAACCTTGCCAATACGTGCCACGACACGAAATGGGCCAAAATAAAGCATCGCAAGTTTATGATATTTGTGAAGTTGCACAGAGTGTTGACGGTAAGGTTGTAATTTGACTAAGACCCAATCATCAATATTAAATTCCAGATCAGTGCTTTTTTTATCAACCTGAAGTTTCATTCGTTGTTGAGCCTTCAATAAGTTCGACTTCAAAACCTGTAATAGTTCATCACGTTGCTCCAGTTGACAATGAACATCAAATGGAGTATCTTCCAATGAAGTGGCACGAAGCAGGGGAGGAGGATCCCTACCATAAACAACCTTAAAAGGCACCATATTTATAGCAGAGTGAAATGATGTATTATACCAGAACTCTGCCCAGGGAAGGTAAGACAACCAGTGACGAGGATAATTGTGAACATAGCACCTAAGATACATCTCAAGACATTTATTTAAAGCTTCGGATTGGCCGTCCGTTTGTGGATGGTATGCAGAACTGAGACACAACTTAGTGCCCTGTAATTTCATTAAAGATCGCCAAAACGAACTGGTGAAAGCCCGATCTCTATCCGAAACAATGGAGGAAGGAATTCCGTGAAGGTGGACAATATTGGTCAAAAAAGAATCAGCCACCACTTGACTAGAAAAATTTGCTGGCAAAGGTATAAAGTGAGCATATTTGGATAGTCGATCAACAACTACAAATATAACAGAATAGCCTTTAACTAATGGCAAACCAGTTATAAAATCCATTGCAATGTCTTCCCAAATTCGATTCGGAATGGGTAAAGGTTGTAATAAACCAGCTGGATTTAATTGAGACACTTTAGCTTGCTGACAAATAGAGCAAGCACGAATGAACTTGTGAATATCACGACGCATATTAGGCCAAAAAAATAGAGTAGCAATCCGATGAAAAGTCCGAAGGAAACCAGCATGCCCACCCCTAACCGAAGCATGAAATTCAACCAAAATGTGACGAATTAAATCGGAATGGTCAGGTGGTATAACTAACCGATTCTTCCAAAGCAAATCATCATTGCGAAGGTGAAAATGAGAACTTCTAGTTGATTGAAGCTGTACATCAGCTTTCTGTCTTTGAATCCATTCAGAAGATCGTAGTTGCCCATAAACATAATCCATGAAGGAATCACTAATAGTTGTCAAAGCCATACAGTCGACCCTAGAAAGTGCGTCTGCCGCGTGATTATGTTTGCCAGCTTTATATTCAATATTGAATTGATATCCCAACAGCTTGGGAAGACACGCTACCTGCTCCGGCGTCTGAATAGATTGATCCAATAAATGCTTGAGGCTAGAATGATCGGTACAAATTGTGAATCTGTGACCAAAAAGATAGTGCCGAAATTTTGAAACAGCCTCTGTGATGGCATATAACTCTCGCACATACGTGGATTGAGACTGCAATCTAGGAGAAAGCTTTTTAGAAAAGAAAGCGATTGGGTGGTTTTCCTGACTCAAAACAGCACCCACGCCAACTCCGGAGGCGTCTGTCTATAGGATAAACGGTTTTGTGAAATCCGGCAACGCGAGAACCGGTGCCTGACTGAGAGCTGCCTTAAGGGTTACAAAAGCATCATGGGCTTCCTGAGTCCAATGAAAACGATCCTTACCCAATAAAGCTGTTAATGGGCCAGCAATATTAGCATAATTTCGAATGAACCGACGATAATACCCACTCAAGCCCAAAAACCCCTTTAATTGATGGATGTTTACTGGAGTAGGCCATGACTGAATAGCCTCCACTTTTGAAGTATCCATTTCAACACCACATTGAGAAACAATATGTCCCAGATACTCAATCCGACGACAGCCGAATGCACACTTTGGCAATTTCACAAATAAGCGGTGTTTAGACAAATAACTTAAAACCATATCAACATGTTCGAGATGAGCTTCCCAAGAGTGGCTGTAAATTAATATATCATCAAAAAAAATAAGAACAAATTTCCTTAAAAATGGCTGAAAAATGGAATTCATTAGCGCTTGAAATGTCGCCGGAGCGTTTGTAAGACCGAATGGCATAACCAACCATTCATATAATCCCTGGTGAGTCCGAAACGCAGTTTTCTCTCTGTCAGATTCGCGCATAAGAATTTGATGATACCCGGAACGTAAATCAAACTTTGAATAAAAACAAGAACCATGAAGTTCATCGAGTAACTCATCCACGGTCGGCATCGGAAATGCATCCTTAACAGTAACAGTATTCAATGCCCTATAATCAATGCAAAAACGCCACGTGCCATCCTTCTTCTTAACCAAGAGAACAGGTGCTGAGAATGGACTTGTGCTCGGTTGAATCAACCTTTCTGCAAGTAATTCTGCTACTAAACGTTCGATTTCTTCTTTCTGACTAAAAGAATATCGGTATGGTCGTACTTTGATAGGTCCTGTGTTCGGTTGAAGCTCAATACGATGCTCATGCCCTCGATTAGGAGGTAAGCCAATGGGCTTATCAAAAACAGTCGAATGTTTTTGAAGAATAGGAAGCATAGCAGCTGTTACATCATCGGGAACCCCATCAAAAACAGAGGTAGTATCAATAACCTCCAAAAGATAAATTTCCGCCACTGCATTGGTATGGTGTAATCATAACAGATGATGATATTGAGCTTGTTCAGCATTAGTGCCCCGATAGCCCTTTAATGTCACAAATTGTCCATTTTCAAGAAACTTCACAGTGGAAGTACTGTAATCAGCAACATGTGGTCCCAGTGTTTCAAGCCACGCTGCACCAATTACCAAATCAACGGCAGCAATCGAAAGAACGAACATGTTTAAATAAAGAACGTGACCACAAATCTGTACAGGTACCTTGGTCACTATTTCATTGCTACGCAATATCTGACCTGTACCTCCAAGTACACGAATCTCATCAGTATGCTCAATTGGGAGGTTCAAATGTTGAATGATCCGAGGATGGACAAAATTGTCCGAGCTGCCGCCATCCAATAAAACCTGCACTTGCGTGCCCAGAACATCCCCTGTAAAACGTATAGTAGCTGCACCAGGAGTCCCTCGAAAAGCATGAAGGGATAAGTGATGTAATGAGGCATCAACAAAGTTCTCACCAGATGGAATATCTGAACAAAAAGCGTCTTCCTCATTCTCATCAACACAAAGCAGCATTAATTGTTTATTAGGACATTTGTGAGAAGGGGAAAATTTCGCATCACATGTGTAACACAGACCCTTCTCGCGCCGAATTTGCATTTCTGCTGCTGTCATCCGACGGATTGGAGGATATTTAGGGGTTGGTAATAAGGGTGGCAGATTTGATTTCCCACCCCCAGATATGGTCACAGAAGAACCATGAGCAGAGGTAGTCGTCGGTATGAAGGGTTTGGTCGGCAAAGAAGAGGCGCTGGAGGATTTTCCTGCAGGAATGGTAGACCCAGTAGTTTCCACAAAAAGGCGAGCAAGTGCCATGGCACTAATTACAGAAGTAGGTCGTTGGACCAATACGTCTCGTTTCAGTTCAAGCTTAAGACCCCCCAGGTAACAATCAAGCAATGCAGATTCGGGTATCTCCTCAGTTCTATTAGCAAGTGCCAAAAATTTATTATTATAATCTTCAAGAATGCCACCAACGCTGGACTGGGTTAGCTTAAAAAGATTAGAACGAGCACAATCAAATTGAGAAGGACCGTATTGAACCTCAATCGCAGTTGCCAAAGCAGCCCAATTCGGAACCCGATGAGCTTTGTCCATCAGTTGAAACCACGGCAAGACATCACCGTCAAGATGAACAGAAGCAATAACCAAACGCATAGGATCTAATATATCATAGTATTTAAAATACTGTTCAGCCTTGAATAACCAATTTAAAATGTCCGTACCGTCAAAACGAGGGAAATCCAATTTGACAGACCGAGGTACCAAGGAAGACATCGTATATGGTGGCTGCATAGTGGTCGTGGAAGACGACGAACCCCCATGTCCAGAGACGGAAAACAGATCTAACCGCTTAGTGATATCTGTCATGGACCCCACCATGGTTTTAAGAACAGAGTCCAATTGATCAAAACGCTGGTCAATCCTATCAAAACAGCCTTTAGCATCGTCAATAAAATCATTAGCTCGTTTCATGTCAGCCTGCAACTCCTTCAAGCGAGTATTATCAGCCATTGAAATAAATCAACGAGAGCACCAAATGTGATGGTTATAACTCTGCAATGATATTCTAAGAACAGAAGAATGAAAAAGATGCTGCAATTCAGATCTTATATTATTCAAACGTCATAAAAGTCTGAAACAGATAACAGCAAATCGTAAATGAAGGTACTGCAATAACAGAAAACAAGATGTCATAGAGGAGAGAATTCCACAATGAAGAAAGATAAAAAGATTCCAATCATTCCACACCCCCTGTCAACTGTATTTGTCTTATTATATAGCGGTTCCCTCATTAATTTCTCGAAGCTTCAGTGAGGGCCTTCGTATACGTTGGCCTCGCCTTGGATAATCTTGTTGGGCCTGAATCTCAACATTTCCTTCATTTCCATGTATTGAGCCCATTTCATTAACAATCATGACAGGAACCTCGATCAGAACATAGAACTTCCTATGACTTTGAATGGAACAACACAATTCCAATCGGCAAAACTGATAATTCTACTATATAAGGATTCTATCAGCATAATGATATTTATCCAGAATTTGATTTTGTTGTCTTATTCTTCTTCTGCTGCATATTACTAGGAATGACAATATACATGCCTGATCATCCATTCATAGAAAACCCTTGACGATGACAAATACTTCCAAAAGATTCTTTGCTTTATCTTTTGAAGCTCCTCCTTTATAATATACTCTCCTATTTTCTTTACAATCTATATTACCCTTGTTTCCTCTTCTCCTACTAATCTCAATTCTTCCTCACCATTTCTCAGAAAATGGTCCATTTCTCTAACAAAAGTCCCCTCCTTTACCATTCCCATACTGTCCTCCACCTCCCCACTGTTGAACACCATCTCTTTCCTTTGCTCTCTTCCCGGCCATCTCTAATAGCCACATCACTTGCCAGCTAGGCATTTTAGAGTCAGACTTTTTCACTTAACGGTCAACATTAGGGTTCCATCTAAATAGGTCAACATTGCTGAGTTTTTTGTACTTCCAGGGTGACATAGCTCTGAAAAATACTTTTGAATACCTAGCACTCCGTTAAAAAAACTTCCCGAAGAATAACACCTGTCATCATAAGAATGGTGAGATTGTTCGTATGGAAGAAAGAACAAATTATGATCATGGGAATGTGTTATATTGCATACTTGACAAAGAAAGTTGCAGCCAAAATCTAGTTGGTTTAGCAAGACCAGGTGCTAGGTTGCATAAACAACGTTCAGAGTTTGATTTATGGGTTGTGTATGGAGCTGCTAGCTTGAAAGGGTCAACTCCATTACGGGCCTATGTAGTACTCGAATTCAAGTTAGTCTAGGCTCATTAAGTTGCTTACCACAATGATGAGCATTGATAGCTCATCGCTACAATGAGATTTGCATTATTCAAATAGAATTTTAATAGTTCAGATTTAATTTTTTCAATTAATGATTTTTAAATAAAAAAATTATTTTTAGAAAAAAATGATGATTAAAAAATTATCTTTATTTCAGATTATGTAGACATTAAAATAAATATATTTTAGAAAGAAGTATAAGTAAAAAAAATTAATTCGAACAATCTAAGTGTGTATTTGGTATTACTTATTGAGGGTCAATAAGCACTTATTACGTAAGTTGAGATAAAACTCCTCTTACATACTTACCTCATATACCGTAAATTACGATTTATAAACACTTATTGCCCAAAAATAAATTATCCCAAACAAATACTAAATTAGATCTCAACGGGCTTATGAGCTCTGTTAATTATATTTTGGTAATACTTGCATATGTAATAATGGCATTTTCATTTTTTCAAAAGAATTAAAGGTGCAAGCGCTATTGCTTCCGGGCATTGTTGTCAAACTCGCGAGTTGACTCTCCGAGTTTACCGTTTTTACGTTTCTAACTTATAAAATCGAGTCGAGTCATTGGTAAACTCGTGACCTTTGTAAACTCGGTTAAATTCACGAGTTTATACACTGAGTTTACCGTTTTTACGTTTCTAGTTTACAAAATTGTGTTAACACACCCTTAAACTCATGTTAACTTTTTCAATTTAATTATACTCAACGGCTTTATATATGAATTTTATAGAAATTTCTTTATTAAATACGAAAAATTATGAATGTTGATAGATTTAATTTCAATTATTTGGATTTAAAATATATTTAAATCAAATTGTTGTCAACTTTTTATATTTTAATTATTTAATTATATACTAATAATATCTATTTAATGATAAAACTAAACTCTTACGAGTTTACGATTTGAGTTCACGATACGAATTTACATCACTATCACGAGTTTGCTTAAACTCGTGAGTTTGACAACCTTGCTTCCGGGACCTCTTACGCCAGTAACCTATCAGGCATTTGACCGATAATTTTGAGATAATTTCAGTTAACCCCGTAAAATTCTGGAATTTTACTCTACCTTCATGGACCGAAAATAAGTTGTGTAAGAAGACAATAATGACCCTTACATTGACAGTGTACCTCGCGCTCTGGGCGTCGGCGACGTCCTCTCTTGCTCCCGTCGTCTCTAGCTCCAGTATTTACTTTCCTCTTTGTTCGCTCTCCTCGTCTCTCAGCAATCTTCACCGACTGGGATCTTCGTTCCAGATTCTGTCACCATTACCGCACCACAAGCTTTTCTTCTTGAAGGTTAGTTCGTTCTCCTTCGCCATTTCTCCCCCCGACAATTCCATGAGATTTCTTGATTAAGGTTGAAGGATTTTATGGGTAAATGATTGAATCTGGCTTGGACTTGAGTTTCTTTGTTGAATGGTATTAGATTCTTGTTGCTGATTGTTGATTCTACATCTTGAAACACTTGGGTTTTTAGTTTTCATGCTTGATGATATTATTTGGGGTTAAAACTTGGGGGGCTTCTATCTATGGGTATAAGATGCACGAATCTGGATGGGCCACCCCGTCCAGCTCGCCGTCGAGGATATATATTTATATTGTCAACTGCTATCTTGTGCATTGTATGAAAGGGTCAAATGGTGAATATATTTATATTTACTTCAGTTATGTTCAAATACCTTACCTCTTGATCTTGTTTGATAATGACTAATATTGATGGAGGGTGCTGCATTCTACAGTAGTTTTCTGGATTTCTAGTAGTGTACTCCCAATACTATGTTGATGGTGGTTACAGAAGATTAACCCATTTAGTCCCTGCAATCAGGCAATTAAAATTCAAATCTTACTAGGCCTACTAGTAATCCTATCTTAGGGGGGGAATAAGGAATCAAGCATTGAGGGATAGAGTTGACTGAATACACAAATAAGGGAATAAAATTAACCAGACAACAATGGTGGTAATCAGAAGTGAGTTTCTCATTACTTAATGCTCTCCTGCTATATGATGCAGAGGAGTGAGGGCGCTGTTTGGTACACATAATGGAATGGAATGAAAATATAATTTTATGAATGAAAAATTACCTTCACAATATCTTGTTTTTTGTGCATTGAAATCAAGTTCTATTCCTCTCAAGTATCCCTATCGGGTCCAACATTCACATTAAACATATATAGCACATACTTGAATAAACTCATACTGAGATCAAGCAGCTGTTGAGACTTCGTTATTTTACAAACCTGTACAAAACATACCATTACCAAGAAAATAATTAGCACATTGGTGTCGGCCTTAGTCAATCAAGTATATGGTGTAGTGTCCATGGTGTAGGACAGGTTTTAGTCTGAGGAGTTCAATTAAAGGGTTATCAATAGTAAGTGTGATCCATGGCCTTGAGCCATGAGTCATAGAAGAATTCCTTCATGCTTCTGATAGGGATAGGAAAGAGTAAAGGGTGTTATTGTTAATCATGATGTATTTGTTTGAGAAAAGTTGTTTGGCCATCTTAAATCACTCATTGATCTTGTTTGGTAATATTTAAGATTAATTGATGATGCCAAGTGTTATTTTCTGCAATGTTGTACTCTGACCTTCAGAATACTTTTAGTCATCCTCCAAGTATCTTTTAGTTTCAAATTATACTAAGATGACTCTTACAACTTAATTTCACCAATAGAAAATGCTATCATTGGGGGCGTAGGCGTAGAATGCACAAACCTTGAAGGAGGTCATTGTGCCATCTGAAACCAGAGGGAAGATCTATGTAATTTGTGAATTGGTTAATCTTTGAGTCATACTCGATTGAAAATGATGCAGTTCCTTTTACGTTTGTCTTTGATTTACATTGTTTACTCCTGGACATTGAATAATGCTTTGTTCTGTGGATGATTAGGTGATAAGTTTCTGAAAGTTAAATGGAAGCCAAGTTTTTTCGTTTTCTCAAGATTGTGGGTGTTGGATACAAAGCCAGAGCTGAATCTCAAGGGCGTCTCTTGTATCTCAAATTGGGATACAGTCATGAGGTCGAATTGACGGTACCGCCTGCGGTTCGGGTTTTCTGTTTCAAAAACAATGTGGTTTGCTGCACCGGCATAGAGAAGCAAAGGGTACACCAATTTGCTGCCACTGTGCGCGGTTGTAAGCCACCTGAAGTCTACAAAGGCAAAGGTATATTGTACATTGATGAAGTTATCAAGAAGAAGCAGGGAAAGAAGTCTAAATGATCAAATGCATATTTCAAGGCAATACAGGCTTTGATGTAGCAATACCTGGCTCCTACAACCCAGACCCAAAAAGAAAAAAAAGCTATTCTGGCTTGATTAGGAATTGGAAACCATTTTGGTTTTGCCGTGTTTCAAGAGGCATTGATCATTGTCTCGAGATTTTATCCAAACTTATAAGTGTATAACTGGCATTTTTTTTTTCATAGCTTGGCTTTGTTCAATGGCTTGTCATTTTCCAGTGAGGAACCCTCTTCTGGTGCCTAACTAATAATAGGTGTACTTCCATCAACAGTTTATTTCAAGGATTTAGAGTTAGTTGTTGAAATTTTTGTTATCAAGTTTATTAATAAAAAATAGGGGAAATTGGGGAAACTTTTTGATAGGGGACTCAAATTATCAAAACTAATATAATATCAATTATAAATAAATAAAGTATATTTATCCTCCATTTCTGGCTTTTCTTTCTCATAATTCTTTTTCATCCCTTCTATTCCGCGTCAACAATTTTTTTTGGCGTGATCTTTGTTACCAATTTAGTATATCTTTATAAAAAATTTACCTTTTTATTGCTCAAAATAAATTCAAAATATTTCATATTTATTATATTTCATAAATTTCTTAATATAAATGTTCTATTTTTTAATTTTGATCCATAAGATATTAATTCAGAAACTTCTCATCATATAATATATATTAATTAATAATGTTAATATAAAGACATGTAAGAGAAATATTTAAAACACCTCACAAATTACCAAAACTGATATCATATAAATTACTCCATTTGATTCTTAGTATAAGATATATTTAGAAAGTTGATTTTGATCTTACATATAAGAATTTTGGTTTTTTTTTTCATATTTGTCGATTTTCTTCTAGCTCACCTCCTATGATGCTCTCTCAATAATAATTAATGAAAAGAGAGAATGAGAGAATTAAAGAAGATGAGTAGGGTGTTTTATATGTCATATTAACTAAGTCAACTAATTTTTTTTTAAATCTAATCAAGTTAAGGAAATATGTCTTATTAAAAATAAGAGGAAGTATAGTATAAATAAATAAAAAATATTTATTCTCCATTTCTTGTTTTTCTGATTTTTTCCCCATTCATTTCTTTGTTTTCCATCTTCATACAAAATAGTCCTTTTAATTTGTTATGCAAAATAAAGGGTTAAGGTGCTAAAATGACTTTAGACTTTTTTCAATACTGCAATAGTAATTATAAACAATTTTTTGGAGCAAAAGCAATAATAAACTTTTAAAATTGGGGTTAAAACCATTGAACTCAACTAACTTTCATCTATTATAATAGTGAAAATTAATGTTCTTGCTTTTAAAGTTTTAACTCACTTATAACTCTGGCCTTGAACTTTTGACTCGCTTGCAATTGAGTCTCTAATGTTTCTAAGGCATCGACAAAAAAAATTTTAAAATACTGTTAAAATTGATTAGGTGAATTTTACATAAATTGAAAAAGGAATAATTAATCTGTAAGTCCTTACAGTTTCAACCAATTTTTAATTAGGTCCCTATAATATTTTTTGTTCTTTTTATCATGTCCTCATATTGTCACTTATTTTTTTTATCAAGTCCTTGTAGTTTTTTTTTTCTTTTTATTAGGCTCTTATAGTTTCACTTGATTTTTAGTTCGGTGCCTATAGCTTTTTTATTATTTTTAAATAGATTCTAATAACATTCTTCTATAAATGTATAATATAATATTATTAAATATTATTCTATAAATACTAATATTATATAAATAATAAAATAATTTTAGGGAAAATCCCTGATAAATGACCACAAAATGATGAAAAGACACAGAGGTGATAGAAGATTCTGAAATACTGCAGAGGTGACAGGTGATTGAGCAGGGATTTTCATTTTTGGATCAAAAGACGAGTTTGCCCTTATGAGCTGAAAAGGAAAGAAGAGAGAGATATATGCATAAGTGACATGGTGCAGCTGCAAGACGAGAGTGAAGGAGCAAAGCAAGCTAGCGAAATGTAAGGCAGCTGAGGTATGTACAGATAATCCCTTCGCTACTACAAACTAGACTTTTTACGTCCCTAAAGGACGTCCCTTTTTAAGTTAGGGACGTCCAAAGTTCAATATTTGGCGAGAGGATATGGCGCTGGATGAATTTGACCAAAAAAAAAGTTTCCAACACTTTAGACGTCCCCATTTTGACTGGGGACGTCTAAAGCTTACTTTAGGCATCCCCATTTTGACTAGGGACGCAGAATCATTCAGAACCATCACTTCATTCATTGTACATGGCAGCTTTACCTTGTGTGCCAAAGCCATACCCGTGAGTGTCTCCAGATTTACTCTTCCCCTGCTGCATTCGTTTTCTCTCTTCTCCCAAACCTGTGAGCTGAGTTTCAAAACTCCTTCACTGAACAAGTGCCAAAGCCATACCCGTGAGTGTCTCCAGATTTCCACTTCCACTGCTGCATTCGTTTTCTCTCTTCTCCCAAAGCCGTGAGCTGAGTTTCATAACTCCTTCACTGAACAAAGGCTCACCACCCCTCCCCTGCATTTGTCTTCCCTCTTCTCCCATTCCCGTGGCCGTGTGGGTCTTGCTATTTGTTGCTGCCGCTGCATTCTCAGAATTATTCAGGTGCGTTTCTGGGTTTCCTAAAATCATGTGCATATGAGGCGTGAGTTGGATTATTATGTGAAGCAATTAAGAATTTACAGAAAAGCTTGGATTCTGCATTTGTAGATTGTTGCTGCAATTGGATTCTGCTTTTCTGGATTGTTGCTGTGTGCACTTGGTTCTGCATTTCTGGGTTATATTGTTGCCGCATGCACTTGGATTCTGCACTTGGTTTTTGAGAAAATCAGGTGCGTATGTTTTGTGTAATGTAAATAATTATTTTGGGGAACAGATCTTGTTTACAATGTAAGCTCATGTGATTCAAATGAGTTGTTTATATTAAGAAAAATTGAATTAATGTTAGAATATGTCAAACGTTATGTATGTTGGGGTCATTTATCATATTTGTTTAGACATTTAAGAATCACTTGCGGTCCAACTGAACCCTTACAAAACCCTTACAAAATAAAAAACTTCAAAACTTGACATGGTTATCGGGTCACTCTATATATTCACTTGTTAAATTGTGTTTTTTTTTAAGTTTTAAAAATTTATAACTAATACTATTGAGTTTGCATAACTTGTCTTCTTTGCTTTTATACATATAGAGAATTTTTTTTGAAAAATTTTGAACAAAAAAATTGCGTTTTGGAAGTTTGGATTTTGATTTATGAATATTCTAAAAGTTGTTTGATTTGATCTTGAAAGAATTGAGTTTGATTAGGATTTGGTTCTATCTTCTTAGAGTGTTAGTAGGTAGGCATAGAATTTGGCTTTGGTAATTAACTTTAGGAAGCCAAAGACTAGTGAGGAATTGAGGTTAAATATTTATTTCTTTTAAGAGAGGGTATATTTATTGCAATTTCATCTCTAGAACTTATAGTCTTGAATCTCTTTTAAAATTTAAAACTCTTTTTGAATGATCAAAAATAATTTAGGCATTTAATTTTATAACTAGTTTGGCCAAATGTCCATTCCTATCTCATGAATCCTTTGTTTCAACCATTTGAGCCTAAACTTTCATTAAAGAAAAATTGCATTGATTAATTAGCCATTTGTTTGAGTTAATGCAATTTCCCCCTATCTTCTCATTCATTTATTGTTTTATTAAGTGTAAGTGATATAAGAAAGAAAGACAGTGAAGGGATTGATGAATAAGAGAAACAATGCTATGGGAATTTTTTTAAATAGTGAAAAGAAAAGAGAAATTGAAAAAGAAAAGAGAAAAAGGATATAACAAGAAAGAGAAAAAACAAAGAAAGAGAGACTAAGAGATTGTTATCATTGAGTTAATATCCCTTCATTATTTTCATGTTTTTCATTGAAATTCTTGGCACTAATTAAAGTATTCCTCCTTTTGTTTGGGTTAGAAGAATTAATGTTAGCTTCCTGCTTTTTACTCTTGTTTTAGTGCTATGAATTTTTATTTTACTCTTCTTAATTAGTTTAGTTTTGTTTAAATTAAGTTGAGATGGTTTGTTATTTTGATTTTGGGATGTCTCACTTTTAAGGGGAAATGTTGCCAAAATTTTGGAAAACAAAATAGTGAAAGGCAATTCCCAGTGTTGACAATTATTCTAAACTTGAGTGTGAATGGCATAGGTGGTAATAGAATGGATTATAGTTGGATGAATGCTTTGAGAACAAGTGAAGAATATGAGAATGGGGTTGCAGAGTTTATTGAATTTGCTAGAAGGAACGTTCCAGCCAAAAATGGGAAGTATTTTTGTCCTTGTGTCAATTGTTTAAATGAGAGAAAACAGGATGTTGAAGTTATAAGGGATCACCTACTTTGTGATGGAATAAATCTTCGATACACAAGGTGGATATGGCATGGTGAGGAAATAACTGATTGTCCGTCATACAAGAAGGAAACTGTGGATGTCATAGATGAAGATAGAATGGAGAGAATGATTCACGATGTTGAGGTAGAATCCTTTGAGCAGTCGCATGAATATGACAGCCTGCGGAGTGATGCAAAGAGACCGTTGTACCCTAGGAGTAAGTACACACGGCTGACAGGAACATTACATTTGGTTAACTTAAAAGCAACTTGTGGGTGGACCGATAGTAGTTTCATACTGTTGCTTGAACTGTTGTGTGATATGTTTCCAGACGATAATGTACTTCCAAATCGTATGTATGAGGCCAAGAAAATCCTATCTACAATGGGTATGGAGTATAAAAAGATACACGCTTGCCCTAATGACTGCGTACTGTACAGAAAGGAGTATGAAGGTCTGAGTGAGTGCCCTAAGTGTCAAACTGCACGATACAAAGTGAAGAAAAATGGTGGTTGTGGCGATGGGACAATTAAAAGGCAACCTGTAAAAGTTTTGTGGTATCTTCCAATAATACCGCGCTTTAAGCATTTGTTTGGTACTGCAAAAAAAGCGAAGAAGTTGAGATGTCATTCGGATGATAGAATATCCGACAGAAAATATCTTCGGCACCTAGCTGACTCTCCACAGTGCAAGAAAATAAATGAAATGTTCCCTGAATTTGGCAGCGAGCTGAGAAACCTTCGGCTTGGCCTTTGTACAGATGACATCAATCCGTATGGAACTCTTAATAGCACACACAGTGCGTGGCCAGTACTCCTTGTAATATACAACTTGCCTCCCTGGCTTTGTATGAAACACAAGTATGTGATGCTTTCTATGATGATTTCTGGACCAAAACAGCCAGGAAACGATATCGATGTCTACCTGGCGTCTTTGATTGAGGACTTGAAGAAGTTGTGGGAGGAAGGCATAGATGTATTTGATGCATATAAGAATGAGTCCTTCAAGCTACGTGCAATGATTTTCACCACGATAAATGACTTCCCTGCGTACAGAAACCTCTCAGGGTACAGTGTAAAGGGGCATAAAGCATGTCCGATCTGTGAAGCAGACACTCACTTCCACCAACTTAAACATGGAAGAAAAATGGTCTACCTAGGTCACAGGAGGTTCCTTCCTAGGTTCCACCCGTATCGTAGGTTAAGAAAGCGTTTTAACGGCTTACCGGAGCATGGAATAGCTCCAAAGGCATTAACCGGAGAGGAAGTTTACAGTCGGGTTGAACGTATCAATGTCTTACTCGGTAAGAA
Source organism: Inga leiocalycina (assembly GCA_963242795.1). Classification (NCBI taxonomy): domain Eukaryota; kingdom Viridiplantae; phylum Streptophyta; class Magnoliopsida; order Fabales; family Fabaceae; genus Inga; species Inga leiocalycina. Next base: position 17,666,602 of record OY725330.1, read on the forward strand.
TCAGGAGACTGCGGGCGAGAAGAACATATGGAAGAAGAGATCAATTTTCTTTGATCTTCCATATTGGCGTAGGCTTGACGTGAGACACAATATTGATGTGATGCACGTGGAGAAAAATGTTTGTGATAGCCTTGTCAGTACGCTTTTGCACATTCCAGGGAAGACCAATGATGGGATTAGTGCGAGACTAGACCTTGTTGATATGGGAATAAGAGAACGGTTATATCCACAGCTAAGAGATGATGGTAGGAGGGCATACATGGAGCCAGCAGCGCATACACTATCAAAAGCGGAGAAACGAAGTTTGTGTGGGTGTTTGCATGAAATTAAGGTACCACAAGGATATTCTTCGAATGTGAGAAGGTGTGTGTCAATGGACGATTTGAAGTTAGTGGGATTGAAGTCCCATGATTATCATGTGTTGATGCAACAATTGTTACCAATAGCTATTAGAGGCATTATGAAAGATGAAGTTCGAAGCACTGTGACAAGATTGTGTGTTTTCTTTAATGCTATCTGTAACAAAGTCATTGACACTGAAAAGCTGGATGAACTGGAAGCTGAGGGTTATATCATATTGTCCCAATTAGAGATGCACTTTCCTCCTTCATTTTTTGGTATAATGGTGCATTTGATAGTTCATTTGGTAAGGGAGGTAAGGCTCTGCGGTCCAGTTTACCTGAGGTGGATGTACCCTTTCGAGCGATACATGAAGATCTTAAAAGGGTACTCTAAAAATCCTTATCGACCAGAAGCCTCAATAGTTGAAAGGTATGTTGTTGAAGAGGCTATGGACTTCTGCAGCGATTATCTATTAGGGAAGAAGGAATAATCTCGGCATAAAGAGGGGAGGAGCAAGGGAACACGAGGACTGAAAGTGAAGACTATGCCTCGTGAAGAGGTGTTGCAAGCACACCTTTATATCCTGAATAATATGGCAGAAGTTCAACCGTACATAGACGAACACAGAAAGAGATTGAAGAACATGAATCCGAGGAAGAATAACATGCAGATTACTATTGAGCAAAACAAGACATTTATTCAGTGGTTTGAGGAAAAGGTTTTGCATGAGACCAGTGTGTCTGGGACAATAGAGTGGCTAGCCTGGGGGCCTTCGTTTCATATCATTACTTGGAGCGTTTATGATATAAACGGGTATTCTTTCTACACAAAAGACCAAGATGACAAAAGTACCATGTAAAATAGTGGGGTGATGGTAGAAGCTGAAGCCATGAACTTTTCCAGTTCGAAAGACAAAAACCCCATATTAGTATCCATGGCCTATTATGGAGTGATAGAAGAAATATGGGAAATCACTTACAACAAGTTCAAAGTTACTTTATTCAAATGTAAGTGGGTTAGCAATAATGTTGTGGTAATAGATCAACAATTTGGATTTGTCTTAGTTGATCTTGAAAGAGTAGGTTATAGGGATGAGCCCTTCATTCTAGCAAGCCAGGCGAAACAAGTGTTTTATGTCACAGATCCCGTAAATAAAAAAATTTCCATTGTACTTCAAAGTAAAAAACAGAAGCATGGTGATCCGACCTTCAACCTTGACGACACACCACCTTTCACAATTAATCCACCTACAACAAGTGAAGTAGAATTGGTAGATGATGAAGAATATGCTATGAGAAATGATCATGGTGAAGGAATATGGGAAACAATCTAGAGTAAGAGCTTAACTTAAAAAATAGTAATGTGTGCTGTTTGTTTTATAACTAGTTAGTTTATTCATTTACTTACAATTTATTCACCTATCTGACAATGATTATTGTGCTTACAGGAATATGGATAATTCTGGTGACTCACAAAGTGATAGGGACAATGAAATGAATAGGCCTGAACCTGATGCGAGACCTGAACCGATTGCGAGAAGAAGGGTTAGAGGCAGTACAAAAATGCCTGCATTGGTAGCACTTCATCACCATCAACAGAAGAGGTTGCGTATTGACTTTGATGAAAATATGAAACCAATTGGTCTGGAGGAAGACCATTTCATTAGCTACGTAGGTTTTTTGGCTAGAAGCAAAGTTCGCATTACCTATGATAATTGGAAGTTGGTTCCACCAAAAACCAAAGACTTGATTTGGCAACAACTTTTGGTATATAAGTTTCAATATATATATATATATTATATCTTTATTCCTATCGCTTCAAATATAATTAACTTATGTTTTTACCTTGCAGCAAACCTATGATGTCCCTGACACCACGGAGATGTACAAGGAGTGGATGACGGAGGTTCGTCTACGATGGAAAGATTTCAAGAACAGGCTCACTGTAACCCCCCTCAACGTAATTACATCCGGATTTCGAAATTTAAGTGAAATAGAGACCAAGAAGATAAAGTAACAATTTATAATTCCTTATCCAAGCGATGGGATATTTCGAAAATCAATTCAAAACACAATTATTCCTGGTCTCACATTCACATGCGGATATAATTATTCGAGAAGTTAAATCACATAATAAATATCAGAGTGCGGAAACTAAAAATCCCGGCAAACCCCGGGTTACTTATATATAACATGGGTTTAAGGTTTCCCAACAATGGGGATTACATATCCAAAACATTCATTTACATTTCATATACACTTGGTAATCCCAAAACCAAAATGAAGATAACCAACAACCTCTAAGTCTCAGAGTAATCCTAACTACTCCTAGTTGTCCGTTTCCCTTTCGAGCCACTCGCCCTGTCTGAAAAGGTTAGTCATTTGGAAAGAGTGAGATTCTAAAGAATCGCAGTAGTAACAACTTTTTCATACCACATGCAATCACATAATATGTAAACAAATCATCTCATATCAGCAACACAAATCACACTCCACCCTCATCCCCTTTTACCACCGGGAAGGTACACCGTCCTAACCCGAACCGTTGTTAGTGACTCAGGGACTATTGGCGTGGCAGTGCATACGAATAGCCTTACGGCTCACATATAGCCTTTCGGCTTTCACAAATGGCCCGTCGGCCTTCACAAATAGCCTTTCGGCCCACATAATCATATAGATCACACCCAACCTCATCCCCTTTTATCGTCGGGAAGGCATACGGCCCTTACCCGAACCGTTGTTAGTGACTCAGGGATTATTGGTATAGCGGTGCTTCAACAATTTCACATATCTTGCAACATACGAAATCATCACAACACAATGATATAGCACACATACAATGTATCACATAAGGTATAAAGCAAGAGTCACTACCTGTATCTTTCCTGACTGGCTCCGGTACCGTGGTCTCACGAGGGCAACAGATATCAAATCCTATATTCAAATTAGGGACAACCAATCAATCTCTTTTCCATATGTATATTTCAATAATACACTTAGTTGGTTATCATTTAGGACTCTTTAGATGACTATTAGAGGCCTAAACATATGCCTAAAGGGTTGGAAGGCACTACCCAAAAGACCCCTTTTTCGAAGGCAAAACATTGATTTTTGACAGCCTCGCTCGAGTGAAGACGACCTCAGTCGAGTGATGAGAGACTTTGTGCTCGAGTGAGAAAATTCTCACTCGCGAGTGCTTGGTAGAGAGCAACCTCCACGGCCAGGAAGAGCTTACATCACTCGAGCACCAAGCTCTCCACTCGAGTGATGACCCAAATCATGCTCGAGTCACAGAAAGCACAACACCACGAGTGACAACCCGAGAGTACCAACCACACCAGAGGCACCAGCTCACTCGAGCATGACCCCCAGTGCTCGCGAGTGTCAGAGCACACCCTTGGCATCAACCAGCGAGTGAAGACCTAAGAACAACCTCAACACTGGACTCACACAATCACTCGAGCAAACCCAAGCTCACTCAAGCATGTTCTTCCCTCACTCGAGCATAAGGCAATGCACTCGAGCTTTACACATAGAATCCAAACGAACTCGAAGCAGAAAAGGGAAAAACTGACGCATCACTCGAGCATGATCTTCCTCTGCTCGAGTAATGTGCATCAGAGACAAAAAATGCAGCCAAAAACCAGAAAACACCAAATGGTCTAAAATCATATCCCATGGTTCCCAAACTCTTCCCAAAGCTCATACATTCTAAACACTAACTAGGGAACACCATGGCAACTTCCAAAAACACTCCAAAACCATTTTGACCACAATCAAACACTAAGGTCTCTATGATACACAATATCAAAATTTCATTCAACTTAATTCCAACATTCCAGATTATATCCAACAATCAAATAACTCCACATTAACTCATTTCCAACATCAAACACAATGAAACTCCTAAAATCCATATTTGGTACAAACTAGGGCAAATTTCTAGATTTTACCAAACTTAGCCAAAGATCACAAACAATATATCAAAATGCTCTAAAAGCCTACCTCTTCACTTTGCCCAATCCAGAATCTTGATTCTTCACCTTCCAATTTCGGCCAACTCCTAAATCACCACTTCTCAAGATTCTACAACCACCACAATGAAGCTCTCAATGAGATACACAATATTAGGGAAGAGGTTTTGAGCAAAGGAGGATCATTGCTTACCCAAAATCAAAGCTTTCCTTTCTCTTTCTTGTCTCAAGGTCACCGAAAATGGAGGAATGGGAGAGAGAAAATATGATAGATGGAAGAGATGATGATGATGAAGCCTTTCTCTTTCTTCCCATACACACTCAACCGAAAAGAGAGAGAAGAAAGAGGGAAAAGTGATTATTTGTCCTCTTGTGCCACATCCTATGGCTCACACAATGCCACATGTCATCATCCACTTACTCCCTCAAAGAGCTCACATAAACACACAGCATAGGATTCCGACCCATGGTCAAGGAATCACAACCCTTGATCTTAAATACCACACATATTTATTCCAAAATTCACATTACATTAATCCCAATAGTGCTTAATTTCACTAATTACCACAATTATCAGAGCCATTAGCCCTAATCACAAATCGGGATATTACAATTCTCCCCCTGTCAAATAAATTTCGTCCTCGAAATTTGCTACATCACTTGAGCCATAAACTCCGGATATCGCCTTCGCATATCTTCTTCTGCTTCCCAAGTTGCTTCCCGCTGGGTCATACCCTTCCAGATCACCTTCACATAAGGAATACTCCGGTGTCTGAGCCGACGTTCCTCTCGATCAATAATTTGCCCTAGCTCCACCGTATACGTGAATATAGTTGACATTATTGATTCGGTGTCCATTGTTTTCCTTTCAAAGGCATTAAGTGCAGCAAATGCAGAGAGGCAAGCAGCTAATAACTATCAACATTGCATGTCTTGTGGTGGTTATCGAAAGCTTGAGTGAAAGATGATGGCAGAAGAGTTGGAGAAGTTGAAGGAAGCAGCCACATCAGATCCTACCGTTGTGGTCCATCCCTCGCCACCTCCACCACGTCACAAAAAATGGAAAGCAAGGAAGCTTAAGGGTGGGAAGTATTTAAATCCGATTGTTGTTGAGGTTGCCGCAAGAATTGTAAGTAGTTAGAGCATAAGTACAAACTTATATTTTCATATTGGGAGTGCTTACGATAACTTTTATGCTGCAGGATGAATTGGAAGATCATAGTAGCCAAGGTTCGTTCACTCCAAATGGACGGATGGACATCTTCTCAATGGCGATTGGGAAGGTAAATCACCCTGGTCATGTTCGAGGGGAGGCAGTGGGAGTTCGTGTCACGAAGTATTTTGGCCGAGCATCACATCCTTATTCGTCACAAGCTGAACCCAGTAGGGAGCTTATGGCTAAGATTCGTTAGGAAGTCTCACAAGAGCTCGAGGCCAACCTTCACAACAAGCTCCGATAAGAGCTGTTGCCAGAGCTACGTCTTGAGCTGATGCCTGAGCTACGAGCTGAAATGATGAAGATGTTTGAATCACAGATGGCAACTATCGAGCGTAGAACCCATTCATCCCCGGCCTTCCACAGCACCAAAGGAAGTTACAACCCGGCGGAGGAACCACTTGGCGACCCTTCTCCTACTCCAGCGCAGGGAGAACCTACCATCCTCTCTTTAGATGCCTCAGTGCTGCGTGTAGTTGCAGATGATCTCGTTCACACAGAAGCTACTACCCACCATAATCAGTAAATTCCACAGCATTTGTGTAGGGTGACTGTGACGTGTGTTCGAGAGGGGGAAGAAGGTACAGCCATCCCTATTCCTGATGACGAGGTTGCCACGATAGTTCAGGCGAGAGGATCTTTCATCCTTTGGCCTGTACATCTTATTGGCTTGTTACCACCAACACCTTCAATGATATGGAACTACCTCACTTTTACTTGAGATGTGTTGACATCCTACTAACAATATGTGTTTTTATGTTCTAAAAGATCGAGTAGGAAGCAAAGAAATGGCCCTTCTTAGCACGACTGCAGCATATCTATAAAGGCATTCACCATATTGATTTGCATATGCCTACAGGGATTGTGGGCCAGGATTTAGAGTATCACTTCACAATTGATAAACAAGATCTTAAACAGTTCATTAAGTTCGAGGAGCTAGATGTTGGATGGGGCAAATTTGCAATCCTGTAAGTTTTTTATTTCCCATTTTTTCCTTCATTTAGTTAAATTGATTTTAACTAGCTAATACATTCATCATTTTAATTCTATTATAGCTCCTTCCGTCGTATATGCATTGACTCTCAAAGAGTTGATTTATAAGGATTCTTGTCTCCTGCACATACGACAAGGATTGGGAATACATTGAAAAGAAGGATGAACTATGTGGGCTTCACATTGGCAGAGGACGAGTATCGTTGTTATCTAGCACCGATTGTTCAAGGGTACGCATTTTAATTTTGTGTATTTGAGATTTTTAATAAATAATTGCCTTGCCATATAACTTCTTTTTAATCTGTATATGTTGTGATAGTTATCACTGGAGTTTGTGTGTTCTCTATCCTCGGTCCCACATTGTTTACTGGTTTGATTCCTTAAATAGAAGACCAGACAAAGAAACTAAAAGCGTCTTCAACACGTAAGTTATTTTTTTGTATTTCATTGCTTCTTGATTCTTGACTTAATGAATTATTCTAATTTATGTTGATTTTCATTTTAATGATAGAGCATGCACGACGTATCGAGCGCTTGGCGGGCCACACGAACATAGAGGTGGCAAAGATCCGAGATGGTTGTTTTCAAAGGTATGTAGTTTCAAATCAAGTTCTTTTGATTGACGGTTGTTTTAGATATGCCTTTATTGATTTTAACCATTTGCTTTTGATTTATAGTACCCTCAACAACCTGGCGGCTAGGAATGTGAATATTATGTCTTACTTTATATGTTTAACATCATTCAGAGTGGCATTACGACAGATTTTGAACAAGTAATCACTTCTTCATTCTCAGAGGATAATATTCTTGGTGTTGTAATTCAATGGCAATTCATTCACTTCATTCATTATTTCATCTAAGCTTATTTTCTAATTTACAGATTTTTGACAATGAAGATGCCTACTCATATGAAGACCTAAATATGATTAGAGACTTTTTGGCTGGACATCTTCTTCAACGTATACCAGAAGAGTAAAGTCTTTAGTAGTTTGTGTAGGACATACTTTTGTGGTAGTACATATAATTAGCATTATTGTTGTTGGATATAGATTGGATTTAGTCTTGGTTATTGTACAAACTGGGTACTTGGATATAGATTGTTGTGTAGTTTGTGTGGTTTGTTAGTTAATTAGTTTGCTACTCCTTAAATTTATTGCATGTAGTAGCCTTGGGTTGATCACTGTGTTTGTTGTTGTTTCCATTCTGCTGAACTGCTGTTGTTTTATTCTGTTGTTGGAATCCTATTTCTGCAGTTTACATTTTCCAGACAGTGCAATATATAAAAAGTCCATTTAAAAAAACTTTCAACATCCTTAATAAAAAGGAACGTGGTAGAGTAGGTGGTGACACTTTAGACGTACCCAGATAAAACTGGGGACGTCTAAAGGCCACATTAGACATCCCCAGTTCCAACTGGGGACGTCTAAGGTCCCACCTTAGACGTCCCCAATTCCACTAGGGACGTCTAAGGTCCCACCTTAGACGTCCCCAGTTGGAACTGGGGACTTCTAAAGGCCACAATAGATGTCCCCAATTCCACTGGGGACGTTTAAGGTCCCACTTTAGACGTCCCCAGTTGGAACTGGGGACGTCTAAAGTTTGCCTTCAATGTCCCCTGTTTTACGGACGTTATTGACATTTTTTTCTACGACCCTCAGATAGATGTCCCTCTGTTTTCATATGTTAAAAGGCCAAAAAAAGGGACGTTAAAACCCTTTTTTCTAGTAGTGCTTGCCTCGTCGATCGTCATTAATTATTCTTCCTCATCATCATTTGTATTTGCATGGGAAGTGAGCGTTTCGAATCTGGGTAGTACTTGGGTTGGAGGGACGTGATGTTTGGTGTTAGTGCAGCGGTAAAATTGCTTATGTTGGGTGAATGTGGTAGAAGATGGTAATGGAAGATGAGATGAGTTAGAGCTATAAGAGTGAAGAGAAAAGATAGGGTGGATTTTGTAGGAAATGAGTAAAAGGAAGCTGATAAACCCTAATGTAGAGCTGTTAAACACTAAAGTGCACATTTAGTTTTCTTCTTTTTACTGATACTGTGCGCATTTATTTGTTGCAGGGGAAGTATCAAAATGGATGAAAATAGTAGAGGCAGTGCAACGAAGGAGTTGTTTTGTTATTTTCATGTAGGGGGAAATTTTGAAAATAATGATGATGGTGAAGTTAAGTATATTGGAGGTAGTGTGAAGGTAAAAATGCTAAGAGAAGGGATAAGGCTGGAAGAATTAAGGGAAATCATTGCAATATGGACAGGTGATGTGGGAGTAGTTGTGAAATTAAATATAAATTTATGTTTGATGAGAGGACTTTAATTGATCTTGATAGTGATGGAGAAATAGGAAATTTGTTTCGGTTCAATGACAGCAGAGCTCATGTGTTTGCAGCCCATAAGGATAATGTGAACCAACCTTTGCGATATTATCTGTAAGTTAGAAAAAGTTGTTGTAATGAATATGTTGGCATTTTGTAAGCAAATGTCGATAATCTTTAATGAGATTTTGTAAATATTTAATACATGATTGAGAGATTCCTGCAAAGAAACATTAAGAGGAACTACTTTCTTAATGTCCTGTTGTCAATGCACATGTTAGAACAATGTTTATTGTTGCTGGTTTTTTGGCACTGACAGTGAATTCCCCATTTTTGTGCATGTAAGGTCATACCCTTAATAAGGCCTACATGTAAGTATGTCATGTTTTTGGGTATATATTGCCCACTCCTTTCTTTTTGTCTATGTAAGTATTGTTTTGGCCTGTTTTGATGTGTTCTTATAATGCAATTGCACTGTCATGGCATGCTGATGTTTCAAGTGTAATGCTACAGAAGTTGTGGAGGAACATGTTAAGTGTTAATGTAGATTTAGGAAATACGCATCGTCTATTCAGGGAACCTTAACCATTGTTGGGAAAAATCCTGCAACAGTCTAGAATTTTGTTGTCATAGATAAAAAAAAGTTATCAGCTGCTAATAGTATAGACGTATGCGAAATGCAAATCATAAATTGTGAAACATGTAATCCGTAGATGATAAACCTTTATGCGGATTTGGGTAACCAATTTAATGTTAAGGGGCTTCAAAATTTGGAAGATTCGAAATGTTAGCGTACACGCCTGCGCAATCCTTATCTACAATTGCGAAAATCTTATATGAACCTGATACATGTTAAGATAATCTTGGGGAAAACAATTTGCTTCAGTTCTTGCCTCCAAGCTGACCAAGTAGTTAATACGTCTGCGAAATGAAAATAATTACTTGTGAAATAGGTAATCCTTATATGATAAACCTTTATCTGGATATGGGGAACCATTATAGCATTCAAGGGCTTCAAATTTCGAAGAGTCGAAATGTTAGCGTTAAAGCCTGTGAAATAGTTAGCACCACTTGCGAAAATATTATATTAACCTGAGAAATGTTAAGATAATCTTGGGGAAAATAGTTTGCTTCAGTGCTTGCGTCCAAGAGGACAAAATAGGTAACATGCAGCAAAATGCAAATCATAAAATGCAAAAACTGTAATCCTGAGATGATAAACCTTTATCTGGATTTGTAGAACCAGTTTAACATTCAGAGGCTTCAAATTTGGAAGATTTGAAATGTTAGCGGAAACTCCTGTGAAATCTTTATTTGAAATTGCGAAAATGTTATATTAACCTGATAAATGTTAAGCTAATCTTGGGGAAACAATTTTCTTCAGTGCTTGTGTCCAAGATGACAAAATAGGTAAGATGTCTGCGAAATGCAAATCGTAAATCGCGAAAAAAGAAATACTTAGATGATAAACCTTTATCCAGATTTGTGGAACCAGTTTAACGTTCAGGGGAATCAATTTTCGAAGATAGGGCAAATGTTAGCGGTATCATCTGCGAAAGGCTTATCTAACATTGCTATTCGCTTATATATACTTGACAACTGTTAATATAATGTTGGGGTAAACAATTTGCTTCAGTTCTTGTTTCCGTCCAAGTTGCCAAATTAGTTATGACATCTGAGAACTGCTAATCATAAATTGCTAAATATTTAATCATTAGGTGATAAACCTTTATCTAGATTTGGAGAACCAATACAACGTTTAAGGGATTCAATTTTCGAAGATAGGCCAAAAGTTAGCAGTATTACATGTGAAATATTTATCTAACATTGAGATTAGCTTATATAAAGTTGACAAATGTTAATATAATGTTGGTGGGTCATATGCTTCAGTTCTTGTTTGCGAACAAGTTAACAAACTTGTGGGTGCATCTGTGAAGTGCTTATCCTATATTACTAAAAGGTTAACAAAACTTGATAAAACATAATCACGCATTGTGGAAGCCATGAAAAGTTAATGTAATTAAAGTGTCAGGTGAGTGACACAAGGTTTGCGTTACCAGATGCGAAGAGCTAATGTATGTTTGCGAAACCCATAACATGAGTTTGTATCTTATAATGCTAGCTTGGGAAAAACAAAGTACCCTTAGGTTGTGTTCGCAACCAAGTCCACAAGCAACGAGGGGCGTGTGAGGAAATGCTTATCAAATTTTGGTAAACCCGTAACAAAACTTGATAAAACCATATTGGGAATTGTGGAAGCACTTTCACTAGCAGTTATGACAAGTTCAGAAATTATAATGTAACGTGGGGAAAAACAAAAATAGCTTCAGCTCTTATTGGCATCTAAGGTGCAAAATGTGGGATGCTGTAACGGGAAATGCTAAACAAATATTGGGAAACAGAATTCATAACTTGATAAACTATTAGGTAGCATTGTGTAACGTTCAAATTCAGGGGACATTTACAAAAATGTTAGCATCAGCATCAGTATCAGCACCTGATAAAGTCTTGTGTCCGTAAATGCTTGTGAGCATGTGACAACGCATAACAGTTAATGGATTAATTGACAAAAGCACACCCAACTCACCCCAAATGACTGCTTTTACTGGCATGGGTTGCTGTTTGTTCTCATTTTTCAGTAGCCGGAACATTCGACTTCTTCTCTACTTCAATGGAAGAATGCGGCACACTCCCTAGCCCCGTCAACTCCTTCATTTCTCCTCAAATCGACCCCACCTACTTCGGACCCACTATGTGACTAACAACCCCTGCTCCCCACCACTCTTTTACTCCTCCAAAACCGCCAATGACCCACTCCAGAAAAAAATGACTCCCTATCTTCCTCTTTTCTTTTCAAATTTGCCTAGGGGCAAACCCATCTTTTGATCCCAAAATGAAAATCCCTGCTCAGTCACCTGTCACCTTTGTAGTATTTCGAAATCTTTTATCACCTCTGTGTCTTTTCATCATTTTGTGGTCATTTATCAGGGATTTTCCCATAATTTTATTTTAAAACTTTTTTTTATGAATCATTTTAATATTCTTCTTAATTTTTTAATTAAACATATATTTATATCATAACTAGCTTCAACTTGTTCTCCAATGTGAGTCATTCGTTGCCTTTTGATACTTTGGAAGGATCTGTTACGGATGTCGCAGATGCCCATCAAGGTTTATGGAAAATAGAGGCTGTCACACCCTCATCTTATTTTCACCTATTTTAGAGTATTTGTGGAAAACAATACGCAATTTATTAGGCAACACAGGAATAATATAGATATATTGATATTATGTGCATGGTTACGGAAAATTCCCCATAGGGGTTCGTACTTGATAATTACAATTAATGTGCCTCGCAGCGCTACGTGGGTGTCTAAACCTATCCCAGTGAAACGGAGACATCTTCCAGTCTTCGTTCCACCACTGCAATCCCCTCGTACGGTTCTTTTCTTTGTTCTTAGCATTCGTTCTGTCTTCTCCTGTCTAAATTGTTGGTAAGGGCGGGTGAGATTCTGGGGAATTTTAGTAGGAAAGCAATACCAATATGCATGCAAAATAAGTGTTTAATGCAAGACATGCTTGTATTACATAACCCATGCTCACACAATGACATATTTGTGATCTCTATGTTTCAAACAATATACTTATGGCCATAGCATAAATAGAAACAGAGCTTCGATCATTCATATATATTTCACAAAATCAAGAAAAGCAATAACATGCATCAATATACAAGCACAAATATCAAATACATGCAGGAGAGGTAAGTTCCCTACCTTAATCGCCCTTCCTCGATCTTTGAATAACATGCCTCGATTTACGTGCCAAACCCTCAGGCTCTCTACTCGGTCCTAGAATGTTAAATGTACAGTTCAGACACTTCCATAGTATTTCTGGTAGTTATATTAGTCTATGATAAAATTTTACCAAAATGCCCCGAGACCCCGACCTAGCCCAGCCGTACTCAGTCCGATGGCACATTTTTCCAAATTTTTGACTAGGGCTATCCTAACATATTTTCACCCAAGGAATCCATTTTTAGGCTTGAAATCACCAAATTCAGTGTCAAATTACAAAAATACTCTTAAAAGCCCTGAGTTAGGGATTTTAGGGGCGTTTTCGTAATTATGCTTTTTTGGCCTCTACTGAAAAAGTGCCCAACTGTAACCCTACATATTTTTGCCCACTAAATCCAATGGAACCATTTATTTCATGAAAATCCAACTCCTACCCCTTGAAATAGTGCTAGCCGAAATATTTCATGAAAATGGAAAAATATAGTTTTGTGTTTAAACTTCCAAAACGTGTACTTTTCCACTTCTAATCATTTATTAAATTATTTAAACACATCTTAACCACGATTCAAAGAAATTTTGGTAGCATAACCCCTTAGGGTTATAGCTTTCCCAATTTTTCAACTCAACCAAGAAACTTGGAAAATCAAGAAACAACAACAACTACACCATAAGAAAGTAAGTTCATGAAGTTACCCTCTTTGACTTCTTGGATCCTCTTATCCTTCGACCATAGGCGGAGATTTAATTCATAAACACGTAATTGATGTAGAATTAGAGATCTTAAATGATTTTGGGACTTAAACAAAATAAACAAAATCAAACTTCCCAAAATCATGGCTTACAAAAACTTTTACAAAACATGTTCATGACGGTCTCATATTCACATTTCAATACTAAATGGCCTGTATAGGTTGATTTCATTCACAAATATCAAAGTATAATGTAAATTCCCGACACACTCGGGTTCCATTCATTAATAAGGGTTTTACAAAGGCACAAAGCCCACAATTCATTACCCTTAAATTAAGGATTACACAAAACTATAAAATCTATCCTAATACATATACAATTGATCCAAAAATATTCAAATGATTTACATGATAACCAATAACCAAAGTATACTCCTAAACCAGAGCTTTAACTACTCTTCATCACCCGTTTTCCCTTCGATCCTTCTGCCTCATCTAAAACATGGTTTTTGGGATAGTGAGATTCTAAGGAATCCTTGTAGTGTCAAATCAATCATAGTATGTACAACAATAAGGCAACTACAACGGCAATAGTTAGTATGACACATGTCATCCCTTACGATTGCTCACGCTGAATTGCTCACGCCGCATTGCATCACAACAATCCACACAATATATTTCACCATAGCTGGGATTCATATAAAGCATTTCATAACACAAACCATATAGGCAAGATCAACACACAGCCCAATGTTGGATTCACAAACGCCACCCCACGGGTCGGATACACAAAAATCCATGTCAATTACGATGCCAGTTCAACGGCCGACCTAGAGATGACCAGTGTCAATCCCTATATGGCTCATGTTGAAGTGCTCACGCCGTAATGGACCATGGCACACAGTTCACAAAGTTCAATGATAAGTTATGCATACCCAAACATCATACACAATATGAGAGAAGAGTCACTACCTTGATCCTTCCGAGCGTGTCCTAGCGCCGGTCTCTCCCGAGTAGAGAAAATGTCAAATCCTAGAATCATAATTAAGGATGAAGAATTATACTCTATTCCAAGACTTAATTTACTTCATAACACTTAAATTTGGTTATCATAATTGATCTTTAAGAGGCCACAAATGCCTATAATAAAAGCTCTAAAAGGTTGGGAAATAATAGGTTAGAGATCTCCTTTCAAAAACTCAAAGTGCTGGAACATAAGGGTTGGCCGCAGCCAGCCTTCTTGGGTCGCGGCCAAAATATGGTCAGAAGGTCACTGGCCACGGCCAGCCACCCATGGGCCGCGGCCAGAATCAGGTCAGAAAGGTTTGGGCCACGGCTAAGAAATTCCTTGATTCTTGGCTGAACTTCTAAAATTCATAACTAATTCTAGAAAAATTGAAACGAGGTGATTCTAAAGCCAAATGAAAGGTATTTAAGTCCGCGTTACTAGAAAAATATGGACCATAACCATAATTCACTACAAAATTTCAGAATTACCCAAAACTCAACACTACTCCAAAACAGAGTCCCGTTTTTATCCCAAACTTTGGCAAAGCATAACTCTTAGTTAACAAAACGAAATGACACAATTATATATCCATTTTGAAGATTAGGATGTGAAAATTAAGACTGGAAAGTTTCAGAATTTTCCAACACCATTTGGTCATTCAAAACTCTCATGTAAACTGACTGCCCAAACAGAATTCACACAAGACAAATTTTCCAATTTTCTACTAAAGTGTCCAATGGCTCCAAAATTAACAATCAAGCCTATTCACAAATAAATTTTCACAAAGAACTCAATGATAATTTCAAAATGACCAAAATCACAACCCAATTACATGCCCTGCTTTTGCCAAATGCACAGAACCAACACAAAGGTGACAAACCTTACATTTAAGCTTCAATCAAACTCTATCTACCTAAGATACATTTCAAAGCATCATATCCATGACAACAACAATTAAAACACCACAAGACCCTAATTTTGGAAATTTCAAGCCAAATTTCCAGAATTTCCAAGCTAAAGAATTTGGCACAAAACTTATATAGAAATGTCTCTTAAACTCACCTTAACAACTTTCTCAAAGGAGCTTCTTGATTCTCCAACCTCCACAATTTCTTGAAGTCTCAAACCAACACCAAATGACAAACTATAACCATAAAATGTAGCTCTTAACTCAATGAACAACTTTAAAGAAATGAGTTTGAGCAATGGAGGTTATTTTCCTTACCTTTTCTCAAGCTTTCCTTCCTCTATTTTCAGCAACAATGGTGCTGAACCAGGGAGAGAAAACGAGAGAGAGAAAATGAGAGAGGTTAAGTGATGGAGAAGATAGAGAAGATGAAGAATGATGATCTTACTCCATCCCTTACTACTTTAGAGCACAAGAGGGAAGAGAGGAGAGAGAAACTGATTTAAAATTACATCTTGACTTTTCTCCCAATCCTTTCACATGTGATCTTGCCAAGTGTCTACTCCTCATTGGCTCACACACACTAAGTCTCCAATTAGCTTCTTTAATCTCTCCATTAGCCATTTTAATTACATTTCTCTTTTCTCTCATAGTTAGAAATTAATTTTCCCACTAATCACCAACTACTTGCCCAATAATTCCATTCTTCCAATTTCTCAATAATGATGATGTATTAATTAAAATAGTCATAAAACACATAATAATCTTATTTAAATTCATAAATATCCACACTAATCCTCATTAGCCCTTAATTACAAATTGGGGCATTACACCTCCTCCCTCTCTTCTTGATCTCAAAGTGTGTCTTCACCACCAAGGATTCATGAGAAACAAGAGTTTAGAGAAGGATCTAGGGAAATGCTACAAGAAAAACCAAAGAGACCATACTTACTTTAATTTCTTCTTCTTCCTTCTCTCTAACTCTTCAAGGTTTCTCAAGCTCACACACACTCTCTCTCTCTTTTCCTTGGTGTTGGCCGAATTGTGGCATGAAAAAGGAAGGAGAATGTTTTTATTAATTTAGTCTTCCTTCTTCCTAGCCTTTGATCTCATCAAGAGTTGAGATTTCAACACTTGTCAAAGACACCATCCCTCCTCCCATACCTCCAACCATGCCTTCTTTCTTTATGCCATACCCTCTCATCATTTGGGTCTTCTTGCCTCTTAGCCCTTGATCTTATCAAGGGACCATAATGTGACACTTGACACAAGCATACATCCACCAAGAATATTTCAATTATGTATTTTCCTTTATCTTCATTGATTAATTGAAATTAACTCCAATTAATTAGAAAATAATTAATCTTGGGCTAGATTGGCAAAATTTTGATTTTGCTATCAACTTTATAATTTAATTCCTTTCATGAATTAATTTGCCCATTTTCTTATGAATATGAATATTTTAAAATTCACAAGATCTAAATTTATGAATATTCACCATTTTATTGAATTTTTCAATTAATTATAATATTTTTTTGGTAAATATAAAATTTTGGTTGTTATAGAGATAAAGGAGGATGCGAGTTAGTAGGGATGGAGATTTTGCTCTTTATTTTTTTATTAATTTATGTAAAATCCACCTATGTAATTTTTAACAGTATTTTAACTTTTTTTTTTGGTCACATAAGATGACTCATAAACATTAGAGATTGAGTCACAAATGAGTTAAAAGTTCAAAGATTGAGTTATAAGTGAATCAAAACCTTATGTGTCAAGAGATTAATTTCCTAGTGTAAGTGATGAATGTTAGTTGGGTTTAATGATTTTGTCCCAATTTTGAAAGCTTATGGCTACTTGTGCTTCAAAAAATAATTATGATTACTGTCGGACTTTTGATAAAAGTTGAAGGTTATTTTAACACATTAATCCTAATATAAATTCAAAATCATTGACATTTATTATATTTCATTTTTAATAGGGAAAATCCTAGAAAAATACCTCTGAAATAGCAAAATCTCTATTTCAGTACTATGAAATCCAAAATTCCGGATCAGTACCCTGTCAGTATGGATGAACAGTGTAGGGGCGCCAAAAAACAATTTTGCCCTTCAGCCCTCATTCTTACCCACTTCAGAATAACAACACGAGGCTCTTAATTAACAATTCTAGTTTCATCTTTTTACTTTCACAATAACAACACCGATCTTGTTATTAACAACACTATATTCTACATTAACAACTCCCATTTATTATTTCACAACTTCGTAATTTAAATTTCAGGGCAAATAACAACACCTATTTCTTTATTAACAACACCGTATTTTACATTAACAATACTATATTAGTGAGATGCGAATATGTGAAAGAATAAAGAGGAGTGTTAATTAAGAGCCTCGTGTTGTTATTCTGAAATGGGCGAGAATGAGAGTTAAAGGGCAAAATCGTCTTTTGGCGCCCCCTCACTATTCATCCGTACTGACAAGGTACTGATCCGGAATTTTGGATTTCAGAGTATTGAATAGGGATTTTGTTATTTCTGAGGTATTTTTCAGGGATTTGCCCTTTTTAATTTTTATTTTATTTTATAAATTCTTTAATATATAAATTGTTATATTTATTTTCTTAATTTTGATTTTGCTCAAATGCTGTTTCCGAGGCGCACCATTTTTGTCGGAATTGGCTTTAGTCTACTGCCCTTTGTGTCTGCTGCTCGTCCTTTTCTTTAAAACTACACCGTTTTGGTGTAGTTTTAGGTGATGGGACTGAATTTTTTTAAAAAAATAGTTTCTACTATTTTGAAGTGTTTTTTTGGAAATATCTAGTATCTTAAAATATTTTTAAGTAACATACAGTATTCTAAAATAATTTTTAATACTTTTAACCCCTTAAACTATTTTTTCGGTTGTACCCAGTGTGTTAGTAGACTGATTGCAATTTTATCCTTAATAAATTTTTTCAGCTATAAAAATAACTTTAAAATATTAGTTGCTACTAAAAAAATATTTTAGAGTGGGTGGAAATCAATAAATCAGTATCCTAAGTTTTGGGTGCTTGTTACTACTAAGAAAAATACAATAATGGTATAATTGTAGTTAGTCTCCTAAAACACTAGGTATAACTGAAAAAATATTTTAAAGGGTTAAAAAAGCACCAAAAAATAATTTAAAGTAATTTTTGTAGCTGAAAAAATTTTTTAAGAATAAAATTGCACTCAGGTTGCTAATACACTGGGTACAATCGAAAAAATAGTTTAAGGAGTAAAAAATATTAAAAATTATTTTAAGATACTATATGTTATTTAAAAATATTTAAAGATACTAGATAGTTCTAAAAAAATACTTTAAAATAGTAGAAACTATTTTTTTAAAAAAAATTCAGTTCCAACGGTGTAGTTTTAAAGAAAAGGACGAGCAGCGACAGAGGGCAGCGGACTGAAACCAATTCCATTTTTGTCTGGCTTCACGCTTCAGTTCCAAGTCATGCTCGCCTGTGGCCACTGGGGACAGCAGGAAACCCTGTGACTGGCAAATTTCTCATATAGTTTGCTGTTTGTGTCTTGTACCCAAACCCGCTAGACCTTGCATGCTTCCAATTTGTTGAAGGTGAATCTGTCTCTGTTACTCGCATTTACCCACATTGCATTTGACATATCTCTTTTTCATTTGGAGTTCTCTGATTCTATTGAGCGCCTCTCTCTCTCTCTCTCTCTTTTTATGCTTATATTAT
Source organism: Inga leiocalycina (assembly GCA_963242795.1). NCBI lineage: Eukaryota > Viridiplantae > Streptophyta > Magnoliopsida > Fabales > Fabaceae > Inga > Inga leiocalycina. Next base: position 17,685,572 of record OY725330.1, read on the forward strand.
AATGCATGTCCATTTTCTTGCTTTCTTTTGGTTGTTTGTTACTCGTTTGCCTCTAACTCTGTAGTGTTTTTCCTTCTTAAGGATGTACTAGTCTCCAGTTTTTCTCCCCTTGTATAATTGTGTCGGTTTATGTTATCATGCTTTGCTCACTGCTCACCAGAACCAAAATCACGGAGTAAAAACCTAACGAGTGCAAAATTATTGATGCTAATGAAAATGACATTTGATATTGATTTATATACTATCATAGATGGGCTTTAATAATTCAAAGACTCAACAACGATGATTGATGACTCAGTAGTTTATTTTAACTTTGTTAAAGAAATTGTTCAAACATAACTTGATCAAAGAAGAGGTAATCTGTCTGTTCCTGACTTCCTTGTTTACATTCTGGTGAAGACTCCCTATGCAAATCATAGGAAGGTTACATGTTCCTTTGAACAAGTTTATGATTTGTTAAACTTTTACCGTCTTGGTCAGACGTATGGAGCTCCATATGTGAAGGCGTTTTCTAACTCCTATGGGACCAAAAGTATTTTGGTTCTAAAATATTTCTAATTCATGAAGAAATATTGGAGCACATTGATTTCTTTTCCTGTGCTCAATGTGGAAGAATTTCATAGTTCATGTCACACTTGATGGAAGTTATATATGAAGTAATAATCAGTATAACATTAATCTTTGTCGTCAGGTGCCATACTATCAAAGCCTAAGTGGAACTGGGATGGACCACAGCTCAGATGAAGATGCTGATATTAGTGAATCTGAAATGAACGAGTATGAAGAAACATCTTATGAAAAACTTAAAAGTGGAAGACTGCTTGTGAAAAACTCAGATGGGAGTTTTAATTGCCCCTACTGTAAGAAGAGAAAGCGAAATTACTTGTACAAGGACCTCCTTCAACATGCTTCTGGGGTGGGTCAGAGCAGTTCACAAAAGAGAAGTGCTAGGGAAAAGACTAATCATTTGGCTTTAGTGAAATATTTGGAAAATGATCTTCTGACTGTGGATGGTCCATCCAAACGTGCAGATGTTCAATCAAAACTTGCAGATGAAGGCAATCCTTTTGTCAATCAAGATGAGCAGTTTGTGTGGCCTTGGATTGGAATTGTAGTTAATGTTCCCACTCGACAAACAGAAGATGGACGTTTTATTGGGGAAGGTGGGTCCAAGCTACGGGATGAGTACAGAGCCAAGGGTTTTAACCCTGCAAGAGTCAACCCTCTGTGGAATTTTCAGGGTCACACCGGAACTGCCCTTGTGGAATTCAATAAAAGCTGGCCCGGCTTAGATAATGCATTGGCATTTGAGAGACATTATGAATCAGATCATCATGGGAAAAAGGATTGGTACGCTGAAACTGAGCAGAAGTCTGGTCTTTATGCATGGGTTGCTCGTGCAGATGACTACAAATTGAACAACATTATTGGGGAAAGTTTGCGAAAAATGGGGGATCTCAAAACCATACCTGAACTTATGGAAGAAGAAGCACGAAAGCAGGACAAACTTGTGTCAAGTTTAACTAACATTATTGAGATCAAGAACAAGCATTTGAAGGAGATGGAAATTAAATGTAGTGAGACCGCACTCCGTATGGATATTGCCATGGGAGAAACAGATGAGCTCATTCAATCGTATAATGAAGGTATTTTTCAAAAGTGAACCTGAAATAATATTTATGCACTTGGGTTAGATGGTAGGTTTTCTAGTGGCTGCAGGCTCTGGTTTATCATGACTCATGAGTTCATGTTTTCAATTATTTGTTCAGTCATAGAACTAGTAAATTCTGCTTCAATAGACGTGAAACATTTCTTACCATTCATTATTTATCTATGATGTTGAGGTTTTCTAGTGGCACTGTTTGATTCAATTACTTCTATCTTCAGAGATAAAGAAAATTCAAACAAGTGGAAAGGATCACTTTCAAAAGATCTTTAATGATCATCAAAAGCTCAAGTTACTAGTCGAATCTCAGCAACATGAGCTTGACTTGCGGAGTCAAGAATTGGAAAAGCGTGAGGCTCACAATGAAATTGAAAGAAAAAAGTTAGCCGAAGAGCTTGAGAAGGTATGCCATTTATTGGTGCAGCACCTCCTTAACATTTTGTCCAGGGGACCTATCGACGATGAAGTTTGATGTTTTATATTCTTATTGTCTCCTTTAAATCTTTTAATAAAAATTTTCTTTAGGAAACTTGTAGAGCCTCTATTTAACTATTCTGGTCCCTGTTGTTTCTTCAGAATGAAATAAGAAATAGCTCCCTTCAGCTGGCTGTTCTGGAGCAAGAGAAATCTGATGAAAATGTTTTAAAATTGGCTGAAGATCAGAAGGTCATGTACCTGTCCTTAGATGTTGTTTATAACAGAAACTTTCCCTGTCAGCATTAGAATTAAAGCTTATTGATGCCATTTGACTATAAATTTTTTCCAGAGGCAAAAAGAACAACTACATGCTAAAATCATTCGACTTGAAAATCAATTGGATAAGAAGCAGAAGCTGGAGCTGGAGATTGAACAACTAAAAGGATCACTGAGTGTGATGGAGCACATGAAAGATGATGGAGATGCAGAAGTTCTAGACAAAGTGGAAGGTATACTTACCGATTTAAGAGAGAAGGAGCAGTCACTTGAAGAGTTGGATGCATTGAACCAAATGCTTATTATTAGAGAGCGTAAAAGCAATGATGAGCTGCAGGAGGCTCGCAAAGAGTTGATTGAAGTAAGTTTTGGGTTGATCTTTTGTCTCCAACTTTGTGTTTCATTTAGCTTATGCTTGAGAGCATTTATCCAATCAAATCCATTCAAATATTTCTTTCTCATCTGATCAATCAAATCCATTCAAATATTTCTTTCTCATCTGAAATTGAAGCTTTGGCTTCCAGTGTAAGAGATGTGATTTCATTTGTCACATAAATTGTGTCTATGAATTGATTAATTGTATAAGACAGAAGTTTACTGATGAAACTGCTTTGAATCTCCCTCACCCTCTATACCAAAAGATGGGGAGAATCAAGATGTAGGAAATCCTGCTGCACGTTTTCTCTTTTGGAAAAATTAATTAAATTTAGAAAGAGTGTTTAGCAGTTAAATGTAAATTGACCTGACTTTTTCGTATATTTGTGTGCCTTTTCCCCTAAAATATTTTATATTGTTAATTGTTTTTTCATGGTTGAGGACATAATATCAAAGTAGCTCAGGTAACATCTTTTTGCTTCTTTAACATCTACGGGTCATATATTGCCCAGTTCTTTTTCATGTGTTCATCCACCTGTTATACATAACACGTGACGTGTTATAATATCCATGGAGATGTTTTCAATTATGTTTATGGGCATATTCAGCACTTATTTTATTATGTGTCTTGTTATCTTTACCTTGGTTTCTGATAAATTATTACTTTAATTTTGATGCTTTCTAAGATATCCTACACTCCACTATTGGTGGGCAGAATTTAGTAATTAATAGTCGTCTTCTTGACAGAGCCTTAAAGACATAAATCGTGCCCACATTGGTGTAAAGAGAATGGGGGAACTTGATAATAGACCATTTCTTGAAGCTATGAAACAAAAATATAATGAGGAGATGGCTGAAGAAAGAGCTTCAGAACTTTGTTCATTGTGGGAAGAGGATCTGAGGGACCCAGCATGGCAACCATTCAAAGTTATTGATGTTGACGGGAAAACTCAGGTTTTCATTTCTTTGATCCATAAATCTAATATTTCAGCATTCTTGACAGAATGGTGTGGTAGCTAAGGCCTTCCACCTTAAATTGCTCATGGCCATGCTATGCCATGTTTCATGTGCATAGCAGCTTAGTTAACTAAATTTTATTATTTGTAACTTGAATCTTATGATTGGCAGTAGTCACCAAACCAATTATATCAATATATGACTCATTTGGAAGCAGTTACAAATCAACCATGAATTGTAGAGTTTGGTGTCATTCAAGCTAATGTGGCAAAATCATATAATCCAAAAATTCAATAAAGTATTAAAAATATCAGATATCATCTGCCAAAGTTTGTTCACCGTGTCCTGATGATGCTATTTGATTGTAAATAATAAAATTTTGCATTTGTTCTTTAAAGAAGCAGCTAACACCTGGTGATAAGTTTAGATAATCAGTGTTGTCAAAGGCAGCATCTATGGAAGAATGAATGCGGCAAATGGGACTTTTGCATTAAAATCTTCATGGCTGTGCTATGCGTTGCGCTTTGTGCACAGGAGCTCTGAAAATGGTGGTTTACAGCTGAGGTTATGGGCTCCTAGATAATGGGCCAAGCCACCAAAGTTAAGTCACATGAAGGGTGTGAGCTAAGTGATTGTGTGTGTGTGTGTGAGAGAGAGAGAGAGCATAGGCTAGTAGTGGGGATCACATACGAGGTAATGGATTAGAGGGGTCAGGCAATAAGTGGATTTGTGTGAGAGCTGTGTTTATGGTTTGTTTTTTCGATTTGTAGAATCTGCTTAGGCCATGCACTCTGGCAGATTTCCATTTTGACTGTGAATTGAGCTTGGTTCATCAGTTGCTATTAGAGTGGCAACCATCTGGGAAGAAGAAAACGAAGTCAAGACTGTTCAGTGGGAAATTAGGGAGAGTCATTGTTGGATGGAAGCTGGAGAAGTGCTAATGAACTATGGATAGGACCATGGAAATGTTTAAAGAGATACAAGAATTGCTGATGGATTAAAGAAGAGTTGAGAAAAAAGCGGGATCAAATTGATGAGAAGGAGCTGAAACAGAAAATTAAAAAGAGGAACTATTTTCTGATGAACGCTTGTCAGATGAAGTAGTTGAGGAAGAGTTGCATCTGCCACAGGTGGTTAAAGACAAGAAGAGAATCCTGAAGAAGGTGGTGTTACCATGTTTGCTATCATAGTGGTCAACAAGAACAAACGAGAAGACAGGTTTAAGTCATGCCATTGAACTTTGGGCACTCGTGAATATCATTCAAGTTGGCAATTCATCATCCAACAATGAAGTTCAACGGGCAGAAAGAAGTCAGGCAAAACACAGGAGCAATGACCATCAATGCAGAATTCTGTCAAGGACAGTGAGAAACAATGAAAATAACAGCAGCAAAGGTTGGAGAAACAATTGGGTCTTAGACTGGTTTGGGTAAATCAAGTGGTGCAGAAGCCCAAAACCGCACTGGGTTAAAATATATTACTGGGATTTGGAAGAGAAATGCGATACTATAATCATAAAAGTATTGGGATTAAGGACGATAGTTTAGTAGTTAGTGGTCCTAAATGACCATCAGATAGCTGTCTGCAAATAAGCATTGGCCTTCTGTTGGTAATTTGGATCTCAATGGCTAATGAAAGTCTGAATTGCCGTGCTCTTCCCCCCCCCCCCCCCTCCTATGCTGTCTCTTCCTTCCTTCCTGTCTTGCTTCCTCTCTTTCTTCAACTCTCTATCTCATCAGTGGTATCAAAACCAACTATATTGTATACTTTCTTGATATGTTGTACTTTGAGGTTATGATGGCAAAATTATAAGTTGAATCTTTAAGGATTTTAGGAATTAGGGTAGAAGAAGAGAAGAGAAGGTTGGAGAAGAAGAATTAGAGAAGGATTAGAGAGAGAAGAAGAGATAGGGAGATAGAGTAAGCTGAATGATAATTCTGTGATTTCATTAAGATGCCAAAAACTGAAGGATTACAATAGGGGGCCGCCACATATATAGAAGGCAGCAGGGGCTTTCAAAACAGGGGCACCTAAGGTTGATAAGTTCCACTAATAGCTAATGCTGCTCATCTAACTAACATTAACTAACTTTTAAAAACAGAGAACTACAATTGCATAACAGGTTATTATTACCCTGTTAAATGTTACTCACTTTTCATCTCAGGAAGTTATATATGATGAAGATGAAAAGCTCAAAGGTCTGAAGAAAGATGTGGGTGAGGGAGCATATGAGGCTGTGGTAGCAGCTTTGACTGAAATGAATGAATATAATCCAAGCGGACGTTATGTAATAAGAGAATTGTGGAACTTTAAAGAACATAGGAGGGCAACCTTGCAAGATGGAGCAGCCTTCCTAGTGAAATATTGGAAAAGACTCAGAAGCCAGAGGGATGCAGCGTCAAGGTTGGTATGTTCCCTTTAAGTATGCCCTGATTAATGTTTCAATTACTGTGCTCGCAATATGGATTATATTGCTGGATTAATCATTACGTGGTATAAATTTTTTTTGGGTGAATAGTACGTCACGTAATTAATTCAACAATAATTAACTAACCACTTAGGTAATACTCCCTTTGGTCCTTAATCTAAGACTTGTTTACCTATTTGATTAAATTAAAGAAGTTAGTTATGTTAGTTAATATGACAGTTTTCTAAAACACCCTAATTATTTTCCTTAATTTCCCCTCTATCTTTCTTTTGTTTGATTATTTTTGAGAAAGTGTCAATAAGAGTAAAATCAAATTAGGAAAATATTGACAATATGGAAAATAGATCTTACATTAAAGACCAAAGGGAATACTTGATTCGGTCCTAAATGCAGGAATTAGAAAGGAAGTTTACTTTAGTCTTAAATATAAAACCTCAATTCACTTTATCTTCTAAATTTATAGTTTTCTTAAAACAATCTTTATTGATGGCACATATAAAAGGAGTTTTTGTCAATGGGATAGTTTCTAATACAAAGGGGTTATAGGGGGTATTTTAGGAAAACCAACGCATATATTTTACATTTAACTAACTTCACTAATTTACTTAAAATCTGTAAATTAGTTATCTAATTCCTACATTTCAGACACAAGGAAATATCTTTTAGGGATAATTACTATGTGGTCCTAAGTAAAAGATTAATGATAAAAAAGTCTCTAACAAGTGAGTAGCATAAACTTATTGTTATTTTTTATACTGAAACTTGTCATTATATATTTTTCAGTTGTTATCAGACTTTTGGATGATTAAATTCTTTCTTTGGGATCTTATCCTATCTCTTATTTGGAAACTACTTTAGGTTCTATATGATTCAAAGTAAATATATTCCTTTATTTCTTATCAGATTAATGCTTCAATAACTTCCTTGCAAATATGGATCATATTGCTGAAGGGCTGATGCTGGTTACAGGAATTAATACTCCCATGCCATGAATGAGTCAAATGTGCCTTGAAGCTGGGTGGCATGTCTATAAGTTGAGTTGTTGAATAATTTGTGATGGCCTTGCGATATCACTGCACCTAAACAAATGTTGGGGGTTGAAAACTAGACTTTAGTTCAAAGATTCTTCCTCCAAACATTACTATGTATATTTGCTCAAAAAAAAAAAAAAAACATTAATATGTATAGGGATGTGGTAGCACTTACTTTTTGACTCTGCTGGTAGTGCCATTGTACGTATTGGCAGCGCTTTACCAGCCCTGCTAGGGGACAGCAGTAGCGTTAACACTTTCTTAGTTTTTTTTGTTAACCATGCGGTGACACTTTCTTGAGAGAGTCCTATGATATTTTTTTTCAAAGATCAATCAGTAGCGCTTTTGTTAGAGAAGCTCTATATTTTTGGGGTTAAATAGCCCTCCACTTCCACCTATAGTATTTTCACAATGTATGAGGTAAGTATGTGAAATGAGTTTTATCTCAACTTACGTAAACGTGTTTCTCAAACGTCAACTCAAATAGGCCCTAACTTGTGCAATTTTGCCGTTGAAATACTTTTTTTGAGAGCAATTTTAATCTAACTGTTAAAAGCTAAGTGGGGCTTGTGAATTTAGAGTTAAAGTGTATTTGACATCCTAAAATATTTTTTAAGTAGCTCATAGTATTTTAATTTTTTTTGGTGTAATTTGTTCTTAAAGTATTTTTTGAGTTAATTTTTTCATCACCGAAGTATTGGAAAGGTAAGTATTATAAATGTAAAAGATGTAAGAATTAATATTCTCAAATTCATGAGTTATTTTTTCAGTACTTATCTTTTATATTTTTATTACAAATCTTTCACGTTTCATTCCTCAACATTTTAATATAGAGGTAATATAGCTACAATCTTTTTCTATTCTACCCTTATCAAGATCGAGGTAATATAGTCAAATACTATAGGTGACCAAGTAATTAAGAATAATACAAGGCAAACGTGTGTTTTTCATTCTAGGGAAAGCAAAGGGTGGTAGTACAACATCAACATATCCTCTCCTAAATTTTATTTATTCACAACATTTCACATCGTCCACAAGATCTGCACCGCCTTAATGACCAAACATATTCCACTCTTTTGATTACATTTCAATAACTAATCAACCTCTTTGATGTTTGATAATCTGTCTAAGAATTCATCAAATTCGTCGTCTCCTGTGCCCAAAATGTCAATTCTAGCAAATTTTGGATTAGATCCAAATAGATATTCCCACCTCTAGCAACTACTTTCGTTTTCTTTTCCATATAAATCCCACAGTTTTCCTCCTTCTTACACATCAACCACGTAAAAGCTACAGCAAAACGAACACCAAAACCATATAATATTAATAATTAGAGTTTATCCAGGTAATGCTTTGTATAAATTAAGGATTATGTGTAAATTTATCCTAAAAGTTTTTGCTCATAAGTAATGTTGCCTTGAAAGTATTTTTTCCTAATGTCACCTCTGAAGTTTCAAAATATAGCAATGTTCCTTACCCCGTTAAAAAACTAATGGTTTTTATTAAAAAAATTAATGTTGATCGTTAACATTTTTAACGATAATTTTTATCGATAAGGGGTGAAATTACTCCATTTCAATACTTTTAAGGTAATATTGCTCTGAAGTATAAACTTACGAGGTAAATTTACATCTTAACATTGTAAATTGATGAACAATTGAAGGGTAAAAAAAATATAAAGTACCAGGATATGTTTCAGATGATTCGTTTCTGAAGTTACAGTGGGCTCTCTGAGAGAACTTATAGTGTAAAATGAAATCCTTCTTAGCTGCTCGAGTTTGGGATTCTTTTGACACCCCAACGGAGTTCAACACTATAAATTTTGTCATCTTCCTCGCAATATCTATGTCTTTCACAATAGCCCACCTTCACAACAGAACCCAAAATTAGAGCCTAAACGTACATTCATCTCCTTGACTCTAATATCGTACACTGTATCTAAAGATAATTGATATTATCACCAGACCTTATTATATGATGCAAAAATTAATCTTTTAGTCCCTATAGTTTTGACTCAATTATAACTCAGTTCTTATACTTTGACTTGGTGTAACTCAATTCTTATAATTTTGACTTGGTTGTAACTTAGTCTTTAAACTTTGATCAACTACAAATCAGTCCCTATAGTTTTAACTATTTTATAATTTAGTCTCTATGCTTTAAAAAATAGAGACTAAATTATAAAAGGGTTAAAATTAAAGGGACTGGGTTGTAGTGGGTCAAAAATCAAAGACCAGGTTACAATCGAGTCAAAATTATAAGGATTAAATTGCAATTAAGTCAAAACTATAGAGACCAAAAGATTAATTTTTTCCTATAAGAACTACTTTAATTTGTAATGCAAATAAAACTAGATTTTATATTAAGGACTAAAGATAGTAAGTACGTACCCAATGCGAGAGCCTGAGTGACCAGTGCATTTGGAGATAGAGAAGAGCATAAGGTCATGTTTGGCCTTGTGAGTAATTGGAGAATAGTGAGGCCAGTAAAAACAAGGTCATGAATGAGCTCGCCTTCACATCCGTACTTGTTGTTCACCACAGGTGTTGTTCTGATATTACCATCTGGGTTATTAGGATAATTCACTATCTCTATGTATGCTCCATTCTTATCATACTCCCTTGCGTCCCCACTCCACTTGTATAGGCTTGAGCGTACCATGTCTGTCTCGTCTGGGTACCCCTGCACTTACAAGTTGTACATAATAATGTTCCCATGAAAATGTCTCTGTCCATTTGTTGTGTCTCCTAAAAACACAAAAGCAATCCCATAAAAAGAAAATGTTTAAGAAAAATATGGTTTAGAAGAAACAAAGGTTTAATAGCCAACATGAATATGCCAGCGATAGGAAAAAAAGAAAACATTGCACAAAAATTTTGTTTCAAGTCTTTTAAACAAGGTTATTATACCCGGATTGGATACTGAACTGGTCAGGATATTAGGTCAAGGGTTAGTGGATTAGATTGGAGTTATACCGGAACTAACCTGGTGCCAAACCTGTGAGGAAGTAAAGATTTAGGGGTTATTAATATAAAATTATGAATAACTTATAAAAAACCAATTTTTTTTAAATGAATTGTGTTGATGACCGGACCGGACCGGACCGGACCGGACCGGACCGGACCAGTTTAGGGGTTGGTTTGCCAATTTCCGGCCTGAACTAGCTTGTCCGGTCTGAGTTTAGTAACTTTTCTTTTAAATACATTTTAGTTGACTTATTAGATTAAGGTCTATGTGGTTTTTAAATGAAAGTTAATTCAAATAGTTACAATCAACTTTGATCAAAAAACTTACTTTCACCAAATATTATTGTCACTGGAGTAACCTGTCCTTGCATATGATATAAAAAAAAAGTCATCATTTTTATAAAGTTTGACTAAAGTTGACCAAATTAAATTTGACCAATTTGTTTTTTCAAAAAGTTTAGGTAAGTCTTTTACAAAACCCACTAATTAACTTAAAGATTATTAAATATACATATCTATATAATTCATTAAGATCCACTGCCTTATATTTTTAATATAAGATCTAGTTTGTAATTTAATTTGAAACAATAAAATCTTATATTAAAAACTCATAGTAACATCTATCTGTTCATTATTTTATTATACAATGATCCCAGATTAGCACAGAAACGCATAAGAAATAAAATACGAGTATGAACAGGACAAAAGGTAACAGATCCAAAATTCAGATGATAATAAAATGGCCCTCACTCGGTGGCACCATTTTGATAAGTAAGGGCCTATATTTAGAAGCGGTGGCAACAGGCATGGTTGCCAGGTGCCTGTTTGCTTGCCACACACCAAGTTTATTTTAATCCCCTGATAAATATTATAAGTGATGCTAATTCATGTTACCAATTATATATGAATGTAATTGAGAATTGGTAAAAGAAAAATATGATACAATTCATGTACATTTTTGTTGGATTGTACTGATTAGCAACTGAGCCCGGTACATGACATAGCATGAGTTGAGGACCCAAATTTTACGGAGTAGTTTAACTCTCATAAAACCTATTAACTTGTTAATTAACTAGGCGATGCGATGGTAATAATCATTTTGATGATATTGTCTGTGAAGCTAGGTTATATGTTTATAAGGATTGGCAGATTTTGATAAGCAATGTGAATTGGGAAATGTTGACAATGACTAACTAGTCTTGGTGGTCTTGGCTCGATCTCGGACATGTTGGAACTGAGATTGTCTAATCCGGTAGAAGACCGGGACCATTGCAAAATTAGGACTAGGATGGGACAAGATATGGTTCATTCTTAGGGTCCCAATCTCATAAATTAAATTATCCTTTTAAATTTTTTCACTCTTTTATTGTCATGTTGTGATTAGGTTGTTAACGCATTAAAATATTGCACTACTTTCGCTCATATTGAATGGGAACTCTTTCCACATTAATTGTGTCTATTATATTTTTGGCTAATTTTTTTATTATACAATCATCTTGATCCCGATCAGTTTGTGTAATTAGGAACATCTAGTAGGATGCATTTTCCCTATAAGTGTTATGACCTTGTTAGTTGTTGCATTGTTATGAATGATCACTTTGGACAATGAAACATGGTGTATTTCACTCATATTATACTCTCTTTAATCCTTAGTATAAGACATATTTGAGGAATTGATTTTGATCATAAGTATAAGACATATTTTTCATATTTATCAATATTTTTCCTAATTATCGCTATTGATACTCTCTCAACCATAATCAATGAGGAGAGGGAGAAGAAGGGAATTAAGGAAGATGGCTAGAGAGTTTTAGATAATATACATCATATTAACTAACTTCCTTAATCTAATCAAATTAGGTAAGAGCCAGTAACATTGTCAAGTTTATTAAAAGAAATAAGGGTGGGACATCCCAGTCCCATCCCCATTCTGGTGGGACCGGGATAGAACCGGGACCAGGACGGTCCTAGTACGTGATCACCACTAATTTGTTGCTCTTTTTTGTTTGTAACTGAAGGAATTTAGGGTGTACCTAGAATCCATTGACTCGCTGAGTACCCACATGAGATTGGAGCACCGATATGGACTCCAATCATGTTTATACGGCATATTCACCATTAGAAGAGAAGATGGATTGAGAGAGGTTTTTGTGGAAGTTTTCTATTAATTTTCCCAAAACATTACACCTACAAACTCATATCCTACCTTATAACATGTAAGGATAGTTACTTTTATTTGAAATTTGAACCATAAAGATAAAACTTCATATTTGGACCCATATTTCTTTATATTTACATAATAGGCCCCATTTGTATTGGGCTTGAGCCCTAATCCACTAAGGGTGGACTAGGCATATTCCAACATCTTTCATTTTCCCTTATGGTTTGCGGAAAGTCAAATCTAATTCCCATTTTGACCATAATTCATAGAGTATAGAAGTGATCACTTTAAAGAGCATATGGTTAAGTTCAATACCAAGCACACTTGATGAAAACAAATATGTGTGCTAATCCACCAAAAGTGGACCTTAATACTCTCCCACTCACATTTGGTGGGTTAACTTAAACTATTACATACATAACTAAGTCTTATAATGTTTTATTAGGCCTTTCAATAACTCCATATGTTGGTGGAGTGTATCGGATAGTTAGCTATCTAACTATCTTATGTCACATATCTCATTTGATCATTCACAACCTTAATTAGTTCATACATAGGATCTCAAAACTCCTGTTGATTCAATTGATTTTGCAACTTATCAATTTACAGTCCAAAATACTTAAACTTCAGACTTACGCGAAATTAAACAAGTATGATCATATTGTGAATAGTTCTCAACAAGAATTATAAAATGTTCAGCTCTGTGCCTTGCCCTCATACTCAGTACCAAATTTATCATAGTGAAATAATTGTAATGGAAATATGATCGTTTTACCTTTACTACAAATCTTTTCGTGTTGCTTTACTTGCCAAACTATCATAAGAACATCTCCAAATTGGAAATTAAACTTAGCAATTCTTATTATGCTAATTTTGGTAGTAATTCCTATATCCTTGTCTAGCATGACATATAATCAAGTCAATACTTAAATTATGGAGAGCGGTAAAGCAACTAAGCATAGAGAGTCACTAACAATGCTCAACTTAAAGAAATCTCATAAAAGGAAAACTGAATTAGAACTATACATAGGTGTCACAAAATCATGAAAGTTTAAATTAGTTGAACCCATAATCTAGATGGCATGAGACAACAACTTAATCTCTTGTAAACCAATGTATGAAGCACATAACAGAGAATTAAGGTCATTCCACTACATAAAGTGGACTTGTAGGCGCTTATGCCTTTCACCTTAATCCTCATGTCGCCACCAACGCTAACCTTCTTACTTAGATTTGACAATAGAGAACATTCTATAAAGAATTTCAATTCCTGTCATCATAATTTATGGAGCTTATGTTCTTTTGCGTTTCATTTGCTTGGAACAATTCTTTGTAAAATGGATGTTTCTTTAGTAGGAAAAGCATTTAACCACACTTAGTTTAGCCTTCTACTGGGAGAATTTCTTACCGTTCTTTGAACTTAAGGTCATCCTTTTATCTCTTTTGTGGAATCTCTTACCCTTCCCTAATGTTGGGTTTAGAGTATGGAGGACTTGGCCTCCCCTATGGGGTAAGCTTGTCCAGAGGACTCGCAAACCTCCAGATATTCATTTCCAAGCCCCAAGTACTTTAATACGTCATTGAAAGTAATAATGTTTTTACTACAAGTCATACTGACTTTCATGAGCTCCCACCTAGAAAAGAGCATCTTGATCAACAAGCTACACTTATTCGTTTTGACAATACATGTTTAGCTTCTTTCAGTTTCCTTGTCATGTTGGTTATCTCATGTAGGTGCTACCTTATACATGGCCTTGCTATTGAATTTCTTTCACATTTGCACATGCATTTATCAAGTATAGCATACGTATGACAATTAATGTTATGAAGTTTCCCTTTTCATGGCCATGTTGGTCTCTTAACCTCTTATTTACTAAGTAAATTCTCAGCTTTCGTGCCATTTGACCCAAGTCAATAGCTTTACAACATCTTTTATTTATATAAGACCTTTCAATGCCAGATATTACAATTGTCCTCATTTAGTTTGTTAATTAACATGTTTGTTCTTGGCAGCCTTTCTTGGTTTAGTCACTTAATTCATCCCACTCATAGGGTTAATCACAATTGATTTGAGCTAAGAATGTCTTTTTATAGCACATTGAAGTATACAATTTCATGTACTTGTATTATTCTTGACTAGAAAGGTAATAGCACCATTTGGGTCTATGATAAGGAGAATACGTTTGTACCTCCTGTCACACATATTCCAGCAATGCCACTATCATCTATTGATAGTTTTATAGAAGTACTTCACATAATATGCTCAATTATGACTATCAGAATGCTCAATTTTTGAAAGCTCCCACTTAGATAGAGCATATTGCTAGCTCTTACTTAGATAGAGCATATGAAACTAGCTCCCACTTAGATGGAGCATATGATTCTCTTAGAAGACTCATTTTCTAAGAGCTTCCACTCATAAAGAGTGTTTGACATTTAATTCTTCATGTCTCTTAGAACATTATTATGTTTATAGTGTCTTATTATCAGGGAATTTGGGACAATTCAATAATTTTCTATGGTTTCATATTCATCTCATTTCTTCATTCTTAATCTTCAGCCAAACAAATCTTTAATGGGAGAATTTTATTTATTTCTCAAACCTAATTTGATAAGGTGCACAATAACCATTGTTTTCTAAAGCTAGAAGAATTTTATGTCCCATGTTTTAATCATCTTCCCGAGTTTCTCTATTTTCTTGAAGAGATATCTCATATGTCTTATGCAGTTTTTCCTTGTTTCTTCTAGGAAACATTAAGTTGTATTTGCTTTCAAGTCTTCTATAGTTTCTAGTGTCGGAGGTTAGACTAGGCTCAAGGCTCTTTTTCACTTATGAAGTGGGCTCTACCTTCTGAGGTGCATCACTTTCCTGAATCTCATAATGATCCAGAGTTTTGGCATTGAGAAGTTTCTCCATTTGAGATTCCCTTTCACTGTGATTTGTTACTATCTCTATAGTATCAAATTCTCACTTTCAGCTCTGTGAGGTTTCCTCATATATGAATCTTGACATTCACCTTTTTAAGATTCATGAGATTCAGGTTTTTCTTTAGGTTTATCTTCTATATTTCTTTCTGGTTGCACCTCTAATTCAATTTCAAGTTCTAATGAACCTTAATTTGAATCATTTTTCTCTTGACCCTCTTTAGGATCTTCTCTTTCTAGGTTATGTTTCAGGGCCCAAAATTTAAATGAGCAAATCCCTCTTTCATCTATCACTTAGAGGCTCACATTACTCTAAGTAATTTAGGCTTGGATCATTATTTAGAGCCATCAACAAATAATTTTCTCCTTTTATAATCCACTGTAAAGTGGTTCATACTTAGGAAAGTGTTTTTCAATTAGTCATCATCCAAAAAGAATAAAATATTTTGGTTTAGTGCTTTTAGAACTCTCCAAGTTCATATTTATCTCAAATAAAATTATTATGAATTATTAAAAGTGTTTTAGGATATTTAAACTCATAAAAAATAATTAAAGATAGCACTAAAGGCCTTTGAAACAAATCCAAATATACTCCAAAATATTTCAAACATATATCAAAATGAAGATCATGAATTTAGGGATTTTTAGAAACAAACCGCATCTCAATCGGAGCTCAAACACACCTTCACACACCCCTAGAAGGAGGAGGAAGAGGAAAAATTGAAAAAAACCTAGACTATCTCACTCTTGTCATCGGCACGTGCTGCCACGGAGATTTTGAAATGTTACACACATCGGCAATCTAGAGTCCATGTGTTGGGAGCTTTCAGATGGAGTCTGCCATGTGGCATTTGGCAATCGAACTGCTCTACACGTGCCACTTGGCGCTTTTCAGAATTTTTTTTAAAAAACTTGCTAGTGTTTTTAAGTGTCAAAACTACACCATTTTAGAGCTAGAGGTTGTCCTTAACCTCTAGCCAGGTCACACACGGCCTGGTTGGAGATGGGTCAGGTCTGTTAGACCCTGCTTCTTTTCTCCCCCATATCTCCTCCGTCCGGCGTCTGTTTTGAGCGTTTTTGGTGTATTTTTCTTTGTTTTTCGATACTTCACACAATGAGGCCAAATTCAAAACCAAAAATGCAAGTTTTCATGTCACCCAATCTCAGTGCTCCGAAAGGTTTGTCGTCTGTTACGCAACTGTCATTTTCCACACATCCGGTGCTGTTTCTTCTGTCATTCAACTTATTTTTTTTTTGTTCTCTACATGTTCATGACAATTTTATGGCCTTTAAACACAGATTTCCAGAGACCCAATCTCTAAGATCTAAAAGGTTCGATGTTCGTTATGAAACCGTCAGATGCTAGACTTTGATAGGGTGCTTTGCTTATTTTCTTTTGTTCTAAGGTGATGCAAAGGTTTTCTATGTCTTTTTAACTTATACACAAGATAGAAGACACGTAAATCATACTCAGAACAAAAAATCACAAGTATTAACAGAAAAATATAGTTGCAGCAGAAAAAACATGTTTGATCATGTATTCATATGGTTGGCACAACAGAAAATATATATATTCTGCTCTCAAGAAAACCATATGCTTTGATACCATTGAAGGAATTTCAGGCATACATAAAATCTGTTGACTCACTGAATACCCACACGAGATCGGAGCATCGATATGGACTCTAATCACGTTCATACGGTAGATTCACCAATGGAAGAGCAGAGGAATTAAGAGAGGTTCTTGTGGAAGTTTTCTATTAGTTTTCCCAAAACATTACACCTACAAACCCATATCCTGTCTTATAACACGTATGGGTAGTTACTTTTATTTGAAATTTGAACCATAAAGATAAAACTTCATATTTGGACTCATATTTCTTTATATTTACATAATAGCTCCCATTTATATTGGGCATGAGTCCTAATCCACCAAGGGTGGACAGGGCATATTCCAACAGTAACTCTCCAACCTTGGAACACGACTAATTTTGTTTGCTCTTTCTTGTACGTATTTGTCTTTTGAGGAGTACATAGGTATTTAAATATTCGTGAACCACGTTAGCTGTCCTAGTGCGGACACTAACATGTTTGTACTCCCTCCAATCCTAAATATATAATCAAGTTGATTTTTTTTTTTTAAGAACTTAAGGAAGTTATATATATATATATATATATATATATATATATATATATATATATATATATATATATATATATATATATATATATTAATCATAGTATATGTTATGTATATATATCAGTTTATAATTCAACCTAATTAATTTAGAGAAAAATGATAGATATAAATACTTTCAAATAATTTATTTAACTTTCTTAATCAGTTTAAAAAAATTAAGTAGATCTTATATTTAGTGCCGAGGTTGTAATTAACTGCAAGATTGGATATGGAGTAGAGAGAGAGAGAGAGAGGCTGACCGAATAATGAGGAGCAGCGGCGACGACGTTAATAGGATTATGGGGAGATAGCGAAGGAGAAGAAGAGAGAGCAAAAAGAGCCGCCTGAAAGAGCTGCGTGGCGCCGTTTCCGATCACAAGGTAGCTATTGTCTGTCTCAGCGTTACCGACCAAACCATGAAGCCTTTTAATGGCGTCTCTGAGCTCCGGCGTCATAAACCAACACACACCACTGCTCCGATCTCTTCCATAACTCAGAAACTCCCAACCCTTAATCTCCACCGTACACTTGTCCCTCATCTTCCACCAGTACGACTCCAACGCCATCTTATCCCCCCTGCAATTGATACACACAACGCACATACATGATTTCTCAGTATCATGTATCAATCAAACCAGGGGCTATTATATATATATATATGAATTAGTTACCGTTCGAGATGAATGGTGGAGGAGAATGGAAGAGAAGAATCGGTATTAGAGGAGGGGAAGCCATTGTTGTGGAGAGGAAGTGAAGGACGATTTGCCACCATTGTTGCAGTGTCATAAATGTTTGTTTTGTCTGCGTCGTCTATGCTCTCCAAGACCATCTTTCCGCCTTTCGTTTGTTATCTCCTCTCCTTTTGATTGATTTGTTTGGGTGACACTTGTGCTTGACGCCGCTGTTATTATATACTTCAATAATTGCTTGAATCCTTCCTTATTTCCATACGTGTCTCTTTCTTGTTTATATAAGTATAAAGAATTCTCTAATATTATATATGTGTATATATATATATATATATATATCACCCGATATCCAGTTGGGGGTTCATGACTTCCCCTTTCAACACAGATATCTCTTTTAGGACTCGAACTCAAGATCCAGAAGGATCTAGTAGGATTTTACACCATTAGTGTTGGCCTCTAATATTATATATATTAGTTGAACCTAATATATATAATAATATATTAGTTTCAACTAATGTATGTATAATGTCACACACTTAGATATAGGAAGAATTCTACCGAAAATAAAATAAAAAAGTAGTGTTGAAGTGTTTTCCACATGTCATCTTTGCTTTGCACCAAACCTAAACGTATAGAGTCAAATGGTATTGTAGCTTGGTGAAACATGAAAACTCTTTTGTAACTAGTATATATTAGATGGTTGGTCCTATCTCGCTTGTAATAATAATCTCATGTCATTATAGTCTACCTCTCTAATAAAAAAATATATAAAATATGGGGTAAAAGATAAAAAAAATATCACTTGAACTTTAAAATTCCAAATCAATTTTGTTGACTACAAGAATATAGCAATTGACAACTCATTTTAATAAAAAAATCACTGATTTAGAATTTTAAAGTTCAAGTGATATTTTCTTATTTGTTTTCTTGAAAGAATTCTATACAAACTACCAAAGCAAATAAAAATTTAGAAAAAAATAATAATATTGAAGTGTTTCTCATTTTGACCATATATTTACTTAACATCAAATTTAAACATTGACAGGTCTAAATAATATCTTCAGTTCTTAATATAAGAGTTAGTTGGGATTGAATTTGGTTTTAAATATAAAACTTTAATCCATTTTGTCTCTCAAATTTATAATTTATTTTACAAAGTATTCCTAATGATTACAAATATCCAGGGAGCTTATACTCAAGGATAATTGTTATTAAAAAGGATACTTTTGGAACATCATCTCATACTTATTATAAATAACTAACTTAATATTTATCTTTTTATTAAAGGTAATCTTATTCAGGCACTAAATGGGGCACAACCCCCATTAGTATAATTAATTTATCCTATCATTCTTAATTACATGTCAATTATATTATTTTTTTGAAAAAAAAAGACAAACAAATACCCCTAAATCACAGACACCCAAATGAGTACTTCCATCGGTCCATAATATAGGATACTTCAACTAATTCATAAGAAACAAGAAATGACAGTTAACTCAATAATGTGTCTTAAATTGAAATTTGTTTCCACTTTTACCCTTGTTGGAAAATGTGTTTGAAAATTTACTGAGTGGGCAAATTAGAAATGAGCATTAATTATAAGGACAAAACTATAAAATAAGCATTAATTATCTTAAAAGTAATTTATATTGTAGATTAAGTTATTTTTCTCTAAGTACCGTATATTATGGATCTGGGAGAAAATACTTTTAAATGCGAAACGGGCACACAAAAAAATCTCTTGGACAAAAATGAAATTCACTTTTTGGTGAAATGACATTATTGCCTCTTGGATATCTGGCATCGCCTGTCAAATATTCACTGCTGGAGCTTTGATTATGGCTTTTCATATCTTCGCCGCCAAGAGATTTTTTGGCAAAAGGTTGGTTAGGGTGGAATTTGATCTCTAAAATATTGTAAAGCCAGTAAACCACTACTAAAACATTCTAGTAATATAACACAAAGTAAGATTAATACATAAGATACTCCTCGTCCAATATAAAATCTATTTTATAATTTAATTTTTTTATTCAAATAAATATTATATTAAAGATCGGCTAGTAATTTTCAAATTTTGAAGTATATTAATGTAGAACAATAATTGACTAGCAAATAACTATACCACTCTGGTCTTATTTATAAGTCATTTTTAACTAATTTTCACATACCAAGGAGAGTTAGTTTACTCATTAACTATAGGCTAAATTTCCAATTTTGCCCTTATCTATTATTGGTTCCAAAAGTCAACATGAATAAATCCTTTTTGTTTGTTGCAATTAATAGGGAGTAAAAAAGTATAAAATGCATTTACTACCCTGAAACTGGATTTATAAATAGGATCAAATTTTTTTATCAAAAAGAACTTATAAATATAACCAGAGTGGTACCATTTAAGAGAATGACTATTACTATTTATATATGATTATAACAGCATGATGAATAGCAACAATTCACTAGCAAATGACCATATCATCTCAGCATTTGATCGCAATTTTGATAAACGCTTATTGATTCAATCACAAGTTTAATTTTAAATAACAATAACAACATTGCAAATAACAACAAGAAAGTATTACTCCCTCCGGTCCTAATTATAAGACAAAGTTGACTTTTTTGGAGAAATTAAGGAAGCCAATTAAATTACTTTAGAGTGTTTATATTTTTATTTTTTTCTCCAAACTAATTAATTTGACTAATAAACTAATATATAATTTAAAGATACTAAAAATATAAACACTCTAAAATAATTTAATTGGCTTCCTTAATTTCTCCAAAAAAGTCAACTCTGTCTTATAATTAGGACCGGAGGGAGTATAATTCAATGAATTCAAATGAAGGACGTTCTTTACTTAAAATTAAAAGGCAAAAACTTTATTGTCAATAACTTCCGATTCGTCCAATTTTATGAGCCAGATGACAAGCCTCCTTCAACAATTCAATCATGGCTACCCAAGAAAGCGATGACTTAGGCGAGATGGCTCTTTCAGCAATGTGAGCTTATGTAAAAATATAACCACCCAAATTATTCATAATTTAAGAATAAAAAAAATTACTTTAGACTCCGTACAATATTATGTCGTTTGAAAATGAGAGAAAAAAATCATAGGAAGATGGTTGATAGTTGGTACTTTCTCTTGTCCTTAATATAAGACATATTTGAGAGTTAATGTTGGTCATAAATATAATATATAATTTTTAAATTTGTCAATATTTTCCTGATTTATCCCATTATTGATGCTTTTTCAACAATTAAAGAAGATGGGTAGAGTGATTTAGAAAATACATGTCTTTTTAACCAACTTGATCAGTTATGATTGACAATTAAGCTTGTTTCAATTGGGCTAGTTGTGATATTACTTTTGATAAAAGCCAAATTATGTAATGTAATTTATGTTTGGATTGACGATTGTCAATTGGACTTTTGCAAAAATAAATTGTTTGAATTAGCTAAAGCATAAGGGCTTTTGTGATAATGGTAAGAGATAGTGGGTGGAAAAATATTTAAAAAATCAAGTAAATATTTAAAAATTACTTAAAAATATTAGGTGCTACTGGAAAAATATTTTAGAGTGGGTGGAAATCAATAAATCAATATTCTAACTTTTGGGTGCTCTTTACTACTAAAAAAAATACATTGAAGGTAAAATTGTAGTCAATCTCCTAAGACAGGTTACAACTGAAAAAATTATTTTAAAGAGTTAAAAGCACAAAAAAATATTTTAAAGTAATTTTTAGAGCTGAAAAAGTACATTAAAGGTAAAATTATAATAAGTCTGATAACACACTAGGTACAACTTGAAAAATATTTTAAGGGTTTAAAAACACTAAAAAAATATTTTAAAGTAATTTTTAGAGCTGAAAAAATACATTAAAGGTAAAATCGCAATCAATCTGATAACACACTGGGTACAACTGAAAAAATATTTTAAGAGGTTCAAAACACCAAAAAAATATTTTAAGGAGTTAAAAACACTCAAAAAATATTTTTTTAGTAGGTGCAACTAGAAAGTGGGTAAAATTGCAATCAGTCTAATAGCACATTAGGTAGTGGGTATAACTAGAAAAATATTTTAAGGGGTTAAAAACATTCAAAAAATATTTTTTGATACTACATACTATTTAAAAAACATTTTATGGGAAAAGCCAATATTATATAACTAATTTCCAGAAAACCCAATCTAGCATAAAATGTCTTAGCTTTTAACAAAAGCTCTATTTTCTAGCTTCTCCCAATTGAGCTTTCACCAATTGGGCTTTGACAAAAGCTCAATTGCCAATTGGCCTCTCCAAACACTAAAATTTGAGTTCTCAATTGGCAATTGAGTTTATGGTATTCAATTGGGCTTAAAGGGGGTCCCCAAACTCACACTTGATCTAATCAAATTATGTAAATATATCTTATATTAAGGACTAGAGGAGTATATATGTTACGCCCTTATCTTATTTTAACCTTTTTTAGAGTATTTACGGAAAACGATATGCGGTTCGATGGGCAACATAGAAATAGCAGGATATATTGATAATATGTGCATGATTACAAAAATTCCCCATAGGGGTTCATACATAATAATTACAAATCTTGTAGCCACACATAGCTTTAGGGTATCTAAACCCGTCCTAGTGAAACGGAGACATCTTCTCATCTTCGTTTCGCCACTACATTCCTCCTGTGTAGTTCTCTTCCCTGCCTACACCTGTCTAATTTTTTGGTAGGGAAGGGTGAGATTTGAGAGAATCTCAGTAGAAAAATAGTATCAATATGCATGCAGGATAAGTGTTAAATGCATGACATGCTTATATTACATAAACTCATGCTAACACAATGATATATCTGCATGCTCAATGTTTCATACAACAAAACTATGGCCATAGTATAAACAGAAACGGAACTTCAATCATTCATATATGTTTCACATAATCAAGCAAAGTAATAACATGGGTCATTACACTAACACAAATATCAAATATATGCAGGGGAGGTAAGTTCCCAACCTTAACTCTTTCTTGCCTTATAACGTGCGCCTTGTAAAGCATGTCGCATATCGGCTCTCTACTCGATCCTACAATTCCAAATATATCATTTAGACACTTCCATAGTGTTTCTGGGGGTAATATGAACCTATTATAAAAATTTATCAAAATGCCCCCAGGACCCAACCTGACCCTATCGTATCCGGTCCGGCTGTACTTTTTCTGAAATTTTGACCTGGGCTATACTGACATATTTTTCCCTAAGGAATCCATTTCCGGACTCAAAATTACCAAATTCTCTGCCAAATGACAAAATCGCCCTTGGCAGCCCTGCTTTAAGGGTTTTAGGGGCGTTTTCATAATTATTCTTTTTCAGGCTTTTCCAAAAAAGTGACCAACTGTAATCTCACCTAATTTTTTCTCCTGGACTCAATGGAACCATAAAATCATTGAAAATCCAACTCTAAGGCCCCTAACTAGAGCTGGCCAAAACTTATAGGTACTCCGGGAAAAATTGGGGTTTTTCGATTTCGACTTTACAAACATATTCCTTTATGCTCCTAACCACTCTATTAACTATTTAATTAGGTTATAACTATGATTTAGATTCAATTTTAGTAGCATAACCCCTAGGCCATGTCATTTCCCAATTTTACAAACAAAGACAATCCGGCAAAATTTCACCAATTAAATTGTCCACAGCAGCCAAAATAGTCAATATACAAAGGTTTGGAGGTTACCTTTCGCTTCCTTTTGGCTTTTCTCAAAGTGGCTGAACCCTTGCTCTCTTCAATACAAGAAATTGAGCTTCCAAACCTTAAATTACGTAGAAGAGTAACTTAGGAATGAAGTTATACGAGTTAGGAATCAATTTACCGAATAAATCACCTACCTTTCTAAGTTTTTTCCTCCTTTCTCTCTCTATTTTCAGCCAAAACTGACGTGAAATGGCTAAAGAAGATGAGGGCATATATTTTAATACATTATGGTTATGTCATCTTTTAATATGCTGATGTCATAATTCCCTATTTTCCCATTTTCGGATTTTCTGACAAATTTTCTGCCCAAATTTTGAAAAATCATAACTAATTATGTAGACCTCGAATTGGAGTCATTCCAAAGGTTATAGAACCCTATTTGAGTCTAATTTCAAGGAAAAATATAGAACTTTGCCAATTGGAAGCACAAAAATCCCAGAATTAATTTTTTTGAATGCTGTTCCAGAAAATTCATAGTTTTTCTAGGCTAACTTCAAAAATACATAACTTTTTGTATATAGCTCTAATTGAGTCATATGACCATCAAATTAATGCTTAGAATGTTTACTTTCTCCCTGTAAAATCTCATAATTTTTGCTCATCATTTGGTCATACAAAATCACATGACAAGCTCACTGCGTCACAAAAACTTTCATTGGAAACATTGTTCATCTTTTCAAAATTCACCATTTTATTTTATTGACTATTTCCAACAATTTCCATACATATTGTGAATAAAATTTGGGGTGTTACATTTCTCCCCCTCTTGAATAAAGTTCATCACCGAAATTTGCTACACATACATAGACAAAAACTCTGGGTAACACTTTCTCGTATTCAGTTCTTTGTGATTATACCAATACTTCAAATCCTGGTGGTCATAGTATAGCACTACAGTCGCATCATTACGGTACGTCGCCAGATTTTCAGTGCAACACAATTGCTGCTAACTCAATATCATGTGTGGGATAATAATTAAACATTTTTTCATAAGGCTTCCATTCTCTAAATGCAAAAGCCAATACATGGCCATGTCGCATTAAAACACTTCTCAATCCTGCCTATTGGCATCAACAAGGACAACAAGGGTCTACAATGGATCTGGGATTATTAGTATAGTGTTGACGTTGATTTTCGTCTCAGCTCAGTGAAGCCCTTCTCCCAGTTATGATCCCATAGATAATGTTGAGTTTTTAAAGCTATTATGGAGAAATTCGGTATAACTTTTCAGTAATATTTAGTAAGATCTAGAAAATTGCGTATTTCAGAAATAGTCTCTGGCCTTTTTCAGTTTAGTACTGCTTCCACCTTGCAAGGATCCCCTGAGACTCCTTGCTGTGAGACTATATAGCCCAAAAGTCTAACTTCCAAAAGCCAAATCCCACATTTACTTACCACCTTAATTGAATCCCACTTAACCTTCGTAGTAACACACAATCGTTCATAGAAAATGCGATAATGTATATGCCTTGCACCATATAATGCAATATAATACTAACACATAACTCAGTTCAGCCGGAAATGTGTTCAGAGCCAACTACTATTGCAACCTCTACACATTCCGTACCTCAGTCCTCGACTGGGAATATTAGTGTACTCGTAGGCAGTGCTCGAAGGCATTATTCGTCAGTGTACCTGAAGACACTGTGATAAATCTCAAATTTTATATATTTTATCCCACCTTATTCATTTATTTTGGGAACTAATTTAGGCTAATTTGGATTTATTAGATAATATTTTGATTGTTAGCCAATTTTAGGAATTAATATAAATCTAAATTAATTATGAAATTATTGGGCTTAAATTGTTAATAATTTAATTGCCTATTTTGTGATTGAATAATATTTCCAAATATATGATAAATCACGATTTCATTTTATTTTGTGTAGGGCAAAGAAAAGCATATTAGGAAATCATGTGGCCCAGAATTTTTCTTCAAAGCTTAAAGAAAATTTAATGGATAAATTTTATTGGACTACTTCAATTTCATCACAGACATCTGGTGGATGTTTAATAGGAGATGCTGATCGAATGGGGTGGTGGAACCCACGTGCATGAGAAAGGAAAGATGAAGAAATGAGAATTGTTTCACGGGAGGTAGAGATGAATTAGATCAAAATGGTAGTGGAGGTGGGGCCGTGGTGATTGAAGAAAAAGGATGAAGAAGAAAATTTTGGTGTGTGTCTACGGTGAATGAAAGGAAAGGAAGGGAATGATATATATATATATATATAGAGAGAGAGAGAGAGAGAAGGAAGGGGTTGGTGAAATAGGGACGAGAAATGGGGGTAGGTGAATATAGAAGACGAATGGGAGAAGGTAATGGAGTTGGTGGAGTCTACGTAAGTGAATAGAGAAAGGGAATAAAATAAGAAGTGGAGTTGTGAAGTGGCAGCTTGAAGAGA
Source organism: Inga leiocalycina (assembly GCA_963242795.1). Taxonomy (NCBI): domain Eukaryota; kingdom Viridiplantae; phylum Streptophyta; class Magnoliopsida; order Fabales; family Fabaceae; genus Inga; species Inga leiocalycina. Next base: position 17,711,779 of record OY725330.1, read on the forward strand.
AGAAGAGGGAGTTTTGAGGCTAAAACTTGAACTCATTAAAATTGAAGTAGTCCAATAAAATTCATCCATTAAATTTTCTTTTAGCTTTGAAGAAAAATTCTGGACCACATGATTTCTTAAGATGCATTTCTTTGCCCTGCACAAAATTAAATGAGATCTTGATCTATTGTAATGCCCCAATTTTCAATTAAGGGCTAATGAGGATTATTGTGGATATTTGTGAATTTAAATTGGAGTTATCATGTATTTTGTGGAAATTTTAATTAATATGCCATAATTATTGAGAAATTGAAAGCATAGCCATAAATTAGCAATTAATAGAAGAAATTAATTACTAACTAAGAGGAAAATGAGATGTGAAATTAAAATGGCTAATGGAGGGATTAACGTGATTGGTTGATTACTTTATGAGAACCAATAGAATTCTAACATGTGTTAAGTGGAGATGAAGAGAAAGGCAATGGAAAGTCAAATTATCAATAAACAATTTAGTTTTTCTCTCTCTTTCTTCCCTCCATTCTGCTGACAAGAGGGTATGAGAGTGTGTGTGCAATCATTTCATCTTCAACCTCCCTTCTCTCTCATTTTCTCTCTCATTTTCGTCCACTATTGCAGCTGCTAGAGAGAGGAAGAGTTCTTGGTAAAAGGTAGGCTTTTGACCCTCTTAATGATCTCTAATGGAAAAACTCTCTTCTATAAAATTGTTCTTGTGTCAAGAACTTCAATTTCATGGTTTTAGATTTGTCATTTGGTGTTGCTTGAGCTCTCAAGGGATTTTGGAGTTTGGAGAACCAAGAAACTCCTTTTAGAAAAGTTGTAGAGGTGAGTAAGACAAACCTTTTCATATAGGTTTTGTAGCTATTGGTTGAGTTTGGATTTTTTTGGAAAATTTTCCTTGAATTTCGAAAATGAAGGTCATTGTGTTGTTGGCATGTTGTTGTCATGGAATTAGTGTCTTATTTAGTGTTTTGAATGAATAGAATTGAATTGAAGCATAAAGGTGAAGTTTGATAACTTTGTGTTTGGTTTTGTGTATTGGTCAAAACAGGGCTTGGTGATGGGTTGTGATTTTGGTAATTTTAAGGTTAACATTGTGTTCCTTGTGAGAAATTGTATGGAAATAGGTTTGGTTATTGATTTTGGAGTCATTGGACACTTTGGTAGAAAATTGGAAATCTATCAAATGTGAACTCTATTCTGGGCAGTCAGCTTGTACGAAAGTTTTGAATAACCTAATGGTGTTGAAAAATTCTGAAACTTTCCAGTTTTAAATTTCACATCCCAAGCTTAAAAATGGACATATAATTCAAGTCATTTCGTTTTGTCAATTGAGAGTTATGCTTAGCCAAAGTTTGGGAATAAAACTGGACTCTGTTTTGGAGCAGTGATGAGTTTTGTGTAATTCTGGAATTGTGTAGTGATTTCTAGTAATAGTCCATATTTTTCCTATAAAGAGGACTTAAATAAATTTCATTTGGCTTTGGAATCAACTCATTTAAATTTTTCTAGAATTAGTTATGATTTTTGGAAGTTCAGTCAAGAAACAGGAATTTTCTTGGCCGCGGCCAACCCCCAAAAATCAGCATTTTGCACTTCTGAAAAGTGGTTTTCAACCCAATGTTTCCTAACCCTTTAGGGCTTTTGTTTGAGACATTTGTAGCCTCTTAAGGGTCAATTATGATAACTAAATTTAAGTGTTATGAAGTGAATTAAGTCTTGGAATAGAGTATAACTCTTCATCCTTAATTATGATTCTAGGATTTGACATTTTCCCTTCTCGGGAGAGATTGGTGCCAGAATACGCTCGGAAGGACCGAGGTAGTGACTCTTCTCTCATATTGTGTATGATGTTTTGGTATGCATGACTTGTCATTGAGCTTTGTGAACTGTATGTACCTTGGTCCACTACAGCGTGAGCCGTTCAGGGATTGACACTAGTCATCTCTAGCTCGGTCGTTGAACTGCCATTGTAATCGACATGGATCTTTGTGAATCCGACCCGTGAGGCGGCGTGTTGTGAATCTAGCCGTGAGCTGTATGTTATATATCTTGCTTGTATGGCTTGCGTATGAAATGCTTTATATAAATCCTAGATGTGGTGAAATATATTGTGTGAATTGTTGTGGTGCAATATAGCGCGAGCACTTTAGGTTGAGCAAACATAAGGGTGATGCAAGTCATACTTGCCATTGCCGCTGTAACTGCCGTTGTAGTTGCTATGTGTGGGTTATGATTTGCTTTCATGCTTTATTGTTGTGCATACTATGAGTGACTTGACATTACAGGGATTCCTTAGAATCTCACTCTCCCAAACCAATTTTAGATAGGGCCAAAGGATCAAAGGGGAAGCGGGTGACGAAGAGTGGTTACAACTCCAGATAGGAGTTTCATTTTGGAATATTTTGTTATCATATTTGTAATTGGTATTTTGGATTTTTCATTGGGAAACAATTGTGTATAATGGATGTAGTTTTGTGTAATCCCCAAGTTAAGGGAATTAGATTATAGGCATTATGCCTTGTATAAACCCTTTATTTATTAATGGAACCCGAGTGTGTCAGAAATTTACTTTATACTATGATATTTATGAATAGGAATCGTACTGTACATGCCATTTATGTATTGAAATGTGAATATGAGATCATTGTTGAACATGTTTTAGAAAATTTTTTGAAAATCATGTTTTTTGGCAAAAAGGAAATTTAAATAAGTCCCAAATTGCATTATGATCTCTAATTTCACATAAATATGTATTTATGAACTAAATCTCGGCCTTGGTTGGAAGGGGGTTACATCTATCATATATTCGGAAATATTATTCAATCACAAAATAGACAATTAAATTATTAACTATTTAAGCCCAATAATCTCATAATTAATTCAGATTTATATTAATTCCTAAAATTGGCTAACAATCAAAATATTGTCTAATAAATCCAAATTAGCCTAAATTAGTTCTCAAAAGAAATGAACAAGGTAGGATAAAATATATAAAATTTGGGATTTATCAATTCCTCCACACTTATCATTTACACTCTTGGGTAAAAACAAATCAAGACCAAGGGAGAATAACAAAACAAAATAAAACTTCAAAAGTGAATGTTCCAATCTCAAGCAAAAAGTAAATAAAAGCATTTCAACATCTCTCTTATCCAAGTGATCTTTTCAAGAAGCAAGAAAACAAACATCATGGCAATGTACTTGACAAATAAGGTCTAAGCTATAAATCCCTCACCAAGGATAATGTGTATGTCACTCATCACTTAAAAGTGTATAGGCTTGTGTTTACACTCAAATCCACCCTATCAAATCCTCTCTCCATAGGCTTGGCAAGAATCTAAATTCTCTACGACTAATAAAGCAAATGCAACATAAATCAAAAGGACTTTTATTAGGTTGTAATGGGGCTAAGGTTAAGAAATAAAGGATATAGTGTTTAGGAAACAAAGTTGAATAACTTAGAGGATGAAGATAATTATGCAAATGAGAATACAGGATGAAAGAAATCAAACCAAACTTAAACTAGGTCGTAACTCTCTTTTTTTTCATGTGTTTTTTTTTTCTTTTTCAAAATAACCTTCCATTTTTTTCTCAATGACCCAATTCCTAATTTTATACATGTTCTTCCATCCAAAATAGATATAATGCAATGCTCTTCAACTCTTAAAACAATCAAAAGGGTAAATTTTTTTATGGGGTGAGAAATAAAATATAGGATTAAAGGGACTAAACGAAGGATATATGTATGAAAATGATATGCCTTTTTTTAATCTGTCTATAATGAATTGAATGCCTTTATCATCTTTATGAAAACCCATGAGTATGGCCTCAAATAAGATTCAAGTCAAGTTTTAGATCAAGTAAAGAGATAGGGGATACACATTGAAAACATGCATTAGTCTCAAGATCTCACTAGGTATATATTATTACTAGCCTAAATCCACTAAAGTCAAATTCATTGCCACTTAATCTATTAACTCAAAACATGATCAATAACTTTTCAAATCAAGAATGCATCTTACTAAAGTTACTTAAAACTTGCAATTTCTTTTTTAAAAATTTTCTTTCTTTTCTTAAAAACAAGGAACAAAAACCAAAGTAAAACCTAAAATATATATTTTTAAAAAAAAAAAGGACAAAAACCAAAAGTAACAACAAAGTCCCTCCCCCACACTTGAATCTTGCATTGTCCTCAATGCAAAACAATCATAATATATTACAAAGGTAAGTAATATGCAACAAAACTTAACTCTATAATATGACAATGCAAAGTAAAAGAGTGAAGGAAGGAATACAACCGAGGTCTACGTGGTGTCAAAAGAGCTGCACTGCTTGAGTGGAGAATCGATCATAGAATGGCTTCAAGCGGTATCCATTGACGATGAAACATTTTCCATTTGGCTCCCTTTTGATCTTTACAACTTTATAGAGAAAAAAATATGTGACAATGAAAGGTGCTTCCCATCTAGAGCGGAGCTTTCCAGGCATGAGTTTCAATCTAGACACGTAGAGTAGAACTTTTTGGCCCACTTGAAATTCTCTCTTCATGATAAGTTTGTCATGGATTGCTTTAGTTCTTTTCTTATAAATCCTAGAATTCTCATAAGCTTCTCTTATTAACTCTTTAAGCTCTTGCAATTGCAACTTTCTTTCAAAATCGGCACTAGCAAGATCGAGATTGCACCTTTTTATTGCCCAATATGCCTTGTGCTTTATTTCTACTGGAAAATGACATGCTTTGCCATAGACAATCTTGTAAGGGGACATACTAATAGGACTTTTATATGTTGTGTGGTATACCTAAAGTGCATCATCAAGCCTTTTACTCTAATCCTTCTAGTTGGGTTGCACTGACTTTTCTAAAATGAGTTTGATTTCTCTATTAGAGAGTTCTGCATGATCATTTGTCTGAGGATGGTATGGAGTGGCCACTTTATGCATCACACCATACTTACTAAGCAAGCTCTGCAAACTTCAATTGCAAAAAAGAGTTCCTTGATTGCTGATGATAGCTCTAGGAATGCCAAACCTGTAAAAACTGTGAGATTGAACAAAGGAAACTACTACAGAAGAGTCATTAGTATGAGTGGGGATAGCCTTAACCCACTTTGACAGATAATCCATAGCCAGTAGAATGTACAGATAACCAAATGAAGTGGGAAATGGTCCCATGAAATCAATTCCCTAAACATCAAAGACTTCACAGAACAATATGGGTTGTTGGGGCATCTCATGCTTCCTAGAAATATTACCCATAAATTGATACCTGGAACACTTCTTACAAAATTCATGGGCATTACAAAATAGACTAGGCCAGAACAATCCACTTTCCAAAACTTTCCTAGCAGTACACTTAGCACTAAAATTTCCCCTACATGCAAGAGTATGGCAAAAAGTTAAGACAGACTCATCATCAGGAATACATCGCCTAATAATTTGATTAGGACAAATGTGCCACAAGTAAGGATAATTCCATATATAGAATTTAGAGTCTCTTAAATTTATTCAATCATGTTTACTTATGTCAGTTGGTAAAACAGATGCAACAAGATAATTAGCAATATCAGCATACCAAGGAATAGAAATAACAACCTCACAAAGCCTTTAGTTAGAAAAATCATCTAAGGGTAAAGATGTTACCGCAGGTGTCTCAATCCTACTTAAGTAGTCAAATACCCTATTCTCTGCATGACTCTTATCATGAATCTCCACATCAAACTCTTGTATCAGCATCACCCACCTAATAAGGCAGGTTTGGAGTTCGATTTCTTGAACAAGTATTTGATACCTAAGTGATTTGTAAAGATAGTCACCTTTGTATGAAGGATGTAGGATCGAAATTTCTCTAGCCCAAAGATGATTACAAACAACTCTTTCTCTGTTGTAGTGTAGTTAGCCTAAGTAGCATCTAATGTTCAAGATGCATATGCTGTGATATGTTGTCTCTTTTGTACTCTCTGGGCAAGAACTTCACCTAATGCATAGTTAGAAGCATTACATAAGAGCTCAAATGAAAGGCTCTAGTTAGGTGGTTGAATGATGGAGGTGTGGTGAGTCTCTTATTTAACTTTTCCCATGTATATATGCAAGTTTCATCAAAAACAAAACCCACATCTTTCTACAATAAACAAGACAATGACAATGCTAACTTACTAAAATCCTAGATGAATCTTCTATAAAATTCAGCATGTCCAAGGAAAGAGCACACATCTTTCACATAAGAGGGATATGGAAGAGATGGAATGATATCAACCTTAGCTTTATCAACCTCAATTCCATCATGTGGAACAACATGGCCCAAAACAATTCCTTTTTTAACCATGAAATGAAATTTTTCAAAATTCAACACAAGATTATATTGAATGCATCTTTCCAAAATCTTGTCCAAACTAGCTAAGCATGCATCAAAAGAATCACCATAAATAGTGAAATCATCCATGAAAACTTCCATGCACTGCTCAAGAAAATAAGAGAATATAGAAACCATACAACGCTGAAAAGTACCTGGTGCATTACATAAAGCGAATGGCATGTGTCTATATGCAAAGGTTCCAAATGAACATGTGAATGTGGTATTGTCTTGGTCTTTAGGTGTAATAGAAATCTGAAAATATCCAGAGAAACCATCCAAAAAGCAGTAATGTGATATACCAGCCAGTCTTTTGAACATTTGATCTATAAAGGGAAAATGGTAGTGATCCTTTCAAGTCACATAATTTAATTTTCTATAATAAATACATACTCTTCAATTGTTTTGGACTCTAGTCAGGACTAGCTCACTTTCATCATTTCAGACAATGGTAATATCAGTTTTCTTAGGCACTACCTGAACTGAACTTATCCATTGGCTATCATAAATAGGATAGATTATACCTATAGAAAGAAGTTTAGAGACCTCTTTTTTCACCATATTAAGGATCAATGGATTGAGTCATTTTTGTGGCTGTCGTATATCTTTGGCACAATCTTCTAGCAGGATTTGATGCATGCACACATTTGGGCTAATTCCAGAGATATCAGTGAGAGTCCATCCAATAGCTTTCATCTATCACCTAAGTACCTCAGGAGGCAGGTTTCCTCATCAGCAGCCATGTCACTAGCTACAATCACAGGGAGTGTCTTGTCCTTCCCTAAATAGGCATACTTCAATGAGTCAGGTACCGATTTTAACTCCAAGGATGGAGCTTGCTCAATTGAAGGTATGAGCAGCTTCAAATCAATATCAGTCAAACTAGAAACTTGCACAATAGATTCAAGGACAAAAGAGAAAACTTTCCCACCTTAGGGAGTATCAGTAGAAACTGCAAAACCAGAAGAATCAACAAGTACATTAATAGTAACAGTGCCATCAGTGTCACTTATGTTAGATATAGAATTAGACTCATAAATCTCCCCATCATAAACATGATCAATGCTAATCAATAACTCAGAATCAAGTAGTAAAGATAAGTCAACTTTATTCATGGCATCAATCACACTAAGTAACTGAGACATTCCATCTGAATCAATAGAAATAGTAGACACATGTTCACTAGAATTACTAGTGCTATAAACAGGCACAGAAGCATTATGCCTATAATGTCTTATAATCTCAATAACATTAGTGAAAATATCTATATTAGCAACATCAAGATCAACACATATATCACAACTACCAATTTCAGTATATGAACAAGAGATGGTATCATCCAAACCAGCAATATCACATGATTTACTAATCATGCTATCTGTAAGATCTACCATAGAATCATCCATAATACCATCAATGGCATTAACGTCTATCCTAACATAATCATCAGGGAGATGTCTCATAGATTCAAGCATATTAAATCTAATGGTTTCACCAGCAAATTCTAGAATAAGGCTACCAGCATGTACATCTATCATAGCTCTAGTAGTTTTAAGGAAGGGCCTACATAAAGTCAAAGATGAATGTCCTTTCTGCCTAAACCTACCATCATCCATATCAAGAACATAGAAGCCTGCATGGAATATGAAATCTTGTACCTTAACCAAGATGTCCTCCAAGACACCTTCTGGAACTATGCAACGTCTGTCAGCAAGAAATGCAACAGGATTTATGGGCTTAAGCTCTACAGCCTTGAGTTGATCAAAGACTGATTTTGGCATAACATTGATAGTTGCTCCTAAATATGCTAAGGCATATGAGAATTCAATGTCACCAATAATGCAAGGTATGAGAAAGCTACCAGGATCTTTGCACTTTATTGGCATTAGCATTTGATAAAGAGAGGAGACAACTGCCCCTAAGTTAACCTTGCCTTCATGCTTAAACTTCCTCTTTGTAGTACACAACTCCTTCAAAAACTTTGCATATTTAGGCACTTGTGCGACTAAGTCAACTAGTGGAACATTAATCACCACCTTCTTGAAGATATGATAGACTTCTTTGAACATTTCAGCTTTCTTCTTTCTCCTTTCAGCCTTAGCTACTATAGTAAGAAAGAGTAGGGATTGCTTGATCACTTGCTTTCCTTCATCATCCTTTTCTTCTTCTTCTTATAAGGTACCCCTTGTGATTTTGATAATGTAGATGGATCCTGTGATGTGGAAGTGGAAAGGGAGTTATTAACAAGTTCCTTGTCTTTTGAAGTATTGGTGGTAATAGGATCTGCAGAGGGAATTATTTTTCCATGTTAGAGAGATATAGCATTAACTCCACCAATATTAGGATTCTGCTGAGTTACAACATTTGGATTGGTTACCACTTGAGATAGAAGCTTTCCTGCCCCTTGACTCTATTCATTACTAAGTGCATTAGACAATTGACCCATAAGAGTTTGAAGAGCTTGAATTTCTTGTCTTTGTTGCTGTTGTTGCTGCATCAGGATTTTCATCATAGCATCCATCTTGCTTTCTAACTTTGAACTTTTACCCTAGACTAAAATTGGTTATCTAGCTTGTTGAAACATCTTTCCACTAGAATTTTCACTTTGATTGAACTGTGCTTGCTGAGGTGGTCATTTCCACATCGAAGATTTGGAAGGTCACGCCATCCAGGATTATATATATTGGAGTATGGATCATATTTTTGTCCACATTGAGTTATTGATTTGACACAACTTTAGCCGCCTCGGGGTCAACTCACTAATTACCACAAATTAAGTGCAATATAGTGCAAACAACTCGGGATCGTTCTCTTATTAAGGAGCCATTTGTTTTGACTACCTTAGGAAAAACTAAGTGCTATAAACATGGTTAGAAAAGGGGTTTTGAAATTGGTTTTTCTAAAAATTAAAATTTATGAAAATAAAGCTATTCCTAATTTTTTTTGGTATTTTGGAAAATAACAAAGAAATAATTTGGATTAAAAAGGGATAATATGATAAAATGAACCTCGGTGGCAAATTTGGTGGCTTTCTTAGCTTCTTTAAAATTAATTGGGAGTTACATTAAGTCAAATTAAAAACCCTAAGTAATCGCATTAGGTCCAATCTACCTAATAAATTGCTAGTCCTACAATCGCATTCTTAGTCACCTCTTAGGCAAATTGTTAAAAACCTACTTGATATGTATTGAAAATGGATTAATGCACTTGGTTCCTCTTAATTGAAAGCACAATCGCGACATTCAAATTAAATTAAATCCATCACACAATCTAGATATCACATAGAATGCATAACTTCATTAATCTAATAGGAAATTAAATCCAATAAAATTCAAATGCATCAATACCAAATTCAATACAAGATAATCCATCTTAGACAAATTATCACTCATCTAAATCTCCAAAATATGCATATATCAATGCAAAATTAATCCACAAGACATAATGTATAAAATTGAGCTAGTGGAAAATAGTGAACTCCCCTTGTAGAACCTTGAAACTCTAGCCACCTCCTCTACCACCAAGACTCAATGGAATTAGCCTCTCATGAATCTAGCAACAGCCAAAACCTCCTCAAGACACCAAAATTCCATGAAGATATTAATGAATACACAATATTAAAAGAAAAGGAATGGTTTCTGTTGGAACATGGGAGAAGCAGTATGTGAAGGGAATGTGGATGAGGGTGAATTTGGTGGTGGAATGATGTTGTTTGAATGCTAAGAACAAAGGTGCAGGGACGGTGGTTGATGGCTTTGGGGCTGAGAGATCGATGGTTGCTGTGTAACAAGGGATGGAGGTCTCACATTTTCTGTTTTTTTTAGGTCCGTGTATTTCCCAGCGATGCTCAACTCCCTCCTCACATTCAGCTCTCAGACTCTCGGGTTCTTTCCAGTTCTCATTCTTCAATCAGCGCCAGACTTGTAGCCGCCACCCACTATCTGTTCTCAGCTTTTTTTTTCTTCTGTCCAGACCAGCTGCGCTGTTCACTCCCTAATGGTTCTCGGGTCTGTGTCCCTATCTACAGACCAACGGCGCACTCCCTCCATTCTCACCAGCTGCCTCTCTGTTCTGTATTCATGCCGCCCCAAAACCAGCTGCCCTCGATGTTCTCGGGTCTCTGTTTCTTTTGTTCTTAGCTGCCCTCCTTGTCCGAATCAGCATCTCCAATTTATTGTCGGGTGTGTCTCTCAGTTGGGCTTGCTCTGTGTTTTGGGCCTCAGCGTTTTTTTTTCTTTTCTTTGCTTTGGGCTCTCCTCTCCTTTCACGTTGAATTGGGCTTCCCAGCTGCAAGCCCAATTCTGTTTCAGCTGCTTAACAAAATTTTTTTATTATTTATTTATTTTCAGCCCATTCAAAAACTAACATAGGCCTTATCTCTTCTATTGGCCCAAATCACCCACAAAATAATTATTTTGGACCTCCAAAAATCCTTAATTTCTTCTTTAACACCTACAATGCAAAATTAAGCACAAAGTAGCATCAAATGTTCAAGAGACAATATAAAAAAATTGATAATTAATGAATTTTGACCATTTTACCTCTAATTCAAAATAATTGTCCATAACCAAAATTAATGCTTAATAATGCAATAATGTCCTAGTAAATACATTAAAATCCCAAATTAATCATGAGAAATTCATATAAAAATATGGTTCAATCAGTTATAGGCTTAGAAGAATATATCGTATTGCAAGATTCAACTCCATCATTCATGTAAGGGCAAGAGTTAGTACCATGAGTAGTTAGAGAGCAAATTGAGTATAGTGGCCCTATGATAGCAGAAGAGTTAGGTTAAGGGGTAAAAGAAGTAGAAGGCCCATAGAATTGGCTATATTAGAAGAATTTTTCATACAAGACATCCATTTTTTCCATAGCAGATGCAAGCCTATCAATTTTACTTTCTAGACAAGACTCAGAATTGGAAGAAAGTAATCCCACTTGATTAACTTTGACTTGTTGTCTAGAACTAAATTGTTGGCTATTCACAGCTTTTCTTTCAATCAATTCCCAAGCATGATCAACAGTCACGTGGAGAAGGGCACCACCAGTAGCTGAATCTAATAAATCTCTTTCTAGTGGTAAGAGACCTTTATGGAAGTATTGGATCAGTAATGTATCCAGAATCTGATGGTGGGGGCAACTAGAACATAATGTTCTAAATGCTCCAAATATTCATATAAGGATTCCCCAACCATTTGTTGACATCCGCATATGTCCTTTCGGATAGATGAAGTGTGAGAGGCTGGGAAATACTTTTCCAAGAACAATTTCTTCAATTGGTTCCATGAAGTAATGAAACCAAGAGGCAATCAAAGCAACCAATTTTTAGCATATCCTTCTAAAGAGAATGGGAAGGCACACATTTTAATTTGATCTTCAGTCACATCAATAAGTTTCACAACAGTGCAAACCATATAGAACATCTTCAAGTTATTATATGCTTCCTCACCTGAGAGGCCATTAAATTTTGGAAGTAAATGTATCAATCTAGATTTTAACTCAAAATTCGCATTAATAGCAAGATAATTTATGCACCAATTTTGAAAATGCAAATCAAGTGAAACCAATTCTTTAATGAACATAGCAGGATCAACAATATGAGCATTTACATTTGCATTTGCATTCCCATCAACATTAATAACAATGTTATCAACATCCATATTGACATTAGAATCAGAAGAATCAACAATGGGCTTAACAAAGGAACTACTGCCTACAAGAGTACTCGCTTTAGTTCTTCTTCGTTGGTGAAATGTCCTCTCATTTTCAGGATCAATTTCAAACAATTTTTCAGAAGAGGATTTGGTCATGCAATAAACAACTACCTAAGAGATCACATAAAAATTCAAACTCAAAGCCTAACTGTTGCTCCCCGGCAACGACACCAAAATTGATGTGTTGCTTCTGTCACTAAAGCAATCAATTAATAATTAGGACAACCAACTAATGTAATATAGTGGCAACCTAGGTCATTCTCCTAAGGAGCAATCTATGGTTTTTCTCTAGAATTGAATTTAGGTGATAAAAAAAATGCAATGGAATAGACCTAAACTAAAATGCAAAACACTACTATCTAAATGCAATTAAACTAACTAAATGCAAGATGCAAATGATTCTAAAACCTATATGAGAATGAGACTAATCTATATGAATTTGAATGCAATTTTTAGGGGGTTTTTGTGAAAGTGGAATTAAAATCCAAAGCAAAGAGTCTAATTAAAAGCAAGACAAACAACAAAGATTTAATTTAGTTATGATGATGAAGGGGACAACTTAAAATTCACATGGAGTTAACTTTCTTAGCCTGAATTAATTAATTAGACCAAAGGAATTGTTGATGAAAGATTGGAATTCATAAGTTTAATCATCTAACCCTTAAGCTCAATAACACTCATTCCACTAGAAAACTCATAATGAAATAATCGGTGGTTAAACACAGTAAAACCAATAACAAATAATTTCAAATTAATTTTGGAAATTAAGTTTACAATTATCTAATTACACAACTAGACAATTAACCAACTCAATCAAATAATTAAGAGGATAAACCAAATTGACAATTAACCACGTCCACAGCCCCCGTCCACTACCATTTTGATCTAATTTCCCGGCAACGACGCCAAAATTGATGTGTTGCTTATGTCACTAAAACAATCAATTAATAATTATGACAACCAATTAATGCAATATAGTGGCAACCTAGGTCATTCTTCTAAGAAGCAATCTATGGGTTTTCTCTAGAATTGAATTTAGGTGATAAAAATTGCAATGGAATAAACCTAAACTAAAATGCAAAACACTACTATCTAAATGCAATTAAACTAACTAAATGCAATATGCAAATGATTCTAAAACCTACATGAGAATGAGACTAATCTATATGAATTTGAATGCAATTTTTGGGGGGGTTTTGTGAAAGTGGAATTAAAATCCTAAGCAAAGAGTCTAATTGAAAGCAAGACAAACAACAAAGATTTAATTCAGTTATGATGATGAAGGAATATGGAGTTAGCTTTCTTAGCCCAAATTAATTAATTAGACCAAAGGAAGGTTGATGAAAGATTGGAATTAATAAATTTAATCATTTAATTGAAACATGGGAAACCCTCAAGCTCAATAGCATCCATTCCACTAGAAAGCTCATAATGAAATAAGCGGTGGTTAATTAAATCCAGTAAAACCAATAACAAATAATTTCAAATTAATTTTTGAGATTAAGTTTACAATTATCTAATTAAAAAACTAGACAATTAACCAACTCAATTAAACAATTAAGAGGATAAACCAAATTGACAATTAAATTAATAATGAAAACTAAATTAATAATTCAATTGACAATTCAAAGGTTTGCAAACAAAAATTCCAGTAATTGTTTTAAGCACAAAATATTCCAAAATATCAATTCAATCCAAAAGAATTATATCTACAATCCAAAACTAGATTATTCTCAATTATTATAACTTAAAATTATTTAAAACTAAATAATCTCAAGACTTGAAATAAATTGATAAAAAGGAAAGACACTCTCTTGTGGTCTTCAAATGTAAGTCCTAGGCTCTAGCTTTCCTCCATGCTCCTCCCAAGTTGCCTCCCTAATAAGATTAAGCTTCCATGAATTTCCTTTCTGCACAGTTCAATTTCATCACAGCCATCTGGGAGAAGCTCATTGAATTGGGTGGTGGAACCCACGTGCATGAGAAAGGAAAGATGAAGAAATGAGAATTGATTCACCGTAGACACACACCAGAATTTTCTTCTTCATCCTTTTTCTTCAATCACCACGGCCCCACGTCCACTACCATTTTGATCTAATTCAACTCTACCTCTATATTTTTTTCATCCAGTGTGTATCCCCTATCTCTTTACTTGACTTAAAACTCGACTTAAATCTTAATTAAGACCACATTTTGTGCATGTGTATTCATAAAGATGATAAAGGTATTTATTTCATTTTAGATAGATAAGCCAAAAAGCCTATCATTTTCATACATATATTCTTTGTTTAGCCCCTTTGAGCCTATTTTTTCCCCTCACCCATAACACCAAAAACAAAATATAAAAGAACAAGAAAAAAAAAATTCATACCGTTTTGAATGTCTTAAGAGATGAAGAGCATTGCATTATATCTATTTTGGATGGAAGAACATGTATAAAATTAGGAATTGGGTCAAGGTGAAAAGTATAAAAAAAAGAAAAAAAAAAAAAGAATAATGGCCCGGTTCAAGTTTGGTTTGGTTTCTTTTATACCATATTCTTTGTTGCATAATTCTCTTCATCCTCTAAGATATTCAACTTTGTTTTCCAAACATTGCATCCTTTTTTTCTTAACCGTAGCCCCATTACAACCTAATAAAAGTCCTTTTGATTTATGTTGCATTTGCTTTATTAGTGGTGGAGAATTTAGATTCCTGTTAAGCCTATGGAAAGGGTACTAGATAGAGTGGATTTGAGTGAAAACACAACCCTATATACTTTTGAGTGATGAGTGATATACACATTATCCTTGATGAGAGATTTCTAGCTTATGTTCCCTTAGTCAAGTAAATTGTCATGATGTTTATTTTCTTGATTCTTGAGAAGATCACTTGGATAAGAGAGATGTTGAAATGCTTTTATTTATATTTTGCTTGCTATTGGAATATTCACTTTTTTTTGCCATTGGAATATTCACTTTTAAAGCTTTGTTTTCTTTTATTTTGTTATTCTCCCTTGGTCTTTATTTAATTTGCCCAGGAGTGCAAATGATACATGTAGGGAAATTGATAAATCCCAAATTTTATATATTTTATCCCACCTTATTCATTTATTTTGGGAACTAATTGAGGTTAATTTGGATTTATTAGATAATATTTGGATTGTTAGCCAATTTTAGAAATTAATATAAATCTGAATTAATTATTATGAGATTATTGGGCTTAAATTGTTAATAATTTAATTCCTTATTTTGTGATTGAATAATATTTTCAAATATATGATAGATCATGATCTCATTTAATTTTTGCAGGGCAAGAAAAGCATATTAGAAAATCACGTGGTCCAAAATTTTTCTTAAAAACTAAAAGATAATTTAATAGATAAATTTTATTGGCCTACTTAAATTTTAATGGGTTTGAGTTTTAGCCTCAAAACTCTCTCTTCCTCCCTTTTAGTCAACCATTCCCACCAATCCCATTTTCTACCAACCATTCACGTAGTTTCCTTCATTCCACCAACCAATTCCCACCTAGCCCACCACCCATTCACCAACTCCTCCAACTCCTTCCACCAACCACCATCAGTTTGTCTATATAACCATTCTTTCTCCCGTAAGCCAGATAAAACACACACACACACACAAATTTGCTTTCTCATTCTCCTTTCCATTCACCATTCTTTCTCCCGTAAGCCAGATAACACACACACACACAAATTTGCTTTCTCATTCTCCTTTCCATTCACTCACGGGCCCCTGCACAAATTCCACTACTTCCGTAATGTCCAGTTAATCCCCATCTTCATTTATCATTCATAAAGAACCAGACGCACCCTCGCCATAATTTCTCCACTACTCTTGTCTTCATGACCGTGGGCAGTATTGTGCTGGGGAGAAAGAATGATTTTCATGGAAGCTTAAACTCTTTCGGTAGGCAACTTGGGAAGAGCATGGATGAAGCTAAAGCTGAAAACTTACACTTAAGACCACAAGGGAGTATCTTTCCTTTTTATCAATTTATTTCAAGTATTGAGATTATTTAGTTTTAAATAATTTTAAGTTATAATAATTGAGAACAATCTAGTTTTAAATTATAGACATATTGCTTTTGGAATTGATTGATATTTTGGAATATTTTGTGCTTGAGACAATTGTTGAAATTTTTTTTTGCAAACTTTTGGATTGTCGATTGAATTATTAATTGAGTTTTCATTATTAATTTAATTGTCAATTCGGTTTATCCTCTCAATTGTTAAATTGGATTAGTTAATTGTCTAGTTATTTAATCAGATAACTGTGAACTTGATTTCCAAAATTAATTTGAAATTATTTGTTATTGGTTTTAATGGATTTAATTAACCACCGCTTATTTCATTATGAGTTTTCTAGTGGAATGAGTATTATTGAGCTTGAGGGTTTCAATTAGGTGATTAAATTTATTAATTCCAATTTTTCATCAACCTCTCTTTGGTCTAATTAATTAATTTTAGCTAAGAAAGTTAACTCTATGTGAATCTTAAGTTCTCCTCCTCATCATCATAATTGAATTAAATCTTTATTGTTTGTCTTGTTTTCAATTAGTTTCATTGCTTAGATATTTTAATCCTCTTTCACAAAAACCCCCCAAAAATTGTATTCAAATTCATATAGATTAGTCCCATTCCAATATAGGTTTTAGAGTGAATTGCATCTTGCATTTAATTAGTTTAATTATATTTAGATAGTAGAGTCTTGCATTTTAATTTAGGTCTATTCCATTGTATTTTTTTCATCACCTAAATTCAATTATATAGAAAACCCATAGATTGCTTATTGGAAGAATGACCTAAGTTGTCATTATATTGTATTAGTAGGTTGTCCTAGTTATTAATTGATTGCTTTAGCTATAAAAGCAACACATCAATTTTGGTTTGTGCTTAAGACAATTGCTGAAATTTTTGTTCGCAAACTTTTGGATTGTCAATTGAATTATTGTGATTGAAGAAAAAGGATGAAGAAGCAAATTTTGGTGTGTCTAAGGTGAATGAAATGAAAGGAAGGGAATGATTACATACATATATATATATATATATATATATATATATATATATATATATATATATATATATATATATATATATATATATATAGAAGGAAGGGGGGTTGGTGAAATAGGAATGACAAATGGGAGTAGGTGAATATAGAAGAGGAATGAGACTAGGTAATGGAATTGGTGGAGTCTACGTAGGTGAATGGAGAAAGGGAATAAAATAAGAAGTGGAGTTGTGAAGTGACAGCTGGAAGAGAAGAAGAGGGAGTTTTGAGGCCAAAACTTGAACTCATTAAAATTGAAGTAGTCCAATAGAATTCATCCATTAAATTTTCTTTTAGCTTTGAAAAAAAAAAATTTTGACTTCAAAACTCCCTCTTCTTCTCTTCCAGCTGCCATTTCACCAACTCCACTTCTTATTTTATTCCTTTTTCCTATTCACATATGCAGACTCCACCAACTCCATTACCTACTCCCATTCTTCTTCTATATTCATCTACTCTCATTTCTCGTTCTTATTTCACCAACCCCCTTCCTTCTATATATATATATATATATATATATCATTCCCTTCCTTTCATTTCATTCACCGTAGACACACCAAAATTTGCTTCTTCATCCTTTTTCTTCAATCTCCACGGCCCCAGGTCCACTACCATTTTGATCTAATTCATCTCTTCCTCCCGTGACTGAATTCTCATTTCTCCATCTTTCCTTTCTCATGCATGTGGGTTCCACCACCCCATTCAATCAGCATCTCCCATTCATTAAACATCCACCAGATGGCTGTGATGAAATTGAAGTGTGTATAAAGGAAATTCATGGAAGCTTAATCTTATTTGAGAGGCAACTTGGGAGGAGCACGGAGGAAGCTAGAGCCTAGGACTTACACTTGAAGATCACAAGGGAGTGTCTTTCCTTTTTATCATTTTATTTCAAGTATTGAGATTATTTAGTTTTAAATAAGTTTGAGTTATAATAATTGAGTAACAATCTAGTTTTAGATTGTAGATATAATTCTTTTGGATTGAATTGATATTTTGGAATATTTTATGCTGAGACGATTGTTGGAATTTTTGTTTGCAAACCTTTGGATTGTCGATTGAATTATTAATTGAGTTTTCATTATTAATTTAATTGTCAATTTGGTTTATCCTCTCAATTGTTAAATTGGATTAGTTAATTGTCTAGTTATTTAATTAGATAACTGTGAACTTGATTTCCAAAATTAATTTGAAATTATTTGTTATTGGTTTTACTGGGTTTAATTAATCACCGCTTATTTCATTATGATTTTTCTAGTGGAACGAGTGTTATCGAGCTTGAGGGTTTCCCATATTTCAATTAGGTGATTAAATTTATTAATTCCAATCTTTCCTCAACCTCCCTTTGGTCTAATTAATTAATTTTAGCTAAGAAAGCTAACTCTATGTGAATCTTAAGTTCTCCTCGTCATCATCATAACTAAATTAAATCTTTGTTGTTTTTCTTGTTTTTAATTAGTTTCATTGCTTATAATTTGTATTCCTCTTTCACAAAAACCCCCCAAAAATTGTATTCAAATTCATATAGCTTAGTCCCATTCTCATATGGGTTTTAGAGTGAATTGCATCTTGCGTTTAATTAGTTTAATTGTATTTAGATAGTAGAGTCTTGCATTTTAATTTAGGTCTATTCCATTGTATTTTCTGCATCACCTAAATTCAATTATATAGAAAACCCATAGTTTTCTCCTTAGAAGAATGACCTAAGTTGTCACCATATTGTATTAGTAGGTTGTCCTTGTTATTAATAGATTGCTTTAGCTACAGAAGCAACACATCAATTTTGGTTTGTGCTTAGGACAATTGTTGGAATTTTTGTTTGCAAACCTTTGGATTGTCAATTGAATTATGGTGATTGAAGAAAAAGGGTGAAGAATCAAATTTTGGTGTGTGTCTATGGTGAATGAAATGAAAGGAAGGGAATGATATATATATATATATATATATATATATATATATATATATATATATATATATATATATATATATATATATATAAGGAAGGGGGTTGGCGAAATAGGAATGAGAAATGGGAGTAGGTGAATGTTACGAGTGAAGATGATCAATTAAATAGTGCAAGTGTACACTGTCGTAATCAAGTAATACAAAAGTGAGTAGAGTATCGTTCCCACGAGGATTGATCACTAAGTACCAAAATGAGTAATTTTAATTCTATTTAGTTGATCGATTAGTTGGTGATTGAGAGTACGAAATAAAAGATGAGCAAATATGAATGCAAATGATGTGAAACAACAATGAGAAAAATTCCTAGGGATTAGATTTCACTTAACAAATTCCGGATCGAATCACCTATCTATTCTAGCCTAATGTATTCCACATGATTGATAGTCGAATTTTCCTAATTTAATTACTAGCCACTTCCAAGGTCAAGCAATTCTATAATTAATTGCTAATCCAATATATTCCTATATGAATTTGAGCAATTAATTATGCATTAAAATTTATGGAACTCTATAAGACTACACAACTTATATGAATATATTCCTATTTCATATGCAAGTTATGGTTTTAATTATAGGATCTACACACATGTATCTCCTTCCGGTCTCAACATATATATTGAAATCATTCAAAAGATGGCTAATCAAATGAAAGCGTTAAGAATAATAATTAAAACTCAATCATGAAAGAAAAATTAAAACTAGATTTAATAAGTTAAGATTCAATCCGTTATTAGTAAGCTACGTCATCACACTAGAAAAATGAAAATTTAGCACATGATAAAATTAAAAACAAAACCAAAATAAATTGACATTATATAAAGCTAGAATGAAATCCTCATAAATACTGCATAAACTTGAATATTAAATTCTCAAACATAAATATACAACCAAAAGATGCATGAAAAATGTAAAAATTTAGCCGTTCCTTTAAGAGGTAAAACCTTCCATGTAGGTGGGATACAAAAAGTAATACAATCCTAAGCCTTCCAAGATGGAGGCATGCAAAAAGTAATAAAATTAATTCTAAGATGATGTAGTAAGTGGAGAAGAGATGAGAGTAATGAAATGGTGTGTAAGTAGAGAAGAGAGGAGAGTAATGGAAATGAAATGGTATATGTGGAGAAGAGATGAGAGTAATGGATATGAATTGGTGTAAGTGAAATGTGAAGGAGAGGGTGGCTATATATAGGGAAGAATGGAGTAGGGTAGATGAAGTGGTAGATGAAATGTGATAGGTGAAGTAGTAAATAGAATGTGGTAGATGAAATAGTTGGTGAAAAGGAAGATGAAGAGGTAGATGAAATGGTTGGTGGAATGGTAAATGATTCTCACTTTCAACTTCCAAGAAAAATTCGAAACCCTTGGAGATAGAACTGGATTTTGGTCTCAACATCAAAGTTGTAGAGCTCTTTCTTAACTCTTTATCCATACAAAGATTGTCCCAATCCGACATCTAGAGCTCCAGATATTGCTTGAAAACTAAAAGATGGTCTAATTTAGTATTTTCCAAGAAATTCTATTTTATGCCAAAATCATTATTTATTAATTAATTACACCCAAATTTATTAAATTGAGCTCAAATATCATCCATAAAATCATCATATAAGGGAAAATAAATATGCAAATATTTTATTTATCAGTGAATATAGAAGAGGAATGGGAATAGGTAATGGAGTTGGTGGAGTCTGCGTAAGTGAATGGAGAAAGGGAATAAAATAAGAAGTGGGGTTGTAAAGTGGCATCTGGAAGAGAAGAAGAGGGAGTTTTGAGGCCAAAACTTGAACTCATTAAAATTGAAGTAGTGCAATAGATTTCATCCATTAAATTTTCTTTTAGCTACGAAGATAATTTTTGGCCTCAAAACTCCCTCTTCTTCTCTTCTAGCTGCCACTTCACAACTCCTCTTCTTATTTTATTCCTTTTCCCCATTCACTTCCTTTCATTTCATTCACCGTAGACACACACCAAAATTTGCTTCTTCATCCTTTTTCTTCAATCTCCACGGCCCCACGTCCACTACCATTTTGATCTAATTCATCTCTACCTCCCATGAATGAATTCTCATTTCTTCATCTTTTCTTTCTCATGCACGTGGATTCCACCACCCCATTCAATCAGAATCTCCCATTAAACATCCACCAGATGGCTATGATGAAATTGAAGTGCGCAGAAAGGAAATTCATGGAAGCTTAATCTTATTTGGGAGGGAATTTGGAAGGAGCATGGAGGAAGCTAGAGATTAGGACTTATACTTAAAGATCACAAGGGAGTGTCTTTCCATTTTATCAATTTATTTCAAGTCTTGAGATTATTTAGTTTTAAATAATTTTGAGTTGTAATAATTAAGAACAATCTAGTTTTAGATTGTAGATATAATTCTTTTGGATTGAATTGATATTTTGGAATATTTTGTGCTTAAGACAATTGCTGGAATTTTTGTTTGCAAACCTTTGGATTGTCAATTAAATTATTAATTGAGTTTTCATTATTAATTTAATTGTCAATTTGGTTTATCCTCTTAATTATTTAATTGAGTTGGTTAATTGTCTAGTTGTTTAATTAGATAACTGTAAACTTCATTTCAAAATTAATTTGAAATTATTTGCTATTGGTTTTACTGGGTTTAATTAACCACCACTTATTTTATTATGAGTTTTCTAGTGGAATGAGTGTTATTAAGCTTGGGGGTTTCCCATATTTCAATTAGGTGATTAAATTTATTAATTCCAATCTTTCACCAACATCTCTTTGGTTTAATTAGTTAATTCAGGCTAAGAAAGTTAACTCCATGTAAATTCCAAGTTGTCCCCTTCATCATCATAACTAAATTAAATTTTTGTTGTTTGTCTTGCTTTTAATTAGACTCTTTGCTTAGATTTTAGGGTAAAGGGGCAAAAATACCCATATAAATACCTCATAGGAGCGCCTAACACCATATAAAAATTTTAGGTGCAAAAATGCCTATGTACTTAAATAAAGAGAGCAAAAATGCCATCCTCGTCAAATGCTACCAACGTCCGTCTCCTTTTGCTTTTGTGGGGCCCATCTATTGTGAGGAGGATGAGGAGGATAACCATGAAAAAAGAAAATCACAATCAGACAAGCGCTGAATCATCCTAGCTTGTACTTTTGGGAAAAACAGAAAGATGGAAATGCAAGAAGTAACATATAACACATATTTCAATAATTTCTTACTCAAAGAACAATCGAGTGCAGCATAGCTCCACAAAAGTCGGCAGGGACATATCAAACAAATATTTGGATCCAAAACCTCTATCATCAGCATGAAGTCAAATAATAAATTCAAAATCTATCTCCCCGTTATCAGTCTGTGATTGGATTTGTTCCTTTCTTTCGATTTCTTTTCTACTTCCAACAATACACACATATATCATCGATGAATAACTGACAGAATAACTTGGAAAACAATGACGAATTGAATTGCCAATTTGCTAATGCAAAGTTCTTTAGCTTTCTCAAGGACTCTGGCAGCAATTTGTTTCAGATCGAAATCAATAATGGGCAAAACATCAGCAGCACCTGCAAACTAATAATAGTATCAAAGGCGAGGTGATTTGGAATCAGTTAGCTAGGAGGAGAGAGAAAGCGTACCAGGACCAGCAAGGCCAACAACAGAAGTAGGAGAAGGCTTGGCATGGACAAGAAGGAGCTTGAAGAGAGGATTAGGGCGGTGTGAAGCTTCAAATTAAAGGGCCGTGAAGAAGACAATGGGGGCTGTGAGGAGGATGAGCTAGGTGCAGGCAAGGCGAAGACCGACGAGGTCACAGGCGGTGCCCATGGCAAAAGGGGGAAAAACTCGGCTAGATGGAACGAAGAAGTTGAAGGGGCTGGTGGGGTAACAGTGATCAGCTGGCTGGTCAAAGCATAGGTGGCCAGGCAATCATGATATTTGGACAATAGATGGGGTCCATAAAAGTAAAAATAAACGGCCGTTTGTAGCATTTGACGGGGATGACATTTTTGCTCTCTTTAGATAAGTACATGGGCATTTTTACACCCAAAATTTTTATATGGTGTTAGGTGCTACTATCAAATATTTACATGGGCATTTTTGCTCCTTCACCCTAGATTTTAATTCCACTTTCCCAAAAACCCCCCCAAAAATTGCATTCAAATTCATATAGATTAGTCTCATTCTCATATAGGTTTTAGAATCATTTGCATATTACATTTAGTTAGTTTAATTGCATTTAGATTGTAGTGTTTTTCATTTTAGTTTAGGTATATTCCATTTGCATTTTTTATCACCTAAATTCAATTCTAGAGAAAACCCATAGATTGCTCCTTAGGAGAATCACTACAAAAAAAAGGTATTTTGTAGCAGTTGACTAGTAGCGGTTATATTAAACCGCTACAAATTATGGCATTTGTAGCGGTTTTTACCTAAACCGCTACAAATTTGTAGCGGCAAGAATATTTGTAGCGGTTTCCTACAAAAACCCGCTACAAATTTGGCGCGAAATTCCCGCCAAAACTTGTAGCGGATATTTTGTTGCGGTTAATGCACATAAACCGCTACAAAATATGAAAGGTCAGAATTTTGTAGCGGTTTTGGGCAAGAACCGCTACAGAATTTCAAGAGACTTCAAATTTGTAGCGGTTTTGGGCAATAACCGCTACAGAATTTCAAACGTTGTGAAGATTTGTAGCGGTTATTGTAGAACCGCTACAAATTTAATTATTTGTAGCGGTTAAGGTAGCGGTTATTTTAATAACCGCTACTAATATCTGGCCTATTTAAACCCCCACCTCCTTCATTTCTCCTTTTACTCATTTTGTTTCTTGAGGTTTCTCTGAGTGATTTCTTCGAGATTTGAGCGTTCAGACGTCTCTATAGGAGTTTTTGGTCAGTATTCCACAGTATTCACACTTGAGGTACGTATATAACACGTATTTTTATTTATATTTGTATTTTTATTATATTTTTGCATAATAATGGACTAATTTTTTTTTTAATTTGTACAGTTGATATGGCTTTAGGACAGAATAAGGGGAAGGCCCCTGAGGTCCCCAGACCGACTTTACGGGGTGGCAGCAGCCGGGCAGGGGGCAGAGGGAGGGGGCAGCGCGCAGGCAGGGCTACTGCGGTATCTCAGCCCATCCCCCCACAGGCACCGCAGACGATCCCACAGGCGACGACCGCAGCAGAGGTGCCTGAGGTGGAGAGGCCAGAGATTAGCGTTGAGGACTTCCTCAACGAGGAGGACTTCGAGATCCCGATGGGGTTCAGGGAGATGGAGCAGTTCCTCGATGAGGAGGACGCTCGGGAGCAGAACAACCCACGAGGGTCGTCTTCGCGGTCCACTGGGTTTGAGGTGCAGGTCGAAGGTAAATTAATTTTTTAATTTAGTAAATTATTTATTTAAATTAGAAATGTTAACTTTAAATTATAATTTATCTAACGTGCGGTCAACTGTGCAGATAAGCAGGGGAACGTGTCGACGAGGAGGCTGGATGTGGCCGGTCTGAACAGTATGGACCGGTCCCTGCGAGTTATAGTGCCATGGAACGAGGGCACTGACCAGCCGATCCACAATGGGGGTCACCTGCTCAACCGCTTCCTGAGCAACCTGGGAGCGAATTGGATGCGGTTCCCCCTTCACTTCCCGACCTGGAGGCACATTCCGAAGGGACCGAAAGACCAGGCTTGGGAGGAGGTGGTTCAGGTAATTAAAACTATTTAATTAATATTTTTTTTAATTAATTCTATTTAATTATTTTTTTTAAATTATGGTTTTTATAATTATTGATATTTAAATGTATTTTTTTCAGCTGCGGTTTGCCCTCCGGGCCAACCGGAAGAGATACGCCCTCGTGAAGATGGGCGACGCCTGGAGGAACAGGAGAAACCGTCTCTTCCACAGGGTGGATGGGGACGGGACGATGCCTCTGGAGCAGCTGTAGGAGAGCGTCCCGGACGGCGTGCCGTCGAACGACTGGGCGCGTTTCGTCCAGTTCAGGAGGAGCCCTCAGGCGCAGGTAACGTAATTATTATATTTTTGATATATAATTTTGTAATTATGAAATATTAAATTATAATTTCAATTTAATTCGTATTTAATTTTAAATTATAATACATTTAATTATTTGTTTTTCCAGGAGGTTTCTTAGAGGAACACCGAGATCCGGGCGCAGCAGACGATCCACCACACAGCAGGATCGAAGACCTTCGCTGTGACCTACAGCAAGCTGGTAAGTTTTCAAAATATCACTTAATTTTAGCTGATTATTTCATAACAATAATTTTTGTAATTGTTTCAGGAGACGAAGGCACAGCAGGAGAACCGTCAGACGGACTATGCGGAGCTGTACGCTATCACACACAGATACCGTGACGGGACTGCGACCTCTCAGCAGGCTGAGGCGGCCATTGTAAGTTATTTTATTATTATATTTTTTATAAAACCAAGTTAATAATGAAAAATGGTAATTATTAATTGTTTCATAAAATGGCAGGAGCGGATGCAGCAGTCGCAGGCTGAGCTGCGACAGACCCAGCCTGAGGAGTCACAGGGGTCAGTGGACCCGACGGCTCCTTTGAAGGTGGGTCTGGCTCAGCCTGGGCACCCCGGACGCGTGCGAGGGATGGGGATAGGCGCCAGACCCAGCATGATCTACGGCAGGAGCGCCGCCTCTGAGGCTGGCAGCTCTAGAGGGGTCAGACGTCGGAGGGACGAGTCTATTGACCAGCTGCGGTCAGATTTGGAGCAGACGCAGCAGCAGATGGCGCAGTAGCAGCAGCAGGTGCAGGTGCAGCAGCAGCAACAGCTGCAGATCCACGCAGATATGATGTACGCTCAGCAGACGCAGTGGCGTGAGATCGCGAACACCATGCTCGAGGGAGCATGGAGTCGCCTGTTCCCGAACGAGCAGCATCCAGCGGTTCCCCCTGTCCCTCGCTACGTCGTCCCGAGCACTACTCCTCCTGCTACAGCTCCTCCTCCTGCTGATGACGATGGTGCGGTTCAGTATGCGCAGTGGCCCGATCCAGCAGCATCTGAGGGAGCCCCACCTGAGGGAGCACTAGAGGATCAGCCCCCAGCTCCTTAGTTTAGGACATTTTCTTTTGTTTAAACATTTATAAATATTTATATGAGATTTTATTTCAGAATTTTCTTATTGTGTTTTATATAATTATATTTATATTATTAGATCGCGTTGAAATAATTTATGAATGCTTTATATCTAAATTTAAAAAAAAAATTATATATATATTTGTAGCGGTTTTAACCTAAAACCACTACAAATCTATATGTTTGTAGCGGTTATTAGTGTATAACCGCTACAAACATATATATTTGTAGCGGTTATAAACTCATAACCACTACAAATTCACATATATATTTGTAGCGGTTTACCTTAAGAAACCGCTACAAATATATATGTTTGTAGCGGTTATATACTAATAACCGCTACAAACACTCAAATCATTTGAATTTTGAAATTTGCCGCCTTTGTGCACATTTGTAGCGGTTATGTTATGTATAACCGCTACAAATTAGAAAATTATTTTTATATTTAATGTCCAACGGCTTTAATATTAGTAGCGGTTTCATATATATAACCGCTACTAATACATTGAACATTAGTAGCGGTTATATATATATAACCGCTACTAATACTTAATAAGTACATTTTGAATTTCCCACCAATTAACGGCTTGAATATTAGTAGCGGTTTTATACATATAACCGCTACAAAATTATAAACGTTGGAATTTCTGTAGCGGTTTGTGTGCTACAAAATTATAAACATTGGATTTTCAGAATATAAGGTTCTAGACATCCGTCATTATCTTCTCACTCATCTTCTTCTCTATACTTTCTTCTCTCTCACTTGTAGCTATGGATAAATCATGGATAAGGTTGCCGCGCAATTCTCCTGAATATTTGTACGGATTAAACAGTTTCTTGGATTTCGCATTCACTCACGCCAGCTGTAACGGCAAGATCGTCTGTCCGTGTCGGAAATGCAAGTTCAAGAAGTGGCATGCACGAAATGTTGTGTAGGAACATTTGCTTGTGAAGCCTTTCCCTGAGGACTATACATTCTGGGCAGTTCATGGTGAGAAGGCCGGCGTTAGATATGACGAGGCTCTTCCTCGAAGTTCTCAAGTAGGCGTTCAAGTAGATGAAAATGATCCTGTGGATGATGCTGTGCGTGATGCGTTTGGATTTCAAGGCGACAACTTCAACGAAGAAGTGCACGGCTCTGAGCCGGCTTTTATGGGGAATGAAGCAGCTCTGGATTTTTTCAGCTTGATGGATGAGGCAGATCGTCCTTTATATCAAGGTTATCGCAAATATTCTAAATTATCTTTCTTGATCAAATTGTATCATATCAAGTGCTTGTGTGGGATCACAGATAAGGGAGTGTCGATGTTGCTTGACTTATTACAAGATGCATTCCCCGACGCCGAGATTCCCATAACCTTCTACGAGGCCAAGAAGATCATCAACAGGTTGGGGTTGAATTATCAAAAGATTGATGCGTGCCCAAATGATTGTATGCTGTATTGGGGAGACGATTCCAGCAGGGAGACGTGTAAGAGATGTCTCACATCGAGGTACAAGACAATTCGGAAGGGGAAAAAGCAGAAGAAGAAACCTGCAAAGATTCTCAGGTATTTCCCTTTGAAACCTCGTCTACAAAGATTATTTATGTCGTCTAAAACTGCTGAGCACATGAGGTGGCATGCCGTTGATAAAAACGAAGACGGTAAATTAAGACATCCGCGGGATGAGCTGCTTGGAAAACGTTTGACAACAACTTTCCAGATTTTGCGACTGACCCCAGAAATGTCCGGCTTGCGTTGGCGACCGACGGTTTCAATCCTTTCGGGAATCTTAGCACAAGTTACAGCATTTGGCCGGTAGTCTTAGTTCCCTACAACTTACCCCCTGGATGTGTATGAAACAAAGCTCTTTCATTATGTCTATGATCATTCCAGGCAAAAAGGCATCGGGCAATGACATCGATGTGTATCTCCAACCGCTTATTGCGGAATTGCTTGACCTATGGAATGTGGGCTTGGAGACGTACGACGCTCACAGCAAGACTTTGTTCAACATGCGTGCAGCCTTGATGTAGACGATCAGTGACTTTCCTGGCCTTGGCACATTATCTGGTTGGAATGTGCACACTGGGTCAGCGTGTCCAGCTTGCAATTTCGACTCTGACGCAATGCGCCTTCCCCACAGCCGGAAGTGGTGCTTTATGGGGCATCGGAGGTTTCTCGATGGAACGCATAAGTTCAGATTGCAACGGAATCGCTTCAATGGGAAACCAGAGAAAAGAGGACCACCTCAGACTTTGTCAGGTACAGATATCTTACAGCAGCTTGAGCATGTTGACTTCGAGTTTGGAAAAAGCGACGATTCAGCACAAACTCGCCAAAAGACATGCAGGACTTCGGCGCCTCAGCAGTGGAAGAAGATAAGTATTTTCTTCACGCTTCCGTATTGGAGATCTAATTTACTTCACCACAGTCTTGATGTAATGCACATTGAAAAGAATGTTTGCGACAATATGCTGTATACGCTGCTTAACGAACCCGGCAAGACAAAAGATCACCTTCAAGCTAGGAAAGATTTACGCGACATGGGAGTTCGTGAAGACGCTTGGCCAGATGAGCATGACAGATTTACACCGGCAAAGTTTACCCTCACAAAACCGAACAAGGATGTGTTCCTCGCGACGTTGAAGAAATTAAAAGTTCCTGATGGGTATTCAAGCAACATTTCTCGATGTGTCGACTTGCAGGCTCGAAAGGTTGCTGGCCTGAAGAGTCACGACTCACATGTTCTTATGCAGCAGTTACTCCCTCTGGCTATAAAGAATACTCTTCCTCCCAATGTTTCCATCGTTTTGGTGGAACTTTGTTCTTTCTTTCGAAAGTTGTGTTCTAAGGTTTTGATCGTTGAGGAGCTCGATCAGCTGCAGTCGAAAATCATTCTTACGCTTTGTCACTTGGAGATGATCTTTCCTCCATCCTTTTTTACTGTGATGGTTCACCTCACAGTCCACCTCGTTCATGAAACAAAGCTCGCTGGACCAGTACAATATCGTTGGATGTATCCGATTGAGAGGTACTCATTTTAAATATGTGCTTTCATTTATTGTCCGTATTTAATGTTTGCTGGTCTTCCTTTTCATCATTTTATATCAATTTTCTCATCTGTACTTCGTAGGTTCCTTGGGAAATTAAAATCTTACGTGAGGAATAAGGCGTGGCCAGAAGGTTCTATAGCTGAAGGCTATATAGGGGATGAGGTGCTATATTTTTGCTCAAGGTATTTTGATGATCTTGAGACGGCTTTCAACCGCTCGCCTCGTGTTGACGATTGTCCTGAACCTGCGCCGACATCAGGAGAATTTATCCCTCGTGTTGGTAAACCAGTTGGAGCAACTGAGAACTTCAAACTAATGGCAACTGAGAAGTTCCAAGCACATAGACATGTCTTGATTAATTGCACTCAAGTTGAGCCTTTCATACGGTAAGAATTGTACACTCACATGTATGTTATTCGATCTATATCTTTCGTAACATTTCTCACTTTCATTTCACTAACGACTTTCCATTATTAATTGCAGGGAATTCAGAAGTCATGTCAAGCGTCAGCTCAGGATCCGTACACAGACATCCTCGGAAGTTGATAGGAGGGTCCACAGAGAATTCCCGGGCTGGTTTGCGCGCAGAATACTAAATGACCACAACCCACACTCACCAGATTTCAGAGCTCTCGCAATCGGCCCTCTTGATCATGCAAAACGGTTTACAGCATACAATGTCAATGGTTTTAAGTTTTGCACGGTTTCACGGGATCAAGGATTGCAAACACAGAATTCGGGTGTTTATGGCACATTTGGGACAAGGAGTTATGCGAGCAGCGGTGACGCCAACATGCAGTTCGGAGGCGTCCCTTACTATGGCAAGCTTCTTGATGTGGTCAAGCTTAATTATCAAGGCCGTTTCACCGTGACGCTGTTCAAGTGTTTGTGGGAAAATACCACTACTTCTCGGGGACTGACAACTGACGACCTAGGGATCACATCAGTCAATTTCTCACGCCCGATTCATACTGGTATTTCTCAAGATGATGAGCCGTATATTCTAGCTTCAGAGGCACATCAGGTTTATTATGTCAAGGACGAGTGGAATAGGGATTGGCACATGGTCGTTCATTTAAAGCCAAGAGACCTTTACGACATGGGTGAAGGCGATAACATCGCCTACGAGAGTGAGCCATTTCAGCCAGCTGATTTTGAAAACTACTTCCCTGAAGGCGATGACAATTTACCTCTACTGCGGTAAGTTTTTTTAAGTCCACGTCATTTCAATTAAATTTTTTAAATTTAATAATACATCAATAACAATAACTTTTCTACAAAATTTCTGTAGGGATGGCGACGATGAGTGATCAAATTCAAGTGTAAAAAATTTGTCTTTACAAAAAATGTAAAAAATTTGTGTTAAAATAAAATGTCAACAAAAATTTTTTAAAAAAAAATTAAAATAATATTTGTAGAATTCAAGTGTAAAAAATTTTTCTTTACAAAAAATGCAAAAATTTTTTGTTAAAATAAAATGTAAAAAAAAATTAAAATAATATTTGTAGCGGTTATTAAACCGCTACAAAAATATAAATAACCGCTACTAAATAATAACCGCTACATTAACCGCTACAAAAATATAAATAACCGCTACTAAATAATAACCGCTACATTAACCGCTACAAAAATATAAATAACCGCTACTAATTAGTAACCGCTACATTAACCGCTACAAATAATACGTGAATCCTTATAAATACCCTTATCACAACTCATTTCAAACACTCCCCAATTTCTTTTCACCTTACCCTTCTTTCATTTCCTCTCATTTACAACTTCTTTCGTATGAGTAGAGGAGCTGAATAATACGATCAAATATGGTAACAAGATTTTCAATTTCTTTTAGAATACTTCTTTCCTTTCTATAAAATTTATTCTAACCATTTTTTTTTTCTACATATATCATAACTCTATCTCATTTTCATCTATTTTTCATATACAATTACATTATATTATAAAACATAATAATTCCTTATTACCTAACTATCCTTAATAATATTATTAATATAAATTTTATACTAATCATATTCAATTGCATTTTTTCTTTTTAATTTATTAATAAGTTAAACTATTAAATAATAAACTAATTGAAATAGGTAAAATAATAATAAATTGAACTATTTAATATAATATTGAAAAAACAGAAAAAAATCAACGTATATTTTTAAAAAAATTTTAAATATTTGTAGCGGTTATTAAACCGCTACTAAATAACGCGCATTTTTAGAGCTAAATTTAAATTTTTTGGCGCCATTTTTGAATTTTATGAAATTAGTAGCGGTTTCTTAACCGCTACAAATAAAAATGTCATTTTTAACAAATTTTTATTTTTTTATATTTGTAGCGGTTAGTAAACCGCTACAAAAAAAAAATCTTTTTTAAAGCTCTCAATAAAATTTTTTATATTTGTAGCGGTTATATAACCGCTACAAATATCTCTTGGTGTTGTAGCGGTTACTATGAACCACTACAAACTTTGTAGCGGTTATTTTTGATTGAGTAGCGGTTTTATAAAACCGCTACAAAATCGCTTGCAACGTACGATTTAGTAGCGGTTTGTGTAACTGCTACTAACATAGTTTGTAGCGGTTAAAACCGCTACGAATACCCATTTTTAACCGTTACTAAATCACGTTTTTTTTGTAGTGAATGACCTAGGTTGCCACTATATTGCATTAGTTGGTTGTCCTAATTATTAATTGATTGCTTTAGCGACAGAAGCAACACATCACACTACCCGAAGGCATTATTCATCAGTGTACCAGAAGGCGCTGCCCGAAGGCATTATTCATCAGTGTACTTGGAGGCATTGCTTAAAGGCATTATTCATCAGTGTACCAGAAGGCGCTTCCTGAAGGCATTATTCATCATACATATTACAGAAGATGGCATATACAAAGCATATAAACATTCACAACGTGTAAGAAGGATTAAGTTACAACATTGGCCTTTTGTGGATAATATTGGATTTCTAATCCTCTCTTGGTTTGTGTTCTGCTCCCTCTCTCGCATATTATTATTATGATCCTTGATCATTGATCTGTGTTTGATATTCTGCTCACATGCTGAAGATTTACTATATTGGGTTAGGTTCTAGCTTCTTGACCCGACCTAACATCTGTACCTCCTAGCCTTACCATCTTTGTATTTCACTATGCTTCAACTTAAACCATTATGGGCCATTTCAAATTTTTGTGGAATCAAAACTTAACAGTTGATTTCTGGGTTACCGATTACTTAGTAACCCTTCTTTTTATACCTTTCATCACCTCATTTTCCACCTACTAATCGACTCCTAGTATAGCCTCAAGTTAGTGGAATAGCAAACAAATCAATTCTGTCTCTCATTCATCAAAGTGCTTTCACCTTAATCAATCCTTTATGGAAACATTTTATGATCATAATCTTTCCTTATGCTAGGCTTAACAGCTAGCAACCTTTCAAAATTCCTTTTTACAAGGATTCGTGTCCGTAAGAATTGTGTTCCTCAATTCTACGGATCATCAGTAGCCCCATATAATTTTGAATACCTTTGCTAGCCTAAGGACATACTAGTCCCCCAGGTCTTAAGGCCTCTAGACACACAGATCCACTACAACATATTTGACGTGTAGGATTTTACAGCCTAGGGTCTCTAACCCAATTTTTAAGTTCATCATGAAATCTAGAACCTCAATATCACACAAATTGGAAATCATTTTTCTCAATTATACCTAATTAGTGCACTAGGAGTCAAGATCAATAGCGCCTATTCCTAGCATTCAATATCATCGGTTCGAATTTATTAGGATCGATATACAACATGATCATCACTAATTATGCATTAACGTATATCAGACATACATACCTTTAATACCACGGTGTTACTAAGGATCATTACTTAGCATGGAGAAACCTCAAAACATTTATTATGCCTCAAATTTCCATAACCCCATCAAATGGACTTTTCTATCTAGTATTTATTGCTACAGAACTGTCTCAGTTTAAAATCAATACTTACATCATCATTATTTCCATACGTCTAAGTACTCTTTAAATAATTTAACTTAAATGATCACTAGTCATGGAGAAACCTCAAGACAATTACTATTCCTTAAGTTTCCATGACCTTGCCAACATAACTTCCCAAGGGGTCACCTATCCTAAGATTTTCATGGGTTGAGCATGCTTAACTTTCATGTACCCATGTCAAAACTTAGATACCAGCTCTATCTGCTCCTGACCAACAGTACCTTGAGACTACTCTCACCTTAAAGGACATACCGGCTTCCTCCGATCTCCCAAAATATAATGACTGGGCCCCACGTCACTCACTATGCATATATCTCTATATATACCCAATCAGTAATATGCTCCATGAGGTCCCAAAGGCATTCAGTTGGACCTCTCTCGACAGTATCAATCCTTTCCCAATATTGTCCTACGTGCTGCCCTCAAGTGTTCCCAAATCCATCAAGGCTGCTCACAGAAAGGGGTAGTTCACTTCCCTAATACCCCGTTTTGTGCGTATCTCCTTTTTCTATGTAATCAAGACCTTATCAATATACTATCCTATTGTTGAACCACTTGCACTCTTCTAGAACCACTTTGGGCTCTTCTAGAACTGCTTGGGCTCTGATACCAAAATGTTACGCCCTTATCTTGTTTTAACCTTTTTTAGAGTATTTGCGGAAAATGATATGCGGTTCGGTGGGCAACACAAGAATAACAGAGATATATTGATAATATGTGCATGATGACAAAAATTTCCCATAAGGGGTTCATACATAATAATTACAAACCTTGTAGCTATACAGGGCTTTAGGGTATCTAAACCCGTCCCAGTGAAATGGAGACATCTTCTCTTCTTCGTTCCGCTAATGCATTCCTTTTGTGTAGTTCTCTTCCCCGCTTACACCTGTCTAATTTGTTGGTAGGAGAGGGTGAGATTCAGGAGAATCTCAGTAGAAAAACAGTATCAATATGAATGCAAGATAAGTGCTTAATGCATGACATGCTTACATTACATAAACTCATGCTAACACAATGACATATTTGCGTGCTCAATGTTTCATACAACAAAACTATGACCACAGTATAAACTATTAGATCTCATCTTTTGATGATAACAAAGAATGGCATGAAAAAGATTTGATAAACAAATAAGTTTGAACAAAGTAAAAACAGGGAAAATCATCACTTGAAGTAAGCATTGGAGTAATGAAGAAAGGCCAAGAGAAAAAGATGAGAAACTTCATTGTTGGCAAATTTTCTAAAGGGTTACTCGAGTAGTTACTCGAGTAATGAAACAGAAACTTGAAGTAACCAGATCAACCTTCAAGTAACCTGCCAACGTTACTCGAGTAAGCACTCGAGTAATAAGGTAAATGTTTTCTAGTTGCTCTCGGCCTGCCAACGTTACTCGAGTAGGTACTCGAGTAACCAGGTAATTCACTTGGAGTTGCTCTCGGCCTGCCAACGTTACTCGAGTAAGTACTTGAGTAACCATGTCAAATACTTCCAGTTACTCTCGGCATTTTTCAACACTGCCAACGATACTCGAGTTACTCTGTTTCAAGAAATGTGTTGCTTTCAGCATTTTCAACCCTGCCAATGTTACTCGAGGAGCTACTCGAGTAACTCACTGTGGTAAGCAAAACCTGAAGGTATTACTCGAATAACATGAAATGTTTTTCTCATCCTTCACTTCAAGTCACTACTCGAGTATGCAAAATTACTTAGAAGAAAAACTTCAAGTCACTACTCGAGTATGCAGAGTTAGTTGAAAGAGAACTTCAAGTCACTACCCGAGTAAGCTATGCAGAAAATTTATGTTTACTCGAGTTCCTCGAGTAAGAACTCGAGTAACAAGGTAATCAAACTTGAAGTGCTCTCGGCCTTGAAATCTTGACAACATTACTGGAGTGAAGCATCGAGTAACCTAAAGTTTATTTGAAGGTTTACTCAAGTTGCTACTCGAGTAACTTATGAAGAAAAGGGAGCCATACTCGAATAAGTACCCGAGTAAACAGGTATTTCCAAAGGTTTGAAATTTTGTTTAGTTCATGCACTACCCGAGTAATGTTATGTTTGCTTATTGACTTGCAGTTTATCAAAGTTTTCCCGATGATACTCGAGTATGTACTCGAGTAAACTTTAATGAATACTCGAGTAACTACTCGAGTATGCAAGTTCATATTTTGAGAATTCATTCCAACATTCATTGATTTGTTTCCTATATGATTAATCTTTCATTGTATTAGTATTCTTAGCATATCCTTAGATAAAAAATGAAGAAATCTTACCAAATAAGAAAAGTCAAAAGCAACGTCCAAATGTCACCTACTGCCACTTACCGCAAACGGATATTTTTCAAATACTGGAAAAGTCAACAGTGGCTGCGTACTCTCTAATGGACAAGAAGAAAATGTTCCAACAGTAATTACCAACACACTTATATATATATATATATGGGAACATCCAAACAGAGAAAAAAAAATAAGAGAACACACACGAACGTATTATCAAGCTCATTACTCTGTTTTACATTATACTTGTAATTCTATGCTTTAGTGATTTTTATTCACTCTGTGAGAGAGATATTTCATTCAAACTCAATATTTGTTATTGAGATAACTTAAGGTTGTGGAACCTTGAGTTGGGATTGTATTACAACTTGTAAGGGGGTGTGAGTGTCCAGGCAAAGGAACTTGCTTGTACTGAGGTGCCAAGAACCCATTGAATCTTGGAAGTTATAGTGAAACTCTCAGAGAAGCTCTGAGGACTGGACGTAGGTTAAAATGGTTGTGGCCGAACCAGTATAACTTTCGGTGTACACTTCGGTGATATTTCTCCTTATTCTTTATTGCTTTATATTCACTGTCAAGTTTTTATATTTGCAACGAAATTTTAGTATCACCCAATGCACCCCCTCTTGGGTGAAACACTTGCTCTAACATAAACAAAAACAGAGCCTCTATCATTCATATATGTTTCACATAATCTAGCAAAGCAATAACATTCATTATTACACCAACATAAATATCAAATACATGCAGGAGAGTTAAGTTCCCTACCTTAACCCTTTCTTGCCTCGTAACGTGTGCCTCGTAAAGCATGTCACAACTTGACTTTCCACTCGGTCCTACAATTCCAAATGTATCATTTAGACTTTTTCATAGTGTTTCTGGTGGTAATATGAGCCTATTATGAAAATTTACCAAAATGCCCCAGGATCTGTCCCGGCCCCGCCGTACCCGGTCCGGCTGTACTTTTCCAGAAATTTTGACTTCACGTACGTGTTCCCTTTTACTCCTAACCATTTTATTAACTATTTAATTAGGTTACAACTGCCATTTAGACTCAATTTTAGTAGCATAACCCCTAGCCATGTCATTTCCCAATTTCACAAACAAAGACAATCCGGCGAAATTTCACTGATTAAATTTTTCACAGCAGCCAGAATAGTCAATATACAAAGGTTTGAAGGTTACCTTTCACTTCCTTCTAGCTTTTCTCAAAGTGGCTGAACCCTAGCTCTCTTTAATACAAGAAACTAAGCTTCCAAACATTAAATTACATGGAAGAATAGCTTAGGAACGGAGTTATATGCGTTAGGAACCAATTTACCAAAGAAATCACCTACCTTTGTAAGTTTTTCTCTCTCTCTCTAGACTCTCTCAAGCTTTCTCTCTCTATTTCAGCCAAAACTGATGTGAAATGGCTGCAGAAGATGCGGGAATATATTTTAATACATTATGCTTATGTCATCTTTTAATATACTGATGTCATAATTCCCTATTTTCCCATTTTCCGATTTTCCTGCAGATTTTCTGCCTAAACTTTAAAAAATCATAACTAATTATGTAGACATCGAATTGGAGTGATTCCAAAGGTTATAGAACCCTTATTGAGTCTAGTTCAAGAAAAAATATAGAACTTTGCCAATTGGAAGAAAAAAAAGCCTAAAATGAATTTCTTTGAATGCTGTTCCAAGAAATTCACAGTTTTTCTGGGCTAACTTCAAAAATACATAACTTTTTGTATATAGCTCTAATTGAGTCATATGACCATCAAATTAATGCTTAGGATGTCTACTTTCTCCTTATAAAATGTCATAATTTTTGCTTATCATTTAATCATACAAAATCATATGGTAAGCTCACTACCTCACAGGAAATTTCACTGCAAACATTGTCCATCTTTCCAAAATTCACCAGTTTATTTTATTGACTATTTCCAGCAATTACCATACATATTGGTGAATGAAATTTGGGGTGTTACAATATAGTTGTTACTTCTAAGATAATTAGTTGTTACTCCTCCGGTCCTTAATATATGACATATTTGGGAGTTGACATTGTCCTAAATATGAGATATAGTTTTTATATTTGTTAATCTTTTCTTATTTACCCCTATTAATACTCCCTGAATAATAATCAAGGATGAGAGAAAAGAGGGAATTAAAGAAGATGATTAGGTGTTTTAAAAAATATATATGATATTAACTAACTTAACCAACTTTCTTAATCTAATCAAATTAGATAAATAACTTTTTAGAATAAAAGCAGGTTGAATTTCTTTGAATCTTGAAGGTAATATTTTTTTTATTTAATACATTGAATAAATCGGAAAATAAGGATTACTATTCGACGCTTGCATTCTTTCCCTCAAAGGTGCCCAATTATTACCTCCATTTTTAACTTTCTTTATTCCTCCGATTCAACTCTTCACTAATTAAAAGCATCATATGATTTTATTAAGAAAAATTAAATAATTATATTTATTCATTTTGTAGAAACTACTGTGTGTGTGTGTGTGTAATTTTTTAATTTGGATGGAAAAAAACCCTTTTCAATAAAAAAAATTAAAAGATCAATAAAATCTACAAATAAGGGCAAACATATATATATTGTCTTGATTCTAAGGAAAAGCAAAGAATGGCAGTACAACATTAATCCTTTACAACAACAAAATCCCTCACATCATCAATAAAATGTCTTCCTGCGTGCAAAGCAATATTAACCTTTAATTTGTTAGATTGAATTTTTTTTAATTAGATTTATATATAGTGAGATTTGTTAACACTTTAATTACAAAATTGTTGGAATTTTTTAGAATACTGAACTGTTTGAAAATTGAATTGAATAATATATATATATACATATACATATTTATTTATTTATTTATATGTTTTAAACTTTTTATTACACTATCTTGACTGCAAATAGAATTTTTGGGCTGGATGTAGAATCGATGTTGCATTAGCTTTTCATATATTCATAAGTGTTGTCAGGGTAAGAAAAAAATATATATAAAAAATGTCCAATGTTTATATGTAAAGATTGGTAAAACAAAAATTAAAGGTATTACTCGATTAATATGAAATGTTTTTCTCATACTTCACTCGACGCACTACTCAAGTATGCAGGTATTAAGTTATTAAATTGTCAAAGACTTGAACGAGATTACTCGAGTCAGTAATCAAGTAATCTGCAGAATTATATGCACAGCACTTGAAGTATCTACCCGAGTAAGCTATGTAGAAAATAGATGTTTACTCGAGGCGGTACACGAGTAAACAGGTAAGCAAACTTGAAGTGCTCTCGGCCTTGTAATCCTGCCAACATTACTAGAGTGAAGCATCGAGTAATCTGAAGGTTATTTGAGAGACTACTCGAGTAGCCACTCGAGTAACCTATGAAGAAAATTGTAGTGTACTCGAGTAAGTACTCAAGTAAACAGGTATTTCCAAGGTTTGTAAATTTGTATACTCCATGCACTACCTGAGTATTATGATGTTCATTTATTGACTTGCTCTCTATCAATGATTTCACGAAGATACTCGAGTAATTACTCGAGTAAACTTAATGAATACACGAGGGACTACTCGAGTATCCAAGTCCAGAAATTCAGAAATCATTCTAACGTTCATTGATTTGTTTCCTATGTGATTAACCTTTTATTGTATTAGTATTCTTAGCATATTCGCAGATAAGCAATAAAGAAATCTTATCAAATAAGGAAAGTCAAATGCAACGTTCAAACACTATCTACCGCCACCTACTGAAAACGGATATTTTTCAAATACTGGAAAAGTCAACAGTGGCTACGCACACTCTAACAGTCGAGAAGAAAATGTTCCAACGGTCATTCTCAACACATCTATATATATGGGAACATCCAAACAGAGATACCAACAAGAACACACACACAAACGCATTATCAAGTTCACGTTCAATACTCTGTTTTTATACACTTGTAATTCTGTACTTCAGTGATTCTTATTCACTCTGTAAGAGACATACTTCATTCAAACTCAATATTTGTTATTGAGGTAACTTAAGGTTGTGGAACCTTGAGTTGGGATTGGATTACAACTTGTAAGGGAGAGCGAGTGTCCAGGCGAAGGAACTTGCTTCTACCGAGGTGCCAATAACCCACTGAATCTTGGAAGTTATAGTAAAACTCTTAGAGATATTTTGAGGACTGGACGTAGGTCAAAGTGGTTGTGTCCGAACCAGTATAACTCCCGGTGTACACTTCGGTGATATTTCTCCTAACTCTTTACTGCATTATATTCACTATCAATTTTTTATATTTGCAACGAAATTTTTAATATCACCCAATTCACCCCCCCTCTTGGGTGAAACGCTTGCTCTAACACATCATATACATAAACTGTTGCTATTGGGATTCTCTAGAATCTCATTCTTTCCAAATAACATTTTTAGACAGGGCAAGTGGATCGAAGAACAAGCAAGTGAGCAAGGACAATTAGGACTACCGGCGGTAGTCTTAGTAGATATTTTGGTTTATATTGAACTGGTTATCGTTTTGGGATAAATGTACCTATTGAATAGATCATAGCATGATAGTTTTGTGTAATCCCCGGTATGGATACTGAGATAGGCAATGATGCCTTGTACAAACTGTAATATCCCGATTTGTGTTTAGGGCTAATGACTCTGATAATTATTGTAATTATCTTGATTAAACACTTTTGGAGTTAATGTAATGTGAATTTTGTATGTATACATGTGGTATATAAGATCAATGGTTGTGATTCCTTGACCGTGGGTCGGAATCCTATGTTTTGTGACTTGGTAAGCTCATTGAGGGAATTGTGTAGATGGTGACAAGTGGCATAATGGAGGCCCTTGGATATGGCACTAGAAGACAAAATACCACTTTTTCCCTCTTCTCTCTCTTGGTTCGGTTGAGTGTGTGTGTGTGGAGGGTGAGTGACATCTTCATCATCATCTTCTCCCTCTACCATATTCTCTCTCTTCCATTCCTCCATTTTCGCTGAATCAAGCTTGGAGAGAGAAAGGAAAAGCTTTAATCTTTGGTAAGAAATGCTCCTCCTTTGCTCCAATCCTCTTCTCTAATATTGTTCATCTCAATGAGAGCTACATTGTGATGATTGTAGAGCCTTGAATGGTGTTGATTGGGATTTTGGCCGAAATTGAAAGTTGAGGAATCAAGGTTCTGAATTGAGCAAAGAGAAGAGGTAGGCATTTAGAGCATTTTGGTATGTTGTTTGTGATTTTTGGCTAAGTTGGTCAAATCTGGAATTTTTGCCCTAAATATGCCTATTTTGGAAATGTGGAATATGTCATGATTAATGATTGAAAATGATTTAGTTTGGAGATATATGATCATTGATGTAATCTGAAATGTTGGGACTAAGTGTAATGAAATTTGGAGAATGGTGTGTCATTGAGACCTTAATGAATGATTGTGGTCAAATTGGCTTTTGAGTGTTTTTGGAAGTGGCCAATATGTTCCCTAGTTAGTGCTTAGTGTGTGTGAGCATTGTGGTAGAGTTTGGGAACCTTTGGGAGTGAATTTGACCATCTGGTGTTTTCTGGTTTTCTGCATTTCTGGGTCTCGGATGAGCATCACTCGAGCACGGGATGATCATGCTCGAGTGATGGGAGAGTTTTTCCCTGTTCTGCTTCGAGTGCGCCTGGGATTTATGGGCAATGCTCGAGTACATCGCTTTGTGCTCGAGTGAGCGAAGAACATGCTCGAGTGAGCATGGTCTGCTCGAGTGATAGTGGGAGTTCAGAGTGAAGGGTTTCTTTCGGGTCTTCACTTGCTGGTGGATGCCACGAGTGTGCTCTGACACTCGCGAGCATAGCCTTCTCACTCGAGCACTGGGGGTCATGCTCGAGTGAGGTTGTGCTTCAGGTGGGAGCTGTGCTTGCGGGTGGTCACTCGTGAGTAAGGTGCTCGAGTGTGCCTTCTCACTCGCGGGTGTGAGGTGTGTGCTCGCGGGTGTGAGGTTGTGCTCGAGTGATCCTGGTGCTGGGAGAGCGTGGTGTGATCTCGGGTCCTCACTTCCTGGACTTCTCTCGCGGGTGCTCGAGTGAGGCATTTGGCCTTGTTCTCGAGTGAAGGTCAGCGTGCTCGAGTGAGCCAGTGCTCGAGGGTTTCCTTGTGCTCTCGGGTGCTCACTCGCAGTCTCACTCGCTATTGTGCTCGAGTGATGTCCGTACTTGTGCTCGAGTGAGAGCATCTGTGCTCGAGTGAGATGACCAAAAATCTGTGTTTTGCCTTCGAGTAAGGGGTCTTTTGGGTAGTGTCTTCCAACCCTTTAGGCATATGTTTAGGCCTCTAATAGTCACCTAAAGATTCCTAAATGATAACCAACATAGAGTATTATTGAAATATACATATGGATAAGAAATTGATTGGTTGTCCCAAATTGATATAGGATTTGACATCTGTCGTCCTCGTGAGGCTAAGGTGCCAGAGCCAGTCAGGAAGGATACAGGTAGTGACTCTCTCTTTATACTCTGTGTTATACATTGTATGTATATTATGTCATTGTTTTGAAATGGATATCGTATGCTGCAAGTTTTGTGAAAATGTGGAAGCACCGCTATACCAATAGTCCCTGAGTCGCTAACAGCGGTTCGGGTGAAGGTCGTATGCCTTCCCGGCGGTAAAAGGGGATGAGGTTAGGGTGTGATATGTGTATATGTGGGCCGAAAGGCTAAATGTGAGCCGAAAGGCTATTTGTGAAGGCCGACGGGCCATTTGTGGAAGCCGAAAGGCTATATTTGAGCCGTGTGGCTATTTGTATGCACTGCCACGCCAATAGTCCCTGAGTCGCTAACAACGGTTCGGGTAAAGGTCATATGCCTTCCCGGCGGTAAAAGGGGATGAGGGTGGAGTGACTTGTGTTGCTGTATGAGATGATTGGTGTGCATATTCTGTGATTGCATGTGGTATGAAATTGTTGTTACTACTGGGATTCTTTAGAATCTCACCCCTTCCATATGACTAACCTTTTCAGACAGGGCGAGTGGCTCGAAAGGAAAGCGGACAACCAGGAGTAGTTAGGCTTACTCCGAAATCTAAGTGGTAGTTGGTTATCATAATTTTGGATGTGGGATTGACATGTGTAAATGAGTTGTAAATGTATATTTTGGTTATGTAATCCCCATATTTGGGAAACCTTAAACCCAAGTTATTTATGTAAGTAACCCGGGGTTTGCCGGGATTTTGGTTTCCGCACTCTGATATTGTTTATGTGATTTGATCGCTCTGGTAATTATATCCGCACGTGAATGTGAGACCAGGATTAAGTATGCTTTAGAAATGATTTTGAAATACCCCATCTTGGGATGAGGGATTATGAATTGTTATTTCCTCTTATTGGTCTCTATTTCACTTAAATTTTGTAATCCGGATGTAATTACGGTGAGGGGGTTACATAAACCTTTGGATTAATGTTATTATCTCGGGTGTATGTCGGGAATCGTGTTGATACTCTGATAT
This sequence comes from Inga leiocalycina, assembly GCA_963242795.1. NCBI lineage: Eukaryota > Viridiplantae > Streptophyta > Magnoliopsida > Fabales > Fabaceae > Inga > Inga leiocalycina. The sequence continues at coordinate 17,754,764 of OY725330.1, forward strand.
TGTATATGTGACTTACCAAACAGGCCTATTGCTTTTACTTTGAAATGAATGGAGATCTATTTGTACAAGTGTTGAAAAAAAATTTTAATTACCCCGGATCTCTCATTCGATTATGAAACGTGTTTAAACGCTAATTGTGGTCTTTATTGAGGCGGGGGTTACACAAATCATACTTAGAAATGATAAATATTTCTCTTCCTTGGTAATGCAAAACGTCAATGTTCAAACTATATCTGGTAGTAAAAATTTGATTGAAGGCTTGGCAGAGCTAATATTTTGTTACCCGAAAGAACAAAAGTATGCATTGATAATGCATTTTCTTATACCAAGTTTGAAAGAAACTTGTTGAGTTTCAAAGATATCCGCAGAAATGGATATCGCATAGAAACAACTAAAAATAATTAGGAATGTCTTGCTATTACAAATATAGTTTTTGATAGAAAATGCATATTAAAAAGTTTTCCTGCTTTTTCATCTGGCTTGTATTATACATTTATAAGCACAATTGAAACACATGTTATTGAAAACCAAAAGTTTACCAATACAGACCAAAAGTCTACCAATGTAAACCAGCAGTTTGTCAATATAAACCAGAAATTTACTAATGAATTTAATGTTTGACATAACCGGTTAGGCCATCCTAGGTTAATCATGATGTGACAAATAGTTGAGAATTCATATGGACATACCCTGAAGTGTAAACACACACCACAATCCCATGATTTCTCTTGTGCTGCATGTTCCGAAGGAAAGTTAATTTTTTGGTCCTCACCAAGCAAAGTAGAAAGTGAGTCTCTCTCATTTCTAAAACAGATATTAGAAGATATTTATGGGCCAATACACCCACCATGTAAACCATTTAGATACTATATGATTTTAATTGATGCATCAACTAAATAGTCACATGTTTGCTTATTATCTTCTTACAACCTAGTGTTTTTGAGATAACTAGCTCAATTGATTAGATTAAGAGCATATTATCCTATCAAGAAAATACATCTTGATAATCCTGATGAATTTACTTTACAAGCTTTTGTATGTCCCTTAGAATTGATGTTGAACATCCTGTAGCTCATGTTCATACTCAAAATAGACTTGCAGAATCATTAGTTAAATGGTTGCAACTAATTGCAAAACTTTTACTTATGAGATCTAATCTCCCAATTTATGCTTGGAGCCATGCCATTTTGAATGCAACAATGTTAATTCACATTAGGCCAACAAGTTACTGAAAGGTTTCCCCCTTACAAATGGTTTTTGGTTAGGAACCTAATATTTCCTATATAAGGATTTTTGGGTGTGCATTATATGTGCTAGTAGCACCACCACAATGCACCAAAATGGGTCTTGAAATAAGAATGGGAATATATGTTGGGTATGAATCTCCTTCCATCATAAAATATTTAGAACCATATATAGGAGATTTATTTACGGCACGATGTGCCAATTGTCATTTTTATGAATAAATTTTCCCACATTAGGGGGAGAAAATAACAATTGGGTAAAAAGATTAGTTGGAATGAATTATCATTAGCTCATTTTGATCCTCGTACAAAATAATGTGAATTTGAAGTTCAAAAAATAATTTATTTATAGAATTTAGCTAATAAAATGCTAGAAGCATTTACTAACCTAAAGAAAGTAACAAAGTCACATGTCCTAACTGCTAATGCTCCTATTATAATTGATGTCCCTGACGGACAACCTATTTTGAATGAAGTTAAAGCACGTCTGAAGTATGGCAAGCCCATCAGTTTTAAAGAGAAAAATCCTCGCAAGAGAAAAGGAGCTAAGAATATATATGGTCAAGTCAAGGATAATCAAGAAAAGTTAGTAGCTCCAGAAGAGTTATTTCCTGAAGAGTTATTATCTCCAATAGAGATATCTCCAAAAATTGTAGTCCCAAAAGAGACCCAGGTACCTGACATGTGTGAAGATAATAAGATCTCAATAAATTATGTTATGAATGGAATCTGATAGGATCGAAATGAATTCAACGTTGGCGAAATCTTTACTTATCATATAGTATATGATGTCATGAATGATAATGAGGATTATAAGCCAAAATCCATTAGTAAGTGTCAATAAAGAAAAGATTGGCCCCTATGGAAAGATGCCATTAATGCATAATTAAAATAATCATCTCACAAGTTTTACAAAAAATCAGAGGAAAGGAAAATTCCTCAGTTTTACAGAAAATTAGAAGGAAGAAAAAGTACAGAGATCAATCTTTCAAATCCCATGCCTGTATCAACATGTTTTGTTGTATTAAAAAAAGGTTTGCATCTTGTGGTGCACTTTGACCAGATTATCAAATTCATAAAAGGAAATGACTCAAAATTGTATGACTGTCAACATCATACATGTATCACCCATCTCCAAGAAATTTTCCTTTACAGAGAAATAAACCCAGTTAGATATGAAAACCACAAGTTGTCATATGCAAATCATCAGCAGACAGTAATCCAGCACACAACAAGTAATTGAAATTACAATAACATTTTATAGTTCATACATTGAAATGCAACTTGTAACAGTAAAGAGTTCAAAAATTACGGCAAAAGCAATACCTATTAGCACAACATTGGATTCAAAAACTCACTAGTCTTGCAAAAGCTCATAAATAAATTCAGCACAACATTTGCGGATGAAATCAATATCTTCTTCTGGAAAGAAATCAATAAGATCAAACATTTATAACATCAAAATCAGACAAAATATTAACTTACTAACTTAAAAAACAATAAAAGTAATACAAAATTTGTGAAATATACATTTGCCTCTTGAGTAAATTCAGTCATACCTAGGGTGATAATATTATAAATGTGTCTCGAAACATATAACCCACATAAGTTGTAACCCCCTCCGTAATTATATCTGAAATATACGATTAAAATGAAATAGAGACCAATAATAATCAAAACTCATTTAAAATCCCATCCTTGAGATATGGTTTCCAAAAATACCTTTTAAAATCTAATTAACTTGGTCTCATATTCACATTTCGAATACAATTACTACGCGAAGATAAATCACATTCATATAAATATCAGAGTACAAAATATAATCATCCCGGTAATCCCGGGTATATACCTTCGCTAAAGATACACAGGGCACATTTGCCCATTACAATTCTTCAAATGGTGATTACACAATCTCATCTCAAATTTATAACCATATATTCAACCGAATCATATACAGTCTTCACAACTCATTCATAACCAACTACCAACTCTCATCTCGAAGGAGTCCTAGCTGCTCCCTCCACGAGCCACTTGCCCTGTGTAATATGTTGGTAGGGGAGGGTGAGATTTGAGAGACTCTCAGTAGGAAACAAATACCATAATGCATGCATGATAAATGCTATGTGTATGACATGTTAGCTTTATCTAGATGCATGCCCCATAATGACATTTCTGCATGCTTAATGTTTCATGTAACAAAACTATAGCCACAGCAAAACAGAAACATAGCTTCATTTATTCAAATATGCTCTACACAATCAAGTAAAGCAATCACATACATCACTACACAAGCAAAGATATCAAATATATGCAAGTAAGGTAAGTCCCCTACCTCCAGTCTTTTCTCTTCGATTTGCGTGCCAGCAACTCGGGGCTTCACATTCGATCCTACAATGTCAAATGTAATATTTAGACACTTCCATAGTGTTTCTGGGGGTTATATGAGGCTATATTGAAAATTTACTAAAATACCCCCAAGGACCTGGCCTGGCCCTTCCGTACCTGGTCTGGCTGTACTTTTCTTGAAATTTTGACATGGGCTATTCTAACATATTTTCACCCAAGGAATCCATTTTGGACTCGGAATTATCAAACTCAATGTCAATTTACAAATTTACCCTTGGCAGCCCACTTTAAGGGTTTCAGGGGCGTTTTCGTAATTAAGTTTTTTCGGCCTTTTCCGAAAAAGTGACCAACTATAACCCCACCTAATTTTTGCTCCTGAACTCAATGGAATCATCAAATCATTGAAAATCCATATCTAACCTCTCCAAACTAGCCTTGACCGAAATTCTCAATTCCTCGGGAAAAATTGGGGTTTTTCGGTTTCAGCTCTGTAAACGTGTTTCTTTCTACTCCTAACAACTTTATTAACCATTACATTAGGTTACAACTAACATTAAGATCCAATTTGGGCAGCATAACCCCTAGGCCATGTCATTTCCAAACTTTGAAACCAATGGCAATCCGGCAAAATTTCACCGATTAAATTGCCCACAACAGCCATAATAGTCAATATACAAAGTTTAGGAAGTTACCTCTTCTTCCTTCTGGCTTTTCCTTCTTGTGGCTGAAAACCCTAACTTAAAAACACCAAGATTTGTGCTTCAAATACGTTACATAATATAGAAGAGAAGCTTAGGAGAAGGATTATACGCGTTAGGTACGAATTCACCGAAGAAATCAACCTACCTCGCGAGTTTTCTTCCTCTTCTCTCTCTAAAACTCCCTCTCTCTCTCTTTCTCCATGGTGCTGCACGGTTTTTGGCTGATGGAGGAAGAGGATGATGACTTTATAACATTTAGCTTATGTCATCTTTAATTATGATGATGTCATAATTCCAAAATTGACATTTTTAGATTTTCTGCCCAATCTTAGAAAAATCATAACGAATTCTAGAAAAATTGAAATGAGGTGATTCCAAAGCAAAATAAAAGGTATTTAAGTCCTATTTGTAGGAAAAATATGGGCCTTTTCCCAATATTACCACAAAATTCCAGAATTACATAAAACTCATCACTGCCCCGAAACAGAGTTCAGTTTCCATCCCAAACTTTGGATAGTCATATCTCCTAGATCACAAAACGAAATGGTATAAATTATATATCCATTTTGAAGCTTGGGATGTGATATTTAAGACTGGATAGTTTCAGAATTTGTAAACATCATTTGGTCATTCAAAACGTTCACACAAACTGACTGCCCAGAATAGAGTTTCACTAGACAGAATTTCAGATTTTGCATCTTTACTTCCAATGGTTCCATTTTCATACCAAACATTATTCCCACATAAATTTTCACAAGGAAACCATTGGAAACAACAAATCAATCAAATTAACATCTCATTGACATGTTTTCACAACAATTTCAACATGTCAACACAATTCACATTTCAAAACCTAACATTGCAACTTTTCCATTCCAAAGTTCCAAACCAATTTCAATGACATCAAAACACATTATGACACCATTTCCAACACAATACCCCATTCAATTCTTCCCTCTATTCTAAGTCAATTTGGATGTTAATCCACAATTGAACTCAAATACAGGGTTTCAACGCTGCTTACAACACACACAAATCATATTCGAGTGCCAAATCACATCATATTCTCCAAAAGGGTTATTTATCACTAACCACATCCACTTATGGAGTCATTAACCCTTAATCACAATTTGGGATCTTGCTAAACTGGGGCTTAGCAATCCACTAATCTCATGCTTATTCTCTAAGCTCAAATCTCAAAAGTCAGGGTATTACATAAGTTGGACCTTGGTGGTTGCCTGCAACTTTGAAAAAGAACATGAAATCATTAAAATATGTATAAAGCATAGCTTATTGAACACATTTGTAAAGAAAACAAATATGTACTAACCTTTGGGATGATCTATTTGAGGTCTTTTACCACATGAACATGCTTACCACAAACAGTGTGTTAGAATGTCCTTATAGCCCTATCATCAAAATCACAAAGGTCACTTATTTTGCACAAATTTCATAAACTTCCAATAATAGGTAATGCAAGAAAACTTACAAGTTCATGGTCTTCTTTAATTCATTCCTTGGTTTGTAGTGAAGGGAGCATAAGAAGATGACAATATAACTCTTTTTGCATAAAAGCACCAATTGCCAATGATTACTGAAAAAAAGGGATGACTAGTAAAACTAATATAAAGAATTATATATATAGTATGAAATATAAATTTGTTTCTTACATATGCACATATGGTGCTACGAAATACTCAGTTGCAGTTTCACTAAGCCTATATGATAAGTATGTATGTTTGATAGTAGCAGTGGTCCCTTTGTCGTGGATTTGAACTAGGCATACAAATCCAAATTTATCACTTTTGTCAAAGGAAAGCAACCTACGGTTTATGTACCTACAATAATACAAGCGTACAAATTATAACGGTGTAATTTTTAAAATTTTTACTTCCAATTGAAGAAGATACTTACATTAAAAATAGTTAGACAATCATAACCGTAAGCTGTTGTCTAAGAGCTACCAAGGACATTAAATCTTCCTTATCAAGATATGTTGTTACTCCTGACTTTCCAACAACTGAATTCATAAGCCATGATCTTGTAGTGAAGGATGTATCATATGCCATTAGAATTACTTGTTGCATGGTATTAAATTAAGGCTGTGAAACTTCTTAAGCAATGGGAGCTGCAATTGGCATTATAATCGAGGTTTTCTCAACTCGAATAGAAATAAGGTTCTTTGGCCACAAGATGAAAGTACCCAGGACTTCGCTCATAATCTTCAAATCATCAGATGGTATAGGAAAAAGTGTATCTGCAATGATCACCTCTTCACAACACTCTGACTTGATCATCTTTTATTTGTTGGTGGTAGACAATTGAACCCAAGTTGTGCTCACTCCCATGTACAACTAATATCCTCAGAGGATCCTCCACAAAAGGTCCCAAGGCTCAATAATTTCTTTTCTAGGACCCTCTAATGACTGCATGATAATCTCTAGAAATTCATACATCTCAACATATTTCCCTATATTTTATAGGTTTTGGGAATCACATTGTGATTAAAATAGACATAAATAAAGGAAAATGTGATTTATTAAAACAATGTTCAAAATTTAGAAAATATTGACCTAAATGTGAATAGTGTTTACTATTTAAAGAGTTTTAAGTAGCTTATAAAATACTTCTTTTTGTATGAGGATGATGACCAGATGTGAAAGCTTGAAAAGATCATGTGATGATGAGGAAAGAGGGAAAAGAATGCAAGAATCAGATGAAAAAGGAAAAAGATGACGCATGCACTTGCCGCTGGTTCATCTCAGCAAAAGCATGGCAAAAATCAATGATTGTTTTGTGCAACTGTAGTGCCATTTTGCCACCCATTTGCCATAGTAAAAAATATGATGAAACTCTGTGACCTTTCTACCCGAGTCTGGTGCAATTTTTGTTACTAGTTCACCACGGTGAACTGATGGCGAACTGCCCCAAAATGAAGCTGTGTTTTGAATTGTTGATATAAAAATCTAGATAAAAGCTGATAGATAGCGCTGAAATTCTTCATTCTGACTAGGAGAGGCTGAAATTGAGCTAAAGAGAGCTTGGGAAAGGAAAGTCTTAAGGATTTGGGGCCTTGGTTAGAGTTTTAAAGAGATTTGAGTCAACAATCTTGGGTTTTTCTTGTTCTTCTCCCTTTTTCTCTTGTGTTGCTGATATAGGTTATATTTTTATGCTGAGATTTTGGCATGTACATACCATAAGTAGCTAAAGACTCTCATTTAGGATTACTTTTACCCATTGTATGGATTTACACTACTAGATTATCTTGCTTTTGTTGGTTAATGAGTATATATGTTGATTTTTCTTTGAGCTTAATGCTATCCTGTGCTTGATCACCACATGATTAGAGTAGTTGAATTCGAAGATGCTTATGAAAGCTATTTTGATTGTAGAACTTGAGAAAAATCATGTTAGACTTAAAGTTTAAGGATTAATGGATAGTTTGTTGTTAAAATAGAGATATATCTAACAACCTAGCATAGTCTATTGAAGGATTGCTTTAGAAAGATGGTTTTCATTAATTATAAACAAGAGATTGAATATTTTTAATGAAGATTAAAAATCAATCTTGACTTGAGAGAGCTTGGTTGATGATTTTAGAACCTTTGACTAGCATATAGACTCATTTAATCAACATAAGTGGATATTTGCATAGTTTCATGAAATACAATGGGGAAGAAGTAATCTTAAACTTATACCTCTTGAAGTTAGACCCTATTTCCACTATTTTGCTTTGTTGTTTTCATAAAAAATCTTTATTCAACTTGATCAATTTCCTCCTTTATCTTGCTCAACCGAGCTTCTAATCGTGCATCAAATGATGCTTCTGCCTCAGCCCTTGCTTTTACCCTCACAGTGGCCAACATATAATCTATCTCCTCCCTAGTCACCACACTTGAGGAATGGCATGGGGGTGTTCCAAAATAATCCCTTATGCCTACCCCTCCTCTAACTCCCCTGACATGGCTTGGATGATCATATTTTCCTATAGCAACCATCAAGATATCATTCCTCCCCGCTGACTTAAAAAATCCCTCAGCTTATTTTTTTTTTGAAGTTCCTCTTGTAAGACACATATAACAAACATAAGTAATAAAACCTGTTTACTAAATAATTAATAACAACAATGATACTTACAATTTTTTCACAAACTATACGAGATTGTTCACTTGTATAAGACTCACTCCTCTTTTTTGTAAGAAAACAACCATTTTTCTTTACGACGTATCGGAGATAGTGGAGAAAGAAGAATAGAAAGATCAAATTGAGCTACTTCCCCCAATCTCTTCTATTTGGCCACCAACAAGTCTTTTTCAGCCTATGCATAACCCTCACAAGACATTGTATTAGGGCAATCATTTTTTCTACCACTCTCTTATGCTTTTTACCTTTTTGCCTGTGAATAAGAAATAAAAAAAGGGTTACAATCAATAATGACAATTGATAAGTACATAAAATGCAAAATAAGTCAACTAAGCAAAGCTTTTGGAGTAGTTCGAAGCCTAAAAAATTCTTGCCAAGTTTTTTCATCAATATATGAATGCTTACTACATGGATTAGGATGAGGCTCACTATCTTTCACCTTGATATGCACATAATTATTAGCTAGATTTATCTTAAACTTCTTCCAGCATTTACAACAATACATTATTGTCTCCTTATACAAGATGTCACTCTGAGGAACATCATAAGTAAGCTGTAATGCATGCATTGAAGTAATTAATAACAAATTTGATAATAATTACATACAAAAGAGCATTTTATACTTGGATAGTATCCCTAATATGTTGCTCCACATGTTTATCGATATTTCTTCACTCCTCTATTAAGATACTAGTCTTGTTCCATGCTAAGAGGCTAACAAAACTCTTATATCGATTTGCATTAGGCCAGATTGGTTTCCAAAATCTATCAAACTCAATTGGTATATTTTGCTCGATACTTCAACTTAAGGCAATGTCTCTCAATCGTGTGCCTCTTCAACCCCTTCGTATAGACTGGTTACTAGGCTCACTTTGATTCTGGCTCAGAGTATTGCTAGACTCAATCTGATAAACACTAGCTAGCTCGCTGTAATAAATACTAGCTGGCTCACTATGATGAACACTAGCTGGCTTTGGAGCATCTACACTAGGACGACTTAGATCCTTCATTTTCCTGTTAAGACAACAAAAAAGGTAAATCCTTAAATTATAACATGAAAAGACTATATATAAAATAACTATATACATAATTCAAATATAATTCATAATGATAATTACTTTAGCTAGCTAAATTTCAAAGTAGTTTTATAAAGGGATATCCTCCTATATCCCTTCATGATGATCATCTCTTATGTCATATATGCTTAATCATCTTTATTCAATTCTGGTAGACCCCTAGAAAAAAAGGAGTCTCAAGAAGATTATCATAATTTGAACGACTTTCTTCATCAATATCAATGACTCTTTTCCCTTAGAGAGCTACAGACCATACTTTATATGCTTGATCGATAATATAAAACACTTGTTTTAATTGATCTGCCATAATAAAAGGTTTATTTTCAAAACTTCTACTATCCAGATCTATTAATGTAAATCCTAACTAATCGATCTTCACACCATTAATGACATCAACCTACTTGCATTTGAAAATGGGAAATTTAATTTTAATATAGTCAACTGCCTAAATCTCTTCAATAACCCCATAATAAGGTATGGCTGCCCAATCTCTTCAAGTGCACGGATCGTGTCAAGTAATAAAGTGATAAGTAAAGATCGTTCCCACAAGGATTTGAGTAACAAATTGGTCAAGCAATAAGCTTAGTGAATTTAATTAAGTTGAGCCAAAACATGTTGAGGTGAAAGAGAAATTTAAAACTATTTTTAGACAAAAAATTTATAAAAGTGAATGATTCTTTAAAATTCAAGTATTAAATGGAACTTAGGATTGTTTATCCCCCTTGTATTTCAAAAGAACTCACTTAAGTCCCCCATAATATGTGCTACTTAATGTGAGATAATACTAGCTAAGGATATTAAATTACCTATAAGTACTCTCTCAATTCTCCAAATAGGTGCATAGTTTAATTAATTCATTAATGTCATAATTAACTAATTAAATGCTAATTTTCATTGCAAATCCTATTTAGCTATATGAGGTTATGAGTGTATCTCTACCTCATTAAAAAAAAACTATCCATTCAATTAGTAAATAGCAAGCTCTCATATGATTTAACTCAAGTTCTACACTCAACTAGCCCTCTCAAGCATCAATCAAGTGAACCCAACAATCTTGTTAGTGGCCAATCAACAAGAAGCATTAAGCAAAGAATAAAATCAGCATAATCTCATTATTAATCACAAATATAAAGGGGAAATGAGTACTTAATCCATACAAGGGTTCAAAACTACCCTAAAATGAGAAGTCTAGCTACACATAGTCATCAAATAATTAAAACTATGTAAAACAATGACAATCATAGTAGATTAAAAGAGAGAAAATGGAGAAGAGGAAGAAAAACAAAGCCAAAAATGCTTCAAAACTCTTCCCAAGCTCCCTCTTTTGCTCTAAGCTCTTCAAAGTCACAAACCCTAGCACACAAATCTCCTAAGAATACTTGAAAAATCTAGAATCCCCTATTTTCGGCTTATCCCTTCCTTAAAAGCCCTCCACATGAGTTTCAGCAAGTAAAACGCATGGTTGTATTGTTTGTTGTGTGCTTCGGCACACTATGGTGTGCGGAAGCATACGACACAGTAAGTTCTGATCTCGTTGGCTTTAGCCAAGGGTCAAGTAGTGAAGCATATGACACAGTAAGTTCTAACCCTGTCTACTTTAGTACACATGTAATTGGCTAAAGCATATGCCACAATGATTCCAGATCTCCATTGGCTTCCCCCTGGCCTATGAGCTTTCTTTGATCTTTGCTACTATAAGCTTTGTTCTTTAATCCTTTAAAAGCGTCCCAACTTGTCTCTATCCTGCTAGAAAAGAAAGCATGCATAAATTCAAACTTTTCCTTTGAACTAAAACACACAAATATATTGTTCTACTTCAACTTTGGCTTGTTACTCTAATATGCACATTTTCTTTTATTAACTCTTTCTATACTTAATTTGAATCCAAAAACTAGTTAAAAATAGAAGAAAATATGCTGGAATATTATCAATTTCTGAGAGTTAACAAACCCCCAAACTTAAACATTTGCTTGTCCTCAAGCAAAGACTTTCATACCCACCAAGACAATGGATTACTTATCATTTATGTATGAATGAGTTTGTCCTTATCAGCTGCTCAAAGAGTTATATCAAACAAGAAACTAAGAAAATATGCACAAATGAATGTTTCCTAGATTTAAAACATGCTTTCAAGAATTCCTAATTGTAAATGTGTGAATAGAGTTAACATATGTTCCGTTCGCACTTGTCAAAGTTATAAGCAACACTTCAAGTCATATACCCATATTCAAACAATCACTTTCATCATTCTCTAATTCCTTTCTCTATTATTCTAATTCACTCCTCTTGACTCAAGATAGATGATAACTACTCAATGGTTTTCTTCCTTTTCTCATAAAACATACTGCCCCAAACTTAAACTAATTTGATCTTCTTGTTTTTTTTTCACATCAAGCCTTCTTTGTAAGCATTTTTTTTCATTTTTCTATATGCAGAATTTTTTAATATTTTGACTTGATTTCTATATATTGTAACCCTTTTTTTCACATTCCTTTTTCCAATCATTTAAAACTTCACACACTACCATTTTGCACAACCCAATCAATTATCATCTATCTTAAAGCAAGGGAATCATGGTTTTTACATTGGCTAAGGTACATAAATGTTAGGTGTTTCAAAAAGAATCTTTACTTGATTTTTCAATCAGGCTCAAAATAAGGGTTCAAAAGGGAATAACATCAATTAGGCAAGCTTGAAGGCTCAAACGCATTTTATGAAGTGCCCTAATCATTTTTCTAAGTCTTATGAAATAAATCAAAAGATTTGAAGAATTCCAACATTATTCTGAAATTAAAAGTTTGAAACAAAGGCATATAACTCAAATTGCTACAAAGCCCTTCAACAAGAACATCCAATGTAAAATGAATTTCAATAGTGCTTAAATTGCTTCAAAATTCCTAAATAACATGAATTATCAATACAATACATTCATTAATGCACATCAATCAAAATCTCATATTCAACATAAAAGATTGAGCGGTAGTTTATATAATTGGATTATCCAAACAATCTTTGACAAATAACCCACAATTTCAGCACATATTCATCTTTTTTCTCAAACAAACATTTAAATTTGAAAATTTGCAAATATTTCAACAATTTTCTTGAAAGACTTGTTCAAAATTTTTCTATGCACTCAATTTCTTTCAAAAAGTTTCAAAATTTCAAAATTTTTCAATATTGCAGAAATCGCCCCCCAAACTTAAAAATGATGATATCCTCATTGTCAACTAAAAGGATAGGAAAGAGAATAGCTAACACCTATATAACACCATATTCACATCATTTACAACATTCAATATTCAACAAAAATTATGCCCTCAATGGCCTAAACAAGGCCTAGAAATGAGGTCATCACTAGCCATCAGTAGCTAGGAAATTAACAATCAAAGCAGGCAATTCATCAGACAGAGACAATTATATGAGACACTCAAGCTAGCTATTAGTAGCAAGAAAAATCATGTTCACATGTTAACAAGAGTGTCACAGAGCACTGGCCATCAGTAGCCAGCACCAAGCATGAGTTATTGAGTGTCCTGCAGCAGCATTCACACTTATATGCCAAACTTCAAAATATACCAATCCAAAACACACACCAAGAATATGCACATTAAGTACAAGCTATCAACAGATCAATCATAGGGCTAATTGGAGCTCAAGCAAAAGATAGAAGCAGTAGTTATCAATGCTATAACAGTCCTATAAAGAACACAAAATACACACAAAAAACTTGACAAAAATGAAATCAAACACAAGAAACAAACCTGACTGAAACTATCCCAAAAGAAAGGAAAATACCCCCAAACTTGAATTCTAATTAATCTAAAACTATCCACTGGGATTCCAAGCTTAAACCTATTCCTCATTGCCTTTACAATCATATGATCATCTTAAAAGGAAAATTTACCACAATTTTGATACAGCTAAACAAAACCATTTCATTGTAGTAAACCAAACAAAGCTTGTGAGTTCACGAAGAGATCACTTGAAAAGCAAGAGAAAAGCAAAAGGTCATAGTGTTAAGAAATTTTTATTTGTAGCAAATCGTTATTAGAAATCCAAATCAAAACTGAAATAACTAGAAGAATTTTATTTAAATGACCAACATCTTTTATCTTATCAAAATCAATTGTTCCAAAGCTTAAATTGGTTTCAGCACATGCAATCATCAGTAATTGCAGAAAACAAAAGAATCTCTAAATGATTCTTAAGCCCATCCTTAACTAAGTGAATAAAAATGTGGTTTTCCTATAATGAAATAGTTTAACACAGTTGAAGAACACAAATAGATTAATTAAGAAAAAGCTCACAAAGGTGCCAAATTGAGCCAAATTTTTCTAATTCATGCACTTCAAAGTATGTTCTAAAATCCTATGGAATTAGCCAATATTTGATGTTAAAATCAAGAAGACTCATATCCATGTATAGAGTAGTATGTGAAGGACTTTTTTTTTAACAATGAAGTTCAAATTCAGAGTAAACAGTAACCCAAAGATTTTAGAACATTAGCAGTTGGCAAGATGTGGATTTCCTTAATTACCCAAGTATGCTTAGAAAAATATGGCAAATGTATCACAATGAAACAACAACTTCCAGACTTATTTTTGTTTTTCTTTAAAGCAATCATTGCTCATTGCTTTTGACTAGGCCTCACATACCAAATTCAAGCCTAAGTTCCAATATGCCATGTAACATGAAAGAGTAGAACATCCTACATCGACCAGTATATGAACATAATTAAGAGAACATTTTCAAACATGGGAAATTTGACAAATTTCCACTTTTCAGGTGAAATCTTGCAGGTTCATAGTTAAATTCAAAAAGTTAGGATTTTGATGAAAGATGTGGTTCTATTAGAGAATGCAACTGCTAGAATTCAGAATTCAATTATAGTCTTTAGTTCTCATGAAAACCAATCATATACTGAGGGAGCTAGGAAATTGAGAGATCTAACTTGTTCAACTTAGAAACTACCCAAGAAAGTAATGCACATACTAATCCTCATATCAAACAATATTAGTGCAAATGTGGATTTAATCATAGCCACAAATGTGGATGAAGGACATGAGAATTTCAAATTCATAACCACAAGGCCTTCATTTTGCCTCCCTATGCACAATGTCAACACAAATCTAACATAACCCCAAACAGAACATAGATAAAGAACATAAGAATTACCTTAGAGAAGAACAAAAGTACACTGTAACAGAGAAGCAAAAGACACAATCACAAGCAACTAGGGGCTGAATACTGAGACCCTGACTTGAACTCTGCTTCTAAGTTGCTATAGCAGAAATCTAAAGCTGAAACTGTCGGCTATAGAGACAACCGAGAGCATGAAGGAGTGAGGGAAAAGGAAAGTGATGATGGCAACTGTTGGTGGTACTAGAAATATGATTTTAGTGACCAGGAAAATGGAACAAGAGAGAGAGAGGATAGAGGTATGGTCAGGCTAAGAGGTAAACACTGTAAATGTGATAGAGGATGGTGGAGGTAGAGTGAGAAGGTGACTGAGATAGAGGTATGCAGTGACAGAAGATGGAGGGAAGAGACGAAGGTGCGATGAAATAAAAGGGAAATCCAAGGCGGCTGGTGACAACTGGAGTTAATGACAATTCTGACTATGGAAGAAGTAGAGAGTTTGGTGATGGAAGAGTAAAACAGAGACTAAGGCGTAGAGGAAGACAGTAGTGAAGGTGGCTCTAATCGTCCGATAAAAAGGAGCATTTGTGTCTGTCATTGTTCAATCTGAGCAAGAGAGGATAAGGGAGACCAAGATATGACGGGGAAGAAGGGAGATGAAGAGAGAGATCGAAAGTGACAGGGAGTAAGTGATAGTGGTGGGTTATAGTGGTCTCGGTATGAGAGTGGTGGATCTAGGGTTTTGGCAATCATAAGAGAATGAGAGTAACGATGGGGGAGGATGCTTATGAAGGATGTGAGATTTAAGGTTTAAGAAGAGGAGGGAAATGACAATTAGGATTAGGGATTTGAATTAATGGGATAAATATGGATCTAATGGTGGGCCAAGTTCAAAGAGACGAAATTGGAATAAGATGGAAAATAAAAGGGTGACGGTGGAAAGATAAATGTTTTTATTTATTTATTATTTATTTTTTTTATTTTTTAAATTTAAAAAATGGAAAAGTAAATTTATACAATTTTAATTTTTTTTAGATTTCTAGGGTTTTTTTATTATTATTAATTTTTTTAAAAAATATATATATATTATATCTCTCTTTCCTTTTTTTTAAGTCAAAGACACCCAGAAGAACACATAAAAGCAAAAACATATTAGCTTCATCATACACCTTATGTGCTGAAGCTAATGACACAGAGAGTGCTTCCTTGGCATAGGGAAATTGGCTTCAGCCAAGTCTTGTGTGCTGAAGCTTTTAACACAGAGAGCAAACATTTGTGAAAGGCATAATTTGGCTTCAGCCAACACCCAGTGTGCCGCAGCACATTACACAGTGAGCAAATGACTTCAGAAAAACACCAAATTGGCTTCAGCACATGCTTTGTGTGCTGAAGCCAATTATTGACAGATTCAAATAGCAGAACAAACATCACAACCCTACCCAAAACTCATCTAAACACCATCCAACAAGTATCATGCATCCATTCAAACACCAAAATCAGCTCAGCATATCAACATCTAATACAACACCAAAAATGCACTATGAACATGAGGATAATGATAACATTCACTAGCATCACATAACTTTAAACATTTAAATATTACTACCATAAATTCATGTCATCCATAATTCATATGAGAGTTAGCATCAACCACATTCTCAAGGTAGCCTCAGTACTATCCAAAATTGACTAATAATCCTATATGCACTCTAAAATTTTATATATAAGCTCATAGTTAAGTAGACTTCCTTGAAATGCATCTCTTATATCCTTCCACCAACTTCATGCTCTATCCCAAAAAATCCCCCCTTTGCATTAGCTTTTTCTCATTCCTCATCGAGTACCTTTCCTTCCTACAAAACACAAAGATCAAACATAAATTTACCAAAACACACCAAAAAACACAAAAATGACAAGATTGAGTTTAGAACTTGGGTTGCCTCCCAAGAAGCGCTTAGTTTATAGTCTTTAGCCTAACTCTTCATCTTCTTAAGTTACATCATCTATATGTAAGGTGAAAACTTGATTGTTCACCTCTCCACCGCAATTGTGCTTTAATCCATGGCCACTATCTTGAAATGCCTCACGGTCTTCATTTCTCAACCCAACCACACTAGAGGTATATGCTTGTATCTTTACAACCTCAGTAGCTTATTCAATAACTCTTTTATATGCTTTTAGAATTTTCAAAAGTTGTTCTTCTCATTGAATGTCTAATTGTGAAGATATACACACTGGTAGATTGTTGTCTCCCAAATAGTCATGTTAAAAGTTATAAGGTAGCTTCTTCAAATTATGGGGCCATACCTCTTTAATAGATGACTTTAGAGATGGTCTATCAAGGGAAGACAAATTTAACAATTCCAATGGTACCTAACTCTTAAGATCAGTCGGTATTGCCCTCAAGACACCTATGCCTTCTTCCACCTCTTGACCCTTTATTTGAACTTCTAATGACATGGTTCCAACAAGCTCATTATGAATTGGTTTATTGAATTCCTCTTGTTCTACTTGCTCCACTGTGTCAAATAAGAAGCATTGTCTAGCCTCATTGGGAGACTTCATTATCTTGTTCATATTAAAAGTCATATGCTTATCTTTAATTCGCATCGTAATTTCACCCTTTTCAACATCGATCAAGGTTCTAGCAATTGCTAAAAATGGACACCTAAGATTAGGGGAATGTTTCAATCTACTTCACCATCAATGATAATGAAATCTATCAGAAAGATGAATTTATCCACTTTGACCAAAATATCTTCAGTAATCCCTTTAGGTTGAGAAGTACTCCTATCCGTAAAGAGAAGTATAATAGTAGTGTGTTTTGGCTCTCCCAACCTTAATTAGTTGTAAACAGCAAGGGGCATCAAATTCACACTCACACCTAAGTCACAAAGAGCTTTATCACTGAAATTAGTCCCAATATTACAAGGGATGTAGAAACTCCCTGGATCCTTAAGTTTAGGTAGCAACTTCCTTTGAATAACGGCACTATATTCTTTAGTTAAAGCTATAGTTTCATACTTACTAATCTTCTCTTCTTAGATAAGGTGTCTTTGAGAAATTTAGCATATTTGGGCATGCTCTCCAATGCTTCAGCAAAAGGAATATTAATATGAAGTTGTTTAAACATATCCAGAAACTTCTTAAACGAAGTATCCTCTTCCTTCTTCTTGAATCTCTGAGGGAATGGAAGTGGAGGTATCACAACATTAGAGATAGGTGCCTTCCTCTTCTTCTTATCTATACTTTCAAGTGCAATGGGCTTGCTTTTCACCACATTATCAAGATTCTCATCTATATGTTTCTTCTTTTTGCTTTCTTCTTCTTCTACTATTCCGTTATCGACCTCTGTCAATAACCACATGATCCTCCTTCTTGGGGCTTGGTTTACTTGAGCTAGGCACATCAGGTAACACTTTGCCACTTCTTAAGTAAATGGCATAGCATTCCTTTTTTCCATTATGTTTTAGATTGGGAATTGTATTACTAGGGAGTCCACTTCTTGACATAGCATTCATTTGTGATGCTAATTTCCCCATTTATACTTCAAGAATTTTTATAGTGGTTGGATGGAGAGAGAAAGTAGCCTTATTTTCAGCCCTTAAAGATTCAAGATTAGTCAAGATTTAAGCTAGAATTTTGTCTATTTTAGAATCCTCTTCCTTAACAGGAATTTACCTTGATTGCATTTGAAAGCTTGGTGGAGGAGTAGGTTTAGTGCCAGACGTAGACTCATGTGATAGATTCAAGGTGTTACCTTGACTCCATAAAAAATTAGGATGAGCTCTCCAAGCATGATTGTAGGTTTGTTAATAAGGGTTGCCTTAAGGATATTGAAACTTACTCATATAGTTGATAGATTCAGTACCCATGTATAGAGGACAATGGTCAAGCATATGGACATCATTGCAGTGATCACATACAATTAAGGTGGCATGAACAAAATCCACACCTTGAGAAGTACTCTTTTGCATTTGAGACTCTAGCACATCAAAACGCTTATTCAAAGTAGATAAAATAGTTGCAATTTGTAAGGAAGAGTCTTCTTTTGTAGTAGGTATGGCTTGGATAGTCTTCCTATCATTTCCTTGAGTGTTATTTGCAAATAGTTGATCCAAGAGCCTAATCACCTCAATAACAGGAACATTCTGGTAACCTCCATTGGTCATAGAATCAACTATTGCCTTCGATTGAGGATTAAGATGAGTACAACAGATTTGTACTACTACCTATTTGTCCAACCCATGATTAGAGCATTGCTTCATCAACATCTTGTATCTCTCCCAAGTGGCATAAAGATGCTCATATGGATGTTGTCTAAAACTCAGAAATTCATCCCTAGCTTCTACAGATTTGTCATCAGAAAAGAACTGAGCTCTAAACTTAGCCTCAAGATCATCCTAAGAGTTGATAGATCCTTCCGAGAGATTGTTGAACCAATCTCTAGCCTTCCCTTATAGAGAGAGAGGGAATAGCCAAAACCTTAAAACATCTTAGGGAACTCGATTTTGCTTGAAGGAATCACACACTTCCAAGAAGTACATCAAGTGCTTATTGGCATCTTCATTGTAGAGACCATAGAACATCACATGCATTTGTAGCATTGTAATCATGACCGGTGACAAATCCCTATTTTTATTATATATTTTTGTACTTTAATTGGGGATTTTGTTATGATAATTGAGCTTAAAATGGCTTAGTTGTGCTTAATTAAGATTAAGAATAAATATATTAAATTAGGCTTAAAAAGAGCAAAATTGTCATAAAAATTGTAATTACTCTTAATCATTTATTTTTTAGAAGATTTGATGTTAGGTTAATTATTTTTATTTTTAGATACTTGAAAAATGGGATTAAAACTGAAAATGACAGTTTGGGGCTCAAACGTGCAAAATGTAACTTAGGTCCCATGAATTTTGAAAAGGCCATTTTGGTCCACGAATTGAAACACAGCATTTTGGCATAGGTAAGATCTGAATTAATTTCAGAATTGAATTGTAGAGAAGAAGGAGGTGGACTTCAGAAAAACAGAGATCAGTGAGCCGCAAGGGAGACCTTCCTTTTCTCCTTGACCTGCTTCTTCTTCCCTCGCCAACGGCCAGTGCTTGACTGACACCACAGATCCTTGCCGTCACGAGCTTCTTTCACTGTCCACTATAGACAGCCACAGAAGAGAAGAATGGAGAGTGGATGAGAGCATCAGTGAGACTAAAGACAGAGCTGAGGGAGCGGACGCAGGGCAGCGAGCTTTTTTCACTGTTCACCTCCACTAATGCCACACCACCTTTTCCCTCCAGAACTTCAACTGTCATCCCAGTCTCGGAACCACCTTTGCTATCACCGAAAACTAAGATTACGGTTCCCCTGGATTGTTATTTTATAATTGCTTTCAGCTCACGACATAATCCTAGTTTAATTGCCCATTAATTCTGTGTCTCATGAGGTTGTTATTCATGGCTGTGGTTTTGAAGTTGACAATGATGTGGTTTACTGAAGCTATTATCATGAGGGGCAACAACTAATTTTCCCATTTCCTAGAGCAAGGATCGAGTCTTGATGCTTGGAGCTAAAAAGGGGAGTTTTTTTTACTTTATTAGCTTGACTATATATTTATGATTTCTTTGGTTTAAAGAATTGTAATTTATAGTTAAGACTAATATATTTGGTTTGATTTCTGTTTGAACTAATTTGTGATTTGAATTAGTTTATGTTGAATATTGTGCTCATCAATATATGTGGTTACATATATGTTTCATTGTAATTCTCTTGATTCTCTATTATCTTGCATGGTATTATTTAAATATTGAGTTGACTTTGGAATTGCATCGAACCAATTGCATTAATTAATTTAAATCACACACTAAGAGTGCTTAATAACATCTCTAGAGTAGGGGTTCCTCTCTTTTGGTGTTAGACCCATTGATTGATGGGGATTGGTATTTTAAAGAACTTAGTGATTTCATAAATTGCATCCAAAGTGGTTTTTAATAGTGTTTTATGAAGTGATTATTTCTAGGTCTAGGAATAATCATTTATCAATGCACTATACTCAACGGTGTTTGATGTAATATCCCAATTCGGGATTAAGGGCTAATGACTCTGATAATTATTGTAATTAGTGTAATTAAGCGCTTTTGGGAATTAATGTGATGTGATTTTGGTATACATGTGTATGGTACTTAAGATCAAGGGTTGTGATTCTTTGACTATAGGTCAGAATCCTATGCTTTGCGATTGTGTGAGCTCATGAAGGAATAAGTAGGATGGTGACAAGTGGAATTTGGTGAGCCATTGGATGTAGCACAAGAAGACAAAATAGCACTTTTTCCTCTCTCCTCTCTCTCCTATTTGGTGGAAGTATGTATGGGAGGTGAGGGAAGGCTTGCTCATCACCATCATTTCATCTCCCATATTCTCTCTCCTCTTTCTCCATAGTTTCCCATGATCAAGGGAAAAGGAAGAAGAAAAGGTGAGATTTTGATGCTTTATTTGATCTCTAATGCCCTAAATCTCTTCTCTAAAGATATGCATCTCATTGAGAGCTTCAACTTGGTAATTTCATAATCTTGAAATAGTGGTGATTTGTGTGTTGGTCAAAATTAGAAGTTGGAGAATCGAGATTATGGATTTGGCAAAGTAAAGAGGCAGACATTTAGTGCATTTTGATGTATGTTTTGTGATTTTTGATAAAGTTTGTGAAAATCTAGAAAATTTGCCCTAGCTTATGTCCATTTTTGGATATATGAGTTTCATTGTGTTTGATGTTGGAAATGATCTATTGTGAAGATATTTGAGTATTGGATTTAGTTTGGAATGTGGGAAATGAATTCAATGAAACTGGACATTGGTTGTGTTATAGAGACCTAAGAGCATGATTGTGGTCAAAAAGGTTTTTGGGGTGTTTGAGAGGTTACCAATGTGTTCCCTAGTTAGTGCTAAGTGTGTGTGAGCTTTTGGTAGAGTTTGGGAACCATTAGGTATGAATTTGACCATCTGGTATTTTCTGATATTTTCTGCGTTTCTGGTCTCTGATGCACAACACTCGAGCAGGGGAAGATCATGCTCGAGTGCTGTGTGCATTTTCCCTTTTACTGCTTTGAGTTTTGGTTGGGTTCTTTGAATGAGGCTCGAGTGCACTTCCTTGTTCTCGAGTGAAGGATGATCATGCTCGAGTGAGCTTGGGTTTGCTCGAGTTGGGGTTGTCTTGGGTCTTCACTCGCTGGTTGATGTCCAAGAGTATGCTCTGACACTCGCAAGCATAGTCGTCTGACCAGAGTGCAGGGTTTCATGCTCGAGTGAGCTGGTGCCTCTAGTGTGGTTTGTGCTCTCGGGTTGTCACTCGTTGTGTTGCACTTCGGGTACTCGAGCATAATTAGGGTCATCACCAGAGTGCAGAGCTTGGTGCTCGAGTAATGTGAGCACATTCTGGTTGTTCTTGTTGCTCATTGTCAAGCACTCATAGGTGAGAGTCATTCTCACCCGAGCACAAGTCTCTCATCACTCGAGTGAGGTCGTCTTCACTCGAGTGAGGTTGTCAGAAATCAGTGTTGTGCCTTTGAAAAAGGGGTCTTTGAGGTAGTTTCTTTCAACCCTTTAGGCATATGTTTAGGCCTCTATTAGTCACTTAAAGAGTCCTAAATGATAACCAACTAAGTGTATTATGAAATTAAGAACTTGGAAAAGAGATTGATCGGTTGTCCCTAATTTGGTATAGGATTTGACATCTGTCGCCCTCGTGAGACTACGATACCGGAGCTAGTCAGGAAAGATACAGGTAGTGACTCTTGCTTTATACCTTATGTGATGCATTATATTGTGTTATATCATTATGATTTGATGTGATGATTTCGTATGCTGCAAGATATGTGTAATTGTGGAAGCACCGTTATACCAATAGTCCCTGAGTCGCTAACAACGGTTCGGGTAAGGGCTGTGTGCCTTCCCGACGGTAAAAGGGGATGAGGTTAGGGTGTGATATATGTGATTATGTGGGCTGAAAGGCTAATTGTGAGCCAAAAGGCTATTTGTGAAGGCCGACGGGCCAATTGTGAAAGCCGAAAGGCTATATGTGAGCCGTAAGGCTATTCGTATGCACTGCCATACCAACAGTCCCTGAGTCGCTACGGGTTAGGACGGTGTGCCTTCGCGGCGGTAAAAGTGGATGAGGGTGGAGTATGATTTGTGTTGCTGATATGAGATGATTTGTTTACATGCTATGTGATTACATGTGGTATGAATAATTTGTTACTACTTGGATTCTTTAGAATCTCATTCTTTCCAAATGACTAACCTTTTCAGACAGGGCGAGTGGCTTGAAAGGGAAGCGGACAACCAGGAGTAGTTAGGATTACTCCGAGACTTTAGTGGTACTGGGTTATCTTTGTTTTGGTTTTGGGATTACCAAGTGTATATGAGATATAAATGAATATTTCGGACATGTAATCCCCATTTTGGGAACCTTAAACCCATTATATATATGTAAGTAACCTGGGGTTTACCGGGATTCTAGTTTCCTCACTTTGATATTTATTATGTGATTTGATTTCTCAAGTAGTTATATCCGCCCGTGAATGTGAGACCAAGATTAATTACATTTTGAATTGATTTTTTTTGAAATACCCCATCTCTTAGATGCGGGATTATAAATTTTTATTTCGTCTTATTGGTCTTTATTTCACTAAAATTTCAAAATCCGGATGTAATTACGGTGAGGGGGTTACATTTTTGGTATCAGAGCTGTAGTTCCTGGCAAGGGTAGAGTTTGCTAGGATAGCTCCCATATTTGGTCTTAGTGATAGAAGATCTTTGTGAATGACTATTGTATACACATATGTGCTTTGTTATATGGATATACATGTTTGTGGAATTATGTGTATACTATAATTGTTGGATTAATGGGGTGAGTCCTTTGTAGAATGAAAAGAACATCAAAAGGTCACCCCAGAGTACAACAAGAAAATCCCAAGGTGGAGGTTGTCAATGAGAATCCACTGGACCCGATGCAAGAGTTAACAGGTCTGATAAGATATCAGCGGGATATGATAGCTAAGCTTAAAGAGGAGCTCAGAGCTGAAAAAGCAAAGAATAGTGAGGGCCGGCGGGGTCAGTTTACTCAAGAAGAAACCTGGGAAGAGACTGTTGAAGGGTCGGCAAGACTGTTAGAGTCACCACCCCATGTGATTCCAAATTAAGAATCCTATGGAGTGCTGGCTAAAGAAGAAAGAGACCTTCAGTTTTAGGTCTCCAGATTCTGTAAACACCTACCTCCTGCATTTAAGGGGAAATTTGATTCTCAGGCGGCTGAAGATTGGGTAAACCGTCTTGAGAAAATCTTTGAAGTACAGAGTGTCTCTCAAAAGTGAAAGCCAAGTTGGCGGTGTACAAGCTTGAGGGAGATGCAGACCGCTGGTGGTGGAACATTGCTTTGTCTTTGAGGAGTAAGAACATGCCATTGACCTGGGAGGTGTTCCAACAACACTTCAGTGAGAAATATTTTCCCAAGTCGGTGAGGCTTGAGAAGGAGACCGAGTTCCTGAATATCAAGCAAGGGGACATAGAGTCATTTGATGAGTACTTGTCCCGATTCACCCGAATGTCCCGATATTCCTCTTATCTTCAAAAGATGGATGATAAGGAGTTGAGCTCAGACTTGCTTATCCGGGGTTTGAGGCGCAATATGAGAAAGAGAATAGCCACTCATCAGTTTTCCAAGTTCAACAAGGCTGTTGAAGAATGTCGGATTACAAAGAGTAATCTGAGAGAGTTGTATCCGGGTAAAACTGCTGGTGGTTATAGTGAGCCCAATAAGGGCGGTGCTCCTCAGAACCGAAAGGGTTCGGGATCATCTTCGTTTAGGGGCAGTGGTAAGAAGCCTTATCAGCCTAGAGATCGTGAACCCCAGAAATTTGGGACTGAGTGGAAATGTCATCGCTGTAATCAGTCACATTATGGAAAGAATTGTCGGGGTAAAATGATTTGTTTTAACTGCAAGCAACCTGGACATCTTTCTAGAGATTGCTAGCGACCGTAAGCAGAGCAGAGGCCGAGGGCTCAGGGCCGAGTATTTGCTATGACTCATGAAGAAGCCTGGAAGTCTCCAGAGCTGATACAAGGTACAGTTCTTCTTAATGGATTTGTGTTACAAGTATTGTTTGACTCGGGTGCAAGTCACTTCTTTATTGCATATGAGTGTGTGAACCGCCTGGGTATGAATGTGTATAAGTTACCATTCGATCTAATTGTGTCAACACCGATAGGTGTGAATGCTGTATCCACTGAAGCCTGTTTGAATTGTGTTATAACTGTATAGGGTCATGAGTCTGTGGTATATCTGATTTGTTTACCGCTCTGCCAATTGGAAGTCATATTAGGTTTTGATTGGTTGAGAGCAAATGATGTGTTGTTAGATTGTGGGAACAAGAGGATAGTGTATCCTGTATCTCAAAAAGTTGAGGATGAAAATATCAGTCTAAATTTCCTTTCAACAGCTAAGGCTGAGAAATATTTGCAAAAGGGTTGTCAGGGATATATAGTTTTCTTTTCTGTACAAGGACAAACAAGTGAGCCTTTGAGTAGTATACCCATAGTGAATGAATTCCCTGAGGTTTTTCCCGATGACTTAAGTGGATTACCTCCTGAGAGGGAAGTTCAGTTTCCGATTGACATTGTGCCTGGAGCGGGTTCTATATCTAAAACCCCATATCGTATAGCCCCAAATGAAATGGCAAAGTTGAAGAAGCAGATTGAAGATTTGCTTGAGAAAGGGTTTATTAGACCCAGTGTGTCACCTTGGGGTGCTCCAGTTTTGTTTGTGAAAAAGAAAGACGGGAGTCTTTGTTTGTGTATCAACTATAGAGAGTTGAATAAGATTACCGTCAAGAATAAGTACCCTCTCCTTAGAATTGATGATTTGTTAGATCAACTATCTGGTTCATGTGTCTTTTCGAAGATTGATCTAAGGTCGGGGTATCATCAGCTGTGAGTAAAAGCAGAAGATGTTCTGAAAACTACTTTCCGGACTAGGTATGGTCACTATGAGTTTTTGGTAATGCCATTTGGGCTAACCAATGCGCCTGCGGTTTTCATGGATTACATGAACCATATTTTTTGACAATACCTAGATCAGTTTGTTGTGGTATTCATTGATGACATTTTGATATACTCTAAGAGCAGAAAAGAGCATGAGCATCATTTGAGAATTGTGTTGAAGACATTGCGTGAAAAGCAACTCTATGCTAAATTGAGTAAGTATGAGTTTTGGCTACCATAAGTGAAATTCTTAGGCCACGTTATCTCGTAAGAAGGGGTCTCTATGGATCCTAGTAAAGTGGAAGTAGTACTGGACTGGAAGAGGCCAGAATCTGTGGCAGAAGTATGCAGTTTGCTAGGTCTTACTGGTTATTGTCGGAGATTCATTCAAAATTTCTCCCGTATTGCGTTGCCGATGACCAAGCTCACAAGAAAAGATCAGCCATTTGTGTGGGATGAGAAATGTGAAAATTGTTTTGTGGAGCTGAAGGAGAGGTTTGTTAGAGCAAGTGTTTCACTCATGAGGGGGTGAATTGGGTGATACTAAAATTTCGTTGCAAATATTAAAACTTGACGGTGAATATAAAGCAGTAAAGAGTAAGGAGAAATATCACCGAAGTGTACACCGGGAGTTATACTGGTTCGGTCACAACCACTTTGACCTACGTCCAGTCCTCAGAGCTTCTCTGAGAGTTTCACTATAACTTCCAAGATTCAGTGGGTTCTTGGCACCTCAGTACAAGCAAGTTCCTTCGTCTGGACACTTGCTCCCCCTTACAAGCTGTAATCTAATCCCCAACTTAAGGTTCTACAACCTTAAGTTACCTCAATAACAAATATTGAGTTTGAATGAAATATCTCTCTCACAGAGTGAATAAGAATCACTGAAGTACAGAGTTACAAATATGTGTAAAACAGAGTATGAACTTGATGATACGTTCGTGTGTGTGTTCTTGTTCTTTTCTTCTCTATTTGGATGTTCCCATACATATATGTGTGTTAGTAATGACCGTTGGAACATTTTCTTCTCGTTCGTTAGAGAGTGCACAACCACTGTTGACTTTTCCAGTTTTTGAAAAATATCCGTTTGCGGTAGGTGGCGATAGGTAGTGTTTGAACGTTGCATTTGACTTTCCTTATTTAGTAAGATCTCTTCATCGTTTATCTGTAGATATGCTAGGAATACTAATACAATGAAAGGTTAATCACATAGGAAACAAATCAATGAACATTGGACAGATTTATGAATTTCTAAACTTGCATACTCGAGTAGTTACTCGAGTATTCATTAAAGTTTACTTGATTACTTACTCGAGTATCATCGTGAGAGTATTGATGAACTGCAAGTTAATAAATGAGCATTGCTTTACTCGGGTAGTGAATAGAGTAAACAAAATTACAAACCTATGGAAATACCTATTTACTCGGGTACTTACTCGAGTATGGCACACTTTACTTCATAGGTTACTCAAGTAGCTAGTCGAGTAAACTCTCAAATAAAATTTATGTTACTCGATGCTTTACTCCAGTAATGTTGGCAGGATTTCAAGGCCGAGAGCACTTCAAGTTTGATTACCATGTTACTCGAGTACTTACTCGAGTAAACACAAATTTTCAGTATAGCTTACTCAGGTAGTGACTTCAAGTTCTCTTCCAACTAACTCAGCATACTTGAGTAGTGACTTAAAGTGAAGTATGAGAAAAGCATTTCATGTTATTCGAGTATTACCTTCAGGTTTTGACTTACCATAGTGAGTTACTCGAGTAGCTCCTCGAGTAACATTGGCAGGGTTGAAAATGCCGAGAGCAACACATTTCTTGAAACAGAGTAACTCGAGTACAGACTCGAATATCATTGGCAGGGTTGAAAATGCCGAGAGTAACTGGAAGTCTTTGACATGGTTACTTGAGTACTTACTCGAGTAACGTTAGCAGGGCGAGAGCAACTGCCAGTGATTTACCTGGTTACTCGAGTAGCTCCTCGAGTAACGTTGGCAGGCCGAGAGCAACTTTGAGTCATTTACCTTCTTACTCGAGTACTTACTCAAGTAAAGTTGGCAGGTTACTTGAAGGTTGACCTGGTTACTTCAAGTTTCTGTCTCATTACTCGAGTACGTACTCGAGTAACCCTTTAGAAAACTTGCCAGTGATGAAGTTTCTCAGCTTTTTCTCTTAGCCTTTCTTCATTACTCCAATGCTTACTTTAAGGAATGATTTGCCCTGTTATTACTTTGTTCAAACTTATTTGTTTATCAAATCTTTTTCATACTATCCTTTGTTATCATCAAAACATAAGAGATCTAACAAGGTTGACTACGGTACCTGTATTGATTTTGCTCGATCCCAGTTTGACATATGTTGTGTATTCTGATGCCAGTGAGCAGGGATTAGGGTGTGTCCTTATGCAGCAGGGACGTGTGGTGGCCTACGCCTCTCGACAGCTCAAACCTCATGAATTGAATTACCCCACTCATGATATGGAGCTTGCGGCTATTGTGTTTTCCTTGAAGATTTGGAGACATTATTTGTATGGTGTGACTGTGGAACTGTATTGTAACCACAAGAGTCTCAAGTATCTATATAATCAGAAAGAATTGAATATGAGACAACGGCGTTGGATGGAGTTGCTTAAGGACTACAACCTGGAAATTAAATATCATCCGGGTAAGGCAAATATAGTCGCTGTTGCTCTTAGTCGAAAGACTGTGTTTGTGGCAGCTATGATGATACAAGAGGGGAAGTTGATTGTTGATTTTTGAGATATGAATTTGTCAAACCAAATCATCTGTGCCAACTATACTGTTTCCTAAGGGGAAAGTGATTTAAGAGCTGAGATTGAAGAGGCTCAGAGGCAAGATGAATGGATACAACATAATTTGACTAGAATAGAATGGGGAGAAGCTTAGGGCTATGATGTGTCACCTAGTGGATTGATTCGTTATCAGAAGAGAATTTGTGTTCCACTTAAGGCAGAATTGAGACAGAAGATCTTAGATGAGGCACATAAGAGCTGATACACTCTTCATCCTGGTATGACCAAGATGTATCATAATTTGAAATCTGTGTATTGGTGGCCGGGAATGAAGAGTGATGTGACGAAATATGTGGCGAGGTGCCTCACATGTCACAAAGTGAAGATTGAGCACCAAAGATCGCTTAGTTTGTTCCAAAGTCCTAAAATTCTGGAATGGAAATGGGAAAGTGTGACCATGGATCTTGTTATGGGATTGCCCAAGATCAAGAATTTTGATGCGATCTGGGTTATTGTAGACCGGTTAACGAAGTCGGCGCACTTCTTACCGATCAGTGCTAGTTACTCACCGGACAAGCTAGCAGAGATTTATATTCATGAGATTGTGAAGCTCCATAGCATACCGAAGAATATCATCTCCGATTGTGATCCACGTTTCACATCGAGATTTTGGAGGGCATTGCATGAGGCACTGGGTACTCAATTGAGATTCAGTACAGCCTATCATCCTCAAAAAAATGGACAGTCAGAGAGGACTATTCAGACCTTCGAGGATATGTTGCGGGCATGTGTTCTCGACTTTAAAGGGAGTTTGGATCGTTTTCTTCCACTTGCTGAGTTTGCATACAACAATAGCTATCATGCGAGCATTCAGATAGTGCTGTATAAAGCGTTGTATGGGAGAAAATGCCAATCACCATTGTGTTGGAATGAATTGTCCGAGCGGAAGCTCTATGGGCCGGATCTTGTTGACTAAACCTCAGCCCAGATTCAAATCATTCGTAAGAGGCTTCTTGCAGCTCAAAGTCAGTAGAAAAGTTATGCAGACAAGAGGAGAAGGCCTCTAGAATTTGTGGTTGGTGACCATGTGTTTCTGAGAGTATCTCCTGTTACTAGTATTGGGTGAGCCATCAAGAGAAAGAAGTTGAGCCCAAGGTATATAGGTCCTTTTGAGATCCTTGAGAGGATTGGGCCTGTTGCATATCGAGTAGCCCTACCCTCAAACTTGAGCAGACTCTATGATGTATTTCATGTTTCCCAATTAAAGAAGTATCAACCAGATCCATCTCATGTCGTTAAGTATGAGGATGTAGAGTTGCAAGAAAACTTCACGTATGCGGTGGAGCCAGAGCAGATAATTGATCGAGAGGAATACTGGCTCAGACACCGGAGTATTCCTTATGTGAAATTTATCTGGAAGGGTATGACCCTGCGGGAAGCAACTTGGGAAGCAGAAGAGGATATGCATAGGCGATATCCGGAGTTTATGGCTCAAAGGGTGTAGCAAATTTTGAGGGCGAAATTTATTTGACAGGGGGATAATTGTAATATCCCAATTCGGGATTAAGGGCTTATGGCTCTGATAATTATTGTAATTAGTGTAATTAAGCGCTTTTGGGAATTAATGTGATGTGATTTTGGTATACATGTGTGTGGTATTTAAGATCAAGGGTTGTGATTCTTTGACTATGGGTTGAAATCCTATGCTTTGCGATTGTGTGAGCTCATGAAGGAATAAGTAGGATGGTGACAAGTGGCATTTGGTGAGCCATTGGATGTAGCACAAGAGGACAAAATAGCACTTTTTCCTCTCTCCTCTCTCTCCTATTCGGTGGAAGTTGTTAGAGCAAGCGTTTCACCCAAGAGGGGGGTGAATTGGGTGATCTTAAAAATTTCGTTGCAAATATAAAATTTGACGTTGAAATTAAAACATGAAAGAGTAAGGAGAAATATCACCGAAGTGTACACCGGGAGTTATACTGGTTCGGCCACAACCACTTTGACCTACGTCCAGTCCTCAGAGCTTCTCTGAGAGTTTCACTATAACTTCCAAGATTCAGTGGGTTCTTGGCACCTCAGTACAAGCAAGTTCCTACACCTGGACACTCGCTCCCCTTACAAGTTGTAATTCAATCCCAACTCAAGGTTCCACAACCTTAAGTTACCTCAATAACAAATATTGAGTTTGAATGAAATAACTCTCTTACAGAGTAAATAAGAATCACTGAAGCATAGAATCACAAGTATAATGGAAAACAGAGTAATGAACTTGATGATACGTTCGTAAGTGTGTTCTTGTATTTTTCTCTGTTCAGATGTCCACATATATATAGATACGTTGGTAATGATTGCTGGAACATATTTCTTCATGTCCGTTGGAGCGTGCGCAGCCATTATTGACTTCTCCAGTTTTTGAAAAAACATACGTTATGGTAGGTGACGGTCGATGACATTTGAGCATTGCTTTTGACTTTCCTTATTTGGTAAGATCTCTTCATTATTTACCTGTTGAAATGCTAAGTACACTAATATAATGAAAAGTTAATCAAATAGGAAACAGAACAATGACCGTTGGAATGATTTCAAACTTTCTGGGTCTGCTTACTCGAGTAGCTACTCGAGTATCACATGAAGGTTACTCGAGTACTTACTCGAGTATCATCGGGAATTCTTAATTTAACTTCAAGTCAATGAGCAAATACAAGAATACTCGGGTAGTGCATGGAATAACCAATTTTCAAACCTTTGGAAATGTCCGTTTACTCGGGTACCACCTCGAGTAAGGCACTCATAACTTTATGAGTTACTCGGGTACCAACTCGAGTAAAGCTTCAAATAACTTCTGATTACTCGATGCCCTACTCCAGTAATGTTGGCAGGATTTCAAGGCCGAGAGCACTCACCTTGTTACTCGGGTATGGACTCGAGTAATGCACTAATTTTTGCATAGGTTACTCGGGTACCACCTCGAGTAATTGTACTTCATTTGCATGACTTACCCTGGTACTGACTGGAAGTTTCCCTTGAAAATATTTCAGCATACTCGGGTACTTACTCGAGGAATCCACTTAAAATACAACATTAGATACTTGCATACGAGAGTAAGAACTAGAGGAAAATGAGATAAAAAGATATGAAGTTAATCGGGTACTACCTTCAAGTTTTAACTTACCTTAGTGAGTTACTCGAGTAGCTCCTCGAGTAACATTAGCAGTAGTACTAAGTGCCGAGAGCTCCACATTTTCAGAAACAGGGTTACTCGAGTAGCTCCTCGAGTATCGTTGGAAACTTGAAGGCAACTGGAAGTTTTTCACATGGTTACTCGTGTAGCTCCTCGAGTAACATTGGCAGGCCGAGAGCAACTCCAAGTTTTTACTTGGTTACTCGAGTAGCTCCTCGAGTAACATTGGCAGGCCGAGAGCACCTTGAAACTTTTTGCACTATTACTCGAGTACCTACTCGAGTAACGTTGGCAGTTTATTGGAAGTTGTCTTTGGTTACTTCAAGTTTTGTCTCATTACTCGAGTAGCTCCTCGAGTAATGCCTTAGAAAACTTGCTTCTGATCAAGTTCCTCAGCATTTTCTCTTGGTCTATCTTCATTACTCCAATGCTTACTTCAAGTGATGGTTGTTCCTGTCATTACTTTGTCCAAACTTGTTTATTAATTATTTCCTTTTCAAACCATACTTTTGTTATCATCAAAACATGAGATCTAACATTCTCCCCCTTTTTGATGATGACAAAACTTGGTGATTTTGAACATGGTTTTTCAAATTGAATTCTTAATTAAATATGTCTTTTTAAGTTTGAATATCCCTTGCATACATAACAACTTCATTAGTCCAAACATGTATCATAATTCAAAACTTTAATGAACTTAAAATGAAATCATAACACACTTGTATTGAACTTAAAACTTTCAAATTACAAGATAAAGTTCAAAATGAAATCAAAATGCTCCCTAAAATCCCATGTACACCCAAATACCCAAAATAAACTAGGACACATTCACAAAATCACTTCTCAAGCTTCTCCCCCTTTTTGGCTTCATCAATTAAGTGGAGGGCTAGGAGGTTTGACCATGGAAATGGGTGTCACTGGGAAGACCATGGAATCATCTGAGTCTAAAGAATCAAATGAACTAGAGGGCACAGGGTCAGGCAGATGAACTGGAGGGATATGAATGTCATCGCCAGGAGGAGAAGGTTGGAAGACAACCATAGTAGAGGTTTCTCCTTCTGGGGTGGTCTGAGTCACAGGAGTAAGATGTTCAGGTGAGGAAGAGAAAGAAATTTCCTCTGTTTGGGTAGGAGAGGGAATAGGTTTAGGAGCTGTGTCTGGCTGAGGTTTGGGAGGTGAATCATCAATGATGATATGTGTGGTCTCATGGGTTTCAGGATCATCCATTGTGAATAAAATATCTTTGCCTTGGGACTCAAGTGGATCAGAGACCAGAGGGGTAGATGGTTCAGCCTCAGGAATAGGAGTATCAGTAGAAGGGTTCTCTGGAGGTGGTGGTGGTGCAGATGAGGAGGGACCGGCAGAAGGTCCAGGACCCAATGAGTCCAATCGTGCCAGAATCAGTCTCAATGTCTCTCCTTGGGCACGTTGCTCTGCTAGCAACTCCTCATGCCTTCTATCCATTCTCTCAACCAACTCCTCATGCCTTTTGTCTATTCTCTCAACTAGCTCCCCCATCTTGAAGTTCGTATTGGTGATTAGCTCAGCATTTGTGTTGGCTATGTCCACATGGAAGCCTCTGAGTATGTTCTCCATTAAGTGCTGGAGAGTGGTATTGAGGAAGGATGGCGATGATGTGGTAGCAGCTGGAGCCGATGACTGGGTGTCATCCAACCTACTGGTCTCTGCCTCAGTGGTCTTCCTCTTCTTCTTGGACCCAGACTCCAAAGGGCCTTTGAGAGGGATATCGATGTTCAATTTTCCAATCTGGTTCTTTCCAACCGGAGTCAACCTCTCAATTGGCTCCTTGCTATCCAAATACCATATTTTGTTCTCTTTCAGAATTAGAGACACAATTTGGGGATATGGCATTGGAGTTGTAGCCTTCCCATCCACTTTATACCTTTTCATCTCTGAGAAAATATATTCTCCCAGATCCTTCTGTTCCTTCAATAGCAGTGAAGCAAACCACCTAAAATCC
Source organism: Inga leiocalycina (assembly GCA_963242795.1). Classification (NCBI taxonomy): domain Eukaryota; kingdom Viridiplantae; phylum Streptophyta; class Magnoliopsida; order Fabales; family Fabaceae; genus Inga; species Inga leiocalycina. The sequence continues at coordinate 17,788,361 of OY725330.1, forward strand.
CTATCAGAGAAGTGGGTGTAATTGTTGGCTTTGTTCACTAGGGACCTAGAGTAAATGTACCAGAGGACCCTATGATGATCACACATGTCACTGGGCTTGAAATTTAGAGGGCCAACTAGCTCACCGGGTTTGAGAATAGTGAAGATTTGGTTTGGCTCAAGTTCAAAATAGATATCATCTGGGGGGTTCTTAATTCCTAACCACAGGTTAATCTTAGAAGGAGATATAAGTATCTTTTGACCTCTAACTGTGGTGGTCATTTCTTCCTCAACTGAGGTTCGGTTAGGCTCATCTATGATTTCTAAATTGCAATAAAAGTGGGTAATTACTTTAGTGCAGAATGGTAATCTAATAGACAGCCAAGGCATAAAGGGATCTAAATAAGGACTTAGGTCATGCTTCACTACCTCTTGAAGTAGCTTCAGATCAACATAGTGTGTCTTACACACCTTCCTTCTGGAGAACTGAGACAAGTACTTCGGAGACTCCACCAATTTGCTGACATTGAAACCTTTTGGTGGGGTAGTGATCTCTGCTTCTAGTATCTTGGACTTCTTGGAAGATTGACCCTTCTCCATTTGGTCAATGATCCCAGCCATAGCCTTAGCCACATTCTTATCATATTTAGGCTTTTTGGGAGGCTTTGGAGTGAAAGAGGGTGTAGAGGAATCAGAGTGAGGAGGTGAGGGAGTTTTGGCACTCTTGCCTCTTCCGGTAGATGTACTCTTTTTGGATTGAGCCCTTGTCACAATAGGCTCTTTGATTACCACTCCTTTGGGTTTCGATTGAGATTGAGATTGAAGAGGAATTTTAGCTTTTGGTCTTGGAGTTAATTTTCTTCTCTTTTTGGGAGTAGAAGAAAAAGGATCAGAGGGTTGTTGGGATTCAGAGGATTCTATGGGAGTAAGGTTTTTGGTTCTCATCTTTCAGAAAGATTGAAAACTGAGATTTTCTGAAAAAAAATAGAGACTCAGTCGCGTTTTTAGGGCACAGGGATTTTGAGCAAGATAGGGGGTTTCTAGGGATGAAAATGGTTGGGTTTTGACGGAAATGGAGCAAGGAATCACTTGTGAAAAATTTTTGTGAGAGAGAATAGTGATTTACTCGAGGAGATTTTGTGGAAATGACCGAGTTTGCGACAGATAAAGACCTAGAACCCGACGTTACTCGAGGCCTTACTCGAGTAAACTTCAAGTTTACTCGAGGCCTTCCTCGGGTGTTCATACAGAAAAATTCTAAAATAATTCATTTAAATTGCGTACCTGGCATGAATAATATAGTAATTATCCATGGATGTTCCCTCGATCATTTATAACCCATTTTGATCAGATTTGTGTCATTTTTCATCAATTTGATATTCTGGACTCCGACATTACTCGAGGCCTTCCTCGAGTAAGCTTCATATTTACTCAAGGAGCTCCTCGAGTAAACTGCTTTTCAGCTTCTGACTCTTGATTTCTTTGAAACTGAACTGTTATATTTGAAAATCAAGTAACTTGATCTGTTACTTCCAGTTTTGAAGTTCATTACTCGAGTACATACTCGAGTAAAGTGCTTCTTTACTTCAAGTTGTTCCTCGGGTATTGCTTCTCTGTCACACATTACTCCAAGTTGGTACTCCAGTAATGGTGTCCTCTGATAACCTCTGTTTTTGTTTCTCAAAACAGAATTTCTACCTTCCTGCAAAACAATTTTCTATACACTCCGATGCTTAAGTTAATAATCATCAAAACATTATCAAATGACTTCATCTAATATTATGAAAATCTGAAATAACTTACAACTCATTGGGATTTACCATTCCCAATTCTCTTCTAATGTATAGAAATTGATCTTTTGCAAGGGGTTTTGTGAAGATATCTGCTAGTTGAAGATGAGTAGGAATGAATATCACTTTCACATCTTTCTTTTGAACATGATCTCTGATGAAGTGATGTCTGACATCGATATGCTTGGTTCTAGAGTGTTGAACTGGATTCTTTGCCAAGCTTATCGTACTGGTATTGTCACAATAGATTGGTATTTCTTTGAGATAAATACCAAGATCTTGTAGTTATTGTTTTAACCATATCACTTGTGCACAACAACTTGATACTGCAACATATCCGGCTTCTGTTAACGAAAGAGACACAGTATTTTGTTTCTTGCTGAACCATGATACAAGAGATCCTCCAAGAAATTGTCCTTATCCACTGGTGCTCTTTCTGTCTGTTTTGTATCCTCCATGATCTGAATCTGAATATGCAACAAGATATTCACTTCTTCCTTTGGGATACCACAAACCCAATTTGGGTGTGTCAGCAAGGTATCTAAAGATTCGTTTGACCGTTTCAGCATGTGATTCTTTTGGTGCTGATTGATATCTTGCACATATGCCAACACTAAATTGGATGTCCGGTCTACTAGCCGTGAGATAGAGTAATGATCCAATCATTCCTCTATACTTTGTGATGTTGTAGTCTTTTCCTTTGACATCAGCATCAAGTAACGTAGTTGAGCTCATAGGTGTGTCTGTGCCATTTGCTTCATCCATTCCATACTTCTTCAATAGCTCTTTCAAATACTTTGTTTGAGATATGAAGATTCCATTCTTTCTTTGTTTGATTTGCAAACCAAGAAAGAAATTCAATTCTCCCATCATTGACATCTCAAATTCTCCCTGCATAATCTCAGAAAATTCCTTACACAGAGATTTATTAGTAACACCGAAAACAATATCATCAACATATATTTGAACAATTTAAATATCATTGTGTTTTCGTTTTATAAAGAGTGTTGTATCAACTTTTCCTCGTACAAAACCTTGATCGATAAGAAACTTACTGAGCCTTTCATACCAGGCTCTAGGAGCTTGTTTTAAACCATATAAAGCCTTTGTGAGTTTGAAAACACGGTCAGGTTTAGTAACATCCTCAAAACTTGGAGGTTGTTCTACATACACTTCTTCCATGATGTAACCATTTAGAAAAGCACTCTTTACATCCATTTGATAGAGTTTGAATCCTTTGATGCATGCAAAGGCTAAGAGTACACGTATAGCTTCCAATCTAGCCACTGGAGCATACGTTTCCTCATAATCAATCCCTTCTTCCTGATTATAGCCTTTGGCCACCAATCTTGCCTTGTTTCTGACAATAATTGCATATTCATCGAGTTTGTTTTTGAATACCCATTTAGTACCAATGATCGGATGATCTTTGGGTCGGGGCACCAAATCCCACACTTGATTTCTCTCAAATTGATTTAATTCTTCTTGCATTGCTATAACCCAATCATTGTCTGGTAAGGCTTCATCAATATTAGAAGGTTCAATCTCAGAAATGAATGCAGAAAAACTTACTTCATTGAAAATTCTATTTCTAGTTTTGATCCCTTCATTCACATTTCCTATGACTTGATCTAAGGGATGACTTTTATTGTATTTCCAAGCTCTAGGTTGACCTAGGGAGTGCTCTTCTTCCTTAGTTTCATCAACCTCTGGAATAAGAGATTTAGAAATAGATTGACCATTTTCTTGATTTAAACCAACTTCCTGTTCTTCATCAATGGTTTTATCAGAGGATTCAAATTCATCAAATACAATATGAATTGATTCTTCAATAATACATGTTCTTTTATTGTAAACTCTATATGCTTTACTTCGGTTAGAATATCCTAGGAAGATTCCTTCATCTGTTTTAGAATCAAATTTTCCTAAGTTATCTTTACCATTATTATGAATGAAACACTTACAACCGAAGATATGTAGATGAGCAATGTTTGGCTTTCTCCCTTTATATAGCTCGTATGGTGTCTTTCCAAGTTTTGTTCTGATATAGGCTCTATTTGAAATGTAGCATGCTGTACTCATAGCATCAGCCCAAAATACTTGAGACACGTTCTTTTCATTCAACATTGCTCTAGCCATTTCAGTGAGCACTCTATTCTTGCGTTCCACGACTCCATTTTGTTGAGGCGTCCTTGGAGCAGAGAAATTGTGATCAATGCCATTAGTATCACAATACTCTTCAAAGGCCTGATTTTCAAATTCTCCACCATGATCGGTCCTAATACCTGCAATGGACATACCTTTCTCATTTTGCACCTTCTTGGCAAAAACAATAAATTCTTCAAATGTCTCATCCTTTGATGATAGAAAAATAACCCATGTAAATCTAGAGAAATCATCAACAATGACCAATGAATATAGGTTGCCACCAAGGCTCTTTACTCTTGCTAGACCCACTAAATCCATATGCAATAATTGTAATGGTTTATTTGTTGAAATCTCATTTTTCAATTTGAAAGATGATTTAGTTTGTTTACCCTTTTGACATGCATCACAAATCAAGTCATTTTTGAAATTTACTTTGGGTAATCCAAGCACTAAATCCTTTTTGAGTAGTTTGCCTAGTTGATGCATATTGACATGAGCCAATCTCTTATGCCATAACCAACTTTCATCGGCATTACTCAGAAAACAATTTTCAGATTCATTTCTACTAATATCTAAAGTATAACAGTTACCTTCCCTTTTAGCTCTGAGTTTTGCCTTGATATTTTTCTTATCGAGTTGTAAGTCTTCCTTGTTGACAATCAGACATTCCTCTGAATCAAATATTATCTAGTTGTCTTTATCCGCACTTTGACTTACACTCAGCAAATTATGACACAAGCCTTCAACGTAATATACATCTTTGACTTGTATTCCTTTGTCATTTTTGATTTCACCAATTCCTACAATCTTTCCGGATTGATTTCCTCCAAATTTTACCTTGCCACCTTCCTTAGGTTGCAATGTGGTAAAACTTTCGAAATCCCCGGTCATATGTCTAGAGCATCCACTATCTATGTACCACTTCCTATTTTTGGATGCTTTGAGACATACCTACAATCAAATGACTAGGTCTTAGGTACCCACATCTTTTTGGGTCCTTTTGGGTTAGTACAAATAATTTTCTGAATATATGAACCTTTAGGTACCCATTTGTAGGTTCCTATTGTTCCTTTCTTCTTATGAATGCATGAAGATGTATAATGACCTTTTCTATTACAGTAATTACAAAATGCAAAAGGATTTGATGTATGCACAGAATGCTGGAAATAATTCAAATATGACTTACCTCCGGCTTTCTTTCTACCTTTCCTTTTATCTGACTTTGGATCATATCCAATTCCAGATCGGTCATTTACAAATCGTTGAGTTTTTAAAATAACATTGAGCATCTCACTTCCTTGTGTAAATTTTTTCAAGATTTTTTGTGAGATCGATGTTTTTCTTTTTCAAAGATGAACAATTTTCACAATCCTTTTCTTTAAGTTTAGTTTCAAGAGCTTTGTTTTTCTTTTTGAAAACAATCAATTCTTTAACTACTTTGATAAATTTAGAATGTAAAGCATTATATTCGGAAAGTAATTCATCATAGGTAGGTTCAGAATCATTTACCTCCTCTTCTGTTTCTTCTTGAGCGATGAGACATATATTAGCTACTTCTTCCTCATCACTTTCTTCGTCAGAGGAGCTATCACCCCATATTGCAGATACGAAGGCCTTCTTTTTGTAGAAGAATTTGCCTTTTCTCTTTTCTTTGCTCTTTTGGTTCAGTTCTGGACATTCTGATTTGATATGTCCTGGTTTTCCACATTCGTAGCAAATGATATGATCTTTATTGCTAGTTCCACCTTTGTGAAAATGTTTGAAGCCTTGACCTTTCTTGTAGAACTTTCTGAATCGTTTTATGATTAAGCCCGTTTCATCATCATCAAACTCCTCATCTTTATCTTGATTTTCTTCTTTCGCTTTTAGTGCTAGACCTTTCTTTCTTTTGTCACCGATGTCATCTAGTTCCCGTTTGAACTTTAATTTTCTTTCATATTCAGAAAGACTTCCAAATAGAGAAGCAACTGATCTCATTGATTCTCCTTTTGCCTCTTCTATCGCAGTGACTTTGGCCTCCCACTCTTTAGAAAGGATATTCAAAATATTTCATACTTGGGTATGCTGATCATAGACTTTGCCAAGTGCTGCAAGTTGATTAACAAGATGAGTATATCTAAGTTCGAATTCAGAAATTGTCTCACCTGATTTCATTCGAAGTAGATCGAATTCAATGATCAAGGTATTGATTCGATTCTCCTTTATTCCTGAAGTTCCTTCATGGGCAATTTCCAGAGCTTCCCACATTTCCTTTGCTGTTGGGAGTGTGCAAATTCTGAAATATTCACTCTGACTCAAAGCACTTTGTAACATCAGAATTGCCTTGCTGTTGAGAGTGATAAGTTTCTTGTCATTCTCATCATATTCTGCTGGCGTCTTGGGAATTTTCTGAGAATCTACAATCTTTGTAGGTTAATAGTTTCCACTCTCAATCACATCCCATAGCCCATATTCAGTAGCCATCATGAATACTCTGAACTTTGTTTTCCAGAAAGAAAAGTGTTCACCACTGAAACCTGGAGGTCTAGTGGTGGATGCTCCGTCGGGAAGAATTCCTTCACCCATGCTTGCCATTGGATCCTTCTTAGGCTGTTAAACCTTAATAAGAAGACCTACTCTCTGATACCAAATGTTAGAGCAAGCGTTTCACCCAAGAGGGGGGTGAATTGGGTGATCTTAAAAATTTCGTTGCAAATATAAAATTTGACGTTGAAATTAAAACATGAAAGAGTAAGGAGAAATATCACCGAAGTGTACACCGGGAGTTATACTGGTTCGGCCACAACCACTTTGACCTACGTCCAGTCCTCAGAGCTTCTCTGAGAGTTTCACTATAACTTCCAAGATTCAGTGGGTTCTTGGCACCTCAGTACAAGCAAGTTCCTACACCTGGACACTCGCTCCCCTTACAAGTTGTAATTCAATCCCAACTCAAGGTTCCACAACCTTAAGTTACCTCAATAACAAATATTGAGTTTGAATGAAATAACTCTCTTACAGAGTAAATAAGAATCACTGAAGCATAGAATCACAAGTATAATGGAAAACAGAGTAATGAACTTGATGATACGTTCGTAAGTGTGTTCTTGTATTTTTCTCTGTTCAGATGTCCACATATATATAGATACGTTGGTAATGATTGCTGGAACATATTTCTTCATGTCCGTTGGAGCGTGCGCAGCCATTATTGACTTCTCCAGTTTTTGAAAAAACATACGTTATGGTAGGTGACGGTCGATGACATTTGAGCATTGCTTTTGACTTTCCTTATTTGGTAAGATCTCTTCATTATTTACCTGTTGAAATGCTAAGTACACTAATATAATGAAAAGTTAATCAAATAGGAAACAGAACAATGACCGTTGGAATGATTTCAAACTTTCTGGGTCTGCTTACTCGAGTAGCTACTCGAGTATCACATGAAGGTTACTCGAGTACTTACTCGAGTATCATCGGGAATTCTTAATTTAACTTCAAGTCAATGAGCAAATACAAGAATACTCGGGTAGTGCATGGAATAACCAATTTTCAAACCTTTGGAAATGTCCGTTTACTCGGGTACCACCTCGAGTAAGGCACTCATAACTTTATGAGTTACTCGGGTACCAACTCGAGTAAAGCTTCAAATAACTTCTGATTACTCGATGCCCTACTCCAGTAATGTTGGCAGGATTTCAAGGCCGAGAGCACTCACCTTGTTACTCGGGTATGGACTCGAGTAATGCACTAATTTTTGCATAGGTTACTCGGGTACCACCTCGAGTAATTGTACTTCATTTGCATGACTTACCCTGGTACTGACTGGAAGTTTCCCTTGAAAATATTTCAGCATACTCGGGTACTTACTCGAGGAATCCACTTAAAATACAACATTAGATACTTGCATACGAGAGTAAGAACTAGAGGAAAATGAGATAAAAAGATATGAAGTTAATCGGGTACTACCTTCAAGTTTTAACTTACCTTAGTGAGTTACTCGAGTAGCTCCTCGAGTAACATTAGCAGTAGTACTAAGTGCCGAGAGCTCCACATTTTCAGAAACAGGGTTACTCGAGTAGCTCCTCGAGTATCGTTGGAAACTTGAAGGCAACTGGAAGTTTTTCACATGGTTACTCGTGTAGCTCCTCGAGTAACATTGGCAGGCCGAGAGCAACTCCAAGTTTTTACTTGGTTACTCGAGTAGCTCCTCGAGTAACATTGGCAGGCCGAGAGCACCTTGAAACTTTTTGCACTATTACTCGAGTACCTACTCGAGTAACGTTGGCAGTTTATTGGAAGTTGTCTTTGGTTACTTCAAGTTTTGTCTCATTACTCGAGTAGCTCCTCGAGTAATGCCTTAGAAAACTTGCTTCTGATCAAGTTCCTCAGCATTTTCTCTTGGTCTATCTTCATTACTCCAATGCTTACTTCAAGTGATGGTTGTTCCTGTCATTACTTTGTTCAAACTTGTTTATTAATTATTTCCTTTTCAAACCATACTTTTGTTATCATCAAAACATGAGATCTAACAGAAGTGTGTATGGGAGGTGAGGGAAGGCTTGCTCATCACCATCATTTCATCTCCCATATTCTCTCTCCTCTTTCTCCATAGTTTCCCATGATCAAGGGAAAAGGAAGAAGAAAAGGTGAGATTTTGATGCTTTGTTTGATCTCTAATGCCCTAAATCTCTTCTCTAAAGATATGCATCTCATTGAGAGCTTCAACTTGGTAATTTCATAATCTTGAAATAGTGGTGATTTGTGTGTTGGTCAAAATTGGAAGTTGGAGAATCAAGATTATGGATTTGGCAAAGTAAAGAGGCAGGCATTTAGTGCATTTTGATGTATGTTTTGTGATTTTTGATAAAGTTTATGAAAATCTGGAAAATTTGCCCTAGCTTATGTCCATTTTTGGATATATGAGTTTCATTGTGTTTGATGTTGGAAATGATCTATTGTGAAGATATTTGAGTATTGGATTTAGTTTGGAATGTGGGAAATGAATTCAATGAAATTGGACATTGGTTATGTTATAGAGACCTAAGAGCATGATTGTGGTCAAAAAGGTTTTTGGGGTGATTGAGAGGTTACCAATGTGTTCCCTAGTTAGTGCTAAGTGTGTGTGAGCTTTTGGTAGAGTTTGGGAACCATTAGGTATGAATTTGACCATCTGGTATTTTCTGATGTTTTCTGTGTTTCTGGTCTCTGATGCACAACACTCGAGATGGGGAAGATCATGCTCGAGTGCTGTGTGCATTTTCCCTTTTACTGCTTTGAGTTTTGGTTGGGTTCTTTGAATGAGGCTCAAGTGCACTTCCTTGTTCTCGAGTGAAGGATGATCATGCTCGAGTGAGCTTGGGTTTGCTCGAGTGATGGTGTGAGCCCAGAGTTGGGGTTGTTCTCAGGTCCTCACTTGCTGGTTGATGTCCAAGAGTGTGCTCTGACACTCACAAGCATAGTCGTCTCACCCGAGTGCAGGGTGTCATGCTCAAGTGATCTGGTGCCTCTGGTGTGGTTTGTGCTCTCGGGTTGTCACTCGTTGTGTTGCACTTCAGGTACTCGAGCATAATTAGGGTCATCACCCAAGTGCAGAGCTTGGTGCTTGAGTGAGAGGAGCACATTCTAGTTGTTCTTGTTGCTCATTGTCAAGCACTCGCTGGTGAGAGTCATTCTCACCTGAGCACAAGTCTCTCATCACTCGAGTGAGGTCGTCTTCACTTGAGTGAGGCTGTCAGAAATCAGTGTTGTGCCTTCGAAAAAGGGGTCTTTGGGGTAGTTTCTTCCAACCCTTTAGGCATATGTTTAGGCCTCTATTAGTCACCTAAAGAGTCCTAAATGATAACCAACTAAATGTGTTATGAAATTAAGAACTTGGAAAAGAGATTGATCGGTTGTCCCTAATTTGGTATAGGATTTGACATCTGTCGCCCTCGTGAGACTACAGTACCAGAGCCAGTCAGGAAAGATATAGGTAGTGACTCTTGCTTTATACCTTATGTGATACATTGTATGTGTGCTATATCATTGTGATGTGATGTGATGATTTCGTATGCTGCAAGATATGTGTAATTGTGGAAGCACCGCTATACCAATAGTCCCTGAGTCACTAACAACGGTTCGGGTAAGGGCTGTGTGCCTTCCCGGCGGTAAAAGGGGATGAGGTTAGGGTGTGATATATGTGATTATGTGGTCTGAAAGGCTAATTGTGAGTCAAAAGGCTATTTGTGAAGGCCGATGGGCCAATTGTGAAAGCCGAAAGGCTATATATGAGCCATAAGGCTATTCGTATCCACTGCCATACCAACAGTCCCTGATTCGCTAACAACAGTTTGGGTTAGGACGGTGTGCCTTCCCAGCAGTAAAAGGGGATAGGGGTAGAGTGTGATTTGTGTTGCTGATATAAGATGATTTGTTTATATGCTATGTGATTACGTGTGGTATGAATAATTTGTTACTACTGGGATTCTTTAGAATCTCATTCTTTCCAAATGTCTAACCTTTTCAGACAAGGCGAGTGGCTCGAAAGGGAAGCGGACAACCAGGAGTAGTTAGTTTTGGTTTTGTGATTACATGCTATCTTTGTTTTGGTTTTGGGATCACCAAGTGTATATGAGATGTAAATGAATATTTCGGACATGTAATCCCCATTTTGGAACCTTAAACCCCTTATATGTATGTAAGTAAACTAGGGTTTGCCGGGATTCTAGTTTCCGTACTCTGATATTTATTAAGTGATTTGATTTCTCAAGTAGTTATATCCGCCCGTGAATATGAGACCAGGATTAATTACATTTTGAATTGATTTTTTTGAAATACCCCATCTCTTGGATGTGGAATTATAAATTGTTATTTCGTCTTATTGGTCTCTATTTCACTAAAATTTCAAAATCCGGATGTAATTACGGTGAGGGGGTTACATTTGAGGTTTGGTATTTTAAGGGACTTTGATTGCAATTGCTAGTTTTTTGTATTGAGTTAAGGTTAGAGGGATTAAGTCTTGCCCGATGTGGAAGATTTGATTCACCTAACTCAAGCTAGTTCAAAGGGTCTTTTGAGCATTTTTGTCAAACTAGCACACTCCTATTATCTTTTAAAGCAAATGATAGATTAAGTTCATTGTTCTATAAGGTTTTATCATATCTTTCAAAACCAATCTCCATTCCATTCCACTTTTATTCCAAAAATCCCAAAAATGTCTATTTTAGTTGCATTCAATTCATAGTTTTAAAAATCAATCAATCATGTTTATCCTTATCAATTTTGCATTGTAATTACTTAGTTTACTAGGAATTAGTTTCATAATAGGCTCCTTAAAGTGAAATGACCCGAGTTGTGCACTATATTGCATTAATTTGGCTTTTATTCTTGATAACTCTGAGCCGACTAAAGGGGATTATGTCAAGTGGCGCATTGTTAGGGAGCCAAGAAATTAGTTTCCTAGTAACTAAATGTGAAGTACTTTTGACTGGGGGTGAGCCTTTAGGATTTTTGCATTTCTAGTGTTTTCATACTTAGTCATAGTTTAGGTTGCATTTTAGATTAGTTTTTCATTTTGCACGTTTTCTTTAGCATACCATTTTGCTTTCATTCTTAAATGAAAAATTTTAGTTAAAAAAGAACTCAAACAAAGATCTTTGTTTCCATTTGTCTTGGATTTAGCTTAAATTGGTGTTAGGTTTAACTTGATTCTATTGTGTTTTTATTTTTCTAGTCTTTGGAACTTTATTGTGGACTGCTTGATAGATTCTTGGTGATAAAAGTTGAGAAACTTGAAGGGTATTGCATCTGAAACTTGTGGAAACTTGAGCCTTGTTGACTCTGCTAGCTAGAACTTGAACTTGCTAGACTATTCTTTTGGTGTTGATCTTATTGCTTGGGAAAATTTCCTTTGAGCTGATGTGTGTTCATTGTAACCCCCTGCCTTATAAATCGTGATTATAATTCAAGAATGCATAATTAAATTAAATTAGAGATTAGCGGTTATTTCAAAACCTGATAAGTCCCCAAACTTCACATCAAAGAATCACTTTGAGATGAAGTGGGTTTTCAAAAATTTTTTCAAAACCTATTTGATTTGGTCTCATACTCACATTTCGAATATAATTCACCTGTATAGTTAAGTCACATTCATATATATATTAGAGTGTACAAAAAAAATCCTGGCAACCTCGGGTTTCGTATCATAGCTAAAGGGTTTACGGAGCATACTCACCCCTTACAATTTCCTAATAAGGAAATTACATAACCATATTCAAAATAATATTTACAAATTATACAAAGATTCCTAAACAAAATATGACAACAAACTATAACCTAAGTCTGTACTATTCGCCCTTGGTTGTCGGCTTCTCCTTCGAGCCACTTGCCTTATCTGTAGGTTAGTCAAAGGAAAGAATGAGATTCGAGAGAATCCCAGTAATAACAAATCACTCATACAATATATAAACATAGCATGTAAGAAAATCATTAATATCAACATCAGCAGCAATAACACAATGCACAATAATTTATGACTTTCACCATAAACGACAACACTCACGACTATAAATACAATGTGACAACTTTTGTTGTGGTAACGACAGCACTCATGACTATAAACACTATGCGATAGCTTTCGCTATAATCACAATGACGATAGCCCTCCCGGCTGTATTCGCAATAGCATCCGAACTCATCACAAAGCACGATACACACATATATAATGTTTTACACATGGTATAAGAGAAAGAGTCACTACCTTGTTCTTTCCAACGATTCTCTGGCACAAGCTGTTCACGCATAGGGCAAATATCAAAACCTATAACCAAAACCAAGGATGACAGATTAACCTCCATTCAAAGCTTTTATTTTCAAAACACTTAAGATTGGTTGTCATTTAAGTCCTTTAGGTACCCACTAGAAGCTTAGACAAATTCCTAAAGGGTTGGAAGAACTATACCAAAGACTCCCCTTTTGGAAGCAAAAATGTTAATTACAAGCAATTCACACGAGTAATAGATGATGCACTCAAGTGATAAAGTGATTTGCACTCAAACACGAAGGCACACTCATTCAAGTGCTTGACAAAGAGCAACAAAGAGAACAGAGAGTGATCATAGCACTCAAGTCCTGAACCCATCACTCGAGTGATAGCCTCATATTCACTTGAGTCCTATCAAGTAAGGCACAAAAAGTTACAACCTGAGAGCAAAAGAAACTCGAAGGTCAAAAATACACTCGAGTGATATCCCTGGTACTCGAGTGATAGCTCAACACTTGCGAGTGCTAGGTCACACTCTTGAAAAATGGACTACGAGTGTTATCCTGAGAAGTAGGCTCAAGGTGCCAAATACACCCACACTCGAGTGGGGGAGGGTGTGATCAAGTGAGAACCCCTGTCACTCGTAAGTGAGGAAATACACTATGGCTTTTTGGCATGTAAGTGCAACAGAAAACTGAAGGAAAGGAGGAAACATGTTGCAGCACTCAAGTGAGACTTCTTCACACTCGAGTGAGGCTCTATCAGAAGCCAAAACGTAGCAACTGACAGAAGTTTCCAATTTTTACCAAATGTTTTCCAACCGTATTAAAGCTCCTGTATAAGCCTAATCCCACATAAGTTCACACAAAGAACCCATTGGAAACCTCAAAACTCCTAAAATCCCATTCTAACCACAAGTTTTGGTTTTGGGTCAACATTTTACACCCATTACCCCATTTCACCAAACTTACTTTCAAAGTTCCAAACCAATTCCAACATTCAAATGGCACCACATACTACCAATTCTACCATAAGCCATCATACAACTCATGTATTCCAAAAGCACACTTAAAACAGGTCAAATTCCACAAATATCAAAACTTAACCAGAAATCACAATATATATGCCCAAATGCTATAAATGCTCACCTCTTAAACTTGCCAAGGTTAGATCCTTGATTTCTCAATTCTCAAATTTGTTCAAGCTCTAAAACACCTTCTTTCAAAAATCTAAAACCATCAAGATGAAGCTCTCATCAAGGTGGACAACATTAAAGAAAAGGTCTAGAGCATTAGAGGCCAACTACCATGTAATAAATCTCACCTTTGCTTTCTCTTTCTACCTTGAGCTCAACGACAATGGAGTTGGAGAGAGAGAAAATAAGAGAATGATGAAGATGCAGATTTTTCCCTTCCTCCCATGCTCATTAACCGACTCTGAGAGAGAGAGACAAAGAGAGAGAAGAAAAGAAACAAGTTTGAAATTTTGACTTCATCCATGGCCTCCAATTAGACACTTGTCACAATCTTGGGTCTTCTTCTAACTCTTTCCAGGTACAAGCATACATATGATCATTCTAATATAATCTCTTAAACAACTAATCATGCCACAATGGCTCCTATCAATGAGTAGACTCCCTCTTCAGTAGCTGACTAATTGGTTGGAAAATTTCCCATTTTGCCCTTGATTATCACAATACTCACCAAATCACCCAAACACAACTTATTACTTCATTTCTCTTAGCCATGCGCCCTCCCCTTTATTTTGGCTCAATTTAGATGTTACTGCATAATTGAACTCAAATACAGGGTCTAGGTACTGGTTATAACGCATTCAAATCACATTTTCCAAAAGTGTTTGTTTAACATCAATTACATCCACTTTGGAGGTCATTAGCCCTTAATCACAAATTAGGTTATTACATGCATGAGCCTGCTGCAGTTTCTTGTGTGAATTTGTGAAAATTAGAAAGAGTCACTACTACAAAAAAGTAAAGCTGTGGCGCTTATAATTGCATTAACTGTGGCGCTAGAGAAGTGCCACATATCTAGATGCCACTAAAAAAAGCTGTGGCGCTTGGAAGCGCCACAACATTTTAAAATTTTTTTTTAAAAAAATACCCTCCTGTGGCGCTTGCTTGAGCAAGCGCCACAATAGGGTCCTTTTTTTTTTCTTTTTTCTTCTTCTTCTTTTTTTTTTCCTGTGGCTCTTTTTTATACTTCCTGATTGTGAAATTTTATATAAAATGAGTGGATTTCATGTTTATCATCTCCACAAATTGTCAATCTTTCTATTTTATATTTCAACCTATTATATATATATATATATATATATATATATATATATATATATATATAATTTTCATATTTAAAATTCAAGTTCCCCAACAATAATGTTCTTACATTAATACTCTCCAAAGCTAACATAAAAAATATCACAATACAAGAACTTGATATGTGAACACAGTACATCAACAACTAATTAAGTAAATTAAAAGATTACTAAAAAACGCAAGCTTGTCGGCAAAAAAGTTTAAACAAAGCAAAAAGGCAAACGAAACAAGCTAGGTTTTCATTCTTTCCTATTAAATTAGGAACAAAAAGGCAAATGTTATATTACGGTTTATCTTGACTAAAAAAAAAATTTAAACAAAGCAAGCTAGAATAAAATAGTCTTCTTCTTACAAATCTATTAATTGACCAGCGCAGGGAGTGGGAGACCACGTTGGTGATACTAGCTTGAGTGACGAGTGAGCGTGTGGGTGTGTTTTTTAGTGTGAAGATGATAGGAAATGGAGGGAGGGGGTCGACGGATCCACTAAGAAGATGAGAAAGGGAAAGTAGTTTAATGGAGGAGAGAGTAGTTAAATAATTAAAGTGGACTAGTAGTCAAAAAGAGAAGGAATGGGGGGCGGACACAAAACCACTACGCGGGAAATGAAATAATTGTGGTCAAAAAGAGAAGTTGAATTTTTTTTTTTTTTTTTTTAAAAAAAGTGGGCAATTGTGGCACCTAAATAATTAGGGCCACAATTGCCTCTCTTCAGCTGTGGCGCCTAAGCATTAGGCGCCACAGCTGATCAACACATTAGCATGTGTGGCGCCTATTTAATTAGGCGCCACACATGCCCACATTTAAAAAAAAAAAAAAAAATTCAATGCTGCAGCTGTGGCGCTTGGTGGGTTAGGCGCCACAGCTGCTTTTATGGCCCCAAGTGTGGCGCCTGCGTAGGCAGGCGCCACACTAGGCCTCCTCAATTGTGGCACTTAATCTATTAGGCGCCACAGCTAATACTGAAAATTAAAAAAAAAAATTATAGAGGTAAAAAAAAAAAAAAAAGAGAAGCTGTGGCACTTGTTTAAAGAAGTGTCACAAAATGTGCGCCACCTTTTACCCTTTTTGTAGTAGTGAGTCCATTGATTGAAGGCATAAAGTTGGATGGAGGAGGCATCTTCTCAAAGATATCAAACATTAGAACAAAAATTGGATTTTATTTTATCTTTTTTTATTGGGCTTGAAATGGCATCATTTAAGTTTTAAAAAATAGCAGTTAATCATATGGATGCTTTAGTAACTCTGTTTTGTTGAATTATATGTAGCTTATACATAAATATTCTACCTACCTATGGATTAAAACCAACACTGTACTGAACAATTTATTCATCGCTTGATTTTCAGTACCTCGCACAAATGCAAATACAAACTTTCTTAGTCATAAATCAGTTCTCAAGCGCTATAAGGAAATTTCATTCAATTACAATATGAGGTACATCTGGTTCCTGCTTGTACTCGAAAGGAACATCCTCTTTTGAAAAACACAACCCATCATATCAATATTATCAGGCGTAACACCTAATTACCAATCATTTTCCACTTTTTGACTACACATTTAATAACTAATAATCTATCTCTTTGATATTTGAAATTAAGGCCCTTCAAGAATTCATCACCGATTCATCTTCAGATTGCAAATCGTACCCTTCATCATGAACATTCTCAACTGGTTTAACAGCATCGAAAAGAGGTTTTATTTTTCTGTTTTTTTTAATCGAGCTCCATTTGGTGCTGGTAAAGAAACCTGGAACAACAAATTAAGTTAAAGAGACCAATAAGACACCATCATAAGTAACTACATATATAAATGCATTACCAGCTTTTGTATATTTTCATCCAATATTACTTAACATACTATAAATAAACTGATGCATTCAGTGACTCAGTGGGGCAATAATGATGAGGCAGAGAGAAGTCTCCGTCGTCTTGCCTCTTTTATGTTAATGCCTCTGCTAAGAATGCTATTGCACTATGGAGTGGGCATGTGAGGACGCGAGAAAGAAGAAATGAATATGGCTATGTGATCGTTTGGAATAATTTATTTTTAGACAATAAGTGTTTATAAATCGTGATTCACGGTATACGAAGTAAATATGTGAGAACAGTTTTATCTCGACTTGCGTAATAAACATTTATATTCAAAAAATAAGTATTCCGAAACATACATTATATGACAGAGAGAGTTTATACAGTGTATCCGGAAGCTGGCATATCATTAGAGTTAGGCCCTCTATTTTCTTTTTCCTTTTTAAAAAAAAATATTATTTCTCATACTGAACACTGAGCCAGTAAACGTCGTACGTTCCTGGCAGCATTGGCTCCACGTGATCTCCAGTAAAGGATTGCCCTATTTTTAAAAAAATTTGGAATGCTTAATACATACAAGTGTTATAAATTATTTAAAATATTACTTTCTTTTCTATCTTCTTTATAAGAAACAATTTCTCTTATAAAAATAGTCTTAAATATAAGAAATAAATCATTTTTTCTTAAATTTTTAAACTGATTTTTTTATATTCACCTGAATTAAATATATGCAACTCATTATTTCTCAGTAATAAATTATTGCTCGTTAGATTTCATTAGATTTATCATATATACTCTTTATAAATAAGGACATAATTCAAAAAAAATGCATATCTTACTCATTTATTAATTTCAACTAATATATTGATTCATGAAATTTTAGTGGTTGTTATCATTTGGCATAATATTAAAAAAGGTACTTGTTGGCCCAATGGCCGATTTACCTCTTAGCTAGGAACCAAGGTGATTTGGGGTCAAATCCCACTTTCATTGCCTTAACCCAAATAAGGAAAAAAAAAATTGGCATCTAAAAATAGCCACCGGTGCCGGAGCTCCAATGATAAGCAACAGTGGCTTATTCAATCTTTTTGTTTGAATTGAGGGGCAATTTTTTAAAATCAGTAACATTTTAAAATTCTTATTTATTCATGAGGGTATAGATTTGGAATTTTGAATTTTAGACTCACCTTTTTTTGGAACTTTAAATTTCAAATGGTATTTTAAAAGGATTTTTCTCTTATTCCTATGCATACAGATTGTTTTGTTAACCTATGCATTGCATACCGATCAACTCATCATGAAATTGAATTATTTAAGTGTGCTTTTTAGTTATTATAAATTTTTGATATTTTAGTTTTTTAAGTATATATTATGTATATAATATTTTTTATTTAATTATTATGTTCGATCATCGGTCTAACCAGTTGCCCAAAAGTAAAATTATAGTTGGCACTCAATGACCAATGTAGGATTTTGCATTTTTATATGATTTTGAATTTCAAGTGTTTTTTGTGGGATTTTCCCATGACTGTATACAAATTCAGTTTTTCACTTATTTAAGTCCAGTCCAATAAACTACTTCAGATTTTTCACCTAACTCAACAAAGATTATACTAGGTTCAAGCTAAATACAAGACTTCATAAATCAGTTCTCAAATAGTGCAAAGAGGTTATTCCAATATGTGAGGAACATGATCTAGTTCCTTGTACATCTGTTTCAAGTTTGAAATAACATAACTAAGCATGACATACTGGGCTTGGGCTTCTAGCCCATAAGCTAAAATACACAAAAACAGGGTTCTAACAAAAAGAACATGGTCAATCAACCGAAATAAGATTAATCCCTCACAACATTACAATTGTTCACGGAACACGCTTTCTTAAAACACAAAACTTTATATCAATATTACGCTTAACACCTTACCAATCATTTAATAACTAATCTCTTTGATGTTTGACAGCCTGTTCAAGAATTCATTGAAGTCTTCTTCTCTGCTAAGCATGCTAATTATAGCACACCTTGTATTGATATATATATATATATATATATATATATATATATATATATATATATATATATATATATATATATATATATATATTAGAATCAACTGCACTGCTATAAATAACTGAACAACAAAAAAAATACTAAATTTCCAACGGAATTTATAATGGAATTCAAAGTTTCCGACGGAATTTTTGACTGAAATAGATTTCTGACAGAATGGATTCCGTCGCTAATAATAGCGTGACAAAACTACTGTCACAAATTTCCAACGGAATTTCCATCGGAAATTTGCGATAAAATTGAATTTTGTCAGAAATTTGCTACGGGATTCTGTCGGAAATTCCCTCACAAAATTATTTTTTATTTTTAAAATTTTAAAAAGTCACGTGGCACCCAGGTCTGCCATGTGGTGTAGCCTCGCTCCGTCATGTGTCGCAATCTCCTTCTATCACATGTCGCAACCTCTTTTTTTTTTTTTTGAAAATGCAACTCAACTTGCCCACCTTTGGTTTGCACCCACAACCTCGTCTGCACGCGCACGTTGCCTTACCGGATAGGCTCAACTACTTTGTCGTTTTATTATTACACAATTATATATATAATCTTATTATATATAATCAATTATTTATAAATATATATTTGTTTCTTATATATAAATGTAATAATAATATAAAATAATTTTATAATTTTTAATATAAATGAACTTCATGTTAAAAAATGTTACATCTTAAATAAATTTCATATGACAATATTTTTGTCTAATTTCTAAAATTAATTTATTTATTAACATTAATTAATAACTAATAAATAATCACTAACTAATAATTTTTTTTAAATAAATTTTTATATGACCATTTTGCCCCAAAATGGATCAAAATTTATGGTTGGAAACTTGAGGAGTTAAAACCAAAACGAGAAAAAACATGAGGGATGAAATGTGGTATTAACCCAAATTTTTAAATATTTATATGACTAATAATATCATAATTTTAATTTTATAAATATTTTTTTTAAATTTAAATTTAATTAAAATTAATAATTAATTAAATAATAATAATTTTTAAATTTTTCTGATGGAATTAGTCATGGAATTTTTCCGTCAGAAATTTCGTGGCAACCAACAGAATTTGCCGCGGAATATTTTCCATAGCTAAATCTGTGACAAATTTTACTGCAGAAAAAATTCAATCAGAAAAGTGCCATGGAAAATTTCCATGACAAATTTCATCAGAAATTTAATGTTTTTTTTGTGTGTAGCCAAACGAAATATGTGAAATACAAGTACTTATACCAGTATATGTTTCAGATGATTCTTTAGTGAAGTTACAGTAGGCACTTGGAAACTTGGTTAAAATGAAATCATCACTTTGTTTGAAGACTTCCCTCAGATTCTCCCACATTTTTTTCATAAGGCCTTTGCTGTACTCAAAGAACAACTCAAAATATTCCTTAGATCCATCAAATCTTAAAATCAGATATCTGTCACAGAGAGCTTCCATTATTTTAGCAGCTCGAGTTTGGGGGATTCTTTTGACACTCCAATGGAGTTCAACAATTTAACTTTCATCATCTTCCTCGCAATATCTATATTCATCACCTTGACTTTAACATCATACGCTGTATTTTATGTAAATGATATATTCCTTTGGTCTCTAATGTAAGATTTATTTACTTGTTTGATTATATTAAGGAAATTAATTTATTTAGTTAACATGACATGTTTTTTCTAAGACTTCGTAATCATCTTCCTGAATTCCCCAATTTCTCACTTGATTATTGTTCAAGAACCATCAATAAGGGTAAATTAGGAAAAGATTGATAAAGATATATATATATAGAAAATATGTCTTACATTTAGGACCAAGATCAACTCTTCAATTAAGTCATACATTAAAAACTGAAGGAGTGTATATATATATAGTAACTAATACTACCTCTAATCCTTAATATAAGATTTCATTTATCGTATGAATTGCATTACTAACGGGATTTTATATTAAAGGAAAAGAAGCAGTAGTATATGTACCCAATGCGAGAACCAAGTAACCAGTGCATTTTGAGAGAGTGAAGAGCATAAGATCATGATTGGGCTTGTGAGTAATTGGAGTGTAGTGAGGCCAGTAATACGCAAGGTCATGAATCAGCTTGCCTTCGCCTCCACACTTGTTATTGCTCACCACAAGTCTCCTGATATTACCATCTGGGTTATTTGGAGATGTCACTATCTCTATGTATGCTTTATTCTTATCATACTCCTTTACGTCCCCACTCCCTTTGTATAGGCTTGACCTCACTAGATCTGTCTCGTCTGGGTACCCATGCACTAAAAAATCCTTTAATTCTCCTTGGGGAAAAAAAAGTTGATCGTCTTAACTGGAACAGGTTTTCTTGTTAAGCATTTTGCTTAGTTGAGAAAGTTAATCATATCTTAACAGTCATTATCTTATATGGACGATATATATTAATTTTTTTAAAAGTTTATATTTTTTTAAAAAAATTATTTTAATGAATATAGAATCTAAAATAAAAATAATCTCTTAACTATATTTTTTTAAAAAATATTTTTATTTAAAAAATCATCATTTTTAAAAATACTCAAATATGGATCATCTATCAAATTTGAAACTTTGGATTATCTATCAAATGGGCAGCTGAGGCCCAAATCTGAGAGAGAGAGAGAGAGAGAGAGAGAAGCTGACTGAATAATAAGGAGATGCAGCAACGACGTTGATAGGATTGGCAGAGTGAGAAGAAGAGAGAGCAAAGAGAGAAGCGTGAAGGAGCTGCGTGGAGCCATTTCCGACCACGATGTGGCTATCGTCGGTGTCAGCGCTACCAACCAAAGCATGAAGCCTTTTAATGGCGGCTCTAATATCTGGCATCATGAACCAACACACACTGCTATTATCGCTCACATAACTCAGAAGCTTGGAGCCCTTAATCACCACCGTACAGTCATCGTTCATCTTCCTCCAGTATGATTCCACAGTCCTGTATCTCCCCTGCAAATTCCAAATCACTTATCATCAACGCCATCTCAAACAAACAGACAGATCATTTTGTGCGAGTTTCAAGACTTCCTTACTGGTTGAGATGTTGTAAAATATAAGTATTTTAGTGGGTGTGTCAAAGAAACAAGTCTCACATTGCTTGGGAGTAAGAGAACACAAGCCTATATATATCACTACACTATTTTATGTTGACGATCATGAACAACTGGACGAACAGATGAATAGCAACATGCAAAGATCAGAACAGATGATCTGAGTCGCGTCCGAGGACACTGTCCTATAGAGTTATTTTGCGACCACCGGCAAAGAGGAAGCGGCATCCCCCCAGAATTAAACAGACCCTTCAACAGACCTTTCTTGATATAATCAAGGCAACAGAACTGGGGGAAGGTAATGGCAACGACAGTCAAAAAATATTGCATAGAGGAGAGGAGAGGAGAATATGTTGTACTGAGCATCCCGCCTGTGTCTCTTTTATAGGCGTTTTCATGAAGAGTCATCGGTCATGAAGGAACCCAGACAATACGCCCGTTGAGACCGGATAGCCACCACCGAACAGACAAGTCCGTGTGTTTCCAACAGAAAGGTCGCTCGACAAAGCGCCAGATAGCCAGAAACTTTCAGTCAAGGAGGGTCATGAATTTCAAACCCCAAAATATAGCGATTTTTCGGCAAGCCAAAATAAATATTATTTTTATTATCTAAAAATAATATTTCCTGTGAGCAAAAAATATTTTAGAAAAAGTGCCAGTACCACGTATTTATTCACGCGCAGGGGGGATCACTGGATTTCAACTACGTTTGCCTTCCGGTGGCCTGTTGTTGTGCGCGCGAGCCCACCACTCCTATAGGCCTTTTTAAAGGCCCAAGATAGTATAGTGATATATATAGGCTAGTGACCTCTTATTCTCAAGCAATGTAGGACTAGCTTCTTTGACACACCCACTAAAACACTTATATTTTACAACAAGCCCCCACATGTGTCAAAGAAACCCACTGTGTTACCCACAGGATATAACCATTGTATCCTATGAACTAGACCTAAACCAATAACACATGATACATTGAGATGTCAGTGGTCCTATGGACTATGAACTCACATTTCTTTGGTGCATATAAGAGGCATTAAGAATCAGATTATATCTTAACATTTCCACTGTTAATGATGTTTTGCACGTTATGTCAGCCATGCGCGTGCCTGGTGCGTAATGAATGCCCTAGAGATTTTGCCATGATCTCATAGGAGCGGCCACACTCCACATTCATAGAGGTGATTTCATATAAGTGTACCTGCACTATGCACACTGTCTTGTTGGACTATGAAATCATTAAGAGCTTTGCTCAACCTACAATAATGCAGTCTAGCACATTCAAAATGTCATAGGAAGGGACGTAAAATATTTGTGCTAGTCAGAACTGACGAATGACTTGTTCTTATCCAGTGAACCTTCTTCATGGGATCACCAATTACAAAGGATGGGTTGTCATTGCTGTCAATTAGTAGTCAGCTTTAGTCCCATTCCTTTTGACGTTTCAACAACCATTTTCCTCCCAAAAGGTTTTGTTAACGGATCCACCAAATTCATTTCTGACTTTACATAATTGATTGAGATAACATCGTCCTTTAGCAGCTGCCTTATAATATTATGTCTCAATCGTATGTGTCTACTCTTACCATTGAAGGTTTTATTCTTAGCTGGGGCTATCGCTGATTTATTGTCACAGTGTAACGACACTGATGGTGTTGGTTTGTCACCTAGTGGGATATTCGCTAAGAAGTTTTTCAACCACTCAGCCTTAGTACCAGCAAACTCCATAGCAACAAACTCAGAGTCCCTAGAGAACAGTGTTATTATGTTTTGCTTGGCTGACTTTCATGTGACTGCACCACCACCAAGAATAAAGACAGCCACTAGTAGATTTTGTCTTATTTGAGTTTGAGATCCAGTTAGCATCACTATACCCTTCTAATACAGCGGGAAATCTACTATATTGTATACCATAATTCATGGTACCTCTCAAGTATCGTAATAATCTTATGAGAGCCTCCCAATGTTTACTACTTGGGCAGTGAGTATACCTACTCAATCTACCACAGCATATGCTATGTCTGGCCTAGTAAAATTCATTAAATGTAACAAACTCCCAATGATTTGTGCATATTTAGATTGAGCTATTGGATCTCCATCTCCATCATGTTTTTTCAAATGTATACTACCATCATAAGGAGTACTCAAAAGCTCTTCATCAAACTGTTCAAACCTTCTCAAAATCTTCTCAACATAATGTTCTTGAGAAAGTTGAATACCATGTTCATTCCTTATGATTTTTACACCCAAGATTACCTTTGCTTCTCCAAGATCTTTCATATCAAAGTTTGAAGCAAGGAAACTTTTTGTTTCAAGCACTACCTTTAAACTAGTACCAAAGATAAGCATATCATCGACATATAAGGAAATAATCACTCAATCATTATTCAAAGCTTTTATATATACACATCTTTCTACTTCAATAGTAGAGAAACCACCACTTATTAAAACTTGATCTAATTTCTCATGCCATTGTTTGGGTGCTTGTTTTAAACCATATAATGACTTATTTAACTTGCAAACTTTGTTTTCTTGCCCAGGAACAATGCATCCTTCAGGTTGAACCATATAAATTTTCTCTTCTAAATCACCATTTAAAAATGCTGTTTTGACATCCATTTGATGAATAACAAGATTATGAATTGATGCCAAGGCAATTAAAACTCTAACAAAGGAAATCCTTGTCACAGGCGAGAAAGTGTCAGAATAATCAATATTTTCTTTCTGGGTAAAACCTTTGGCAACTAATCTAGCTTTGTATTTGTCTATAGATCCATCAGGGAAGTATTTTTTCCTAAACACACACTTACAACCAATAGGCTTTGCTCCTATAGGTAAATCTACTAATTCCCAAGTTTTGTTTTGATTCAAGAATCTATCTCAGCTTTAATAGCTTCCTTCCAAGAATTTGCATCCAAAGAAGAAACAGCTTCATAATAATTCCTTGGTTTATTTTCTACTAGATATGTATAAAAATCATCTCCAAAATATGTTTCTTTTCTTTGTCTTTTACTTCTCCGTAAATTTTTAACTAAATCATCATTTGAAATTTGTTTAGACAAATTTTCAACTCTTCTAGGAATTTGCTCAATTTTTAAAGGAAAAATATTCTCAAAGAATTCTGCATCTTTTGTTTCAATAATTGTATTACGCTCTAAAATATCACTTTTCAAAACTAGAAAACGATAAGCAGCACTTTGTAAAGCATAACCAATAAACATGCAATCAGCAGTTTTTGAACCAATCCTTTTCCATTTAGGATCGGGTAAAAGAACTTTTGCAAGACACCCCCACACTTTTAAATATTTCAATTTAGGTGTATATCCTTTCCATAACTCATAAGGTGTTTTCTTGGTTTTCTTATGAGGTATTCTATTTTGTAGAAAACAGGCAGTTAATAAGGCTTCTCCCCATAAATTATCAGGTGCACCAAAACTTACAAGTAAGGCATTCATCATTTCTTTCAAAGTTCTATTTTTCCTTTCTGCTATCCCATTAGACTCAGGTGAATATGGAGGAGTTATTTCATGAATTATGCCTTCTTTTTCACAAAAGTCATTTAATGGTAAATATTCTCCTCCTCTATCAGACCTAATGCTTTTGATTTTTCTATCTAACTGATTTTCTACCTCTGCCTTGTACAAAATAAATTTTCCAAAAGCTTCATCCTTGTTCCTTCAATGGTAAATATTCATCCTTGTTCCTTCATTTACAACTTTATCATTCAAAATCATTGAATTTTTCCTTATTGAACTACCAGAAACATGTGATTCAAAGGAGTCAAAAGATACACAATTGTCAAGGCCTTTATCAAGTGTAGCATGTACTTTAATATTATCAATTGAGCTAGATGAAGAATCAATGTCATGTGAAGTAGAGAACCAATTATCAATTTCAACATAAATAGCACATGATATTTCACCCTCACATGAACAAACAAAAGAAGAGTCTAAAGAAGAGGGAAAAATGAATTCCTCATCAAGTTCAATAGCATTATAAAATTCTAAATCATCTTACCAACGCTTGAAAGAGAAGAATTTGTATCATCAACAGAGATAGTACAAGTAACATCATCAACTACACAACTACTATTGGACACATCATAGTGAGCATTATCAACATCAAGCATTTGAGGGGATTCAACTACAATTTCTTATCCACCTCATCATCACTCACATTATCAAGAATAGTAGTAAGAGGAGGGTCAACCTCTTCAAGAAGAGGAGGAATATTACTATTGTTTGAATGCGACTCCTCTAGTAGTTGAAAATGCACTTACATCATCTCTACGTCTTGTGTGGGTATAGGCACTTGAAGATTGAAATCTTCCATTTGAGAGTTGGCATTTGGCTCTTGAGCTTGGACTCCTTGTGCCTCTTCTTGTAGGTCATCGGGCCAAGGAGTTCCATCTTCACCTCTCGTCTTTACCTATAGCATATGAGCATAATATGCCTTGAAAAACTCATCAATGTCTTCTAATTGCTCTTCTATTTCCCCAGAGCTTCCAATTGTTCCTTGATGCAAAAGTAATTGAAGGTATTGCTCTTGGAGTGTTTCGCGCTTCCTTGTCAAGGCACTTGTTAGGGAATCCATGTTGTGGGATGAGAAAAGGGTATCCAATCCACTATATTGCGTGTTATGAATATGAGGTGGTAATTCAAAGTAGGGTGAAGGAGAAGGTGTATGAAGCGGTGGGTGACTCAATTTGAATGAAGGATGGTATGTGAGGTGAGAGGGTTGATGATATGTTTGAAATGGAGGTTAGTGATATGGTTCTTGTTTATATAATGGAGAGGAAAATGAAGGTTCATAGGATGGTTCATAGGGGAGGTAATCAATGGAATTTGAGTTATAGGTAATAGGGAAAGGATTGTGTATGTGATGGTTTGGGGAATTTCCAAGACAAGGCCTCTTATTCTCAAACCTATAGAAACACTCATGTGCTTGAGGTATAGAAGGTTGCACTCTAGCATTATGCATTTGTGAATCCAAAATCCTTCTAACATTTTCCACCTAAAACTGAATAAAATCCAATTTTTGTTTCAATGTTTGAAGTCTTTGAGAAGATTCCTCCTCCATCCAAGTTTATACCTTCAATCAATGGACTCTTTCCAATTTTCATAAATTCACACAAGAAACTGTAATAGCCTCATGCACACATCAGCTCAAAGGAAATTTTCCCAAGCAATAAGATCAACACCAAAAGAACAGTCTAGCAAGTTCAAGTTCAAGCTAGCAGAGTCAACAAGGCTCAAGTTTCCACAAGTTTCAGATGCAATACCCTTCAAGTTTCTCAACTTTTATCACCAAGCATTTATCAAGCAGTCAACAATTAAGTTCGAAAGATTAGAAAAATAACAACATAATAGAATCAAGTTAAACCTAACACCAAATTAAGCTAAATCCAAGACAAATATAAACAAAGATCTTTGTTTGGTTTTTTTTAACTAAAAAGGTTTTCCTTTAAGAATGAAAGCAAAATGGTATGCTAAAGAAAACATGCAAAATGAAAAACTAACCTAAAATGCAACCTAAACTATGATTAAGTATGAAAACACTAGAAATGCAAAAATCCTAAAGGCTCACCCCAGTTAAAAGTACTTAACACTTAGTTACTAAGAAACCAATTTCTTGGCTCCCAGGCATCAGCGCCACTTGAAATAAGCCCTTTAGTCACCTCGGAGTTATCAAGAATAAAACCAAATGAATGCAATATAGTGCACAACTCAAGTCGTTTCACTTTGAGGAGCCGATTATGAAACTAATTTCTAGTAAACTAAGTAATTGCAATGCAAAATTGACAAGGATAAACATGATTGATTGATTTTTAAAACTATGAATTAAATGCAATGAAAATAGATATTTTTGGAATAAAAGTGGAATGGAATGATGATGAGATTAATGAAATGAAAGAAACAAAGAAATCAACAAAGGAATAAGCACACGAAAGACATGAATTTTAATTTATTATAATATATTGATTATGCTGTTAAGTATTGAAAAAAGAAATTGAAGTTATCGCGGTCATATAGAGTCATGATTTATCTTGTTATCCGGACAATTTTATTGCAAAGATTTTGAATTGTTCTACTCATAGAAACACAGGGAAAATTCAGGATCCAAAGCAAATTTTGACACTCATGAGTTTGAGCAAATTCATGGATTTATGATCTCGAATGATAACCTAGTGAGTTACCTTTATCAATAAATAACTATTGAACATATATGACTAAATAACTAAGATATAAAAAATGACAATAACATGGTTTAAATAACAAATCCAAATAACTGAAATTAAATCTACCAATATTTATTATTTATCATACTCAATAAAGAAATTTTTAGGTTTATATATGAAGTAATTGAAAACAGTCAAATTCAAAAAATTAACATGTGCTTAAAAGTAAGTTAATATGATTTTATAAGTTATAAATACAAAAATAGTAAACTCGGTGTGTGAACTTGCAGATGCAATGAAGTTTGCATATGGTATGATTTTGTAAGCAAGTTGATATAATTTAATAAGATAGATACAAAAAAACGATAAAATAGAAAAGTCAATTAGCGAATTTGACAATAATAATCTAAAGGTGAATTAATCTTCTATGATCAATCCATGCATTATTGTTATAGGTATGTCCCCGTTTGGCTTGGTTGCTAATTTTGACCAAAAACATTAATTACCTGAATTGAATGTCACGACCTATGTCTGATAATTCAATGTAATAAGTGATAACTCATCATGCATGTTTTATCAATATGCTAATTAATTATTATCCAATTCAAAGAAGAAATAAAAAACGTTATTCCTTGTGCTAAATGATAACGTTTCAATTTTAATATATATATCTCGAGTATAATTTGGAGAGTTATTAGTGCAATTTGTAAGATTTTCTAATTTTAAGTGTTTAACTCGGGCCTCTCATAAGAATTCAGCTCCTCATGGTTGAAAAATAAGCCATCATAGAATGCCTTTATGCTCCAGTCATTGAAACACCTCAAATCAAAATGGGAAAGATAAAAGGAATGGAGGAAAAATGTAGAAAAGTGACGAAAAATATAGGTGGGAGCGAGAAAAGGGCGAATATTGAGAATGGGAGACGATGCGGAAGGTGTATGGAGGACGTCTATCGTGTGAGATAAAGAGATGGTACCCCTAAAAATTAAGCTTCTACGGCGAAAGAAGATGATTTCAGGTTTTGGAACTACTCTGTCATTCCCGATATTCTAGTACCAAAGTGCAAATATATTTAGAAACTAAAGGATCATTTTCTTAATTCGGAGACGAATGTGGAAATATCTTTTTAAAATGAACTGTCATTTACGAATTACGGTGACCGAAGAGCACGTTTTTTTAGGGGCTAAACTGGAATGTTTGGAATTCGAGCACCAAAGTTTAAAAATATTAGGGTACTAAACTGGCGTTTTTGAATTTTGGGGAACCAGGGTTCAAATATAATTGGGTACAAAAGTGTCATTTTATGAAATCAGGGCTAAGGTGAAATATCTTTTTGGACTAAAATGTCATTTATTAAATACGGGAACCACAGTGCAAAATTCATTAGGTACCAAACCGTAATTTCCTAAATTCGAGGACCAAAGTCAACTATGTTTGGAATGGAACAGTAATTTCCAAAACCCGTCCACTTGACCAAAATACCCTGAAATGAAATTCAAAACCACTGCAATACCATATATCATAGTAGTCAACAATAAAATGACATTTTTACCCTTTTAACCACTTATTCATGCAATCACTCTTGATGAATAAATTATTCA
The DNA here is from genome assembly GCA_963242795.1 of Inga leiocalycina. Classification (NCBI taxonomy): domain Eukaryota; kingdom Viridiplantae; phylum Streptophyta; class Magnoliopsida; order Fabales; family Fabaceae; genus Inga; species Inga leiocalycina. The sequence continues at coordinate 17,818,023 of OY725330.1, forward strand.
TCAATAATGCATTTTACGACCAAAAATGCCCTAAAGAGGCCAAAATGATTCATAAATTAGTAAAGGCTAAATTACAAATAAATCCCTTAAACTTCAAGTCAATTACATGTAATCTCCATAATATCTCAAAGTTTAAATTTAACCTCCATAATCTCTTCTTTTGTTTTTTTACCATGAATCCCTTGCCGGTAATTTACTGTTAACTTTTAATGGAATCTGCCATGTCGGATCAACATATGACATATGGCATCCCACATATCATCCTCTATAATCTAATAATTTTACAATAATTATACATATATATATATATATATATATATATATATATATATATATATATATTACAAAAGAGTTAGATTGTCATTTTTATCATTGGCAAAGATGAGCTGCATGCCAGCAACCGATATGCAAGAGTCTGCAGAAAATCCTTGGGATCTAGAGAAGATGATGAAGAAGCTGAGAGAGGAGTGTGAGGGTTGGGATAGATGTTTCAAGGTGACAAACCCATCCAGTCGACTCAAGGCTAATGGCAGAGATGAAGAAAGTGGTGAGATCTCTACTCGATCCTTCTTCAGAGATTAAGATGCGAAACACTGAACAAGTAATTGCAAGAAGTGGCTTTACGGCTCCAAGTGCAATGAATCCTCTTTACGAGGGTTTGTATTGTGTGATATAGCTTTAAACTTTGTTTTCTCTCATTTTTTTTGTCATTCTCCTTGAACATATTTATATAGCATTCAGCCCAGGGCTGTTAAAAAAACCCATTCTAGGTAAACTCGGTCCTCTCTGAAGATGTCCGATCAGTCCAGCCCGAAAAACAGTAGTCTAAATTAAAATAAAAAATGGACTGGACCAGACCAACTCGGTCATCGGGCCAAATCAGGTTTCGTGTTGGCCTTTCAAACCAACTAGTTTGGTCTGACCCAATGATATATATAGATATATAATTAAAAAAATATCAAATTCCTTAACCGGTTTATAGATATCTCTTGGGTTAATATAACTTTTAACCCCTCAAATGTCCTAATTTTGGTTTTGGTCCCTCAAGTTTTATTTTATTTAAAATATTAATCCCTATAACTCAATAAAAACTTAGATCATTTTGCCCCTATAGAGACCAAAACTAATAGTTTGAAACTTAAGGAACTAAAATCAAAATAAGGTCAAACATGAGAGATCAAAGATTATATTAACCCATGTCTCTTTCTAACTTTCTTGTTGCCTTGTTTTTTGATTTGGACCCAATCAACCAATCCCATCCGTCAATCTCTCCTCATCTTAGCTTGGTTCCATTCTCATATCTGAGAAGAAGAAGAAGATTGGAGGGTCGAGATCTAAACTTGAAGTCTAGTCTTCTTCCTCAGTCCTCCAAATCATCATCTTCTTCCTCTTCTTCCTTCATTCTCAGATCTCGGCTTCTTTTCTTCATCTAAGATCTCAAATGGAGACCAAGGATATCGTTACAGGTGGGGGAAAGAAAGAACCTTGTGTCTCAAATCTCACCGCAAGGAACTGTTAAAAAAACAGAGAAGGGTTTGTTGATTGCCTGATGCCTCTAATTGCAAAGAGGAATGAGTGTGTGTATGGCAAATAGATTTTTGTTTTGGGCTGGACTGGGGCTATGTTTTCCTTCTAATTTTGGATTTTTTATTTTGTTAATTGGGCCCAACCCAGACCAACCCGAAGTCTGTTATAACCCAATTTAGTCTAGATAGGGACCGGGTCATGTTTGGGTCATACTGGACCACGGGCTCATTTTTCTAACCCAATGATATTCTGAACCAGACATCGGGTTGGGGTGTAACTTGGTCCAACCCGGTCTTTGCATACCCCTAATTTAGTCTATTGCTTTGCAAGATCCAATTTTCCAAAAAGGGTATTCTCTAAGGACGAGAGCTCCATACCCATATTGATGAGGGGGCTCTCAAGTCTCTGTCCTTCTTGATCATATACAATCGTCTTTCCTCGCCTTTTCTCAACTCCCCTCCTTCTAATATGCTCTCCAATCTCTGCCATGTCCCCTTACTCTCTCCCCTTGTCTTACAGCCTGATCAATGAAAATGAGTCTGCAAGGGAGGAGATTGAGAATAAGGGATTTTTTCCTTAATGAATAAAATGATAAGTTAACACTTTTGTAAAATATGTGTCTGTATATAATTGTCATAGGATGACTCATAGGATGTCACGTGTCTTATATATATTGATATGATGTGATAAATTCCGTTAAAAAGATAACGATGAACTAGTGGCAAGGGTTTATGGTACAAAAAATAAAAGATTCGGGGGGGTTAAATCCAACTTTGAAAAGTCAGGGAGTTTATGTTTAACTGAACGAAAGTTCGGGGGGCTTGAATAATTTAGTCATTAGTAAATTAACATTAGTGCAGATAAAATCCACCACACTTGAACTTTTGTACTCTTAGACAAAGTCGTGAGGGACCAATGTTTTAAAAATACCGGACATCGAGCTGGAAAGATGAGCATGTCATAGTTCAAATGGTTAGATCAGTTAGATCGTTTGGTCGGACCGGTGACGTAATTATTTAATAAGAATATTATATAATTATATGATAATATATGTATAAGAAATAAAATATCAAATTTTAAAATAATTAAGAAAAATTTAAATATTTCAATTTTATAATGACTTAATCACATATATTAACATGCCTCATAACTTACAAAATCATTAACGATAATATACTAAATATGTATAACTTTATATTAATCATTTTACATAAAAATAAAGTATAAAAATAATAAAAAAGTATAAATAAAATATGAATTTTTAAACAAACTGAATAGTGCCCAGTGCAAACAAACTGATGAAAAGATCTTTTTTTTTTATTATTAAAAAGAAGATGAACCCTTGGTGAACATGAGTGACGACGGTGACAGGCATTAAATGAAAGCTGTTACTTTTACAGCTCTCAAAACAACTTTACCCTTTGGACAATTTTAAAACTATTGGACATCTTCATTTTAAGTTTTCAGATCTGAAGCTTAAAGTCTAAACACTCCAACCTTCAACCTGTCGGAGCTTTGATTTTTCTCATTCATGATTGTCTTACTCAAATCTGGTTTCATTTTGACAGAGTGAGCGCTCAGTTTCAAGCTGTTCAATTCTTGTAAAGCTGTTCAAGTTCCCAGCTAAATGCCGGCTCCCAGTCCAAAAGGCAGCTTAAAGTAGCTAGAAACAGCTGAACTAGCAGAGCGAATGAACTGTGCAAAACGAGCGGGAGAAACTTCCGGTCGCTGTATAGACCTGTCGGACCGTCCAGTCCGATCCGGTTTTTAATTCATTGTGAGGGACAATGCAATGCGTTAATGAAAAGTAAGAATGAAACAAACTCAAATCATGCACGTAACTTGGTTTAATCAATTACACTTTTGGAGCTCACACAAGTCATACATGAATCAATACAAAGGGACTAGTCATAATATAATGCACAATCAATCCAACTGAATTGAGACAAGGGGGAGCACTAAAGGGAGTTATGTGGTTAACTCAGGTTTCTCATAAATCGGTAATTTCTCTCCAGCCATTCTAAGTCAAGACCTACCATATATTTCATGTTAGAGCAAGCGTTTCACCCAAGAGGGGGGTGAATTGGGTGATACTAAAAATTCGTTGCAAATATAAAACTTTGACAGTGAATTTTAAACAGTAAGGAGTGAGGAGAAATATCACCGAAGTGTACACCGGGAGTTATATTGGTTCGGTCACAACCACTTTGACCTACATCCAGTCCTCAGAGCTTCTCTGAGAGTTTCACTATAACTTCCAAGATTCAGTGGGTTCTTGGCACCTCCGTACAAGCAAGTTCCTTCACCTAGACACTCGCTCCCCCTTACAAGTTGTAATCCAATCCCAACTCAAGGTTCCACAACCTTAAGTTATCTCAATAAAAAATATTGAGTTTGAATGAAATATCTCTCTTACAGAGTGAATAAGGATCACTGAAGCATAGAAAATCAATTACAACGTAAAAACAGAGGAATGAACTTGATGATACCTTTGTGTGTGTTCTTGTTTTTTTTCTCTGTTTGGATGTTTCCATATATATAGATATGTTGGTGATGACCGTTGGAACATTTCCTTTCGTCCGTTGGAGAGTGCGCAGCCACTGTTGACTTTTCAGTTTTTGAAAAATATCTGTTGGCGGTGGTTGGCATTTGAACGTTTCACTTGACTTCTCTTACTTGATATGGTTTCTGCATAGTTTTTCTGTAAATATGCTAGAAACACTAATACAATGAAAGGTTAATCAAATAGGAAACAAATCAATGACCGTTTGAATGATTTCTAAATTTCTGTGTTTGCTTACTCGAGTAGCTACTCGAGTATCCCTTGAAGTTTACTCGAGTACCTACTCGAGTATCATCGGGAAATCTTTGATCAACTGCAAGTCAATGAATAAATACAAGATTACTCGGGTAGTGCATGGAGTAAACTAAATTTCAAAACTTTGAGAATAGTTATTTACTCGGATACCTACTCGAGGAATGCATTTACAACTTCATAGGTTACTCGGGTAACACCTCGAGTAAACCTTCAAATAAATTTTGATTACTCGATGCTCTACTCCAGTAATGTTGGCAGGATTTCAAGGCCGAGAGCACTTACCTTATTACTCGGGTACCGACTCGAGTAATGCACTCATTTCTGCATAGGTTACTCGGGTACTACCTCGAGTAAATGTAATTTTTGTGCATGACTTACCCGGGTAATGACTTGAGGTTTATCTTCAAAATAACTCTTCATACTCGGGTACCTACTCGAGTAATTCACTTAAAATGAAACATTAAATAGTTGCATACTAGAGTAAAGACTCGAGGAAAATGAAATTATATGAGATCAAGTTATTCGGGTACTACCTTCAAGTTTTCACTTACTTCAGTGGGTTACTCGAGTACCTACTCGAGTAAATGTTGCAGTGGTACAAAATGCCGAGAGCTCCATAATTTCAGAAACAGAGTTACTGGAGTAGCTCCTCGAGTAACATTGGCAGGCCGAGAGCAACTCCAAGTTTTTACCTGGTTACTCGTGTAGCTCCTCGAGTAACATTGGCAGGCCGAGAGCAACTCCAAGTTTTTACCTGGTTACTCGAGTAGCTCCTCGAGTAACATTGGCAGGCCGAGAGCACCTTGAAAATACTTACACTATTACTCGAGTACCTACTCGAGTAACGTTGGCAAGTTATTGGAAGTTGTCTCTGGTTACTTCAAGTTTTGTTTCATTACTCGAGTAGCTCCTCGAGTAATGCCTTAGAAAACTTGCTTCTTATCAAGTTGCTCAGCTTTTTCTCTTGGCCTTTCTTCATTACTCCAATGCTTACTTCAAGTGATGCTTATCCCTGTTATTACTTTGTTCAATCCTTTTTCATACCATTCTTTTGTTATCATCAAAACATGAGATCTAACATTCTCCCCCTTTTTGATGATGACAAAACTTGGTGATTTTGAACATGGGTTTTCAAATTGAATTCTCAATTAAATATGTCTTATTAAGTTTAGATTCTTAGCATATGTCTTGCATACACAACAACTTCATTAGACCAACAATGTATCATAATTCAAAGCTTAAATGAACTTAAAATCAAATCACACTTGCATTAAACTTAAAGTTTTCAAATTACAAGATAAAGTTTAAAATATGCTCCCTAAAACCCATATACACCCAAATACCCAAAGATAAACTAGGACACTTCCACAAAATCACTCTCAAGCTCTTCTCCCCCTTTTTGTCTTCATCAATCAAGTGGAGGACTCAGAGGCTTGGCCATGGAAATGGGTGTCACTGGAAGAACCATAGAATCATCTGAACTCAAAGAATCAAATGAACTAGAGGGAACTGGGTCAGGTAAATGAACTGGAGGGATTTGGATGTCATCTCTAGGAGGAAGAGGAGAAGGTTGGAAGACAACCATAGTGGTCTCAGCCTCTGGAGGGGTATCAACTTCAGGAGTGTGATGTTCAGAGGAGGAGGAGGGAGATATTTCCTCGGTGTGGGTAGGTGATGGATTCGGTTTAGGAGCAGTTTCAGCCTGAGGTTTTGGAGGGGAATCATCAATGGTCATGTGTATGGTCTCGTTGGTTTCTGGGTTATCTACTGAGTAAAGGATATCTTTGGCTTGAAGCTCAGGTGGACTAGATACCAAAGGGGTAGATGGTTCATCCTCAGTGATAGGAGTGTCAAAAGGAGGGTTCACAGGAGGTGGTGGTGGTGGTGTAGAAGAAGATGGGCCGGCAAAAGGTCCGGGACCCGATGACTCTAGTCGTGTCAGAATTAGCCTCAGAGTCTCACCCTGGGCACGTTGCTCTGCAAGCAACTCCTCATGCCTCCTGTCCATTCTCTCAACCAACTCCTCATGCCACTTGTCTATTTTCTCAACCAACTCTGCCATCTTGAAGTTCGTGTTGGTAATTAACTCAGCGTTCGTGTTGGCGATATCCACATGGAATCCTCTGAGCATGTTTTCCATGAAGTGCTGGAGAGTGGCATTGAGGAAGGATAGTGATGATGTGGTAGCAGCTGGAGCCGATGACTGAGTGTCATCTATTTTGCTGGTCTCAGCCTCTGTGGTCTTTCTCTTCTTCTTTGACCCAGACTCCAGAGGACCTTTGAGAGGGATGTCAATGTTCAATTTCCCTATCTGGTTTCTCCCAACCGGAGTCAACCTCTCAATGGGATCCTTGCTATCCAAATACCATATCTTGTTCTCTTTCAGGATCAGTGACACAATCTGAGGATATGGCATTGGTGTTGTAGCCTTCCCATCCACCTTATACCTCTTCATCTCAGAGAAGATATACTCCCCTAAATCCTTCTGTTCCTTCAGGAGAAGTGAAGCAAACTACCTAAAGTCCCTATCAGAGAAATGGGTGTAATTGTTGGCTTTGTTCACTAGGGACCTAGAGTAGATGTACCATAGGACCCTGTGATGATCACATATATCACTCGGTTTAAAATTTAGGGGGCCAACTAGCTCACCGGGATTAAGAACAGAAAAGATTTAATTTGGCTCAAGTTGGGAATAGATATCATCTGGGGGGTTCTCTATTCCTAACCACAAGTTAATTCTAAAGGGTGAAATTAGAATCTTTTGGCCTCTAACTGTGGTGGTCATTTCTTCCTCGGCTGAGGTTCTGTTTGGTTCATCTATGATCTCTAGATTACAATAAAAGTGGGTGATCACTTTAGTACAGAATGGTAATCTAATCGAAAGCCAAGGCATAAATGGATCTAAATAAGGACTGAGGTTATGCTTCAATACCTCCTGAAGAAGCTTAAGCTCCACATAGTGTGTCTTGCACACTTTCCTTCTTGAAAACTGGGATAGGTACTTTGGGGATTCCACCAATTTGTTGACGTTGAACCCTTTTGGAGGGTTAGTGATCTCCTCTTCTGGCAATTTGGATTTCTTGGAAGTTTGACCCTTCTCCATTTGATCTAAGATTCCAGCCATAGCCTTAGCCACATTCTTGTCATACTTTGGCTTTTTGATAGGCTTTGGAGTGAAAGAGGGGGTAGAGGAATCAGAGGGAGTAGGTGTGGAGGTTCTGGTACTCTTGCCTTTCCCAATTGAAACACTCTTTTTAGATTGAGCCCTTGTAGCAATAGGCTCTTTAATCACCACTCCTTTGGGTTTTGGTTGAGATTGAGGTTGAGTATGAATTTTGGCTTTTGATCTCGGGGTTAATTTTCTTCTCTTTTTGGGAGGAGAAGAAAGAGGATCAGGGTTTTGTTGTGAGTCAGAGGAATCTATGGGAGTAAGGTTTTTAGTTCTCATCTTTCTGAAGGATTGATAAAACTGAAATTCTCAGAAAAGAAAAGAGACAGTCGCAGGTTAGGGCACAGTGAATCTGGGCAAAATAAGAGGTTTTTGGAACTGAAATCACTTGGGTTTTGATGGAAATGAAGCAAGGAATCACTTGTGAAAAATTTTTGTGAGAGAAAATAGTGATTTACTCAAGGAGATTTTGTGGAAATGACTGAGTTTGAGACAGATAAAGACCTAGAACCCGACTTTACTCGAGGCCTTACTCGAGTAACCTTCAAGTTTACTCGAGGCCTTCCTCGGGTGTTCATACAAAAAAATTCTAAAATAATTCATTTAAATTGAGTACCTGGCATGAATAATACAGTAATTATCCATGGATGTTCCCTCGATCATTTATATCCCATTTTGAGCAGATTTGAGTCATTCTTCATCAATTTGGGAATATGGACTCTGACATTACTCAAGGCCTTCCTCGAGTAAGCTTCAAGTTTACTCGAGGCCCGCCTCGGGTAACCTGTCTTTTCAACTTCTGACTCTTCATTTCTTTGTAACTGAACCGTTAAGTTTAAAATTCAAGTAACTTGATCCGTTACTTCCAGTTTTGAAGTCCATTACTCGAGTACATACTCGAGTAAAGTGCTTCTTTACTTTAAGTTGTTCCTCGGGTAATGCTTCTCTGTCACACATTACTTCAAGTTGGTACTCCAGTAAAGGTGTCCTCTGATCACCTCTGTTTTTGTTTCTCAAAACAGGGTTTTATCCTTCCTGTAAAACAAATTTCTATATACTCCGATGCTTAAGTTAATAATCATCAAAACATTATTAAGTGACTTCATCTAATATTATGAAAAGTTGAAATAACTTACAACTCATTGGGATTTACCATTCCCAATTCTCTTCTTATGTATAGAAATTGATCTTTTGCAAGGGGTTTTGTGAAGATATCAGCTAGTTGAAGATGAGTAGGAATGAATATCACTTTCACATCTTTCTTTTGAATATGGTCTCTGATGAAGTGATGTCTGACATCGATATGCTTGGTTCTAGAGTGTTGAACTGGATTCTTTGCCAAGCTTATCGTACTAGTATTATCACAATAGATTGGTATTTCTTTGAGATAAATACCAAGATCCTGTAGTTGTTGTTTTAACCATATTACTTGTGCACAACAACTTGAGACTGCAACATATTCGGCTTCCGTCGACGAAAGAGACACAGTATTTTGTTTCTTGCTAAACCATGATACAAGTGATCCTCCAAGAAATTGTCCTTGTCCGCTGGTGCTCTTTCTGTCTGTCTTGTATCCTCCATGATCCGAATCTGAATATGCAAAAAGATATTCACTTCTTCCTTTGGGATACCACAGACCCAATTCAGGTGTGTCAGCAAGGTATCTAAAAATTCGTTTGACCGTTTCAGCATGTGATTCCTTTGGTGCTGATTGATATCTTGTACATATACCAACACTAAATTGGATGTCTGGTCTACTTGCAGTAAGATAGAGTAATGATCCAATCATTCCTCTATATTTTGCGATGTTGTAGTCTTTCCCTTTGACATCAGCATCAAGCAACGTAGTTGAACTCATAGGTGTGTCCATGCTATTTGCTTCATCCATTCCATACTTCTTCAATAGCTCATTCAAATACTTTGTTTGAGATATGAAGATTCCATTCTTCCTTTGTTTGATTTGCAAACCAAGAAAGAAATTCAATTCTCCCATCATTGACATCTCAAATTCTCCCTGCATTATCTCAGAAAATTCCTTACACATAGATTCATTAGTAGCTCTGAAAATAATGTCATCAACATATATTTGAACAATTAAGATATCATTGTGTTTTCGTTTTATAAAAAGTGTTGTATCAACTTTTCCTCGTACAAAACCTTGATCAATAAGAAACTTACTGAGCCTTTCATACCAGGCTCTAGGAGCTTGTTTTAAACCATATAAAGCCTTTTTGAGTTTGAAAACATGGTCAGGTTTAGTAACATCCTCAAAACCTGGAGGTTGTTCTACATATACTTCTTCCATAATGTAACCATTTAGAAATGCACTTTTTACATCCATTTGATAGAGTTTGAATCCTTTGATGCATGCAAAGGCTAAAAGTACACGTATAGCTTCCAATCTAGCTACAGGAGCATACGTTTCCTCAAAGTCAATTCCTTCTTCCTGATTATAGCCTTTGGCCACCAATCTTGCCTTGTTTCTGACAATAATTGCGGATTCATCTAGTTTGTTCTTGAATACCCATTTAGTACCAATGATCGGATGAACTTTGGGTCGGGGTACCAAATCCCAAACTTGATTTCTCTCAAATTGATTTAGTTCTTCTTGCATTGCTATAACCCAATCATTGTCTGATAGGGCTTCATCAATGTTAAAAGGTTTAATCTCAGAAATGAATGCAGAAAAACTTAATTCATTGAAAATTCTATTTCTGGTTTTGATCCCTTCATTCACATCTCCTATGACTTGTTCTAAGGGATGACTTCTATTGTATTTCTAGGCTTTAGGTTGACTTAGAGATTGCTCTTCTTCCTTAGTTTCATCAACTTCTGGAATAAGAGACTTAGAAATAGATTGATCATTTTCTTGATTTAAAACAACTTCATGTTCTTCATCAATTGTTTTGTCAGAGGATTCAAATTCATCAAAAACAATATGAATTGATTCTTCAACAACACATGTTCTTTTATTGAAAACTCTATATGCTTTACTTCGGTTAGAATATCCTAGGAAAATTCCTTCATCAGTTTTAGAATCAAATTTTCCCAAGTTATCTTTACCATTATTATGAATGAAACACTTACAACCGAAGATGTGTAGATGAGCAATGTTTGGTTTTCTTCCTTTGTATAGCTCGTATGGTGTCTTTCCAAATTTTGTTCTGATATATGCTCTATTTGAAATGTAGCATGCTGTACTCATAGCATCAGTCCAAAATACTTGAGACACGTTTTTTTCATTTAACATTGCTCTAGCCATTTCAGTGAGCACTCTATTCTTGCGTTCCATGACTCCATTTTGTTGAGGTGTCCTTGGAGCAGAGAAATTGTGATCAATGCCATTAGTATCACAATATTCTTCAAAGACTTGATTTTCAAATTCTCCACCATGATCGGTCCTAATACCTGCAATGGACATACCTTTCTCATTTTGCACTTTCTTGGCAAAAACAATAAATTCTTCAAAGGTCTCATCCTTTGATGATAGAAAAATAACCCATGTAAATCTAGAGAAATCATCAACAATGACCAAAGAATATAAGTTATTACCAAGACTCTTTACTCTCGCTGGACCAACTAAATCCATATGCAATAATTGTAATGGTCTATTTGTTGAAATCTCATTTTTCAATTTGAATGATGATTTAGTTTGTTTACCCTTTTGACATGCGTCACATATCAAATCGTTTTTGAAATTTACTTTGGGTAATCCAAGAACTAAATCCTTTTTGAGTAGTTTGCCTAGTTGAAGCATATTGACATGAGCTAATCTCTTATGCCACAGCCAAATTTCATCGGCATTACTCAGAAAATAATTTTCAGATTCATTTCTACTAATATCTAAAGTATAGCAGTTACTTTCCCTTTTTGCTCTGAGCTTAGTCTTGATATTCTTCTTATCAAGCTGTAAGTCATTCTTGTTGATAATTAAGCATTCTTCTGAGTCAAATATCACCCAGTTGTCTTTATTTACACTTTGACTTAAGCTCAGCAAATTGTGACACAAACCTTCAACATAATATACATCTTTGACTTGTATTCCTTTGTCATTTTTGATTTCACCAATTCGTGTTATCCTACCAGATTGATTTCCTCCAAATTTTACCTTTCCACCTTCCTTAGGTTGCAATGTGGTAAAACTTTTGAAATCTCCGGTCATATGTCTAGAGCATCCACTATCTATGTACCACTTGCTATTTTTGGATGCTTTGAGACATACCTGCAATCAAGTGACTAAGTCTTAGGTACCTATATCTTTTTGGGTCCTTTTGGGTTAATACAAATGATTTTCTGAATATATAAACCTTTAGGTACCCATTTGTAGGTTCCTATTGTTCCTTTCTTCTTATGAATGCATGAAGAAGTATAATGACCTTTTCTGTTACAGTAATTACAAAATGCAAAAGAATTTGATGTATGCACATTATGCTGGAAATAATTTAAATATGACTTACCTCCTTCTTTCTTTCTACCTTTCCTTTTATCTGATTTTGGATCATATCCAATACCAGATCGATCATTTACAACTCGTTGATCTTTTAAAATCACACTTAACATCTCACTTCCTTTAGTAAACTTTTCAAGAGTTCTTGTAAGATCAATGATTTTCTTTTTCAAAGAAGAACAATTTTCACAATTCTTTTATGAACTTTCTTTAAGTTCAACTTCAAGAAGTTTGTTTTTCTTTTTGAAAAAAATTAATTCTTTAACTACTTTGATGAATTCAGAATGTAAAGCATTATATTCAGAAAGTAATTCATCATAGGTAGGTTCAGAATCATTTACCTCTTCTTCTGTTTCTTCTTGAGCAACAAGACATATATTAGCTACTTCTTCCTCATCACTTTCTTCGTCAGAAGAGCGATCACCCCATATAGCAGATACAAAGGCCTTCTTTTTGTTGAAGAATTTGCCTTTTCTCTTTTCTTTGCTCTTTTGGTTCAGCTTTGGACATTCTGACTTGATATGTCCTGGTTTCTCACATTCATAGCAAATGATATGATCTTTGCTACTATTTCCTCCTTTTTGAAAGTGTTTGAATCCTTGTCCTTTCTTGTAGAACTTTCTGAATCATTTTATGATTAGGCCCATTTCATCATCGTCAAACTCCTCATCATCATCTTGATTCTCCTCTTTTGCTTTTAATGCTAGACCTTTCCTTTTCTTGTCACCAATGTCATCTAGTTCCCGTTTGAACTTTAGTTTGCTTTCATATTCAGAAAGACTTCCAAATAGAGAAGCAACTGATCTCATTGATTCTCCTTTTGCTTCTTCTATTGCAGTGACTTTGGCCTCCCATTCTTTAGAAAGAATATTTAGAATCTTTCGTACTTGGGTATGCTGATCATAAACTTTCCCAAGAGCTGCAAGTTGATTAACAAGATGAGTATATCTAAGTTCAAATTCAGATATTGATTCACCTGATTTCATTCGAAGTAAATCGAATTCAGTGACTAGGGTGTTGATGCGATTCTCCTTTATTCCCGAAGTTCCTTCATGAGCTATTTCCAGAGCTTCCTACATTTCCTTTGCTGTTGGAAGTGTGAAAATTCTGAAATATTCATTTTGACTCAAGGCACTTTGTAACATCAGAATTGCCTTGCTGTTGAGAGTGATAAGTTTCTTGTCATTCTCATCATATTCCGCTGGTGTCTTTGGAATTTTCTGAGTTTCTACAACCTTTGTAGGTTGATAGTTTCCACTCTCAATTACATCCCATAGCCCATATTCGGTAGCCATCACGAACACTCTGAATTTTGCTTTCCATAAAGAAAAGTGTTCTCCATTGAAACCGGGAGGTCTAGTGATGGATGCTCCGTCGGGAAGAATTCCTTCACCCATGCTTGCCATTGGATCCTTCTTAGGTTGTTATACCTTAACAAGAAGACCAATGCTCTGATACCAAATGTTAGAGCAAGCGTTTCACCCAAGAGGGGGGGTGAATTGAGTGATACTAAAAATTCGTTGCAAATATAAAACTTTGATAGTGAATTTAAAACAGTAAGGAGTGAGGAGAAATATCACCGAAGTGTACACCGGGAGTTATACTGGTTCGGTCACAACCACTTTGACCTACGTCCAGTCCTCAGAGCTTCTCTGAGAGTTTCACTATAACTTCCAAGATTCAGTGGGTTCTTGGCACCTCAGTACAAGCAAGTTCCTTCACCTGGACACTCGCTCCCCCTTACAAGTTGTAATCCAATCCCAACTCAAGGTTCCACATCCTTAAGTTATCTCAATAACAAATATTGAGTTTGAATGAAATATCTCTCTTACAGAGTGAATAAGGATCATTGAAGCATAGAAAATCAATTACAATGTAAAAACAGAGGAATGAACTTGATGATACGTTTGTGTGTGTTCTTGTTTTTTTTCTCTGTTTGGATGTTTCCATATATATAGATATGTTGGTGATGACCGTTGGAACATTTCCTTTCGTCTGTTGGAGAGTGCGTAGCCACTGTTGACTTTTCAGCTTTTGAAAAATATCCATTGGCGGTGGTTGGCGTTTGAACGTTTTACTTGGCTTCTCTTACTTGATATGGTTTCTGCATAGTTTTTCTGTAAATATGCTAGAAACACTAATACAATGAAAGGTTAATCAAATAGGAAACAAATCGATGACCGTTTGAATGATTTCTAAATTTCTAGGTTTGCTTACTCGAGTAGCTACTCGAGTATCCCTTGAAGTTTACTCGAGTACCTACTCGAGTATCATCGGGAAATCTTTGATCAACTGCAAGTCAATGAATAAATACAAGATTACTCGGGTAGTGCATGGAGTAAACTAAATTTCAAAACTTTGAGAATAGTTATTTACTCGGATACCTACTCAAGGAATGCATTTACAACTTCATAGGTTACTCGGGTAACACCTCGAGTAAACCTTCAAATAGCTTTTGATTACTCGATGCTCTACTCCAGTAATGTTGGCAGGATTTCAAGGCCGAGAGCACTTACCTTGTTACTCGGGTACCGACTCGAGTAATGCACTCATTTCTGCATAGGTTACTCGGGTACTACCTCGAGTAAATGTAATTTTTGTGCATGACTTACCCGGGTAATGACTTGAGGTTTATCTTCAAAATAACTCTTCATACTCGGGTACCTACTCGAGTAATTCACTTAAAATGAAACATTAAATAGTTGCATACTAGAGTAAAGACTCGAGGAAAATAAAATAATATGAGATCAAGTTATTCGGGTACTACCTTCAAGTTTTCACTTACTTCAGTGGGTTACTCGAGTACCTACTCGAGTAAATGTTGCAGTGGTACAAAATGCCGAGAGCTCCATAATTTCAGAAACAGAGTTACTCGAGTAGCTCCTCGAGTAACATTGGCAGGCCGAGAGCAACTCCAAGTTTTTACCTGGTTACTCGAGTAGCTCCTTGAGTAACATTGGCAGGCCGAGAGCAACTCCAAGTTTTTACCTGGTTACTCGAGTAGCTCCTCGAGTAACATTGGCAGGCCAAGAGCACCTTGAAAATACTTACACTATTACTCGAGTACCTACTCGAGTAATATTGGTAGGTTATTGGAAGTTGTCTCTGGTTACTTCAAGTTTTGTCTCATTACTATAGTAGCTCCTCGAGTAATGCCTAAGAAAACATGCTTCTTATCAAGTTGCTCAGCTTTTTCTCTTGGCCTTTCTTCATTACTCCAATGCTTACTTCAAGTAATGCTTATCCCTGTTATTACTTTGTTCAATCCTTTTTCATACCATTCTTTTGTTATCATCAAAACATGAGATCTAACATTTCAGTCACACAATCTCAATATAACAATATCACAAACAACATTACAACTATAATGCCTAGATTGTAACAACACAAATAACTCATCTAACGAAGACAAATCAAAGTTCAAGCTATAATGGGAGATTGAGATATGAAAAATTGCCCAAGCGATGCTCTAAGCTCCTGCATAGTCCACTCTACTCCAGCCAAATCAAAGTGGGAATGATGAAGGAAAGTAGGAAATATGCAGAAAAATGATTAAAATTAAGGGAAAATCCCTATAAAATACCCTTGAAATAGGGAAATCCCTAATCCGTACATTGAAATCAAAAAATCCGGATCAGTCACGCGTCAGTACGGATGAACAGTGCGGGCGGCGCCAAAAGACGATTTTGCCCTGCAGCCTTCATTCTCGCCACTTCAAACATAACAACACGCTGTTCTTAATTAACAACTCCAGATTTTTGATTAACAACTCCGTATTCTTGATTAACAACTCCAGTTACATCTTTTTACTTTCACAATAACAATACCGGTCTTGTTATTAGCAACTCTGAATTTTTGATTAACAACTCCGCTGTATTCTTCCACATATTCGCATCTCAAAAATATAGTGTTCTTAATGTAAAATACGATGTTGTTAATAAAGAAAAAGGTGTTGTTACTAGCCCTGAAACTTAAATTACGAAGTTGTAAAACAAGAAATGAGAGTTGTTAATATAAAATATGGTATTGTTAATAATAACACCGGTGTTGTTATTGTGAAAGTAAAAAGATGAAATTGAGGTATTAATAAAGAATATGGAGTTGTTAATAAAGAATACAGAGTTGTTAATCAAAAATCCGGAGTTGTTAATTAAGAGGGCGTGTTGTTAATAAAAAAATAGGTATTGTTATTGGCCTTGAAACTGAAATAAGGAAGTTGTGAAACAAGAATACGGAGTTGTTAATCAAGAATTCAGAGTTGTTAATTAAAAACGGTGTGTTGCTATTTTTGAAGTGGCGAGAATGAGGGCTGAAGGGCAAAATCATCTTTTGGCACCGCCCGTACTGTTCATCCGGACTGATGCGTGACTGATTCGGATTTTTTGATTTCAATGTACTGATTAGGGATTTCCCTATTTCAAGGATATTTTATAGGGATTTTCACTAAAAATAAAGGTAGGAGCGAGAAAAAGGTGAGGAATGGTGGATTTTGGAGATGATAGGGAAGGTGTACAGAGGATGTTTGCAGTGTGAGACAATGAGATGGGATCCCTAAAATTCTGCTTCTGCATTGAAAAATGGCAAAATTTTCGGATTTTGAGACTAAACTGGCATTTCAAAAATTTGGGGACTAAATTGAAAATATTTAGATACTAAACGGTACTTTCTGGCTGCAAGACTAAAGTCAAAATATCTTTGGGACTGAGCTGTAATTTCTGAAATTCATCCACTTGACCAAGATACCCTAAAATGAAATTCAAAACTACTGCAATACCATACATTCGAGTAATCAAAATGATAATGACATTTTTAACATTAATTCATGCAATCACTCTTGAATAAACATTCCTCAATAATGCATTTTATAATCAACAAATATACTAGAAAGGTCCAAATGATGCATGAATTAGTATTTTGATATTAGAGCATATCATTAATTCAAAGAAATTTCTATTCGGTTAGAAAAGTTCACTGGATGAAGAAAATTAATAGATTGGCGTGGACATTTGGATACTTTCTTTCATCACACACACACACACATATATCTTAATTTTTTTTTTTTGGTGTCTATCTTAATTTTAAAGATTTGATTGGAAGTATCCTATAATGGAAATCCGAAAATGCATATTCTCTTAGTCCATCCAATCTACAATATAAATCATTTCAACTGATTTATTGAAATAATGAAATGATAGTTAACTCTTTAAAACTATTTCAAATTAAAAAAAAATCATATTTACTCATATTAAATAAGGTTTTGAATGAAAGGAAAAATATAAGGAGTTACATCCATTGTTGTCAAACTCGCGAGTTGACTCTCCGATTTTACCGTTTTTACGTTTCTAACTTATAGAATCGAGTCGAGTCATTGATAAACTCGTGACTTTTGTAAACTCGGTTAAATTCATGAGTTTATACACCAAGTTTACCGTTTTTACGTTTCTAACTTACAAAACTGTGCTAATGCACCCTTAAACTCGTGTTAACTTTTTCAATTTGATTATACTCAATGGCTTTATATATGAATTTTATAGAAATTTTTTTGTTAAATATGATAAATTATGAAGGTTGATAGA
Source organism: Inga leiocalycina (assembly GCA_963242795.1). Classification (NCBI taxonomy): domain Eukaryota; kingdom Viridiplantae; phylum Streptophyta; class Magnoliopsida; order Fabales; family Fabaceae; genus Inga; species Inga leiocalycina. The sequence continues at coordinate 17,835,560 of OY725330.1, forward strand.
TTTAATTTCAATTATTTGAATTTAAAATATATTTAAATCAAATTGTTGTCAACTTTTTATATTTTAATTATTTAATTATATACTAATAATATCTATTTAATGGTAAAACTAAACTCTTACGAGTTTACGATTCGAGTTCACGATATGAGTTTACATCACTATCATGAGTTTGCTTAAACTCACGAGTTTGACAACCTTAGTTACATCTAAACATTAATTATAGGGATAAAATTGGCATATATATAAGCATAAATTACTTCAAGTGAATAGACTAATGAATTCTTCTGATAGTGAGCTATATTGCAAACCGGGTGGAGTATAAACGTAAATTAATTACAGATCACTTGAAAGGAGAAACAAGTTCGGATTGTGCACTTTCATTGGTTAATCAGAAAAACAACAGCGGATGCTCGAAACACAAGATATTGTGTTTCTCAAACCAAATATGATTTTGACTTATTGTCTCAATTATTATTATTTACTTCTCTAGATATTTTCATGATTCTTTTGTTGTCTCCATGCATGTGCTTCTCATTTCCCTGCATGTGATCCACACTTTCCTCGTACTCCTTCCATCTAATCAGCTTTATTCATCACTGTGCAACATGTACAATTCCTTCCTAATATAATTCTCTCTAATTTTAAAAAATTATGTATACACGCTACCAAAGAAAACAATTTATTATCGACAAAATTTTAATTTACCGACGGATTAGCAACAAAAACATATCACTAACAGAATGTTTACCAACGCTCAATTTTACATAGCCAATTGGTTTACAATTCAATTTTGTGACAAATTTCCAATAAAAATTTCCGGCAAAATTATCGACAAAATATTCCGTCAAAAATTATTTTCTTATAATCAAAAAATGTCACATGGCACCCCTTATTAGAAGTTACCATGTGGCACAGCCAAGCACTATCATTTGACCATCATCAGACTTGTCAATGGTCACCGCCGCCATCCGGCCACCTTGTCGCCACATGTCCCTACCACCTCATATTTGCAACACCATGTCTCCTTGCCACCTCGCGTCCACGTCAAACACTAAATTGGTTGCATTTTGTGATAAAGGGAGAATTTAAATCCTTAACCTCGCGAGCACAAAATGCCTACAATCCTTAATTACAAAATTAAATGTGCGTGTTTTTATATATATATTCAATTCACAAAAATAAATATAATATTTATATTTTTTTAATTAAATATATATAATTTTAATAAATTAAATATTTATTTTTAATTTTCTTATTTCATGTGAATATTTAATAATAATTAATATATTATTTAGCAAAAAATTGAAAACATAACATTTATATTATATTTTTGAATTTTTATTTTTATTTTTTATTTATATACATAATATATTATTAAGAAATTCACATATTTTAATTTAAAAAATAAGGAACCATGCCCAATAAGGAAATGGTTCAAATTGCCCATCAAGTGCAAATTAGTATGAACATGATTGTTATTCTCTAAAAACAAAAAACAGAGACAATAATTTTTATATATTTATATTTATTATTGTATGTATATTATATTTTATTATTTTTTTAGAGATAGAAAAAAGGACAAAAAAAGAACTTTGTAGTTTCAAAATTTTAAATTAGATATTTCCCAAAAAATGAGTTGTAAATTACTTATCAAATTTTGTCATTCCCTTATCTACTCTTGGTAATAAACCTGATTTAATTTGGGATTTTCTAATTTTAATGTTCTTTTTTAGTCCTTTTTCCTTGATTTTATATAAAATTATTTTTATTATTTTTTATTTTAATAAAGCATAATATCATAATATTGTATAATTAGAATAATATAATAATAAAAAATTGCAGAAAATATTATTGACAGAACTTTCTATTGGTAAATTCTGTCGCTAATTCGATCGGTAAATACAATTTCAGATGGAATTTCGTCTGAAAATCCCTCAGTAATTATGATGAAAAAATTATGACGGTATTAGCAACGAAATTTCTGTTGTGGGTAATCTATCAGAAATTACAAACGAAAAAATTCCACCCGTAATTGTATGTTTTTTTAGTATATTTCTGACACATTATTATCATTTAGATTTTCTCACGTACATAGATTGGAAAAGTTAATAAATTACCTAAAATTGAACAGAAATAACTTTTTTTAAAATACTCTTGTTAATTGTGCTCCATAAGTAACAATAATTATTTATTTAAAAACAAGGATATACAGTTATACACGTCTAAAATGATTATTATTACGACCTCTGGTTTTTAACTAAATAAAATCTCGTTCGTAGTGCTATTTAAGAACAGGAGGTAGGAGGTAGTATTTTGGAACATATGTACTAACAACCATATGTACTGTTAGAATCCAACAACATTTTATTAAAATGCAAATTACTGACTTCTCTGTTGTGGTGGGTTCAAGTCTACTTTTTTTCCATTCATATGATTGTGTCTTATTATTATTCGTATTTTTTTAATTTTAGCTGGTAATCCATGCATTCCTCTCTTCTTTGATCAATACCCGACTGTCATTAGTTATGTGGTTTTCATACTACATTACTATCTTTTACAATGTAAAGGTAAAATCTCTTTAAAACACAGTACAAATAATGTTTATGAGCTGTAGAAGAACATATTCTATATATTGTATGAATAGTTCCTTTACAAAACAACAAATTAAAAACCTTCACTAAACATAGTCAAACCTAGACCGCACCCAAATAATGTTTATGAGCTGTAGAAGAAACATATTCTATATTATTGTGTGAATAGTTTCTTTACAAAACAACAAATTAAAAGCCTTCACTAAACAAAGTCAACCCTAGACCGCACCCAAAAATATGGCTGGGTCTTATTCTAAACCCTATCTGCTTGACATTTTCTTATTCTTATGAAACTACAAATAAAAGTTACTTCTATATTCAATAACCCCTCCTATTGGATTTAACCCCTCCAACTACATTTAATACCTAATCTCATTCATGTTAATTGATAGCCTCTTCAAGAATTCTTCAAAGTCCTCAGATTTACCCAGCAAGCTTAGTCTAGCATACCTTGGATCAGATCCAAATCGGGGCCCCCCTCTTACAAGTATTTTCAATTTCTTTTCCAAATAACTCTCACAATCATCGTCCTTGTTGCACTTCAACCATGCAAAAGCTGCAACAAAGAAAGCCCCACAAAAGATATCAGAGCCAAACACTATGAATGAAAAAACCAAAGGGGTGTGTGTGTGTGTGTGATTAAGCAACAAAACGTAGACATAACGGGATATGTTTCAGAAGATTCATTAGTGAAGTTACAATAAGCCTTTGGAAACTTTGGCAAACTGAAAGCATTACTTTGTTTGATGACTTCCCTCAATTTTGCCCACCTTTCCTTCATAAGGCATTTGCTATGTTCAAAGAACAACTCAGTTTCTTTAGACGACCCACCACATTTGAAATTCTCATAACTATCACAAAGAACTTCAATGATCTTAGCAACTCGAATTTGAGATTCTTTTGACACTCCAATAGAGCTCATCTGTATAAACTTGGTCATCTTCTTCGCAATCTCTTTGTCCTTCACAATAGCCCACCTTCACAACAAAAACCAAAATCAAAACACTCATCCCCTTGGACACAATCGCGTCATGCGTATTTGTTCTTAATATAAGGTTTAGTTTATAATGCAAATTTCACTATATACTAGATCTTATTTTAAGAACAGGTGATAGTATTCAAATACGTACATTGCTTAGAAAGCTAAGTGACTTACCCAATACGAGAACCTGCATGGCCAGTGCATTTGGAGAAAGTGAAGAGCATAAGATCATGATTGGGCTTGTGAGTAATGGGAGTGTAGTGAGGCCAATAATAAGCAAGGTCATGAATCAGCTTCGTCCCTTCAACTTCACACTTTTTGTTGTTCACCACAGGTCCTCTGATACTACCATCTGGATTATTTGGAGACGTCACTACCTCTATATATGCTTCATTCTTATCATACTTCCTTGCGTCACCACTCCATTTGTGTATCCCTGGACGCAAAATATCGGTTTGCTCTTCATACTCCTGCGTGCACACACATGTTTCAGTACTTTTTTTTTCTCTGAACCCAAATGCCTCGGGTTTTAAAAATTAGAGATTATTATTGGAGTTTTTGAGGTCGCATGACCAACAAGAACACTATATATTATTATATAATTAATCGAAAACCCACTCTCATGTTACCATGTTTGCGTGTAGAATCCAAAAAGTTCGTGCATGTGCCTCGACGTGAATGTGTTGGTTGCATGTTTCCTATTATTAGGTGTCTCCGGAAAAAAATGTGTTTGTCAATTTTGTTGTCTGCTAATAAAAACAGAAGCATTTGACTAAGACTTAAAAGGAAATTAGTGGCTCAGCAGTTGTCACCCACGGTTTGTAATAGTTTTTCTCAGCATTACTATCTATGAACATAAATAAACAATTTATTATTTATGTGTGCAATCATAAAAGTGACAAGTGGAAACTCTATGCGTGGACCAGCGTAAAGATATGACAGACTGTTACTCCTCTTTTCGTCTCCTGCCTTCTCCTGTCAGTATTTCTAGCCGTTAGATGAAACTAACAGTCCAGATTTTGCGTATTGACAATTGTTGACAATTATTTATGTAACTTGCAAATAGATATGGATTTTTTTGTTTGGGGTGGGGGGGGGGGGGAGCAAAAATGTTTGCAAAGGAGGCATATATATCTTTGCCCTTACCCTTGTTTCTTCCCATTTTAATAAATATAAATGCTCGAGTTTCTTAAAAAAGAAAAAAAAAAGGTTACTTATTCTTGTTTCGTTCATCTTATGGGACACTATGTTTCAAGGTCATATGGAGTGGGGACTAGGAAGTGATCATTTGATAGAATAGAACTGTTTTTGTATAATTGAAAGCAAAAATGAGACGTGTGGAGATGAAAACTACAAAAAAAAAAAAAAAAAAAGGGATCTGGACCATTCCCTTGATCTAACGGCTCAGAAAATCGAACAAGAATGAATTCAATTCCTGAGGAACAAGGTTAGTTAGGCATTTTTTACCCCAAAAAAGAGGCATTATATTAGTTTATTTAGAAATTCTTATACCCATTAACAACTCGTCATACAATGAACTAATGAGAACCAATAATAATTCATAGAAATAATACTAGAGAAACAAGAAACTAAGCCTCCATGATGAACTGAGAGATTTTGGAAGAGAGATAAAGAAAGAGAAGCTGACCGAATAATAAGGAGAAGAAGCGATGACGTTCATAGGCTCATCGGAGGAGGAAGAAAGAGCGTAGAGAGCAGCCTGAAACAGCTGTGTGGAGCCATTTCCGACCACAATGTACTTATCGTCGGTATCTGCGTTACCAACCAAAGCATGAAGCCTTTTAATGGCATCCCTGAGCTCCGGCATCATAAACCAACACACACTCCTCAGATCACTTAAATAACTCAGAAGCTCACACCCCTTTATCACCACCGTACACTTCTCGCTCATCTTCCTCCAATACTCCTTAAACAGCACAGGATCTCCCCTGCAGAATTACCCAACACAATGAACAATCAAAGCTACCAAAAAAAAAAACAGTTAATTAACGACGGAATTTAGTGATGGAATTCGGCCACTAATTTCACTTTGCGATGGAATTTCATTACTAATTAATTAATGATAGTTTATTTGACGATGGAATCATACAATTCCATTGCTAAATTCTGCGGCTAATCCGCTGTTGTTTTTTGCACCAGAAACCATATTATCAACCTAACACACTGAGATCTGAATTGATGTCTTACTGGTCGAGGTTGATGAAGGAGTTAATGGCAGTCGAGGAGGAGAAGCCATTGTTGTTGTTGGTGTTGTTGAGAGGAAGAGAAGGAAGATTTGGAACCAGTGATGTAGTATTGTGAAAAAGGCTTGTGTTTTCTGCAACTAAGCTCTTCATGATGTATTATAAATAATGAGGTTTGTGTCTACTAAGATATATCGATCTGCTTGATGAAGAAGAAGAATAAGAAGCACTGTGTGTGTATATATAGCGATGTGGCTCTATATTTAGTTAATTTCCAAGTAAAGCGTTCATGAACCAAATCGAGCGGATCATTATTATGCAGAGAACTCAAGGATTATATATTATCTAACTAAATTGTGTCACTCGTATGTATATCTAGGGATATGCTTTTGGTATGTAACTAATCTAATCTTAGGAACAGGATCGCTTTAATTAGAATGCATGAACAAAAAACAATTACGCATCAGACAGGAATTTTAATTTATTATAATATGATGTTAAATATTTATTTTGACGTCATTGGTCAATTAATAGGGTCATAATTTATCAGAGTCTATATTGCAAAGATATTTGAATGGTTCTACTCGTGAAAACAAAGCTGTAGACTCGTGAGTTTAAGCAAACTTATTACGATGCGTGTATCTTGAATTTGAATAGTAAACTAGTAATAAGAGTTTAATTTTATCAATAAATAGGTATTAATAGTGTATAATTAAATAATTTAAATATAAAAATGACAGTAATTTGATTTAAATATATTTTAAATCTAAATAATTGAAATCAAAATTCATCAATATCCATCAATTATCATACTTAGTAAAGAAATTTATATAAATTTTATATATAAAGCTACTGGGTATAATTAAATTGAAAAATTTAACATGACTTTAAGAGTAAGTTAACTCGATTTTATAAGCTAGAAATGTAAAAATGATAAACTCAGCGTGTAAACTTGTAAATTTATCTGAGTTTACTTTGAACACGAGTTTACTAGTAATTCGACACGATTTTGTAAGGTAGAAACATAAAAACGGTAAAAGAACCAACTCGGGACTTTGACAACAATGCGTTGAAACAAACACACGGAAAATTCAGGATCCAAAGTTGAATTAATCTTCTATGGTCAATCCATGCATTATTATATTGTTATATGTCCCCATTTTTTTGGTTGTTAATTTTAACCTTCACATGAATTACTTGAATTGAATGGTAAGACCTATGTCTGATTCAATGTAATAAGACCCTTCTGGAATTTGAAATGGATAGAATCTACTAATGTCAAGATTCACTGCTTAATTCAATTAGTAAAAAGAAACAACAACATTAATTCTTAATTCAAAGACATTTCTATTGCGTTATAAAAGTTCAGTGAATTATAATGATTAATGGAATGGAGTGGATATTTGGATGATTTCTTTTTATTATTACTTATATATATATATATATATATCTTAATTTTTTTCCATTTTTGGTGTGTATAATAATTTTAAAGATTTGATTAATTGGAAGTACTCTTATAAAATAAATTAGAGAATGTATAATATAATTTAAATTAATTACAAATCACTTAAAAGGAGGAACAGGTTGGGATTCTTTAGCTTCATTGGTTTGTGAGAAAAACAACAATGGAGACTCGAACACTACTAGAAAAAACCCTTTTTAGACCGCCACATTTAGACCGGTTTTGGCGGATAAAGTCTTAAAAATTTGTGCAGTGGCAGTTTTATAATTATATTGAACTTCTTAGACCGGTTCCTAAAAAAACCGGTCTTAAAAAATTTATTTAGACCGGTTTTAAAGTCTTAAAATTTTTATGCATTTAAAATGTTTTAACATTTAAGACCGGTTTATATGTAAACCGGTCTTAAATATTAACACATTTTAAATTCAAAATGCGATAACCTTTTAAGATCGGTTGTGGTAAAAACCGATCTTAAATGTCACACCTTTAAAATCGGTTACATTTAAGACCGGTTGTGGTAAGAACCGGTGTTAAATGTAACACATTTAAGACCTGTTTTTCCCACAACGGGTCTTAAATGTGTTAAATTTAAGACAGGTTTTTGTACAAACCGGTCTTAAATGTGAAATTTCCCTCTTTTAAGACCGGTTTTTATTAAAAACCGATCTTAAAGATAAGATTTTTAACACTTATTTTTCCTCCTGCGCCCAGATCACGCGCTCTGTGAACCCTTTCTTCTCTCTTTGCCATTTCTTTGTGACCTCTGTCCGTGCTTGTTCTGAACCTCATTTGCTCAGCTCTCCTCCGTCATTACCGCTTCCGTTGATGTGTTCATCGTCGCTGTTCTTTGATTATTGTCAGTCTTCTTCGCCGCCACCTCTAATCTCCACAGCGCAGTGACCATTCTCCTCTTACTTGACTTTCCTTTGTCAGTGCCGTGAATTTGAGGACTTCATTTTAACCTCAGTCGACGCCACCGTGACTTTGGGTTGAAGCTCACTCCTTGGTCTTCATTCAGGTTAGTATTCGATCAATCTGTTATTTAGTTGTACGTTGTTTTATAATTAATAATGTTCAATAAAAATTTCTTGTTGTTGCTTTAATTTGAGCACTTAAACGTAATCTGGAAAAAATTAAATCTGCATATTCTTGTTAGATATATGCTCTGACTTTTAATTATATCCTGTGATATTTGGCTTGAATTAATACCACTTTATGTTCTGTTTTAGTTTAGTGCGGTTGTTTGATTATTGTCAGTGTTATTGGTTTGTTAAAACAATACTAGTTTCACATGGTGCCTGTTAATTTCATTGAAATATCTAAAACTCTATTGTTGTTGTTTTTTTGTCTATCCTTTTGTTGTTGGATATAGGGTGCTAGAAGTGTTGAGATATATATGGATCATAGTTGGATAAATGCTAAAAGAACGAGTGTTGAATATGATAATGGGGTGAGGGGTTTTTTAGACTTCGCTAGTAGACATGCCGATGATGGTAGTGGAAAGTTTTATTGCCCTTGTGTAGTATGTTTGAATGAGAAGCGACTAAGTACTGCAGATATATATACACATTTAATTTGTGAAGGATTCTATAAGAGTTATACAGTGTGGTATGGCATGGTGAAGAATTAGAAATGTCAAGTTCATCTTAACAGGGGGAGTGAACTTTGATGATAATGACACGGATACGGATGATCGAATAGAGGATATTATTTGTGATGTAGGAGAAGAGAGTTTTGAGCAATTACATGCATATGGTAATATGTGTAGTGATGCTGAGACGCCGTTGTACCCGGGGTGTAAAAAGCACCAATTGTTGAAAGCAGTATTGAAATTGGTAAGCTTGAAAGCACGGCATGGATGGAGCGACAAGAGTTTTTTAGAAACGCTTGAGGCTTTTAAGGACATGCTTCCAGATGATAATGTGTTGCCTTCTCGATACTATGATGCTAATAAAATATTGTGTCCACTAGGGATGAAATATAAAAAGATCCATGCATGCCCTAATGATTGTATATTGTATAGAAAAGAGCATGAAGAGGAACAACAGTGTCTAATATGTGAAACCCCGAGGTACAAATCAAATAACGCTCCTAGAAAAGTATTGTGGTACCTTCCAATCATATCAAGGTTCAAGCGCTTGTTTGCTAATGAAAACGATGCAAGAACTTTGAGATGGCATGTGGATGAGAGGATAACCGATGGAAAGCTTCGACATCCGGCTGATTCTTCTCAAAAGAAGAAAATCGATCAATTATTTCCTGCCTTCGGTGAAGAGCCTAGGAACCTTAGGCTTGGGCTTAGCAAGGATGGCATAAATCCTTTTGGTAGCCTAAGCAGTATTCATAGTTCATGGCTTGTTCTGTTAGTAATTTACAACTTATCTCCTCTGTTATGCATGAAACGAAAGTACATCATGTTATCTATGTTGATTTTGGGACCAAAATAACCCAGAAATGATATAGATGTTTACCTGGAGCCCATGATCGAAGACTTGAAAGAGTTGTTGGGTGAAGGTGTTGATGTTTTTTACGCGAACAAAAAGGAGATTTTTAAAATGCGAGCCATGATCTTTTGTACTATAAATGACTTCCCTGCATATGGAAACTTGTCAGGCTATAGTGTTAAAGGCCATAAAGCATGTCCAATTTGTTAAGAAGGAACATGCTACCATCAACTTCAACATGGAAGAAAGACAGTTTATCTTGGCCATAGGAGATTTCTTAGCCGAGGCCACCCGTATCGCAGATTAAAGAAAGCTTTTTTTGGTGGACAAGAGTTTGAAGACGCTCCGCAGGCATTGACTGGGGAGCAAGTTTATGAAAAGGTGAAAAATATGAATATTATCTATAGTAAGACTACAAAGAAAAGTAATGAGAAAAGTAAATGGAAAAAGAGGTCTGTCTTCTTCAATCTTCCATATTGGCCGAAGCTTGATGTAAGACACTGTATTGATTTCATGCACGTGGACAAAAACGTTTGTGATAGTTGTTAGATCTCATGTTTTGATGATAACAAAAGAATGGTATGAAAAAGGATTGATTAAATTAGTTTGAACAAAGTAATAACAGGGATAAGCATCACTTGAAGTAAGTATTGGAGTAATGAAGATAGGCCAAGAGAAAAAGCTGAGCAACTTGATAAGAAGCAAGTTTTCTAAGGCATTACTCGAGGAGCTACTCGAGTAATGAGACAAAACTTGAAGTAACCAGAGACAACTTCCAATAACCTGCCAACGTTACTCGAGTAGGTACTCGAGTAATAGTGTAAGTATTCTCAATGTGCTCTCGGCCTGCCAATGTTACTCGAGGAGCTACTCGAGTAACCAGGTAAAAACTTGGAGTTACTCTCGGCCTGCCAATGTTACTCGAGGAGCTACTCGAGTAACTCTGCTTCTGAAATTATGGAGCTCTCGGCATTTTGTACCACTGCAACATTTACTCGAGTAGGTACTCGAGTAACGCACTAAAGTAAGTGAAAACTTGAAGGTAGTACCCGAATAACTTGATCTCATATTATTTCATTTTCCTCGAATCTTTACTCTAGTATGCAACTATTTAATGTTTCATTTTAAGTGAATTACTCGAGTAGGTACCCGAGTATGCAGAGTTATTTTGAAGAAAAACCTCAAGTCATTACCCGGGTAAGTCATGCACAAAAAGTACATTTACTCGAGGTGGTACCCGAGTAACCTATGCAGAAATGAATGCATTACTCGAGTCGGTACCCGAGTAATAAGGTAAGTGCTCTCGGCCTTGAAATCCTGCCAACATTACTGGAGTAGAGCATCGAGTAATCAAAAGCTATTTGAAGGTTTACTCGAGGTGTTACCCGAGTAACCTATGAAGTTGTCAATGCATTCCTCGAGTAGATACCCGAGTAAATAACTATTTCCAAAGGTTTGAAATTTAGTTTACTCCATGCACTACCCGAGTAATCTTGTATTTATTCATTGACTTGCAGTTGATCAAAGATTTCCCGATGATACTCGAGTAGGTACTCGAGTAAACTTCAAGCAATACTCGAGTAGCTACTCGAGTAAGCATACCCAGAAATTTAGAAATCATTCAAATGTTCATTGATTCATTTCCTATATGATTAACCTTTCATTATATTAGTGTTTCTAGCATATTTACAGATAAACTATGCAGAAACCATATCAAGTAAGAGAAGTCAAGTGAAACGTTCAAACGCCAACCACCGCCAACGGATATTTTTCAAAAACTTGAAAAGTCAATAGTGACTGCGCACTCTCCAACAGATGAAAGAAAATGTTCCAACGGTCATCACCAACATATATATATATATATGGGAACATCCAAACAGAGAAAAAACAACAAGAACATACACAAACGTTATTATCAATTTTATTGCTATGTTTTACATTGTGATTAGTTTTCTATGCTTCAGTGATTCTTATTCACTCTGTAAGAGAGATATTTCATTCAAACTCAATATTTGTTATTGAGATAACTTAAGGTTGTGGAACCTTGAGTTGGGATTGGATTACAACTTGTAAGGGGGAGCGAGTGTCCAGGTGAAGGAACTTGCTTGTACTGAGGTTCCAAGAACCCACTGAATCTTGGAAGTTATAGTGAAACTCTCAGAGAAGCTCTGAGGACTGGACGTAGGTCAAAGTGATTGTGACCGAACCAGTATAACTCTCGGTGTACACTTCGGTGATATTTCTCCTTACTTCTTACCGTTTTAAATTCACTGTCAAAGATTTATATTTGCAAAAAATTTTTAGTATCACCCAATTCACCCCCCTCTTGGGTGAAACGCTTGCTCTAACAATAGTATTGTTGGGACACTGCTTAATATACAAGGTAGTTCTAAGGATGGTGTGAAGGCAAGATTAGATTTACAAGAAATAGGGTTACAAGAAGACTTGCATCCAAAGCCATATGGTAAGAGAACTTTTTGTCCTCCAGCTGCTCATACTTTGTCTAAGGATGAGAAAAGAAGCTTTTGTTAGTGTTTACATGGCATCAAAGTTCTTTCAGGGTATTCTTTAAATGTTAGGAAGCTTGTGTCGATGAAAGACTTGAAGTTAGTGGGGTTAAAGTCTCATGATTGTCATGTCTTAATGCAACAACTGCTCCCAGTAGCTATTCGAGACATTGCCGAATATGATCTTCAACATATTTTGACTAGACTTTGTTTCTTCTTCAATGTTATTTGTAGTAAAGTCATTGAGACAGACAAATTGGATGAACTGGAAAATGAAGGATATCTGATCTTGTGCTAGCTTGAGAAGCTTTTTCTTCCTTCTTTTTTTGACATCATGGTACATCTAATTGTTCATCTAGTCAGGGAGATCAAGTTGTGTGGCCTTATCTATTCACGATGGATGTACCCAATTGAAAGAACTATGAAAATCCTAAAAGGGTATGTGAAGAACCCTAACCGACCTGAAGCATCTATTGTTCAGAAATATGTTTCTGAAGAAGCCATGGAGTTTTGTCAAGATTACTTGTCAAATGTAGGACACAATGGACTTCCTGAACATCATGACGAAGAAGGCGATAGACACGGGGCTTCAGTAAAGAGTATGGATCCTGATGAATTGCAATAAGTCCACTTGTACATCTTGAATAATGTTGATGAAGTTCAAGATTACATTAATGCTCATAAAGAAATTGTACAGAAAGGAAATAGTCGAATGACTGAAAAAAGGTTAATTAGGGAGCATAACAAAACTTTTGCACATTAGTTCAAACAAAAGGTTGACGGCAAAGAATGTGTTTCTGATACAATTAAATGGTTAGCACATGGTCCTAAGGCTGATGTCATAAGTTGGACTTTATTTGTGATCAATGGTTATACATTTTACACGAAGTCCCTTGATGATAGGAGCACCGTCCAGAACAGTGGGGTTATGTTAGTGGCTGAATCTATGCACTTCTCTAGTTCAAAAGATAAGAATCCTAAATTGGCAGCAATACCTTATTATGGGGTGATTGAAGAGATTTGGGTGGTTGATTATGTTAAAGTTAAAATTCCCATTTTCAAATGCAACTGAGTTGATGTCAACAATAGTGTGATGATTAATCAGTTGGGATTTGCATTAGTTGATTTAAATAGTAGAAGTTTTAGATATGAACCTTTTATTATGGCATATCAAGCGAAACAAGTGTTCTATGTTACTGATCAGGCAAACAAAATGTGGTTTGTAGCTCTCTAAGGAAAAAGGGTCGTTGATATTAATCAGGAAAGGCATTTAATGAATGATCTGCTTGAGACTCCTTTTTTTAGAGGTTTACCAGAATTGAACGAAGAAGATGAAGCAGACAATGAACACGGCACAAGAAATGACCATCATGAAGGGATATGGGAGGATATCCCTTTATAAAACTACATTGAAGGTGAGTTAGCTAAAATAATTATCATGAACTATATTTGAATTATGTATATTGTTATTGGTGTATATATATATAACAACTTTTTTTGTTGTCGTCACAGGAAAATGAAGGATATAAGGTGTACGGCTTAGTATAGATTCTCCGAAGCCAGGCCAGCTAGTGATCATCAGCCTGAGAAGAGTGTGTATGTATAAAGTATTTTGGCCCTAATGAATAACAGAATTGTCATTAATGTAATTTAATCTTTGATGTATGTATGTAAGTGAAAAGATAAGGAATTTGGTCAAAACAACATTGTCATGGTTGTATGATTTCCTTGCATTATGATTATGTTTATAGTTGTGAGTTTATTATTCATGGTTGTTTTCCTTTGCTTCTGTTTCGGCCAACACTGTAGCACAAGGGAGTTGAGTTTTAATATGTTCCAATGAGTTTTAAGTCTCTCACATGTCATTAAGATGTTAGTTATATAATCTGTAAGAGAAGATTTATTTATTTCAATGTCGTTGAACTGGCTGTTGCTTGCTTAGTGAAATGTTTTAACAAGGGAAATGACTTACTAGGTATATCTTTTAAGTGAAAATTATTTTTAAAAAATCAACTTTTAAGACCGGTTCTCTCCAAAAACCGGTCTGCAAAGTAAATTTAAGACCGGTTTTAGAGAAAACCGGTCTAAAAAGTCAAATTTTTATAATGGTTTTTCATAAAAACGGGTCTAAAATTTTATTATTTTAGACCGGTTCCTATTATAACCGGTCTAAAAATATTTATTTTTAGACCGATTTTATAATAACCAGTCTTAAAATTTTTTTTTAAGATCGGTTCTATAACTAGTCTAAAACGTAGAAGACTTTTTAGACCGGCTGTATCAAGACCGGATCTAGAACCAATCTAAAATGTCTTTTTTAACCGGTCTTAAAAGTGATTTTTCTAGTAGTGAAAACACGACATTGTGTTCCTCATAATTATTTGGGAGAATTACATTAAGGTCTCAAGGAAGAAGAGAAATAAAAAAAATGGTCCCAATAGATTATAAAATGAAAAAAGGGTCCCTTGGAGTTGTTAATACAGACTCTTAGAGTTGTTAACGAGTTGTCAATAAAGGCTAATAGAGTTGTTAATAGGACCATTTTTTCATTTTGCAATCTACAGGAACTATTTTTTTATTTTTTTATTTCTTTGGGACCTCATTATAATTCTCCCTAATTATTTTGTAGTGTTCGTACATGTGCTTCTCATTTATCTGCATGTGATCCACACTTTCCTTGTACTCCTTCCATCTAATCAACTCAATGCCCATCAACCAGTAACATGCCAGTATCTACAATTCTGTCAAAAATTATTCTCTCTAATTTAAAAAAATATATATGTGTGTGTGTATTTTCTGACATATTATTATGATTTTAGAGTTCCTCACATAGATTTAAAAAGGTTAATAAATCACCGAAAATTTAACAAAAAAATTTTAAAAAAATACTCTCATTAATTATGTTCTCCTGAAGTAACATTTATTTTTGGGAGAATTACACTGTAGTCCCATGGAAGCAAATATACAAAGAAATAGTCCCGGAAAAATCTGAAATTACGCTCAAGTCCCATGGGACCATTTTGTAATAAAATGAAAATGAGAAAAGTCTGAATTACCCTTAAGGAAGGGGGCAAAAAGATAGACAGACCCACTTTGTTCTCCACATTCGAACTCAGTAGGGCATTTGGAACTGAGAGTGAGCATCTCTTCCGCATTCGGCCAAAGCTGTGAAGCTCGACACTCGACGATGTGCTACAGAAGGCAGCATTGTGTGTGACGGTGTGCGACGGATCTCTCCGGTATAGCTCTGGGGCGGCCGGCTAGGTAAAGCAACTCCGATCTTCCCTCTTTCATGGATAAGCTCCGACGTGCTTCATTCTTAAAATCGGTAAGCTTCTTCTCCTGTTTCGAGTGGCTTCCCTTATGTTTCGATTGCCTTCCCATAAATCAGTAGGCCATTCTTTGAAACCCAAGACTGAGCTTCTTTTCCTCATTCGGCCAAATGTGTGAAACCGGAGACGCGACAATGTCTCAGTTGGATCTACTTTCTAATACTGAGGTTACTGCTTGTTAATTGTTATTATTTTCCAGCAATTGATATGATTGGTTTGCTTAGGTTTCATTTGGTCATATCCTCAGCATGATAGTTAGACTTACAAATACACCGAGGCCATGTTTAGGGATTATGGTTATGATTGGGGATTCTGGTTATCCATGTATTGTCAGTAAAAATGCCTTATCTGAAACGCAGAAAATGTTTTCACTACAATACCTCTAGCATCAAATTCTGTTCTTGGTGTAATATAGTCGTTTGGGTTTACTATTCCTTCAATATGTAGACCCTCTGAATTATAGCCAAGAATGTCTGATGTTGGTCGTTGAAGCCTCTGCAAGTAAACTGGGACAATTTGTCACTGCCAATTCTCATTCTTGTGATGACGTGCCATTTTTATCCAATGGTAGAGAGTTTTTTTAATTAAAACTTGATAATCTCATCTTTTGCACTGTCATAGAGATACCTATAATGTGTACATAAACTCAATAGAGTTATTCTAATTTGTAAACATAACCTATTGTCCTGTGCATCACGCATGTACCAACAAATTCTTTACCTTTTGGTGTTTTTACTATTTATAATTTATTCCCCACACATTGTAATAAAATGCTCAATAAAAATCTTCTTTCCTAGTTTGAGTCGTCCTATCTTTTTTTCAATATATGAAGAGTATACTTCAATTCTGCTACTAGTCTGAAATTTAGACTTCATTATGGACTTTACAATTTACATAAGCTGTACATGTGCACTTTAGTGTGCATTGTAAGCTGGGATAAAATAATTAGATAGTACAGGAACCTGATCAAAAACCATTTTCAGCCATTGGGGTTAGAGTTAAGTTGTACAAGTGAATGAAGCTACATCTAATGAGAAAAGGGCCGCCGATGAAATTTCCACAGTTGTTCGTATATTACCACCACATTTTTATTTTATTTTTTTAAAAAGAGAAGTTGCTTTTGTATCAATTCCTTCAAGGATGGGGGAAAGTTGGTTCCTTAACTTATTCAGTAATTAATATCTAGCGTTGATTTACAGATGGCACTTTCAGGTCATTTGTAGATCTGAACTTAACTTTCTTACCTATTTAGCATGTGTTGTTTTGCAGCTCGTATTACTTTGCATTCTATAGCTCTATGTGGTAATAAAGAATATGGTTTAAAGTGATTAGTGTTCCTGTATTAGAAAAAACTTTGCTACTAGCTGTGTTTCATTTCAGCCTTATGATTTAGTACGCAAGAATATTCCAAAAATGGTCAAATTAGGTACTCATGTTTTGACTGACAAACACAATCTTCTGAGCTCTTATTAACTATTTGAAGAATAGGTACGCAATCCTTATAAGATTGGTAGTTAGGGGTGTTCACAGGCTAGTCTGAGCTAGGCCGAGGTTAACTTGTTAAAAAAAATTATTAAAGACTAAAAATTATAAAATTAATTCTATATGTTGATTGAAAGTTAACTTTACTCAAGCATTAAACAGTATTTTTACATTAATAATTTTGTACATATTTTCCCTGTTTTTGATTTCAAGATTCCATGATAAACCAAAAGTTCACAATAGATCACCTTTTTTAATATGATTTTCTCCATCGTCATCTATTCTTATCTATATAATACAAATAGATCTAGTGTTCTATTGTTTGGTTATCTGCATTTTCATTTAACTGTTTTGGGTTGTGTATGAATTCTTGATATTAGTGATTTTAATAGTTTCTGTAAATTCTCAAGTTTTTACTGTATTCATTTGAACTTGTTTTGAGAATTTGCATAGAGCAACCTGCCTAATATGTGACGGTGTTTGTTTTAGGTGGTACGCTCTATTTCTCCCCTCCTGTATGAGGATTTGAAGCCAAAATTATTTGCACTTCTCCCTTGCATTTTCAAATGTGTTAAGCATCTTCATGTTGCTGTTAGATTAGCTGCTTCAAGCTGCATTACTTCAATGGCAAGGTCAATAACTTTAAAAGTTATGGGAGCTGTGGTTGAAAATGATGTCCCCATGTTAGCAGATGCTTCATCAGTTCATGCTCGGCAAGGAGCTGGCATGCTGATTAGTTTTCTTGTTCAGGGGCTTGGAGTTGAGCTGGTCCCTTATGCTTCTCTCTTGGCAGTTCTACTTCTTCGGTGTATGAGTGATTGTGATCAGTCCGCCAGATAGAGTGTTACACATAGTTTTGCCACTCTTGTACCTTTACTTCCTTTAGCACAGGGCCTTCCTCCACCTCCTGGTTTAGGGGAGGGTTTATCCAGAAATACAGAAGATGTAAAATTTCTGGAGCAACTACTTGACAATTCTCATATTGAAGATTATCAGTTGTGCACTGAATTGAAAGTAACATTGAGAAGGTAAATTGCAATATAGTCTTCTTTTTTCCCTGTGAAGGTTTTCTTCTGAAATAGATTTAAAATCCAAGTGATTTTAATTATGCCACCTCTGCCCAATTTGTCCTGGGTTAATAGCTTGTTCCTAGTAACTTCATCTATCGCAAATAATAGCTTTATAAATATTTATTCATGTTTTTCACATTTGGTATGATGTTTGTCTTTTCAAGTGATGATTACATTTTTTCCTTTTCTGCTGTCATCTCTTGGTAAAGCCTATTTTATAAGAAAAAGGGGGAAATGATTTTTTTTAATGGTTTTCAACATATTACTGCTATTTTTCCTCCAGGTATCAACAGGAAGGTATAAATTGGTTGGTTTTCTTGAAACGTTTCAAGCTTCATGGAATTTTATGTGATGACATGGGGCTTGGTAAAACTCTTCAAGCATCAGCAATTGTGGCATCTGAAATAGCTGAGCATCAAGGTTTGAATGATAATGAGGAACTTCTTCCATCTTTAATCATTTGACCATCAACTCTTGTTGCACATTAGGCTTTTGAGATAGAGAAATATATTGATGTTTCTCTTGTATCTACTCTTCAATATGTTGGTACTATACCCCAGACGGGCTCCACAAAATGAAGGTCGGGTTCTTGTGGTGGCTCGTAACTCATCCCCTCAACAAACATGCAGACAAAGTTATGTCTTTGGTTCAAGACTTGCATAGGAGGAGAACCAATTAGGATGCTGACTTCACTTGTATATTATTGTTGTGAATAGCTTGAGACGTAGTACACTATGACTTGCATTGACTTATGATTGTATTGACAACACATTAGGGGTTTGTTATGCTCATGTGCACAGTAATTGTAAATGTGGTATGTTTTGTGTCATGAACAAGTGTAGTCACAATATATGGATGATATGTTTTTGGGTTTGTCCAACTTCAAACTTGTACTTGAGACATTTTGAATATTTATGAATTATGTAGTTATTTTCGTTTTCGCATGTACACTACCGTGAGAGTTGAAATTAAATCAGGGTGGATGATAAAGAGTTGAAATCATTTTCTCTTTTGTGTCGCTATAGCGAACCCAAGAGTACGCGGTCAAAAGGGCCCTTCTGACCTCGTACGCTGTGGGGACGCTATAGCAAAGCAAAAGCGAAAACACATAAAAATAGGCCCTTCTGACCGCTATGCTGTGGGGACGCTATAGCGAAGCAAAAGCGAAAACACATCAAAAATAGGCCCTTCTGACCGCGTACGCTGTGGGTTCGCTATAGGGAAGCAAAAGCGAAAACACATAAAAAATAGTCCCTTCTGACCGCGTACGCTGTGGGTTCGCTATAGCGAAGCGAAAGCAAAGTTGCGATACTGCAACTGTGCGGTTTAATGCAACTGTACGAACACTAGGTTTCACCTCGTAAGTCATAAAGGTAAACCAATCACACACTGACACTCACTTGACAATTCATAACAGCATAAGTGTGTTAAGAACTCGAGGGGCTCCACTGACAACCCTAGGTGCCTTCACTGACAACTAAATGGGCCTTCATTAACAACTCTAGGGGCCTTCACTGACAACTCTAGGGGCCTTCACTGACAACTAAAGGGGCCTTCACTGACAACTCTAGGGGCCTTCACTGACAACTAAAGGGGCCTTCACTGACAACTCTAGGGGCCTTCACTGACAACTAAATGGGCGTTCATTAACAACTGAAGGGGCCTCCACTGACAACCGAATGAGCCTCCACTGACAACCCAATAGGCCTCCACTAACAACCTAATGGGCCTCCATTGACAACTCTAGGGGCATCCACTGACAACTGAAGGGGCATTCATTAACAACTAAAGGGGCCTGCACTGACAACTCTATGGGCCTTCATTAACAACTCAAGGGGCCTTCACTGGAAACTCTAGGGGCCTTCATTAACAACTAAAGGGGCCTTCACTGACAACTAAAGGGGCGTTCATTAACAACTCAAGGGGCCTTCACTGACAACTAAAGGGGCGTTCATTAACAACTCTAGGGGCCTTCACTGACAACTCTAGGGGCCTTCAGTAACAACTAAAGGGGCCTTCACTAACAACTAAAGGGGCGCTCATTAACAACTCTAGGGGCCTTCACTGATAACTCTAGGGGTGTTCATTAACAACTGAAAGGGCGTCCACTGACAACTAAAGGGCCGTTCATTAACAACTCCATGGGCATACACTGACAACTCCATGGGCCTACAATGACAACTTGATGTCCCTTCATTGATAACAAAATTTACATCAGCTTGAAACATTCAGAATGACAGTGGTTTACACAAATGTCAACATTACTGCATAAATATATATTAACAACTCCATGGGCATACACTGACAACTCCATGGGCCTACATTGACAACTTGACGTCCCTTCGTTGACAACAAAATTTACATCAACTTGAAACATTCAGAACATGACAGTGGTTTACACAAATGTCAACATTACTGCATAAATATATATTAACAACTCCATGGGCATATACTGACAACTCCATGGGCCTACATTGACAACTTGACGTCCCTTCGTTGACAACAAAATTTACATCAGCTTGAAACATTCAGAACATGACAGTGGTTTACACAAATGTCAACATTACTGCATAAATATATATTAACAACTCTATGGGCATACACTGACAACTCCATGGGCCTACATTGACAACATAATTTACAACTCATTACAACCTTCCATAAATGAAAGTGGGATACCAAGCTATATTATATCCAACCTTCATATCCAACCTTCATTTACAGCTGAAAATACATGCACAAGTAACACAAAAGTGACATACCATTGCTATATAACTAGTATGGACTTCTAGCTATTCATATTTACACAAATACTATGACATGCACTTTCCAAAAATTATAAGAACCAAAAGGATCATGATTTATCAGCTGGGATTAATGCTTCGACGCGGCCATGTATTTCCATCAATGCTCTTTCTTTTCCCCTGTACGCTTGACTATAATTTAGATGCACCCCGTAATCTCTATACATATCTCTCATAACCTCATTTGCATTCTTGTCTATGTTACACCTCAAACTGTCTGCGATTATTGATGAGGTTAATTTGGATCTCTTCAAGTGAGGTACAAGTAGATTATCCTGTGCGTCATGTTTGTGGTCACCTCTGAAAGTCCTTATAGTGAGGAATTCTGTATCTTGTCGTTCACCCATTGAATATGCTCCCAAGTACCATGGACATCCATCAACCATGCATTTGGCGATGATCTTTTCCTTGTTGTTTTTTACATATTTATATGTAAACTTGTGGGCAATGGCATACTTGTATAATGTTTGTCGAAGGCCATCCACATTGACAAAAACTTGTCCCTCCCCGATTATAAGATCCTTCCACTTTGTAGAGTTCATTTCAGGTGTTCCTATTGGCACCATTTGGACAGCGCATTGCAATGCAGGAGAATCTTCAATAGACATAGTGGTTGATCCTCCATCCCAACCTTCTGACAAGTTATCAAACCTACACCACATTGCAAAGTAAAACATGTTACTAACGACAAGCTCATTTCCATTCGTTCACAAGCTTTCTCTTATAACGATTTTACACTTACACATATTGCTCATCACTTCGATCATCCCTTATTGCCGTTGTATTATCATCTTCATTTTGTCCTTCATTTATATAGACATGCCCACTTTCTCCGCTATAATTGATTAAATGTTCAATTGCTTCATCATCTACTATGTCCACAAATGTTGTTCTATCACACGGCAATGTGAACTTCATAACAAGTCCTCCACTCTCTTTTCCCATAATGGAGGATATCATTATTTTCAACTCTTCTAAACTTGTTCCTTCTTTAATAGTTCTAGATCTGACGCTTGCACCAGCATATGTTAAATCACCATCTCTACTGACTTCAAACCTTCCCCTTATATGAAGGAAACATAGTAGAATCTTGCCGGACGTCTAGTCATCTCCGCTGTCTACTGCACAAAAAAGTTGTCATTAACAATGTCAGCAGCCTTAGTAACAAATGCCACAGCCCCTATTAACAACACTTTCTTACTACATAATCAACACCGCCAACCACACATATTTCACACCTTGTTCATTAAATCCCACTTATAATGACTGAAAACGGCACAAAATACTGAAAAACATTCCAAACTTTTCAGCCCCATTCCAAACACCATTACACCATAAGGAAAGAACATTTAAATATGATCTTAGTTGTTATTAACAAGTTATGGAGCCTCCATTGACAACTATCGCTGCTGCCATTAACAACTCTTTTTTCCCTACGCAAATCAGGTTATGTAGCCCCTAACTTTTGACCCTCATCTTCATTCCTTACCTCTTCTATTGCAGAACCACACCACCATACACCAGGAAACAGAGCATAATGACTAAAAAAATAGAGCACACAAAATCATAGCAAAACGCATTGAAAACTTAGCCATAACATATCCATTGCATTTACAAGACCTTCCTTTATAGCTTGCAAGCATATGGAGGACAATTCCCACAAAAATCTTGACTAAAACAAATATCAATAAAAAAAAACCTTTAGTTGTCACAAAGATCATTTAAATATGACCTTTAGTTGTCATTAACAACTTAAGGCGCCTCCATTGACAACTATCGCTGCTTGCATTAACAACTCTTTTTTTCCTACGCAAATCATGTCATGTAGCCCCAAACCTTTGATCCACATCTTCATTCCTTACTCCTTATATTACAGAAACACAGCACCATACACCAGAAAACAGAGCTAATAACACCAAAAACAGAGTATACAAAATCATACCCAAACACAATGCAAACTTTGTCAAACCATATCCATTGCATTTAATAGATCTTCCTTGTTAATTTGCATGCATATACAGGACAATACCCATCAAAAGTACATAACTTTTTCCATTTTGATGATCAAAACGAACATGACTCAACAAAACCTAAAGCTATGTTTACCAACTAAACAGAATATGTGAGTCATATGGAGCTTAATCAAGACAAGAGAATGGATGCCATGAATTCCCTACCTTAATCTTCATCCATGGATGATGATCTTCACTACGTTTTTTCCCGCCTTCTCCAGACTTCTTCCGGACGTAACATGCGTCATTCACAGTATTTAATCACATTTTTTGCTGTTTGTCTGACAGGGGCAATTGTGACATTTCTCACATGGATTTTATTACAAAATGGTCCCTTAGGACTTGAGGGTAATTTCAGATTTTCCCGGGACCGTTTCTTCGTATTTTAGCTTCCATGGGACCACACTGTAATTCTCCCTTTATTTTTCATTTTAAAACAAGGATATGCCCGTCTAAAATAATGATTATTTAGCAACAGATGTACTAACAAGCATATGTACCGTTAGAATCCAACATTTTATTAAAATAATATTATTGACTTTTCTGTTGGGGTCGGTTCATCAAGTCTCCGTGTTTTCCTTCATATGATTGTGTCTTATTATTATTATTATTATTATTTTAATTTTTAGCTAGCGATCTATGCGATTAAATAATATAGAACTACTCTTTCCAGTTTTATTTATAAGCAATTTTTTTTTAATTTCATAAAATAAACTAGTAGTTAAAAGTAATAAGTGTGTCAAAAATGTCATATTTTTTTTCCATATATACCCCTATTTATGAAAAGAGTATAGGAGAGAGAATGATAAAAAGTATGAAAGATAATGAGTATAAGATATATGAAAAAATGAGTATTTAATAGGGGTAAAATAGGAAAAAGAAGATTACATTTTCAGATAAAAAGTGAAAATTGCTTATAAAAGGGACCAACCCTATGAAAGAGAAAGTTTTTTATAAATAGGACTGGAGATAGTATTTTTTATACATATAAAATTGAACTTTTAAAAACATAAGAAGTAAAACTTACATTTTTATGTTCTTTGAAAATGGGATAAAAAATTTTCTCAATTGTTATAGAAAGGGATAAAAGTGAAAAATATTTTTATTCACAACAAAATATAAATAGGAGGGAAAATAAATTGAGATTTAGCTAAATAGGCCTTGACATGCAACATATATATAAAACCAGAGACTATATATTGGCTTTTTTAAGCTCAAATTTAAGCCTTCAAAAAGGCCTGAAGAGTGATAAAGCTTGTTGTCCTTTTTTAGCCTTCTTAAAATGTAGGCTCACTACTACAAAATTGCACATATCTTATAGTTATTATCGATCATAAATGACGGTTCCAAACCTTCATATATGAAGGCACTATATATATATGCTCGGCACATATACGTACATAACAGTTCTGAAGCGTAATACATTGAGGATGTACATAATGATTCTTTGTTAATGATTGTAATGTATTGACTTTATATTTTTATTATATATAGTTATTTTTATCATTTGTTTTTATTTAGTTTTGATATTAATATTTATTATATAAGACACAATATAATCATTGATAATAACAAAATAATAATAATATTAAATAAAAAATTTATTATTTGTAGTATTCAAAATTGAATACATTGTAGATAAACACCATACAATTTAAAATAAATTACTCACTTAAACACTCCAACAATAAAACATTATCGTATACTTTTTTGAATTAAAAAGGAAAATCAATTAATAAAAAAATTCACAATATTCTTTATAACACCCCAATTTCTATTCACTAATTTCCTTGTATGTAATTAATACAGTTAATGGAATAAAATGGTGAATTGTGATGTGCATGAAATGACAGAAACACTCCAATCGGTGGTTACATACAACTTGATTAAGTTGGGACACAAAGGAGTAATTATAATCCATTGAAAGGCCTAACATTGTAGCCTAAATTGGAGCATTGAAGAACACAAATCTTGGCTCAATGCTAGTGCTAAAATTCAGCCAAACAAAAAGGAAAAGGAGCAAGAAATGATTTATTTGAATAAATCACAAAAATGTAATGACAAAATGGTAATTTGCCAACAAAACAAGAAGCAAATATTTTTCCCTCTCTTCTTAATAATTTCGGCCAAATTAAGAAACGAAAGGGAAAAGAAATGTTTAGGGATAAATATCCAATTTGGCATAATTGTGGCCAAGTAAATTGAGTTGAAAAGTTAAAGAGTAAAAAGGAGGATTAATTAATTATTTGAAGAGAGAGAATTGTGATAATGCAAGAGGCAATTATTATTTTCCTTTCTCCTTAATGTTTTTGCCCAAGAAGGGAAATCAGGAGGAAATAATAATACTTGATAGCTAATGGTACCATGTGTCATTATCTTGAGCCAAGTAAAAAGATGAAGCAAAAACATATAGTGAAATTAACCTTAAAATATATTATTTTGGGGAAATGGATGAAGTAATTAAACAGGCCAAATTGGTTCATTTGGAACCTCTTATTGGGGTCATTTTGTGTTGAAGAAAGGGAGGGAATTTTGTCAAGTTAATTGAGGATAAATCCAAAGCAAAACACATGTCATAACTCCAATAAAATATTATATCTTAAAGGAGGTGTAAGAGATATTTTAAACCATCATCATCCTTTTCCCCAACACCTCATTTTCGTCCAAACAAAGAAGAGAAAGATTGAGAAAGAGCTTCAAGAACGAGAGAGTTCAAGAGGGTTCAAGAAGGAAAAAATCCAAGGTAAGTAAGTGAAATCCGTATGTTTGAGCCTTCTAATTCATGTAGAACCTCTCCTAAGCTCTTATCCTTCTTGAAAATCATGTGTAGCAAGCTAAATTATGAGAGAAGAGAGTGAGAGAGGGGGGCATAGGTGACTTAGAGAGAGAAAGTGGTGGAATCAAGAGGTAATCTCATAAACTTGATCATCTTGTGCTATAAGATGTTGTTGTGGTTGTTGTTGTTGAATTTGACTTGGTTTTGCCTTGTTTTGTAAATTTGTGCTGATGAAAACCCTAGGAGAAATGCTGCTAAAATTTTCTCTAATAATGTTTATTAAGTGTTTAAGTAGTTAATCTTGTAATTATAAGTGAAAAGGAAGTGATTAATCAAGAGAAATCAAGAAAACACACTTTCCTTCCTAAGAACCTAAATTTCGATCTGATGCAGAACCTGGAATTTTGCAATTTTCATGATTCTATTGGATTTAGAGAGGAAAAGTGTGTAGGTATACATGAGTTCATGAGTTTTGGATGTTGGTAAGCAAATCTGGAATTTACACTACTACAAAATTATGATATAACCACCCCAATCGACGTCCTAATTTTAAAATTGGGTGGTTAAAAAGGAAGGCAGTGGCATTTTCGTAATTATGTGTACATAGAGAAATCTTTAGATGTCCCAAATTTGAATTTGGGACACCTAAAGTAGAGTTTGGACGTCCCAAATTTTATTTGGAACGCCTAAAGATTTCCACTGGCGCCAAAAAAGTAAATTAAAAAAATTTAACTTACTTTAGACATCCAAAATGGGATTTGGGACGCCTAAAGTATTGACTTTAGGGGTCCCAAATGGGATTTGGGACATCTAAAGTCTTACTTTAGGGGTCCCAAATTTTTTTGGGACTCCTAAACTCATGTCAGAAATTCTGACATGCATGAGACTTTTCTTCATTCCCATGTCAGAAACCCATCCCTCCTTTTCCATCTTTCCCATCCCCCATGACTTCTCTTCCCTTTTTTCTGCATTTCCTTTTTTCTTTCATTCCCGTCACTTCGTCTTCTCTATCTACACCATGGGTATGCTTTTTCATTATTTTCTTTTCTTCATTACACTTTGTCTTCCTCTCTTCCTTTTCTTCATTCCCTTTTCCTCCACCTCCTTCCATTCTCATAACACCTTCTTTGCTATCACCCTCTGGCGTATGCCTCCTCCACTTTTTTTGCCCCCTCCACCCTCCGGCGTAGACCTCCCACTTTCATCGTTGCTTTCAGCCTCCGGCGTACCTCTCCTCTCCACTATGCATACACAACTCCTCCAACGTCTTCTCTCCACCTTGGAAGCACATAGATACCGTTGGCTGCCCTCTCCCCTACTTTCATCAGGTTTGTTTTTTTTTAAAATATAAATTTACATGAAGAATTAAGTTAAACTTGCAATGTGAAATTATTATAATGCTTTCAATTTATTTACATGATTCTAGTTATTAGAGTGTTTTTCCCTTGATTGTTTTTTTTTGCTAGAATCATAAACTAGTTGTTAGTAGTTATGCAATACTAATAATGTTTTCGTTTTATATGTTTGGAGCTTGGAAATAGAGGGAAATACATATATATATTTATTTTGATGAAATGAATAACAATTAGTTTGTAGTTGTATGGTGACAAACATTTTGACACTTTCTGGTTGTTGTTATACATATATAATATTAGGTTGTATGAGTTGTTGTTATTATACATATATATATATAGTAAAAAGATTGTAGTGCTAGATGTCTTTACCATTTTATAAGGGACATTTTGTGGTTTATGAATCCATCTTCAATTATGTTTCTGCAATTTTAATTTGCTGGATAATGAATAATATAAATAATAATTTAAAAAAAAATAAAACTTTTTAATGTCCCAAATTAAGAATTGGGATGTTTAAAGTCCTCCACAGGGGGACTTTAGACATCCCAAATTGAGAATTGGAATGTGACTTTAGACATCCCAATTCTTAATTTGAGACTTTAGACGTCCCATTTTTTTGGGACGTCTTTTCTTAAAATATACTACGCCCCCTACATAGACGTCCCCAAGTTTTTGGACGTTAAAAGTGCCAAAATAGGGTCGTTAAAACCCTTTTTTGTAGTAGTGTTATTGAAGTTCAAAGTAAATGTTGTTTGATGTTTTACTAGAGGCAGTGTTAATGTGCAGTGAATTTTGTTAGTCGAACCTAGGTCAAATGTTATGAACCTTTTTCAAGATTAAAGTAGACATCTAGAGCTTTAATTTGATAGGTGAATCATAATTTTTGGACTTGTATACTAAAAGATATGAATTTTTAAAGTTGTGCCCTGTTTCTGAAATGTAATAAGGAACAGGGGAAGTTTTTCGATTTTCTAGGGAAAACGTAATAATAGTAACTAGCTTTGGATATTTTTCCATGAAAATACACTTAAAGAGCTTCACATAGGCTTTGGAATCAGTCAATTTGAAATTTCCTAGAATTAGTTATGATTTTTCAAAGTTGACTGAAAATCTGTCAGTTCTGGAAACTGTGAAACTACATTCTGCAGAATTGTACTGTGTAGAAAATGTTATAACTTCACTAGATAACTAGCAGAATTTGATTTAAAGGCAGTAATAGTACAAGAAATAATCAGTTAATTGTAACTCTAATTTTTATAGGAACTGGAAATTTTTCGACCCGGAACCAAAGTTTAAGGCAAACCGAGGAACCAAAAAAGAAGTCAGGTAGTAACTTTTTCATGCATATACTATGTGATTATTGTATGTTTGTGTATTTTATCTTCTATAACATGAGCATAGTGTCTTAGACACACATATTAGCTTAGTTGTGGTCTGTGACTATAACGAACGCGCATGGTTAAGTTATGATTCGCGCAAGGTTAAGCTAGGGTTGGTGTAGGGTTAAGCCAGGGTTAAACAGTCATTTGGCCTTGAACATTGTGCACATATCATTTTATCATTTTACATAACATGGTGTATGGCATATTTCTTTTCACATTTTATGTGTCTGAAATGAATGTTACTATTGAGATTTGCTCAAATCTCACCGTTTTTCAAATTGAAAAACCTTACAGTTAAGGCTAGCGGCTTAAAAGGCAAGGCAGTAGCTATGGGTGAATAGAGTCCCAGTGCATATCAAAGCTACTATATTTATCTAAGATTGTAATTTAGTTTCTTTTGGAATGCTTGTACAATATTTGTAATATTTTTCAAACCTTACTAGAAATTCCTGTATTGTAAACAAGCACTTGATGTTAGTATATTTTTGCTATCCCTGTATGCCTTACGGAACAACATGCTTAATACTCTGCGAATATCGAAATATTAAGGGGTTTAACATTCTCAAATGTCTTTGTTGTAGATTGTTCATACATCACGTATCAACGCTCCAAGAATTCCTATCACATATCCTTGAGCTACAAAAGGATAATATAAATAAGGAAATAATATATATATATATATATATATATTTTCATTTCCTTATTTATATTATCTATATATATATATATATATATATATATATAATAAAAATAAGCAAATATAAAAAAAACTAAATCAAATCTTGGAATATAACTATGAAAATCAAAATATAGTAAAAATTGGCAAAAATAAAAACTTGAGCAAATACTGGAATCTTATTCAACAAATTTGATTTCAACATAGAATTTGGGTTGCTAAAGTTTAGAAACGTAATATGCTTAATAATGAAAAAACATTTAACATTTTACCTCATCGTTTTCCCGTGTTCTCTACTTTTTTTCTTGCATTTTTTCTCTATTTTAATTTTGAAACCAACAGCCATTATTAGACTAGATATTGTAATCATGTCAGCCGACCTTGAGCTTCAACTAGCAAGATCTTGTTATATAAAAATACAAAAAGGAAACTAAAAACATTAATTGGAAAAAAATGAAAGCTTGCACAAGGAGGAATGAGAAGAGGAAGGAGTTGCAAAGCGAAAACCCATGGTAGTGGTGGAGGACAAGACTTGCACTGGCAGAACAAAACCTATTAGAAAAAGAGTATGAGACCTACTAATGAAGCTTAAAAAAAGTTTGAGAAGGAGTTTGAAGAGTTGCATCAAATAAAAGTTTTTACAGAATCCCGCCTCTTTATATTTGATATTTTTCAAAATGCCACCTTTTATATTAAAGAATATTTAAAGGTTCTTAGTGAAGAGCCATGATATATATATATATATATATATTGTCAAATAAATTTTTTTTAGAATCTCACCTTATATTTGATATCTTTCAAAAGCCCACCTTTGTTTATACTAAAGAATACTTAACCGTTCTTTGTGAAGAATTGTAATGTATTGTCAATTTTTTTTTCAAGATCCCTCCTCCTTATATATGATATCTTTTAAAATCTCACCTTTATTTATATTAAATAACACGTAATGGTTTTTTGTGAAGAACTGTAATATATTCGCAAATTTTGTTTTTAGAAAATCACCTTATATTTGGCATTTTTTGTGATCTTATCTTCTAATATATAATGATTATCATTTTTAACTATTAAATATTCTTGAAGAATATAAAACGATTTATTGTGACCAACTGTCAAATATTATAAATTAATTTTTTTTGAAAATAATCCCTTCTTATATATAAGACGGTTATCTTTTAACTGTTAAGTATTCTTTAAAAAACAAGTATTTAGGAATCATACTTTATAGTTAATTACTATAACCGTTATATATTTGTTTTTGATGATATAAAGTTATGAAAACAAATCATTTGAAAGTATTATATGACAACTGTTTCGTAAGAACCATCATAGTAGTTACCAAATATATGATGGTTGATAATTACAACTATTATATTTATGTTTTCATGAATTTTGCCTCTCAATACATAACGTTTCGCTTATTTAAACATTAAGTTTTAGAGTTATATATTTTTGTGCAACCCCCACGTACCTTGACATACATGACGTTTGTTCGCTATAATTGTTATTTGTTAAGCGTTATATATGCACAATTCTATAGTAGTGGCTTTTAGATAGGCTTATAATCATATATCTCAAAGTTCATATATAACTCATCAAGCACATTTAAAAGCCTACGTTATGTTTTAAAAACCAATGATCCATTCCCACATGTAATATAAGAGTGTAGCAACAACAGAAAAAGAATGCCTAGTGACAAAAGTTATTCTAGAAGGTAGAAATAAGAAAAATCAATCGTATGTTGACTAAGGAGATATATTTTGCTAAAATCAACCAAACTAAGTACAACAAGTAGCAAGTAAAAAGAATTTTACCTCTTTTGTTTTTCTTCCATAAAGTGAAACCAATTCCTCTTATCGAGAATATAATATTTTGTTTTGGGATCACTAAAATAAACTTATAGCAATAATTATTATGCTTTAGCAAATGATGCAAATCAAGGGAGAGGGAGTGAGTTAGCATTTTCATCTTGAGCGATCAAAAAGAAGATAGGTAGAGGTGAATGATTGATGAATGAAAGGGTTGGGCTTATGTGAGATGATGTGATGTGAAACTTTGGGTAAATGCAATGTTAAATAACTTGTAAAATTGATTTATATATAATTATATATAATAGTACATTTTTTAAAAAATAAAAACAGGTTAGTCTTATATGTTAGGCCTTATGAAAATAGGTCTAGCTTATTTGCTTAAATAAGCCTTGCAATAAATAGGCCTAAGCCTAAACCTGACATATTTTATGTATTTCCTATTTTGTAAAAAGAAAGAAAACAAAAGGAAAGAACTAAATAGAGAACCCTAATAAGGGTTGTGCAGGCTGCCTATTTTGTGTGAGAGAAGAAAAAGGAAGTTTCTTGATTGCTCTTTGTGAGAGAAAATATTTTTTGCAACTTGAACGGTTTTCATATGGGTAACGATTAGAAGGCGATTTCTTGTCGGTAAGCTGAATTTTTCTGTGGAGGTTCTAAACACGTGTAAATTCAGTTTCGATAGTTAGATCATCCATTGGAGTCTTTTATTTTTCCTAGAATATTTGTGAATGTCTGTTCACATATGCTGTAGATTTTTCTTGAGTGATTTTGATCAAGGCGACAATCAGACGGTTATTTATGGTTCGATTGATCTAAAATTTGGTGGAGTTGTTCGAGACATATAGGTCTTGATGAATTAGAATCGTGGGATCATTGATTGGAGCTTCCTACCTTCCCTAAATTTGGTGTGAACATTGGTGTACGTTCTGTGACTGTAGCTTTTGCGTTTGGTGATTTCTAGCACACGCAGATTGTATCTTCGCCCAAGAGAAATGTATTTTATTTCTCTATTTACTCTTATATTTTATAAATACAATCTATTGGTGATTTTTGTCTATGAGGTGAATTTGTTGTCATCCTATAATTGAGCTTTGTATTAAAAAAATTGAAAATTGTATTCTCTTTTGAAGATAGTGAAATTTTTCGCTTTGAGCCGTGATCGTTTGCTTCCAATCTCATTAAGGGAGAGATTTTTTCACGTTAAATTCTTGTATCTCCATTTATTATTTTTTTTTCTCATTTTATTTCTACTTTTCTTGACTCCATACAATCCTGTTCATTAGAAAGATTTAATATTCGATGCACTCTTCCTAACAGATCTCCCTGGGATTTTTATTTGATAGGCTCCAAAAATGATATGGTAGGTCCAAGCTTGGGCTCAATCATCATATATTTATTGGTGATGGGCTCTTGGCTAATGGGCTCATTTTCTCCTCTCTTCTCTCTTCTCCTTCCATAGTCTCTTGCCTACTTCCACTACTACAAACAGTTGATTTAACGACACAAATTAACGACTGTTCTTAAAAAATAGTAGTAAAAGATGAAGTGATTGCGTTTCAACGACTGTTTCACAAAATCAGTCGTTCAAATAAGTGTTTCAACGACTATTATAACAAACAGTCGTTGAAGTTGGAAGCTGTTTTTTTAAAAAAAAAATTCCTATGATACAACGACTAGTTTCTATACCAGTCGTTGAAAGCTGTTTTTTTTAAATGCGCATGATACAACGACTGGTTTCTATACCAGTCATTGAAAGCTTTTCTTTTTAACAATGGCCATGATACAACGACTGGTTTCTATACCAGTCATTGAAAGCTTCTATACAATGACTGGTTTTAAAACCAGTAGTTGTATCAACTGCCCAGACACATTAAAAAAATCTAAGATACAACGACTGGTTTTAAAACCAGTCATTGTATCTTCTCCGTTCATCAATAAAAAAACACTGGAGATACAATGACTGGTTTTAGAAAACCAGTTGTTGTATCTTCTTTGTAGGAGTCAAATATGGCAGAGCCTGTCAGAGAAGCATAAAAAGTAAAGCTGTTTTGTTTACCAAAGGCTCATTTTTTCTCCATTGGTGCCATTTGCATTTCTCCATTGGCTGTTCTCCCTCCTCTCATTTAAACCAGAAGTGGTTCTACTGTCTCCATGTTCTTCGTTCTCCTTCCTCTTTTCAATTCACCGTGGGTTCTGTATGTAACTTGTTTGTTTACCAAAGCCTCATTTTTTCTTCATTAGCGCCTTTGCATTTCTCCTTTGGCAGTTCTCCCTCCTCTTCTCCATTGAAACCAAAAGTGGTTCTGTCTCCGTGTTCTTAGTTCTCCCTCCTCTTCTCAATTCGCGGTGGGTTCTATAGCTGCTGGGTCCATCCTCCATATTTTCCCTCTTCTCCGTCCCGTAACAAGCTAGGTAAGGCAGAACTTAAATTTCATTTGATTGGGTTCTTCATTTCATCCTCTAAGCTCGCAAACCTGATTTTTTTCTTGCTTGAAGCTACATTATTCAAGTTCAAGTATGTGTTTTGTGGCTTTGTTTCATCCTTTGAGCTTGCAATCCTTATTTTCCCTCTTTTCCAACAAGCTATATATGTTGATTGTTTGATTTTTTTTTGTATCCGTGTTTGTTGCTTTTTGTCACTCTTAATTGGTAAGTTGCGAGATTGGAATTGCTCATTCGGAATTGCACTTGTGACTTGTTATTTTGGAAAAAAAAGAAAAAGAAATTACTTGTTACTATGATGATAAACATTTCATAGCTTTCTTCCTCTGAAACCTCCTTTCTCAGTCATATGGATATCTGAAATTAAAACGGTTAGGTATATATTTTTTTGGGGATAAACTAGGGTCATTACTCATTCATTAGGGCTCCAAAGTTAACTCTTGTGAGGGTTTTTTGTTTCTGGTATGTTCTCATGATTAAAATTGGAGGTTTAGTATTTTCTTTATCTTTATTCATGTGTTTGTATCAAGTATATAATTACAAACTACGTGTAACTCATGTACTTATATAATGAAAAATAAAGTCATTTGACGTTATTATATGGGTTTCATTAATTTTCACTGTCTTATTTTAATGATTCCTTTCTTGGCCACACTTGTAACAATTTGAGAAAGACTATTATTCTATAAATATAATAGAAGATATGTGGAATGGCAAGGGAAGACATAATGATGATGAAGAAATATAGAACATGATATAAGAAAAGGTTATGCATACTAGAATAAAGATACTCATTTTAGAGTTTTGTTTAGTAATTATATAGATAGTGAGCCTAAATAGAAAAGTGATTTTACATTAACAAAATCATTCCCTAGAATAATATCCAAATTCATAGTAGAAGTTGAAGATGGTGTCTTTATACGACGAATATTGAATCATAGCTGTTGATTTCATAAGGGGTCATGATTTTTTTATTTTATTAAATGTAAATAACAAACTGTCATATGTCATTATCTTACCCTGTCCAATAGGTTGATCTAAAACTGAGTATTGTTGAAAATGGCATAGGTGGTAGTAAAATGGGTCACTATTGGATGAATACTTTGAAAACTAGTAAAGAATATGAGAATAGGGTGGAAGAGTTTATTAAATTTGCTACAATGAATGCACCTAGTAAAAATGGGAAGTATTTTTGCCAATGTGTAAAGTGTTTAAATGAGAGTCTATGTGATATTGATGATATAAAAGATCACTTAATTTGTGATGGAATAAATCTTTGGTACAAAAGGTGGATATGGCATGGTGAGAAAGTAATGGCTTATGCATCCCATGAGAAGGAAGTCTTGGAGGTTGGAGATGACGATAGAATGGAGAAAATGATTCATGATGTTGAGGTAGAATGTTTTGGACAATCGCCTGTATATGATAGCGTGCGGAGTGAAGCAAAGACACACTACTACAAAAAGGTTGAAAGGTGGCGCACATATTGTGGCCCTTCCTTAATGAAGTGCCACAGCTGCTAATTTATTATTTTTTTTATGTTTTATGTTTTTCTTTTTCTACCAGCTGTGGCGCCTGAAAAGGAAGGCGCCACAGCTGGTATGGTTAAGTGTGGCGCCTGGCTGGCCAGGTGCCACACTTAACCTGCTAGACTCAGCTGTGGCGCCTGGAGTGTCAGGCGCCACACCAGGTTCTGGATCAGGGGTGGCGCCTGCCTGGTCAGGCGCCACCCCTGATGATTTTTTTAAAAAAATAAATTTGTTTTTTGGGTGCCTATACCCTTTTTTAACATAAAAAAAAAAATTTGTCATGGGTGGCGCCTTCCTGGTCAGGCGCCACCCCTGATGCTTTTTTTTAAAAAAAAAAATTTGTTGTCCGGGTGCCTATACAATTTCTTAACATAAAAAAAAAAAATTTGTCAGGGGTGGCGCCTGACTGGTCAGGCGCCACCCCTGATCCTTTTAAAAAAAAAAAAAATTTTGTTGTCACGGGTGCCTAAACCTTTTTTAACATTAAAAAAAAGAAAATTTGTCAGGGGTGGCACCTGCCTAGTCAGGCGCCACCCTTGATTCTTTTTTAAAAAAAAAAATTATGTTCAGGGGTGGCGCCTGTCTGGTCAGGCGCCACCCCTGACCTGTTTTTAAAAAAAAATAAAAATTTTGGATTTTCTATCCCTTCCCAGCCAATTAGAACCCACCCCGCCCCACCCCCTTATCCTTAATGTTTCCCGCCTCTCTCCCCCCAATCTCTTTTCATTTCCCGCGTGCCGACACCCACCTCCCTTTCTTTACCTTTTTCTCATATCTTTAATCATTCCCTCTCTCATTTTCACTTTCAGTATCTGCGTGCTCTCCCCTTCCTTCCATTTTCTTATCACTTCTTAAAACGACACTCACACGAGCACACGTCTTTGTTTTATCCCAACTGCCAACCCCACTCCTGTCCCTATTATTCCCTTTTCTTTGTATTGTCTACAAGTTTTTGGTGCCCACTTCATTTGGTAGCTCAAATTTCTTCCTTCCCTCACTGAAGATTGCGTCACCAACGGCAATTACGTGGTGCCCCACTCCACTGTACTGATCAACCTGTAAGTTCAACTTGCGTTTTGTTTTTATTAATTTTTTTTTCAAGTGAAACTGTGAAAGTTAATTTTCTAGATTCCTCTAGCGTTAGACTTATTATGATGGAGATATATTAATAAAGTCATCGTAGAGTTATAAAAATGATTAGTACCATAACTTCTTTGTTTTTAATGAGCTGAACCTAAAAGAGTTTGAATTAATGTTGATAATATTTTTTTTTAAAAAAAAAGTATAGTTCACCTCCATAGTAATTGCCCTATGTGAGCTTTTAAATTTTACCCTTAAATAGTTAAATTTACTTTTGCACCGCCTTGTGCATTGGTCAAGGATAAGTCATTTCTTGGCATATGCAAGAGAATAATTTTGCTTCTAAATTGTAGACAATAATTGAAAAGGTGATTTGCAGTACGTAGGAAATGTTGCTTTTAAATTGGTTCAACTTTATGCAAGAGAATAACAACAAAATGTCACTTTCAACTTTAGCAATTATTGTCATAAAAAAAAAAAGGAAGAATCGAAAAAGATGCAAATGATTTCATTTAACACCTATATATATATATATATATATATATATATATATATATATATATATATATATAATATACAAATGTGTGTGTTGTTTGTAGGCGTGTGTGTATTGTAGGCGTGTGTGTACATATATATTCCCATTACTAGAGACTTATCCGATCCCTATTG
Organism: Inga leiocalycina; assembly: GCA_963242795.1. Taxonomy (NCBI): domain Eukaryota; kingdom Viridiplantae; phylum Streptophyta; class Magnoliopsida; order Fabales; family Fabaceae; genus Inga; species Inga leiocalycina. The sequence continues at coordinate 17,872,167 of OY725330.1, forward strand.
TAGGCGTGTGTACTGTGTTTTAGCTCTCACTAGTTCTAAAGAATTAATGCAACAAGTTACAAGCTCACTAGTTCTAAGAAATTAATGCAACAAGTTACAAGAACAATGAAAGAATTGAATTTATATGTTATATATAACCATAAATTTGAACGACAGTAATTAATATACAAGTGACTTGAAATTAGATAATCAAATTAACTTTTAATAATACTGTTATTTCTTTTAAAACTTCTTCAAATTATTTGTTTTCCAAAAATCAAAATCATTTATTTAATATTCTTTCACGTATTTAATATATATTTGTGTTAGTGCTATATATTTTGTAGAGGTAAGAAAATAATTTTTTGTATTATTTTATTAAACTATAATAGAGAAAATCCCATTTAAACCCAATGAAAATAGGAAAAATTGAAATCAGGATAATAAATTGAATAATTCGTTAATTGAGTCATTAACTTATTTAATAATTTTAAAATATGGATAAAATGAGTTTAATATATCAATATATATCAACGTTAATATTTAATAAAATAAAATATGATTTGTCTATATTGTTTAACTTTAAATATATTAACTAAAACCGTAAGGGGAAAAACATATAATAAGGAGATAATTAATGTTGGGATTATGCTTTCTTTTTCATTTTATTTTATTTTCTTTATTTTTTTTTTCTGAATCATATTTTTTGATTTAAGCTAATCATATTTGATTTTATTATATTTTGATGTTTATTACACATATTATTATTTAAAAAAATAACTTAGAACCTCAAATATTTTATTGATTTGTTTATGTTTAATTTGTGTTTGTAGTTTCAGTTCATCAGTCTATTGAAGCTTCTATTTACGGTATGTTTTTTAAATTTTGAGCTCACAAATGTGATTTTAGTTAAATTTAATAGTTATAATTTGTAGGTGTTCTAATGATTGTTATTGATTAATTGCATAAGCAAAATAATTATTTATATATTCTTAACACTTGTATTTTATTTAATTATTGACTTGTAATGTTTTCTAATTTAACTATGATATATTATTGTGGCAAATATGGTTTCTTTTGTTATGAGTTGTAAAATTTTATTATAATGCCTGGGAATAATTAATGAATTATTTGGCAATTTAAATATTCAGTTTAAGACTTAGAAAGCTTCAATTATGAAGATTCATGTGGTGTATGTTATTTTAAATTAAAATTGGTAAGAGAATATAAAAGTAATTAGTAAATGCAATAGTTATACAACTAACCACGTAATTTTTAAAAAAAATAGATTGAAGCCCATAGATGGATCGTAAATGGATGTCATCTAATCGATGTTCAAGGGAATATATAGATGGGGTGAAGGATTTTATTACATTTGCAACTGAGCACACAAAAGATCCTGGCAAAATCTTATGTCCTTGCTTATCCTGTTGTTTTGGAAAGCGGATTAGTCAACTTGATTTGCTAGATCATCTAGTGTGTTATGGTATTGATCAAACATATATACGATGGACAAGGCATGGTGAGACCAACGATTCATATAGTGATCGGGTGCATACCACGGGTGGTGCCTCGGATGAATTTGATCAAAGCATGTTTGATGAAGATGATGGTCTTGAAGAAATGGTAAATATGGTTGAAGGGGTGCTTCATAACTGCCCTAACGAATATGAGAAGTTGAAAGGTGATGCAGAGAAACCATTATATGTCGGAAGTACTAAATACACAAGATTGCTAGCAGTGTTGAAGTTGTACAACTTTAAAGCTCGCTACAGATTGAGTGATTCGGGTTTTACCGCATTGCTTGAACTGTTGCAAGATATGCTTCCAGAAGAAAATGTACTTCCTACCAAGACATACGAGGCAAAGTGAATTCTTTGCTCTACAACCGGTATGGGATATGAGAAGATACATGCATGTCCTAACGATTGCGTATTATTTCGAAATCAGTATGCAACGTTGGAGAAGTGCCCTAAATGCAACGCATCTCGATATAGGAAGAAGAAAGGAAAAAGTCCTTTGAAGGTGCTATGGTATTTTCCCATTGTTCCGAGATTCAGGCGACTATATAGTAATGCAGAGATTGCTAAGCAGTTGACATGGCATGCAGATGAAAGGATTAAAGACACGAAGCTTAGGCACCCTGCAGACGCTCCTCAATGGAAAAAAATTGATCATGAGTACCCTGACTTTGCTGATGAAGTCAGGAACCTTCGCCTTGCACTGTCAACTGATGGAATTAATCCGCACGGTGTTCAGAGTAGCACACATAGCACGTGGCCGGTGATATTGATGATTTATAACCTTCCTCCACACTTAATCATGAAACGCAAGTTTATGATGTTGTCCATGTTAATTTCTGGGCCAAGGCAACCTGGGAATGATATAGATGTATATTTGGCTCCTTTAATTGATGACTTGAAGCTGCTTTGGGATGAAGGCGTTAGTGTGTATGACGGGTACATGGAAGAAAGTTTCACTTTGAAAGCCATGTTGTTTGGCACAATTAATGATTTCCCTGCTTATGGAAATTTGTCAGGATACAGCGTCAAAGGATATGGTGCATGCCCTATATGTGAAGATGACACTCATTCAATGCGACTTCATCATTGTAAGAAAAATGTTTACATGGGGCATCGAAGATTCTTACCATCACAACATCGTTGGAGGAAGTGGAAAAAGCCTTTCAATGGTGATGCAGAAGAAGGTAGCCCGCCGAAGATGTTGACCGGTTCCCAGGTGTATTCCAAGGTAAAAGACTTGGAGAACAATTTTGGCAAACCTTTTGCAAAACAAATCGAGACAAGCGGTTGGAAGAAAAAGTCTATTTTCTTTGAACTTCCATATTGGAAGTCTTTATATGTGAGGCATTTTCTTGATGTGATGCACATAGAAAAAAATATCTGTGATAGTCTAATTGGCACGTTGCTTAATATCCAAGGAAAAAGCAAGGACAATGTCAATTCGAGGTTGGATTTAGTGAACTTGGGAATTAGAGAAGAGTTGGCACCGATTGAGCAAGGGTCTCATACCTATCTACCGCCAGCGGCATACACTCTGTCGAGGAAAGAGAAGAAATTGTTTTGTGAGTTTCTGCAAGGAATTAAAGTTTCCGAGGGCTACTCTTCAAATATAAAGAACCTTGTATCGGTAAAAGAGTTGAAGTTAAAGAACCTTAAATCTCATGATTGTCATGTGCTCATGCAAAATTTCCTACCGGTTGGTATACGATCCATTTTACCCAAAAAATTAAGGAACACTATCACGAAACTTTACGTGTTTTTCAAGTTCATCTGCAGTAAAGTGGTTGATTCAACCAGGTTACAAGATTTGCAAAGGCTGATTGTGTGTACTCTGTGTGAACTTGAAATGTATTTTCCGCCTTCTTTTTTTGACATTATGGTACATCTAACTGTACACTTGGTCAAAGAAACTCAATTGTGCGGTCCAGTGTACTTGAGATGGATGTACCCAAATGAACGATTCATGAAAATATTAAAGGGGTATGTGAAAAATAGATACCGTCCAGAGGGTTGTATCGCTGAAAGTTACATGGTTGAAGAAGCAAGTGACTTCTGTGCTGATTTTCTATCAAATGTTGACCCTGTAGGGATCCCCAAGTCCCGTCATGATGGCCGAAGATCAGGGAAAGGAACAATGGGGAGTGATGTAATAACGATATCAGTGACTGAACAGGATCAAGCCCACTTGTATGTCCTACATAACACTGATGAGGTCGAACCGTATGTAGAAGAACACAAGGATGCTCTCCGATTGGTACATGGTGATGGGAATGAAAATTTATTAACAACAGAACACAATAAACAATTTGCAGGCTGGTTGAAAAATCGTATTAACGATGAGATGGAGAGGAATCCTGATTCAGTTTTCGAAAAATTGAGGTGCCTGTCGAAGGGACCGAGCTTACATGTATTATCTTACAATGGTTATGCAATCAACGGTTACACATTTTATACACAAGACCATGATAAACAGAGCACGATGCAGAATAGTGGGGTAACACTTGTTGCTGATTCTTGGCATAGATCCAGTGCTAAAGATACACACCCTATATATGCATCAATGTCATACTTTGGTGTCATTGAACGCATATGGGAGTTAGATTACTCTATGTTCAGGGTCCCTGTCTTCAAATGTCAGTGGGTTAACAACAACAGTGGATTGCGGATAGATGACTTAGGCTTTGTGCAAGTGGACCTTTCTAAGGTTTGGTATGAAGATTATCCTTTTATTTTAGCAACACAGGCAGAACAAGCATTTTACATTCCTGATCCTGCTAAGAAGAATTGGTCTATTGTACTTCCATCCAACAAGAATCGTCAAGCAGAAGTTGATTTTGAAAGTAATGAATATTTGAACATCAATAATGATGATCCTTCGTTTGAGGATTTGTGGTCAGCAGAGATTGATATAGATGGAGATGCAGATGAAGATGAAGATGGAGATGGATGTTAGATCCCAAGTTTTGATGATAACAATAATTCAATTATGTGTAAAACATGTTTTTAGAAGGTTAAGAAAAGATTCCAAGTTACCAAATGCATATTTGAAGTTTTCTGCTATCTGCTGTGATAATGCACTGGAGTGCTCGAGCATGAAGTTTGCACTCGAGCATAGAACTCTTCTATGCTCGAGCAGATGCGAGAGAATGCCAGGAAGTGAGTACCCGAGAGACATTCTCCCTTTATATTCACTGGATCACTCGAGCACAAGGTATGCACTCGAGCAAAGAAGTCATTCTCACTCGAGCACACATGCGAACAAGGGTCTGCGAGTGCTTGGCCGAGAGCAAGTAATAGCATGCTTCCATCATTCACTCGAGCAGAGACATCAATGCTCGAGCATGAGCATTCTGTGCTCGAGCAAGGCACTGCGAGTACTTGACCGAGAGTCTTGAAGTTCAGAGAAGTACAAGTGTGCTCGAGCACACCCATCCATGCTCGAGTGACACGTCCATGCTTGCGAGTAATAATTCCATCCCCCTCCAAATCTGTTGCGAGTGCTTGTTCAAAAGGTATGATTCTTGAGAATATTCTTCTCACTCGAGCAGAGGTATGTGTGCTCGAGTGAGGGCCCACATCACTCGCGAGTGAAAATTCTATCCCTCTGAAATTCTGATGCGAGTGATGGTTTTGAGAGCATATTCCTTGAGAATATGCGTCTCACTCGAGCAGAGGTAAGTATGCTCGAGTGAGGGTCAATATCACCCGCGAGTACAAATTCTCACTCTTGTCAAAATGGTGTGCGAGTGATGACCCGAGAAGACATTCCCTGTGAATATTGCAAGATCACTCGAGCAGAGGTTTTGTGCTCGAGTGAGACCCCTCTTCACCCGCGAGTAAAGATTTTGTCTCTCTGATATTCATGCAAGCACAACCCGATAACAGAGGAATATGAAGGAAAATAGGAGATCACTCGAAGTGAGCCTTTCATGCTCGAGTGATGCCCTGTTTGACCACAGAAAATGCTAAGTATCACAACGTTCATTCCGAATATGGTTTATTGTTATTTATTCATATCATCATTACTTACTATCATTGTTTAACATTGTTTTGATTGTTTTAAAAGTATAATACAGGAAGATGAACGTTTGAAATTGGTTGTTACGAAGAAAAGTCAAACAACGGCAGACAACATGATTACAAACACGTTCGCACCTACCGCATTCAGATTATTCAAACATGCGCGTGTTCTTCTACAGTTGCAAATGTCCAGCTCCTCAAATGATGATTTCCCAAACGGGCAAAAAAAATGAAGCAACTATATATACAGAGATTCAAGGATAATCAAATAACAACGTAGTACAAGAATTCACAAGCTAATTCCAAGTCTCTGTTATTCATCATTTTCCTCTGTATACACATTGATCTTCAGTGTTTATTCATTAGCTCTGTAAGAGAGTCTTCATACAATTCAAAATTCTATGTGTATTTGATCTCAAGGTATTGGGGCCTTGAGAGGGTTGTTTTTCCTTACGAGAGAAGCCGTTGAGAAAATTCCTTGTTGTGTCTTCCACTCTTAAGCCTTATAAGATACAAGCAGAAGAGAACGTTGCTGCTCGTAAGACTTACAGTGGTGTAAGCAGGAGAGAACGTTGCTGCTCATAAGTCTTGTATACATAAGCAAGTGAGAAGAGTCATAGGTTGTTTTTCTGCACGTAAGACTTGTCGTAAGGGGGAGAGAAATTTCTTGTTGAGAGAGTATTTCTGCTCGTAGTCCGTTTGAGGACAATTGTTGTTTTGTGGCGTTCTGAGAGCCCATTGAATCTTGGAGATATAGTGAAAATCTCAGTAGGTCTTGATCTCTGAGGACTGGACGTAGGCCCTGTTGTTAGGCCAAACCAGTATAACTCTCTGTGTTCAAATTTTCTCTACTCTACTCTATCTACTATATTTTCATATCACCACGTCAAGCGAAAAATTTTATAACATCACCCAATTCACCCCCTCTTGGGTGAAGCTTGCTTCTTACAATGGACCCCTATACGTGAGACATGATCATAAAGAGGGAACTTGGGTCAAGAGGAACACAATTCTCAATCCAACACGAATTCTGAAGAATAAAATTTTAAATCAGACAAGAAAAAGGAAAAGATAATGATTGCCTTGACTCATTTACTTGTACGTATGTTTTTATAAATTTCAAAATAATTTGCTTTCGTTGACATACAAGACCATTGTGCACTGATGTTTTGATTTGGTTTATTTCACTTGCAGGAGTATAGACTCACCACATCATGACATTGATGACGTTCCCAGTCCCGTACCTGATGACATTGATGACGTTCCCAGGCACATTGGTAGACAGAGATTTGAGGTGAACGTCAGACGTGGCAGAACAATTATGGCGAGGTTGATCAGACTGAGAAGTAACGGAATCAAGTTACAACTGGAGTGGAATGAACATGGAAACCCGGTTGGGGAGAACAGTACCTCCTTAAATAACTTCATCGGGACTACTGTTCGAGACAGAGTCCCTATTACAGTTCAAAATTGGAAAATGGTAAAGAAAAGTTATGAGGATCTGATCTGGGCTGAAATACAGGTAACACCTTAATTATATATTTATTCGGTTTGCTATGTTTCACTTCATTTCAATCTTACATATGATATATGTTTTTTGACTTATGTACAAAGTATTTTTATTATTGATGATGATCGGAAGAACTTCGTAATGAGAAAAGTCAGAAAACTTTTGTGAAAGTTTCGTTCTGATCTCGTCAAATATTTCTTGAGGGATGATAATAATGATATCATTACTACACCGCCCTATCCATTGTATGAAGGAATCATCACTCAAGCAATGTGGGATGAGTTTATCAAAACTCATACAACTCCTGATTTCCTGGTAAGGGGATTTGTTTATTTTTCCCTATTACGTGTAATATACGTATTTGTAAGTAACATTTATATATTTATATGAATCATTTTGATCTAACTAGGAGTTGAGCGAGAAGAATCGAGCTAACGTGACCAACATGCCATACCGATACACACAAGGACCTGTTTCATACGGAATTTTAGAAAGACAAATGGTACGAACTGATGATTATTTCATTCATAATAAAAATTGTATGAATATCATTTAACTTCGACTAACTTCGATGTGCAGATACAAGAATCAGACTCAGATATTACACAGGTTCCACGACATGAGCTGTGGGTCAAGGGTGTCACAAATAAGAAAGGTGAAATTCGTAGTGAGGAAGCAAGAAGAGTAGCCGAATATTGTGTAAGTATTCAATTATATTATGCGTTCAATAAATAATTGGCTTTACTTAAATGAACTCCATTTATAATAACTAATTTTCATTGTAATTCTTTTTGGGAAAGCGACAAATGACACAGGAGGATCCTGCGTTGGCGACCTATGTTGGTCGGGATGATTTATTGAGCAAAGCGTTACCAGTACCCGAGTATGATGGTCGTGTTCGGGGTACTGGTTTTGCAGTCACCCCATCAGCATACTTCGGACGTTAGAAGCGCTCGAGTAGAAGTGATGTTTCCCACCTACGTGACGAGATGTCTAGCTTTAAGCATCAAATGCAAGAACTTCAACAACAAATGCGCTACAAGGAACAACGAGAAGAACAATTCACCGAACAAATGCGTTTGCTGCAAGAACATAATGCGTTGTTAACAACGCAAATACAACAGTTGGTCCAGGGTAGGCCAACACCAAATGTTCCGTTCTGTGATAGCCCAAGTTTCAGAGATAGCTGCAATTCCATGCCTAAAGTCCCTTTTCCTTCGGTAATTAATTTCTTTTCTACTTAACTTTATGTTAAATTATAATTAAGCGAATTTATCATATTAACTCTATTTTCCGTAGGGCGAATTTCAATGCAAGCTATATGTTGAGCAAGCATCCAAGCACGCGGTTGCAGTGGGTGTTGCCTACAACACTGGTGAGGACATACTGCACAATTCACCATTGCCCGATAACACACTCCGGGTTAGGGTTGACGTCTGCACGAACGAAGACGCCCTCTTACCGATCCCGTCTCAGGATGAGCAAAATAAGGTGGCAGATGTTGTAGGTGGCTATGTTGCTTGGCCAATAGGTCTTATCGAGCCATGTGGAAAGGTCGTTCATTCAAAATTCCCTGCACTTTTCCTTCAAACTTTCATCTCGAACTGTGATTTAATTTTCTGATTTACGCAGGGTAAGATTTCAAAGTCTTCAACAACACAACCCAAGTCAAAAGCATCGGCCAGCCAACAGAGCAGAAGAAGACATACCTCATATCTCGATCAATTAATATTGATTGCACCACAATTGATCGGGGAGGGAGTAGTGTCATTACGTATTCCAAGACATATCTACAATGTTGGTGGTCTAGTTGATTATATTACTGCCGAGGTCGTGCAGGAAATATGTGCTCGTGATTGGGTTAGTGCTTCGACTATCAACATCTGGATAAGGTACTTCACTATCATCGTTTATCACTGTTATTAATATATCTCGTTCCATTTCTTTTGTTTCTCATGACACTGTATGTTTTATACCAGGCATCTGGACCAGGACGTTTTCATGGATACACACAGGGTCCAATTCGTATTTGTCAACCCTTTTCTCGTTGGTCATCATGAGGGTAAAATGGATGTGACTGCGCAGTCTAATGAGCTGAAAGATTACTTTAGCAAGAAAGCGACAGCAAATACATTATTTTTAGTGCCGTATAATGCGGGGTAAGTTATTATTGGTACAATTTTTCTTTTTATTGTTTAACTTCTATCATAACATGATTGTTCAAAAAATATTTTTAAAATATATTTTAGGCGCCATTGGATATTGATCGTTATCAATCCAGCGGAACCTTCAGGCCCTCGCATTTATTATGTGGATCCTCTGAAAAATGGTCTTCCACAAGACCGTTTTGATATATTGCTATTGATCAGTAGGTAAGTATACGTGCCTATAAATAAATATTTGCGAACATGATTGAATAACCAAAAGTAATCACTTTCTGTTTCTTTTATTAGCGCATTGACTGCGTATCGGTCGTCTGTCGGGTTAAACTATTCTAAAGCTACTGACCCCCGCCTTAGCTATCCTTGGAAGAAGATACAGGTATTGATATTTGACTTTAATTTACTTAGACTTTGTTAGTAAACACTTTTTATTCATGAACAGAGTTAAATATTGCATTTAATTATTGAAGTGCCCTTTCCAACCTAATGACAATGATTGTGGGTACTATATCATGAAATTTATGAAGGATGTTATTATGCATGATCAACCATTTATTCCTCAAAAAGTAAGTCATTTAGTTGCACTTCATATTGTGTTGTAATGAAATTGAATTAGTGCCTGACAGTTATGTTTTACTGATTTTAATTCGTTCTAACTTGTGTCTGATTGTATATATCTGTAGTATTATGAAGATCAACGTTGTGACGCTTTGACAGACCATCAGGTTAATGAAGTGATCGAGGAATGGTGTGAATATGTGTTTAGGCAAATCCTTAGGTAGCTATATTTACTATTAAATTCACTAGCTGGTTTTTTTTGTGTTGTTTCTAATTGCCAATATAATTGTTGTGTCATACATGTTTGTTCAAGTTGAATTTGTTGTATTATATTTCATTCAGCTAGGTTTACAGTATATTGTATTTAACAATTTTCATTACTACTATACCTTAGCTAATCAATCATTTGTTGGTATCATTTTAAAGTTTATTATTGTTCTTATTAAACCTTGCAGACTATAATTATATATGCATGAGGAAAAAATATGCTAAAAAAAAACCAATACGAAAAACCCAAAAAAATATGAGGAAAAAATATGCTAAATAAACCAGAACAAAAAATTTTAAAAAAAAAAAAGACCTACTGTGGCGCCTGGCAGGAGGTAAGGTCTTCTGTGGCGCCTGGCCGGCCAGGCGCCACAGAAGGCCAACCAGCTGTGGCGCCTAGCCGGCCAGGCGCCACAGGAAGTAATTTTAAAAAAAATATTTAAAATCTGTGGCGCTTCTAAGCACCACAGCTTTTTTTAGTAGTGTTAAGATAGGTGGCATTTCTCAAGCGCCACAGCTAATGTAATTATAAGCGCCACAGATTTGGTTTTTTGTAGTAGTGACATCTTTGTACCCTAGGTGTACTAAGTATACACGCTTGTCTGATATTTTGCACTTGGTCAACTTAAAGGCAACTTATGGGTAAAGGACCAATAGTAGTTTCACATTGTTACTTGAATTGTTGTGTGATATGTTTCTAGAGGATAATGTACTTCTAAATAGTATGTATGAGGCCAAGAAAATATTATCTACGATGGGTATGGAGTATAAAAAGATACATGCTTGCCCTAATGACTGTGTATTGTACAGAAATGGGTATGAAGGCTTAAGTGATTGTCCTAAATGTAAAATTTCCAAATACAAAGTGAAGAAATGTAATAGGTGTGGTGATGAGACAATTAAAAAGCAACCTTTAAAGGTTTTGTGGTATCTTCCAATCTTACCGCAGTTTAAATGAATGTTTGCTAATGCGAAAGAAGAAAAGAAGTTGATATGGCATTATGATGACAGAGTTTGTGATGGAAAATACCTTCAGCACGCAGCTGACTCTCCACAATGGAAGAAAGTAGATGAAATGTATCCCGGATTTGGTAGAGAGCCTAGAAACCTTCGGCTTGGGCTTTGCACAGTTGATCTTGAAAGAGTTGGTTATAAAGATGAGCCATTCATTCTAGCAAGTCAGGAAAAACATGTGTTTTATGTCATTGATCTAGTAAATGAAAAATTGTCTATTGTACTCTAAAGTAACAAACAGAAGGATGGTGATCCAAGTTTGAATATTGACGACATACCGCCTTTCACTACAAATCCACCTATGCCATCTAAACTAGAATTGGTAGATGATGATGAAAATGCAGCTAAAGTTGATCATTGTGAAGGAATCTGGGAAAACACTTAAAGTAAAATTTTGAATTTTTTAAAGTATGCATGTAATTTCAATTTACTTATCATATGCCACATTTATTTCTTAGTAAGATTTTGAATTGTTTAAAGTGTGTTTGTAAATTCAATTTACTTATCATATGTCATATTTATGTCTTAGCAGGATCACGGCAAATTCAAATTGGGGTGACTCTCCTAGCTCACCTATTAAGAAAAAGGTTAGAGGAAGCACGAAGCTACCACTACTACAAAAAGGGGATTTAGTGGCGTGCCTCTTGTGGCGGTTCTCTAAAAAAGTGCCAAAGATACTAAATTCTTTTTTTAAAATCAAAATAATTTGGAAACTTTGGCGCTCACAATCATAAACATCATAATTCATATTAAGCTTGTATGACGCTTCTCTGAACAAGCACCAAACAAAGCCTTCAATTTTTAGAAAAAGATAAATAAAATCGCAGTTATGGCGATTACTTAGGAAGCACCATAGGTTGCATTTTTGCATTATTTTTTTAAATAAAAAATTTGAGTGTCCAACATATGTCACTACTACAGAATTGAGATATAACCACCCCCAAGGACGTCCCAAATTGAAAATTGGGTGGTTAAAAAGGGAGGCGGTGGCATTTTCGTTATTCTATATATGTAGGGGAACCTTTAGGCGTCCCAAATTTGAATTTGGGATGTCTAAAGTGCTTCCAGGCGCGAAATATAAATTTCATAAATTTTTTTTAGCGCTTGGAGCTGGGTTTAGGCGTCCCAAAATTATTTGGGACGCCTAAACCAAGACTTTAGAATTTGGGACGCCTAAAGGCGTACCCTACCCGCATGTCAGACACTTGTCTGACATGCATATTCTCATCTATCACACCCCTCCTCACATCCTCTCAATAATAACTTTACTCTTCTTCCTCCTCTCCCCACGCACCGTCGGCCCTCCTCTTTGTTTTTCTTCAACTCCTCCCTCCTTCCTTGTTCAAGCTCTTTGTTTCTTCAACTCCTCCCTCCTCCCTTCTTCTTCCTCTTTGTTTCTTCAACGCACGCAACCAGTTGACCCTGCTGCAACTTCACCTCCTCCATAGTGTGTAAATTTTTTCTCTCCTCCACCTCTGTCCTTCCATTGTTGTGCACACCACCGTGGATCTCCAACGTCTTCTCTACCTCTCCAGCATACTAGTGGTTGCCCCTGATCAGGTTGGTTTATTTTCTTCTTGTTTTTTTTTGTAACAGAATGGTATATTTTGTTTTTGAAATATAAATTTACTTGAAATGGTTGAGATTGTGCTTATATATTGCTTATATTGAGATGGTTAAGATTAGCCTGATGTGTTTGGTGTGCTTATATTGCTTAAATTGCATGTATTCGGGAATGGTTTATTTTCTTGTTTAAATATAAATTTACTTGTGTATAATAGAAATCCCTGTTGTTCAGTTTTAGGGAAATCTAGCTTTTATAAGCCAATAGAGATTTATCTATACACACGTAGTGGCACCACCCCATTTCATTGGTCTTGTTCCTGCACCATTAATTAGTATAAATAATAAAATAAAATATGAATTGTTTAAATTAAAGAAATTCTTGTATTCCAAACGAATTATGAAGAATAATTCAAGCCAAAACTAAAAAAGAAAACCATAACCCCAATATTCATTAAATGATTTTTATCTAAATATTTTTAATAAAACAATTTTATTTTTGGAAGAACTCAACTTAAAATTGTTTTGCTAATATGAAACTCATTTTTTTTTAATTCTTCCAAACCTCAAAAAAATTCTTTAATTTAATCTTATTGTATTTATTTTATTATACATTAATTTTATATACATATACTTATTAAAAAAATAAGTTACATAGCACTGAAACCCTTTTAAGAGGAGAGAGGAGGCTAGGAGGGGTCAATAAGGTTATTAAGCCCATATTTTAAAATCCTAAATTGGGTTGATAACTTAATTAGGCAATCCCATCATATGTCGTTGACAATTGTACTAAACGTATGAATGTTATTGGTAATGCCTTAGGTGGTAACAAAATGGATCATAGTCGGATGAATGCTTTGAGAACTAGTGAAGAATATGAGAAAGGGGTGGAAGAATTTATTGAATTCGCTAAAAAGAATGCTCCTGCAAAAAATGGGAAGTATTTTTATCCTTGTGTCAATTGTTTGAATGAGAGTCGACGGGATGTTGATGTCATAAAGGATCACCTACTTTGTGATGGAATAAATCTGCGATACACAAGGTAGATATGGCATGGTGAGGAAGTCACGGATTGTCCGTCGCACAAGAAGGAAGATGTGGATATCATAGGTGAAGATAGAATGGAGAAAATGATTAACGATGTTGAGGCAGAATCCTTTGCGCAGTCGCAGGAGTATGACAGCCTGCGGAGTGATGCAGAGACACCATTGTACAGTGGTAGTAAGTACACGCGGCTGACAGGAACATTACATTTGGTTAACTTAAAGGCAACTTGTGGGTGGACCGATAGTAGTTTCACATTGCTGCTTGAACTATTGTGTGATATGTTTCCAGAGGATAATGTACTTCCAAATCGTATGTATGAGGCCAAGAAAATCCTGTCTACGATGGGTATGGAGTATAAAAAGATACATGCTTGCCCTAATGACTGCGTACTGTACAGAAATGAGTACGGAGGTCTTAGTGAGTGTCCTAAGTGTAAAACTGCATGATACAAAGTGAAAAAAGATGGTGGTTGTGGTGATGTGACAAGTAAAAGGTAACCTTTAAAGGTTATGTGGTATCTTCCAATAATACCACGTTTTAAACGTTTGTTTGCGAGTGCAACAAAAGCGAAGAAGTTGAGATGGCACTCTGATGAGAGAATATCTTATGGGAAATATCTTCGACACCCAGCTGACTCTCCACAATGGCAAAAAATAGATGAAATATTCCCTCAATTTGGCAGCGAGCCGAGAAACCTACGGCTCGGGCTTTGTACAGACGGCATCAATCCGTATAGAACTCTTACTAGAACACATAGTGCGTAGCCGGTTCTCCTTGTAATATACAACTTGTCTCCCTGGCTATGTATGAAACGTAAGTATATGATGCTATCTATGATGATTTCTGGACCAAAACAGCCAGGGAATGATATTGATGTCTATTTGGCGCCTTTGATTGAGGACTTGAAGAAGTTGTGGGAGGAAGGCGTAGATATGTTTGATGCTTATAAGAAGGAGTCTTTTCAATGATTTTCACAACGATAAACGACTTCCCTGCGTACGGAAACTTGTCAGGGTACAGCGTGAAGGGTGTAACCCCCTGCCTTAATTAATGTAATTAAGATTCGATAATGCATAGTAAAAAGGGGTTTGAGACCGTTGGATAATTCAAAACTTATTAAATCACCTACTGAATAGTAGGAACTTACAAAATTTTCAAAACTTCTTTTCTATCCAGGTCTCGTTTCCAATTATCGAATATAATCACCTGTGCAGTTAACTTACATTCATAAATATATCAGAGTTCATAATTTAAACCCCGGCAACCCTCGGGTAATCTATATATACATAGAGTTTCAAATCCTGATTAGGGGATTACAGAACCAAGTATTTCAAACTATTTACATTCCAAAATGTTATACAGTAATCCCTATCCAAAATGAATGACCAACATAAACCATACTAATGTCCCTAGTAACTCTATCCGCTCCGGGTCGCTCGCTTCTCCTTAGAGCCATTCGCCCTGTCTGAAAGGTTAGTTCAAAGGAAAGAATGAGATTCAAAAGAATCCCAGTAGTAACTAAACATTTATACCACATACAAGCACACAGCATGTAAGCAATCAATGTACCGCAGCAGCAACACATATCACACTCCACCCTCATCCCCTTTCTCCGCCGGGAAGGCACACCGCCCTAACCCGAACCGTTGTTAGCTACTCAGGGACTATTGGCGTGGCAGTGTATACAAATAGCCTTATAGCTCATATAGCTAACCGGCTTTCACAAACGGCCCGTCGGCCTTCACAAATAGCCTTTCGGCTCACATAATCACATATATCACACCTCATCCTCATCCCCTTTCTCCGCCGGGAAGGCATATTGCCCTTACCCGAACCATTGTTAGCTACTCAGGGACTGTTGGACTGACGGTGCTAACACATATCCACATAAGTCGCAATATCCGAATTTATCACAAGTCACTGATCATACACACATACAATGCATCATAAATGGTACGAAAGAAAAGTCACTACCTGATCCTTTCCTGACGGTCACTGGCACAGTAGGCTCACGAGGATAGCAGATATCAAATCCTATAATCAAAATAGGGACATTTGGTTAATTTCCTTTTCCAAGTTCTTAATTCAATAACACTCTAAGTTGGTATTCATTTGGACTCTTTAGATTGCCATTACATGCCTAAACATATGCCTAAAGGGTTGGAATAACTATCCCCAAAGATCCCTCACAAGAAAGCTGAACACTGATTTTTGGTCCCTTCACTCGAGCACAGAAGACCGTGCTCGAGCACAACCCTCGATCTCACTCGAGCACACATGCGAGTGAGACAGGAAGTGCTTACCCGAGAGCAACTCCCGCGACAAACCTACACTCTCACTCGAGCACAAGAGGCTGTGCTCGAGCAGAGACCTCGCCAGCACTCGAGCACCACGGAAGTGAGGCCCTGCGAGTGACAACCCGAGAGTAACTCCACTCCCGGGCACAGATTCACTCGAGCACAAATCCTAGTGCTCGAGTGATCACCCAATGCTCGCGAGTGCCAGGCGCACTCTTGGCAATCACTCTCGAGTGATACCCTGAGACACTCACCCGCAGCACCAAAAAGGCACCCTCACTCGAGCACAAACATGCTCACTCAAGCACGTTCATCCTGTGCTCGAGTGAGTTCTTCCCTCACTCGAGAAATCACACCAGATACCCAAAACGCAGCAACTGAGTTGATTTACCAGAATTCACCAAATGAATTCCAATGGTTCCATAACTCATACCATTACTCATTCTCATCCAAAACTTCACCATAAACCCATTGGTAACCCAAAATAACCAAAATTCAACTCCATTAACACCTTCTCACTCTAAATCATCAAACCACTCAATACCTCATTCTAACACTTTCCCTTATTCAACTTCAAATCAAATTCTAATCACTCCCAAGGGTCAAAACTGACCAAATGAACAGTGACACTCTCACCAAAATCTACCCTTCAATTAACATCATAATTAGGTCAAATTTCCAGAATTTTCATTGATCATGCAAACATCCTAATATATATACCACAATTCATCAAAAACCTACCTCTTTCACTTGCTGAATTCAAAACTTTGATTCCTCAACCTTCAAAATCCCTCACTTTGCCACACACCACCAATCACAAGTCTGAAAACATGGAAAGAAAGCTCTTGATCACTTGCACAATATTAATGAGAAGTGTTTAAGCTTGTGAAGTCATTTACCTTCACAAATTTCAAACCCTTCCTTTCTCTTTCACACTTGCTCGCCGGAAATGGAAGAAAATGGAGAGAGAAAATGAGTTGGTGAAGATGATCATTCTTTCCTCACACATACCCATAAACCGACTAGGGAGGGAGAGAGAAGAGTGTTTGAATATTTTGACTCATCCAATGGCTCTTATTTAGCCACTTGGAATCATCTCCTTCCTCTTACCTTGATCTCACCTATTCTCACATACACAAGATCCCACCCTTAGATCTTTCAATCTCAACCATTGATCTTGATTACTAAGGGGTTTTTCTCATCAGTAGCTAACCAGACGGTTGGTAAATTTACCGTTTTACCCCTGATTAGTACAATACTCATTAAATGATGAATAATTGCCTTCATTTCACATTGCACAACATATACTTCAAAAATGCTTAATTAACATTAATTACATCATTTTGAAGTTATTAATCCTTGATTAAAATCCAGGATATTACAAAGGGTCATAAAGCATGCCCAATATGTGAAGCAGACACACACTTCCAACAACTAAAGCATAGAAGAAAAACTGTCTACCTTGGCCACAGGAGATTTCTTCATCGGTTCCACCCATATCGTAGGCTAAGAAAGCGGTTTAACGGCTTACCGGAGCATGGAATGGCTCCAAAGTCATTAACTGGAGAGGAAGTCTACAGTCGAGTGGAACGTATCAATGTCACTTTTGGTAAGAATCAGAGGGTTGCGGGTGAGAAGAATATATGGAAGAAGAGATCCATTTTCTTTGATCTTCCATATTGGCGTTCGCTTGACGTAAGACACAGTATTGATGTGATGCATGTGGAGAAGAATGTTTGTGATAGCCTTATCAGTACGCTTTTGCACATACCAGGGAAGACTAAGGATGGGATTAATGCGAGATTAGACCTTGTCGATATGGGAATAAGAGAACGGTTACATCCACAACTAAGAGATGATGATAGGAGGGCATACATGGAGCCAGCAGCGCATACACTATCAAAAGCAGAGAAAAGAAGTTTGTATAGGTGTTTTCATGAAATGAAGGTGCCGCAAGGGTATTCCTCGAATGTGAGAAGATGTGTCTTAATGGACGATTTGAAGTTAGTGGGAATGAAGTCCCATGATTATCATGTGTTGATGCAACAACTATTACCGGTAGCTATTAGAGGCATAATGAAAGATGAAGTACGAACCACCGTGACAAGATTGTGCATTTTCTTCAATGCTATCTGTAACAAAGTCATTGACACTGAAAAGTTGGATGAACTAGAAAATGAGGGTTACATTATTTTGTCACAACTAGAGATGCATTTTCCTCCTTCATTTTTTTTGATATAATGGTGCATTTGGTAGTTCATTTGGTAAGGGAGGTAAGGCTATGCAGTCCAGTTTACCTGAGGTAGATGTACCCTTTCGAGCGATACATGAAGATCTTAAAAGGGTATTCTAAAAATCCTTATCGACCAGAAGCCTCAATAGTAGAAAGATATGTAGTTGAGGAGGCTATGGAGTTTTGCAAAGATTATATGTCAGGGAAGAAGGAACAATCTCGGCATACAGAAGGGAGAAGCAAGGGAACACGAGGACTAAAAGTGAAGAATGTTCCTCGTGAAGAGGTGTTGCAAGCCCACTTGTATATCCTGAATAATATGGAAGAAGTTCAACCTTACATAGATGAACACAGAAAGACTTTGAAGAACAAGAATCCAAGGAAGAATGACATGCAGATTGCTATTGAGCAAAATAAGACATTCATGAAGTGGTTTAAGGAAAAGGTTTTGCACGAGATCGGTGTGTCTGAGACAATCGAGTGGCTAGCTTGGGGGCCTTCGTTTCAGGTCATCACTTGGACCGGTTATGATATAAATGGCTATTCTTTCTATACGAAAGAGCAAGATGACAGAAGTACCATGCAAAATAGTGGGGTCATGGTTGAAGCTGAATCTATGCACTTTTCCAGTTCGAGAGATAAAAACCCGATATTAGCGTCTATGGCCTATTATGGAGTTATAGAAGAAATATGGGAGATGACATACAATAAGTTCAAAGTTGCTTTATTCAAATGTAAGTGGGTTAGCAATAATGTCGTGGTAATAGATAAACAATTTGGATTTGTCTCAGTCGATCTTCGAAGAGTTGGCTATAGAGATGAGCCCTTTATTTTAGCAAGCCAGGCGAAACAAGTGTTTTATGTCACCGATCCTGCGAGCAAAAACATGTCTATTGTCCTTAAAAGTAAAAAACAGAAGTATGGTGATCCAACCTTCAACCTTGATGACACACCACCTTTCACAATAACTCCACCTCGAACAAATGAAGTAGAATTGGTAGATGATGACAAATATGCTGTAAGAAATGACCATGGTGAAGGACTATGGGAAACAATATAGAGTAAGACCTTAATTTATAAATGAGAACTGTGTGTTTTTTCTGTTTTACTTCCCGCTTTGTTTATTTCGATTTTATTGCAATTTATTTACGTTTCTGATGATGCTTTTTGTGTTAACAGGAATATGGACAACTCTAGTGATGACGAGAGGCGTAGAGATGATGAAAGCTCTAGCAATGACGAAAGGCCTAGAGTTGAACCCCCTGCAAGAAGGAGGGTTAGATTCTGTACAAAGATGGGAGCATTGGTTGCACGTCATGAACATCAACAAGAGAGGCTACATATAGACTTCGATGACAATCTGAATCCAGTTGGTACTGAGGAAGACCACTTCATTAGCTACATAGGGTTTTTGGCTCGAAGCAAAGTACGCATTACCTACGATAATTGGAGATTGGTTCCCCCAAAATTGAAAGACATGATTTGGCAGCAACCTTTGGTATGAAAGATTTGATGCATTGTAGCTTTGTTCTTATTGTTTCAAATATAATAATCTTATGTTTTACCTTGCAGCAAACATACGATATCCCAGACACCAGGGAGATGTATAAGCACTGGATTGATGACGTTCGTGTACGATGGAAAGGTTTCAAGAACAAGCTAACAGCACGGTACATTCGAGGGGCCCTCAGGGGTAAGGATCCATGTGCACAGTATACATATTTGTCTCTAGAGGACTGGAGGTTGTTTGCGGCATCACGAGCAGATCCTGAGTTTTTGGTAAGATTTCTGTCATCATGATATAGAACTTGTAATTTTCATATACTTTATATCGTTGATTCATTTTTTGTTGTTTTTCATTCATAGAAACTAAGTGCAGTAAATGCACAGAGGCAAGCAGAAAATAAATATCAACATTTCATGTCTCGCGGTGGATATCGGAAGCTTGAGCGGAAAATGATGGCGAAAGAGTTAGAGAAAATGATGAAGCAGCGGAATCTGATCCTAGCATTGTTATCCAGGCCCCGGTACCTCCTCCACGTCACAAAAAATGGAAAGCAGGGAGGATTAAGGCTGGGAAGTACATAAATCCGACTGTTGCTGAGGTTGCTACGAGGATTGTAAGTAGTTATACCATAAGTACCTAATTTTTTACATATCGCGAGTGGTTTCGATGCATTTACGATAAACTGTATGCTACAGGATGAACTGGACGAGCAGAGTAGCCGAGGTTCATTCAATCCAAGTAGACGGATGGACATCTTGTCAACGGCTATTGGGAAGGCAGATGACCTTAGTCGTGTTCGAGAAGAGACACGGGGAGTTAGTGCCTCGAGGTATTTTGGAAGAGACCCACATTATTCGTCACAAGCTGGACCTAGTAAGGACGTTGTGGCCAAGATTCGAGAGGAGCTCGAACGAGAGATTGAGGCCAACCTTCGCGACAAGCTCCTACAAGAGCTGTTGCCAGAGCTTCAACTTGAAATGGCAAAGATGTTCGAAGCGCAAAGGGCAAAGGACGAGCATAGAACTCAGGAATCCCCGGCCTTCAATAGCACCAGAGGAAGTTACAACCCTCTGGAGGAACCACTTGGCTACCCTTCTCCCACTCCAGTGTCGGGAGACCCTTGCACCCTCTATTTGGATGATCCACTGTTGCGTGTTGTTGCTGATGCTCTCGTTCACACTCGTGCTACCACCCACCATAATCAGCAAATTCCGGAGGATTTTCGTAGGGTGAATGTGACGAGTGTTAGAAAGGGGGAAGAAGGTACAGCCATCCCAGTTCCTGATCCAGAGGTTGGCACGTTAGGTCAAGGGATAGGATCTTTCATCCTTTGGCCTCACAATCTTATTGGTTCAGACGCAACACCTCCAATGGTAGGAATTACCTTACTATTACTGAAAATCTGTTGGCATCTTAATAACAATTTGTTTTTTGATGTTCTAAAAGGATGACGAAGCTGCTAGGAAATGGCCCTACTTAGCACGGCTGCAGCAGATCTACAAGGGCATTAAACAGATTGACCTGAAGATGCCTCCAGGGAATGTGGGCCCTACATTGGAGTATCCCTACACGATTGACAATACAGATCTCAAGTAGTTTATCTGGTTGGAGGAGATAGATGCAGGCTGGGTGAAATTTGCAATCATGTAAGTTCTTTTTTCAATTTTCCCATAGAATTCATTTAGTGGTTTTTTGATTTCATACATTCAATAATTCATTCCTTATCTTAATTCTATTATAGCACCTTCCACGGTCTCTGCACAAACATGAAAAGACGTGATTGGTATGGATTCTTATGTCCTGCGAATATGACAGGGGATACTTGTACTGTGGCGCATAGGACTCACTATGTCGGCTACGCAATGGGACAGACCAAACTTCGTTGTTATCTAGCACCCATTGTTCAACGGTTTGTATTTACATTTTGTCAATTTAAGAAGTTTAATAAATAATTGTCTTCTCATCTAACTTCATTTTAATGTGTACATGTTGTTAAAGTTACCACTGGAGTTTGTGTGTTATATGTCCCCGCCACAACGTAGTCTATTGGTTTGATCCCTTGAGTAAAAAGCCAAACAAAGATACAAAATCCATCTTCGACACGTAAGTTATTCTGTTTGTATTTCATTGACTCTTAAAAAAAATGAATGGTTCTAATTTCTGTTCATTTTGCTTTTCATGATAGTGCTTGTCAAACATATAGAGTCATAGGTGGGTCATGCGAGGGTACAGTTGTTAAAAAGGTAAAGTGGTTTTATCCGATAGTAAGTACATTCGATCCTACCTAATTGTTTCATTGACGGTCCTTCTAGACATACCTTTATTGATTTTAACAACCAATTGCATCCCTTTGATTTAAAGTGCCCTCGGCAACCTGGCAATACTGAATGCGGATATTATGTTATACTTTATATGTATAACATAACTCAAAGTGGAATTACTAGCGATTTTGAAAAGGTAATCGCTTCTTCATTCTCAAATGATAATATTTTTGGTGTTCTAATTGAAATGCTAATTAATTCATTTGCTTGAGATTCATTTCATCAAAGCTTACTTTCTAATTTTCAGATTTTTGATAATGAAGATGCCTACCTACGTGAAGACCTTGATTTGATCAGAGATCATTTGGCTGGACATCTTCTTCAACATATAGGGCAGTAAACTTTTTATTTTATATCAGTTTGTAGTTGTGTGATAACAGCGTTTTGACACTTTGTGGTTGTTATTGTTGATATATATAGTAGTAGGTTGTATGAAAGGTTATTGTATATATATATAGTAAAGATTGTAGTGCTGGATGTCCTTACCAGTTTGTAAGGGACAGTGTGGTTTATGAATCCATCTTCTATTCTGTTTCTGCAGTTTGAATTCGCTGGGTAATACAGAATGTAAATTATGGTATAAAAAAACCTAACCTTTAGACGTCCCAAATTAAGAATTGGGAGGTCTAAAGTCCCACACTGGGGGACTTTAGACGTCCCAAATTACAATTTGGGACGTCTAAAGTCTCACTTTTGGCATCCCTAATATTTTGGACGTCTTTTCTTATAACTTACTACGCCCCCAGTATATACGTCCCCCCGTTTTGGGACGTTAAAAGTGCTAAATCTGGGACGTTATAGCCCCTTTTTGTAGTAGTGTGTACATATATATTACTTGTACCTTGGACTCACCAAGTGAAAACAATGTATGATATAATGAAACGTCCAGTATTATAAATATATATTACTTGGTGTTTTGTTTTTTTTTGCCGACATATATTACTTGGTGTTAACGATGAGGAATTTGGTGTTTAACCTTTATTATATATATAATGCAATGTACATATATTATTTTACTTTTATATATATAATTTTTTTAAACAAAATAAAGCGCCAAAGCTTCTAATATATTTTTTAAAAAATTAAATAGGAAGTTTTGGCGCTTCCTTAGAAAGCGCCAAAGCTTCCTATTATTTAAAAAATAAATAAATAGGAATCATCTACATAAATTAGTCCCGCAGCTAACATCTACTTTTTATTTGAGCAAATAACTGACATCTACTTAAATTAATAGGTTTTTAATATAAATTATTATTAATACTTGATATATATATATATATATAATTAAATATAATCATTACAATGAAGCTTAAAAAAAATACAACTAGAATGTTTTTAATCACGGTAAACACATTTCTAAGTAAGAGACGTGCTTGTTCCTACATGTCATGATATAATTGATTTGCAGAAAAAGGAAATCCACTATCAACACAATTCCACGGACCTTTAATATTTATGTGTGTGTTTCGTGCATAAGTACTTAGCTTGTCTATTTGCTGGTCTTATAGGTACCTATTATCAATCAATATTTAAAAAGGATACAAAGTTTTGGCGTTTTATAAGGAAGTGCCAAAGCTTCCTATATATTAATAAAAAAAAGAATGATCATGTGTAGATTTTTTTTTTCCAAGATATGAAGCTTTGGCGTTTTATAAGGAAATGCCAAGCTTCCTATATATTAAAAAAAAACAGAAGTATCATGCGCAGATTTTTTTTTTTTTTTTAAAGATAGGAAGCTTTGGCATTTTATAAGGAAGTGCCAAAGCTTCCTATATATTAAAAAAAAAGGAGGATCATGTGCAGATTTTTTTTTTTCCATTCATTGAAAAGGCAAGTCAAAAAAAGAAGTATCACGTGAAACAAAAGCTTCCACCTGCAAATTTGTTTTTTTCATTGACAAGGCAAGTCATATCTATCTTGAATAGTCATCTGTATATTGATAAATTACTTCCCAAACTTTCTTTGTTTTATCACATTAATGGCGCTTGTATAAGAAGTGCCAAAGATAGTGACACCTTTTTTGGCACTTTTTATATAAGTGCCATAAAAAGTAATATAAATGTTCAAATTTTTTAACACCCGCCATTATCGTCCCGCTATTATCGCTTTCCTGCTTTTCTTTTCTATTGTCCCCACCGCTTCCTCTCTTTGACCAGTGACAAGTAGAAGCTCCTTTGGTCCCCCACTTTCTTTCTTTTTTTGTCTCCTCGTGCAAATATTTGTAAACATTTGTTCGCCACTTTCATTGCAGTAGCAGTATAAAGTTTTGTTGCAGTACAAAGCTTCCTCCCTCACGTGTTCTTTTTCTTCTTATCTGGTTGCAGTACATAGCTTCCTACAGAAGCTCCTGTAAGTGTTGTTTGTTTTCTAACATTTTATTCACATTTTTTTAGTTAAAATATGTATGACTGTTATACATTTGCTTATACTTTTTCATAGAAGTACATGTTGTCAACAGTGAAAAAGTTGTGAATGGCACTATTAAAAAAATTGGGTAGAAGTGTTATAAATGCCGCTGGTAGTTTAATCAATGATTATTGAACCAATTAATTTAATAAATGCAGGGTTGTATTTTTGTTGGCTTGTTATAGACCCAATTATTTCAATTATTACATGTAGTAGTGTTGGGCAATATGATTTATTTGGTTGTGAGTTGTGAAAAATTATTTAGATGTTGTGGGATTAATTAATTGGTTGATTATTTGTGATTTAAGGAGAGTGTTTAATGTAACCCCCTGCCGTAATTAATATCCGGATTATGCAATTAACGTGAAATAGAGACCAATAAGACAAAACATCATTTATAAACCCATCGACCCAGACGGGATTTTCACAACTACATTTCGAAATCATTTACAACACGGTCTCATATTTTCACTCCGAATATAATTACTATGCGAAGATAAATTACATTTACACAATTATCAGAGTACGCAATATAAATTTCCGGCAATCCCGGAATCATATCTTCGCTCGATAATCATAGGGCACATTAGCCCATACAACTCATCGATTAGTTCTTCAAATGGGGATTACACAATCTCATCTCGAAGGAGTCCTAGCCGCTCCCTCCACGAGCCACTTGCCCTGTCTAAAATGTTGATAGGGGAGGGTGAGATTCTAGGGAATCTCAGTAGGAAACACATACCAATATGCATGCAAGATAAGTATTTAATGCACGACATGCTTGCATCACAATAACACATGTTCACATCATGATATATCCGCATGCTCAATGTTTCAACAACATACTCATGGCCATAATATAATAGAAACAGAGCTACAATCATTCTCATATGTTTCACATAATTCACGCAAGGCAATAACATGCATCAATACACAAATACAATTATCAATACATGCAGGAGAGGTAAGTTCCCTACCTCCAGTCTTTTCTCCTCGATTTGCGTGCCAGCAACTCGGGGCTTCACATTCGATCCTACAATGTCAAATGTACTATTTAGACACTCCCAAAGTGTTTCTGGGGGTTATATGAGGCTATATGGAAAATTACTAAAATACCCCCGGGGACCCGGCCCGGCCCCGCCGTACCCGGTCTAGCTGTACTTTTCCCGAAATTTTGACATGGGCTATTCTAACATATTTTCGCCCAAGGAATCCATTTTCGGACTCGGAATTATCAAATTCAATGTCAATTACGAAATTGCCCTTGGCAGCCCTACTTTTAGGGTTTTAGGGGCGTTTCCGTAATTATGCTTTCTCGGCCTTTTCCGAAAAAGTGCCCAACTGTAACCCCACCTAATTTTCGCTCCTGAACACAATGGAACCATCAAATCATTGAAAATCCAACTCTAAGACCCATTTCTAGAGCTGGCCGAAATTCTCAAGTATTCTGGGAAAAATTGGGGTTTTTCGGTTTCGGCTCCGTAAACGCGTTCCTTTCTACTCCTAACCACTTTATTGACTATCCCATTAGGTTAAAACTACCATTTAGTATCAATTTGGGCAGCATAACCCCTAGGGAAACCCATTTTCCATTTTTACAACCAATGGCAATCCGGCGAAATTTCACCGATTAAATTGCCCACAGCAGCCAGAATAGTCAATATACAAGAGTTTGGAAGTTACCTCAAGCTCCCAATAGCTTTTACTCAATATGGCTGAACCCTAGCACCTTTTAAACCATGAAAATTGAGCTTCCAATACCTTAAAGAATATGAAAGAGAAGCTTAGAAGCAAGGTTATACGCGTTAGGAGCTAGATCGTCGGAGAAATCGGCTTACCTTGTGAGATTTCTCCTCTTTCTCTCTCTAAGAGCTCCCAAACGTCTCTCTCTCTTTTCAGCTGCAACTCACGACAGAAATGAGCTGAAGAAGATGAGCAATTTGATTAATAATCCATGCTGACATCATCTTTTAATGAGATGATGTCATAATTCCCATTTTCGGATTTTCTGGCAGATTTTCTGCCCAATCTTTGAAAAATCATAACTAATTCTAGAAAAATCAAAATGAGGTGATCCCAAAGCCAAATGAAAGGTATTGAAGTCCTCTTCATTGGAAAAATATGATCCATTACTAGAAATCACCACACAATTCCAGAATTACACAAATTTCATCACTGCCCCAAAACAGAGTCCATTTTCGACCTCAAACTTTGGACAGTCATATCTCCTAGTTCCCAACATGAAATGGCACAAATTATATGTCCATTTTGAAGCTTTGGATGTGAACTATAAGACTGGAAAGTTTCAGAATTTTTAGACACCATTTGGTCATTCAAAACGTTCACACAAACTGACAGCCCAGAATAGAGTTTCATTGGACAGCATTTCCAATTTTGCAACCAATGTGTCCAATCCAATTTAAATCAATTCCAATGATCAAATACCACAACATGACACCATTTCCATCACAATACCCCATTCAATTATTCCCTCTATTCTAAGTCAATTTGGATGTTAATCCACAATTGAACTCAAATACAGGGTTTTGGCGTTGTTCATAACACAAGTGACTACAATCCACTTTATATTCTCTAAAAGGGTTCATTAATCACTAACCACGTCCACTTTTGTAGTAATTAACCCCTAATCACAATTTTGGATCTTGCTAAACCGGGGCTTAGCAATCCACTAATCTCAGGCTTATTCTCTAGCCTCGAGTCTCGAAATTTGGGGTGTTACATTTAATATTTTGTAAAACTTTAAATTTTGGAATGTTATGCTGCTGAATTTACTTTTTTAAAAAAATAAATAACAAAAGAGAACTGCAAGAGTCAAGTAACTGACCACTTATAAAAATATATATGTTTAAGGTATAGATGGATCGAAAATGGATGTCATCTAATTGGTGCTCAAGAGAATATATTGATGGGGTGAAAGAGTTTATTAGATTTGCAAGCGAGCATACAAATGATCCTAACAAAATCCTATGTCCTTGCTTATCTTGTTGTTATGGAAAGCGGATTAGTCCACTTGATTTGCTAGATCATTTAGTGTGTCATGGAATTGATCAATCATATACATGATGGACAAGGCACGGTGAGACGGATGATGCGCGTCGTAGTCAAATATATACCACAGTCGGTGCTTCAAATGAGTTTGACTCAAGCATGCATGATGAAGATGATGGTCTTCAAGAAATGCTAAATACAGTAGAAGGGATGCTTCATAATCGTCCTCAAGAATATGAGAAGTTGAAAGGTGATGCAGAGAAACCTTTAATTGTTGTCCATCTAGCGGCAACAGAAGGCCCTCGCATTTACTATTTGGATCCTATAGCAACTGCTTATCCAGAGAACCGCCCTGATATGCAAATTATCTTTAATAAGTAAGTGTAAGGGTATATGTGTAAATCTTTTTGTGCATGATTATTGAATAATCAAAATTAATTAGGCACTTCTTGTTTTATTAGTGCATTAACTGCATATAGAGGAAAAGCTGGATTGACCTACTCTAGATGCAATGACCCGGCCAATAGCTATGTGTGGAGGAAGATTATGGTACTTATATATGAATTTACTCCAATCTTGTTAGTAAAAAAATTTTATTCAAAAATTGACATAACTATTTTATTGTATTGTGGCAGTGTCCATTCCAGCCGAATAATAATGATTGTGGTTATTATGTTATGAAATTTATGAAGGATGTAGTTACTCACCGCCACCTTGTAATTCCTACGAGAGTAAGTTCCCTTTAGTTGCAATTGATATTGTGTTTTAAATTGACAAAGTGTCTAAAAGTGATTTTCATTCTCTGTATACATGATTGTTTATGTAGTATTATGAAGATCAACGCTGTGCTAAATTGACTGACCATCAAATGGATGAAATCATTGAAGAATGGTGTGAATATATGATCAGGCAATTAGCTAATTTAGGCATGTAGCTTCTTTCTTGTCTATTTTTATTTTTTTAATCATTTTTAAAGTTAGTTGTACACTATATAATCATTGTTAATACAATATATTTTGTAGTTGTTAAACATTATATAATTATTTATTGTAGTTATTTAAGACAATCATCGTTTTGTATTGTAATTTTGTCTACTAGACGAAATATATGATCATTTTGCTTACTATAAACAATATACATGGTCATTAGGCATTTTGTTAAAGCATTACACTGTATAGGAAAAGAAATATTTTAAAAAATTATTTAAAAAAATTAAACCCTCATTTAGCGTTTGTAGAAATAAACACCAAAGGAGGGACACCCTCCTTTGGCGTTTCATTATCAAACGCCAAAGGAGGGGTGAGGCCCTCCTTTGGCACTACCCCAATAAACGCCATATGTAATTTATTTGTTTATTTATTTAATTTGATAAAGTAATGTATGGTGTTTCTGTAAATTGAAAAGCGCCAAAGGTATTTTTAATGGCATCAAAAATTTTGGCGTTTCCTAAACGCCAAAGTACTTTTTAAAATAAGCGCCATTATATTGAGTTTTTGTAGTAGTGTACGCTCGTTGGTCAAACATCATGAGGAATAGATGGAGAGGGTTCACGTGGAATTTGATACAGATTTAAAGTCACTCGGCGAAGATGGAGACAAGTTCATTAGCTATGTTGGCTTTTTGGGTAGGAGCAAAGTTAGCATTCTAATTCTTACCTGGAGGGGAGTTTCAAAGGACACGAAGGCTATGATTTGGGAACAATTTTTGGTATGTAAAGTTGTATTGTTATCTCTATCTCTATTTCTACTTTTTTCATATATAACTATTATATATTTTGTTTTATAGCAAACCTACGATGTTCCCAATACGAGGTAGATGTACAAGCATTGGATGGGGGAAGTTCGTGAGCAATGGAAAGATTTCAAGTCCACGCTCACAACCAAGTACATTCGAGGGCCAAGAAGTCATGAGGATCCTTGTAAAGAGTATTTGTTTCTTTCTCCAAATGACTGGAGTTTGTTTGTGGCATCGCGACAGGATACCAAATTCCTGGTAAATTTTGTTCATCTTAGTGTTAAACATTTTAGTTGAACTTACTTGACATCGCTAACTCAGTTTTCATTATTCTTTGTTTATATAGGAATTGAGTCAAGCAAATAAAGAGAGGCGAACGAAAAACAATTATCCTCATTACATGTCATATGAGAGTTATCGGAAGCTCGAAAAGAAGATGATGCAGACTGAATTGCAAAAATTGGAGGAAGCAGCCCGAGCATATCCTTGTATTGTCATGCAGGCGCCACCTCCTCCCCCACGTCACAAAAAATGGAAAACAGGGAGGATAAAGGGAGAAAAATATATAAATCCAGTCATTGCGTGCTGATGTCGCTCAAAGGATTGTGAGTATTTAATAACAAGTATATTTAAATGTGTTTCATGTTGCTAACAAGATTGCATGTAATTACTTTCTATTTATCCATTGTATGCTGCAGGATGAACTTGAAGAGCAGAGCAGCCAAGGTTTCTTCACTCAAACTGGAAGGATGGACATCTTAGCAATGATGCTTGATAATCTAGATCACCCTAGTCAAGTTAAAGGGGAGTCAAGGGGAGTTGGTCTCTCTAAATACTTTGGACGAGGTTTACAAGCTTTATGGACGAAGTGAAATGAGTCAGGAGTTTGTGGCCAAGGTTCGAGAGGAAATCCGAGCAGAGCTAGCGATGCAAATGCGTCAATCACTTTGAGACAAGCTTAAAGAAGAGTTGTTGAGTGAGCTACATGGTGAGATGAGTACGATGGTGTTGTCTCACATGCAAGGCGGGATGTGTAACGTGGATCCTACATCTGAGGTTTGTAAATAATTTCATTTAATATAACATTGATTGTTTCCTTACGTTATTTAAATTAACTCTTTCATTTCTCTTACTCAGGAATCCTTGGCCTTTCCCAACACCAAAGGCAGTTACAATATGCCAGAGGTTAGACATGGCGACCCTGGTCCTGCACTAGAGCCTAGAGAACCTTGCACTCTATATTTGGAGGTCTTGTACCTGCGTGTTGTTGATGATTTTGTTGTATACACGCATGCCACCACCCACCATAATAACTAAATCTGAGAAGATCAATTTAAGGTCAATGTCACAAGTGTTCGACTGGGGGAGGAAGGTGCAAATGTCCCATTCCCCGATGATGAGTTTGCCAAACTAGGTCAGGTAACAGGATCTTTCATCTTGTGGCCTAGACATCTTATTGAGACTGTGTCAGTCCCTCCAATGGTAGAAAACACCTTACTGTTACTTGATCCTTGACATTATACTTATAATCTTTATTTTGTGTGTTACTAGGAAAAAGATTATGCGACAAAATTTCCCTTATTGGCACAACTGCAAAATATTCATCAAGACATTAACAAGGTCGACTTAAAGATGCCTTGTAGGATTGTGGGTTACAGAATCTCGTATGATTATGGACTTGATAACAAAGATATTAAAGAGTTCCTATCTTTGGAGGAGATAGACATAGGATGGGTCACATTTGCAATCATGTGATTTTAGTTATAATTTTTAACTTTAATTAATGCACTGACATTTAGGAGTTTTACGGTTCTACATTTACTGAGTCATTTCTCATTTCATTTATGTGGTAGCTGTTTCCACATAATGTGTGCCGAATGAGAGCTCAGCACCACATATGGCTTCTTATGTCCTGGCAATATGTCACGGGTTAATAACCAGAGGTTGAAAGATCGGATGAGCTATGTAGGCTATACAATAGACGAGACTCAACTGCCTTGTTATCTAGCACCAATTGTTGAAGGGCAAGTAACCTAATTTCATATATTTATACATATTCACTTTGCTAAGCAATATCATGTTATCGAACCTCATTTTAATCTATATATGCATGTGATTATAGTTATCATTGGAGTCTTTGTGTTCCTTGTCCCTCGATCAATATCATCTTTTGGTTTGACTCATTGGGTCGAAAGCCAGATGGAGATATCAAAAACATTTTCAACACGTAAGTAAATTCGTTTGTCAATCATTGATTTTTTATTATACTTAATTATTTTAATGTCTTCTGTTTATCATTTTAATTATTAAAGTGCACTGAAGACATATTATATAATGGGTGGGAAGCATGAAGGTAAAAGTGGTCCGACAAAGTGGTTCCAGCCAAAGGTAAGTTCTTTACATTCAAGTTCTTCGATTGACTATTGCTTTACATAGGCCTTTATTCTTGTTTACTGTTTGCTTTTGATGTATAGTGTCCTCGGCAAGCAGAGAAAACTGAGTGCGGCTTCTATGTTATACTATAAATGTATAAAATCATTTTCAGTGCCTTTACTACAAATTTTGAATAGGTGATCATTTCTTGATTCTCAATTGAATTTCTTTTCTTTTCATGTGATTGAATTGTCAGTCATTTCATTCCATTTATTTATTTATGTTAACATATTCTCCATTTTGCACACAGATTTTTAGTAATCAGGACCCCTACACTATCGACGACATTAATTTGATCTGAGACCTATTGTCAAGACATTTTCTACAACACATAGAGGGGTGATGATGTACAGAGGTTTTTTACATAATGCAGTGGTTTTGTACAGTGCTATATAAGTTTGCATATTCAAATACTTTTCCTAGTTTATTATTTATGAGTACTTTGAATTTGTTAAGGCATTATGCTTTATAGAGAACATTTTGGAAAATGATGATGAAGCATAGGAATTTCATGGAAGCATGTCATCATCTCTTTGGCCATATGCATGTCATGATTTACATTGAAAGTTGAAGTTTGCAAATTGAAATGATGTTATGATGATATATGCGTTATATGTCATGGTTGAAAAATTAACATGTGATTGTCACTTCCATGAGTAATAGAGGAAGCTAGAGAGTTAATCATGAGAGAGTGGTTCATGGATCTGGTTTTTTCTTTTAAAGATAGCAATGTACAAGTTAGAGAACTCGTTAGGATAGGTTCATCTACTAGTATGGAGGCAGCGAAGATGGAGCCGGTGGGAGGGGAGACTTGTAGTAGTATGGAGGCAATGGTGAAGGGGATGGAGCAAATGGGGACTTGTAGTAGTATGGATGATGTGGTGAAGGGGATGGAGGAGGTGGGGACTTGTAGACATATGGTGGAGGAGCAGAGGGGGATGGTGTAGAAGATGGACGTGGGGGAGGCTTATAATAATATGGAGATAACCCACCAATTGTCTGGGTTGTAAGGACTAAAACATTAAAAAAATAAGAAGATACAACGACTGTTTTTAAATAGTCGTCTTTTCTCAAATTTTCAATGACACTAATATAGACGTCCCCCTGAAAGCAGTCGTCTAAAGGGAAAAAAAACAGTCGTTAAAAGTCCCTTCTAAAGTAGTGTTCCTATCTTCCTTCCTCCCTTTCTTCAACTCTCTTTACCGTATCAGTGGTATCAAAGCCAGTTATACATGTTTTACTGGTTGTTATCACACTCTATAACTGTTATCTCACTTTGCTTACTCTTCATTTCAAGAAGTTATAAATAATGAAGATGAAATGCTCAAAGGTCATGGGGGAAGATGTGAAGGGAGAGTATAAGGCTGGGGTAGCAGCTTTGATTGAGATCAATGAATACTCCCTCCGATCCTGGATAGAAGACCTAATTGAATTTTTTTAGATAAATTAAGGAAGCTAAATAAACTAATTAATCATAGATATAGTATATGTTGTGTCTCAGTATATTATACATTAGTTTATAAATAAGGCAAATTGATTTGGAGAAAAAAACGATAAAAATAAATATCCTAAAATAATTTATTTAGTTTTTTTAATCTATTCAAAAAAGTCAATTGGATATTATATTTAGGACCAAAAGTAGTATAATCTAAGTGGACAGTATATAATCAGAGATTGTGGAACTTTAAGGGCTTCTTTGGTATGAGGGGAAGTGAGGGAAAATGGGAGGAGAGAGAATTTTTTTTGAGTTGGATTTAAGAATTAAAATTTTTTAATTAGTTTTTCTTACTCTTTTATCTTACATAGTTACATCTTTATTAAAATTTTGCAACCCTACTTCTCCAATTTTTTTTAATTTCAACTTATAAATATTTTTCCTCCCTACCCCTCCCCTCCAAATTCTTCATAACAAACAGACTCTAAAGAGGATAGGAGGGCAACCTTTCGAGACGGAGTAGCCTTTCTAATGAAATGTTGGAGAAGATTAAGAAGCGAGAGGGGTGCAGCATGAAGGTTGGTATGTTCTCTTTAACTATACTCTGATTAATGTTTCAATTATTGTGTTCCTAATATGGATTATTGCTGGATTAATCAGTACGTGGCGTAATTACTTCAACAATAATTAACTAACCACACAAGTAATACTCCCTTTGGTCTTAAATGTAGGAATTAGAAGAAGAGTTTATTTTGGTCCTAAATATAAAACCTCAATATATCTAGTGTCTCCCTTTTTTTTTTTTGAACTATATATCCTTATTTATTGCACATGTATAGGGAGTTTTCATCAATAGGGATAATTTCTAATTCAAATGCTTAGAGAGGGCATTTTAGGAAAATCAACGCACTTTTTATATATAACTAACTTAACTAATTTACTTATATTAAGTAAATTAGTTATTTAACTCCTACATTTATGACGAAAAGAATGTCTTTTATCTAGAAATTACTAATTATTTCTTATCAGATTAATTCTTCAATAACTTCCTTTCAAATATGGACCATATATGTTGCTGAAGGGCTGATGCTGGTTACAGGAATTAGCACTGCCATGCCATGAGGGAGCCAAATGTGCCTTGAAGCTGGGTGGCATGTATACAAGTTTTTGAGTTCTTGTATATAAATTTGTGATGGTCTTAGGTAAAACTAGACTTTAGTTCAAATATTTTTCCTCCAAACATTACTATGTAAAGGGATGTAGTAGCACTTACTTTTTAACTCAACTGGTAGTGCCATTGTATGTATTGGTAGCCCTTTACAAGCCCTACTAGGGGACAGTGATAGCGGCAACCCTTTTTGAAGGGGAACTTTATCAAGTGCTTTTGAACCTTAAATTAACACATATATTCATTGAAATACTATTTGAGAGGAAATTAATTTAGTCTTATGAAATGCAAGAGGGAGAAATAATCTTAGGCTTCATTTAATCCTTGAAGTTAAAAAATCATTTGCCTTTATCAATTTTTAGTTTTAAAAATAGTTTTCAAAATTCTCTTTAATTTCCATATCAAAACTTGTTTTAGCTCAACTTAATTGAATTCACTAAGCATCTTGCTTGACCAATTTGTTATACAAATCTCCATGGGAATGATATTTACTTATCACTCTATTACTTGGCGCAATCTGTGCACTTGCAGTGCAAAAAAGTTTTGGGAATATTATTTTTTCTATTTAAGATCAAGTAGTAGCCATTTGGTTAGAGAAACTCTATATTTTTTTGAGTTAAGATACCATCATCACTATGAAGTATTTTCATAGTATTCAGTATCCTAAAGTAACTTGGAGTGCAATTTTGCTAACGAAATTTTTTTGAGAGCAATTTTGATCTAGATATTAACTACTATAAGGTACATTAAGCAGGTATGTACATTTAAGGTTAAGATGCATCTATCCCATAAAGTATTTTTTTGAGTAACTCATAGTATTTTTTTATGTAACTCCTAGTATTTTAAAGAAATTTTTTCGTGCAATTTGTTAAGTATTTTTTGACTTGATTGTTTCATCACTGAAAAATCAGAAAGCTAAGTAATGAATATGTTAACGATGTAAGAATTAAAATTCTCAAATGCATGAGTTATTTTTCAGTAATTATATGTCTTTTATATTTTTATTACAAATCTTTCACATTTCATTACTCAACATTTCAATATAGAGGTAATATAGCCACAATATTTCCAATTATATTCAACCTTTGTCAAGATTGAGGTAATATAGTCAAATATCATATAACTAACCAATATGGTTTTAAAAAAGTGACCAAGTAATTAAGACCAATACAAGGCAAACATGCTAGGGAAAGCAAAGAGTGACAGTACAACATCAACATATCCTCTCCTAAATTTTATTTTTTCCCAACATCTCACATCGTCCTTAAGAGCTGGACCACCTTAATTACCAAACATCTTCCACTCTTTTCATTACATTTCAACGACTAATGAATCTCTTTGATGTTTGATAATCGGTCTAAGAGTTCATCAAATTCGTCTTCTCCTGTGGCCAACATGTCAATTCTAGCAAATTTTGGGTCAGATCCAAATTGATTCCCACTTCTAGCACCTACTTTCAGCTTCTTTTCCAGATAAATCGCACCATCTTCGTCCTTCGTACACATCAACCACGCAAAAGCTACAGCAAAAAGAACACCAAAACCATATACAATAATTAGAGTTTATCCACTTAACGTTTTATATAAATTGAGGGTTGAGGTACAAATTTGCTTTAAAAATTTTCACTCATAACCAATGTTCACTTGGAAGTATATTTTGTTCAAATTCGCTTTAAAGTTTCAAAATATAACAATGTTGCCCTGACCTGTTAAAAGACTAACGTTTGCTTGGCCGTTAAAAATTTGACGTTGACCATTAACATTTTTAATGCTAAGGAACAACATTGCTCCATTTTAATACTTCCAAGGCAATCAATCTTGAACTCAAAACAAATCAAGGCTAACATTGCTCTTAAGTAAAAACCTCCATAGTAAATTTAAACCTTAACCCTATAAATTGATGAACAATTGACCAAGGATAAAAAAGGTAAATTACCAGAATATGTTTCAGATGATTCGTTTCTGAAGTTACAATAGGCTCTTTGAGAGAACTTATTGTGTGAAATGAAATCACCTTTTTTATTGATGACTTCCCTCAGTTTCTCCCACCTCTCATTCAAAACTCGTCTACTGTACTCAAAGAACAACTCAGATTCTTTGTTATACCCACCAAATCTCAGACTCTGATAGCTATCACAGAGAACCTCCATTATTTTAGCAGCTCGAGTTTGGGATTCTTTGGACACCCCTTTGGAGTTCAATACTATAAATCTTGTCATCTTCCTCGCAATATCTATATCTTTCACAATAGCCCACCTACACAACAGAACCCAAAATTAAAGCCTAATCGTGCACTCATCGCCTTGACTCTAATATCATATGTACATAGTATTTAAAGATAATTGATATAAGATTGGAAACTTAATCTTTTGATCCCTATAGTTTTGACTCATTTGTAACTTAGTTCCTATACTTTGACTCAGTGCAACACAGTCACTGTAATATTAACTCAGTTGTAATTTAGTCCCTAAACTTTGACACATTGTAACTTAGTCCCTATAGTTTTAATCATTCTATAATTCAGTCCTTAAACTTTGACTCATTGCAACTTAGTTCTTATAATTTTAACCATTCTATAAGTCAATTCCTAAACTTTGACTTATTGCAACTCAGTCTCTATAGTTTTAACCATTCTATAATTTAGTCCCTCTGTTTATGAAAAGGTTAAAACTATAGGGATTGAATTGCAGTAAGTCAAAGTTTTGGAACTGATTTGCAACCGGTTTAAAACTATAGAAACTGAATTATAATGAGTCAAAGTGTAGGAATTGAGTTCCAATTGAGTCAAAACTATAAAGACAAAAAGATTCATTTTTGCATATAAAATATACTTTGTAATGCAAATATGAAATAGATTTTATATTAAGGATGAAGAAAGAAGCTAGTACATACCCAATGCGAGAACCATTGTGACCAGTGCATTTGGATGAAGAGAAGAGCATAAGGTCATGTTTGGCCTTGTGAGTGATGGGAGTGTAGTGAGGCCAATAAAAAACAAGGTCGTGGATGAGCTTGCCTTCACATCCGTACTTGTTGTTAACCACAGGTGTTGTTCTGATGTTGCCATCTGGGTTATTAGGATAATTCACTATCTCTATGTATGCTTCATTCTTATCATAATTTAGTGCGTCCCCACCCCACTTGTATAGGCCTGAGCGTACCATATCTGCCTCGTTTGGGTACCCCTGCACTCACAAGTTGTAAATAATAATGTTCCCGTGAAAATGCCTTTGTCCATTTGTTACGTTGTGTCCCATAAAAAGGTAAAAGTCGTCCCATATAAAGAAAAGGTTTAAGAAACATAGGTTTAATAGCCAATATTATCGTTGAGATGTGTGCCAATGACCAAGACATGAATGTCAATAATAGGAAAAAGAAGATGTTTCAGAAAAATTAGTTTTTTCTATCTATCCATTGGTATCCAAAGTTACTAACAACCAACTAATCCGATTCATAAAAATGTAGGCTTAGGGCTTGAGCACAAGATCACTGATTAAGTTAACAACCTACAGTCAATTGATCTAAGCTATTACTGCGAAAAATATTTGCTTTAGGCCTCATGAATACATTTTAGTTGACTTAGATTAAGGTCTATATGTGGTTTCTACATGAAATTTAATTCATATAGTTATCATGACCTTTGATTAAAATATTACTATCAACAAATAAACACACACACACACACACACATATTATTGTCACATTAGTAACCTGTCATTACATAGGGATATCCACGGATCATCTTATAAATTCTTAAATTCATGTACTTAATTAAGACCTATTATCTATCTGCCCATTTCTTCACTATATAATGATGACCCCAGAGCAAAAATACAAGTAGAACAGAAATCCATAAGAAGTGAATACGAGTATGAAAAGGACAAAAGGTAACAGAACCACAATTCAGATGATAATGAAATGACACTTACTCGGTGGCACCATTTTGACAAGGAAGGGCTCATATTTAGAAGCGTTGGCAACATGCATGGTTGCCAAGTGCCTGTTTGCATGCCCCACCAAGTTTATTTGAATTCCCTAATAAATATTTTATGTGATGCTAATTCATCATTTTACCACTTATATGTGTGAATATTGTTAATTGATGGAAGAAAAATATTATACTATCTCGTATCTTTAATATAAGAGCCAATTGACTTTTTTTTTGAAGAAATTAAGAAAAAAAAATAAATTAGTCAGTCATAACAAATATTGTATATGCCATTATATTATATATCAATTTATAAGTTAGATAAATTTGTTTTGAAAAAACAATAAATATAGATAATTTAATCTAACTTAGTTAGCTTCCTTGACATTTCCAGCAAAAGTCAACAGGCTCATATATTTAGGACTACAGAGAGTACAATTCACAATCATTTTTGCTGGATTATACTAATTAGGTGCTAAGCGCAATGCAAGTGAGATTATTATGTGAACATGGAGAA
Organism: Inga leiocalycina; assembly: GCA_963242795.1. Taxonomy (NCBI): domain Eukaryota; kingdom Viridiplantae; phylum Streptophyta; class Magnoliopsida; order Fabales; family Fabaceae; genus Inga; species Inga leiocalycina. The sequence continues at coordinate 17,910,797 of OY725330.1, forward strand.
ATATAGGTTCACAAAGAGATTTTATCTTTATGATTTAAAAATTGAAAGTTATGTGACCACCGGATATGTGACATAGAATATGAGTTGAAGAGCCAGATTTTACGGAGGAGCCTAACTCTCATAATGCTCCCCCCATTTTTATTTTCTTCCTCTTATTTGTTAAGTAATGTGATCGGAGTTTAGACTGGTAACCTAGTTTTGTGCAGGCGACTCAATTGTCCAAACAAAATTTATACATTGATCACACATCACTTCACAGCCCAACTTCTTCAGAGCGTGTTTAGATTAGGACCTGTTGAAGTTGAGTACTCTCTGCCTCCATAGACACTTATGGGCAAGAGGCACATTAATTTCATGGTCTCGTCCTTAGGGTCCCAATCCCATAAATTAAATTACCCTTTTATGTTTTTACCCGTTTTATTGTCATGTTGTGGTTGGGTTATTAAGGCATTGAATATTGTATTAATTTCACTCATTGATCAATAGAAAGACTTTCCACGGTTATTTTTGTGTATATTATATTTTTTTGACTACTATTTTTTTGTAACATACCACTCTGGCCTTTTTAATAAGTATAGTTGATCTAATTTTCACATATTAAGAAAAGTTAGCTAACTTATTAAATATATCATAAATTGATAAATTTTTCCGATTTTGTCTTCATTTATAAATGAGTATAAAAAATATTTTATACATTGCGTTTCATCTCTTTCTTCTCTCTCTACATTTAAAAGAGACAAAATTGTAACATTGCCATTATTTATTTTTGTAAATGGACTTATAATAAGGACCGAAATTTTATTTTCCAAAATGAACTTATGAAAAGCACCAATGTGGCAATTGTCTTGACCCCAGATCAAATTGTATAATTAAGAAGATCTAATAGGATGCATTTTTCGTATAAGTATTATCACTTTATTATAGTTGTTACGTTGTTATAAATGATCACTTCAAACATAATATGGTGCATTTCACTCATGTTATAGCATTTTTCAGGTTTATTAAAAAAAACAAGAGCGGGATGCATGTCGTGGTCCCGTTCTAGCTTGTTAACTGTCCTAGTGACAGTCCTATCCGTCACCTTGGATGAGGTGCCAGGACTAATATGTTTGAGTCTGTTTCAGTTAGCATTTGAGAAGCACGTTCACTCAAACTGAGACAAAACTCTTTTGACATGTGTACTTCGTACACTGTAAATCACATTGAAAGAGCAGCTTCACCACTAATCCAAATAGACACTTTGTAATTAAGAGAGAGAGAGAGAGAGAAGCTGACCGGATAATAAGGAGCAGCAGCGACGACGTTAATAGGAGTATGGGGAGATAGCGAAGGAGAATAAGAGAGAGCGAAGAGAGCCGCCTGAAAGAGCTGCGTGGTGCCATTTCCAACCACAAGGTGGCTTTCATCTGTATCAGCGTTACCAACCAAAGCATGAAGCCTTTTAATGGCGTCTCTGAGCTCCGGCGTCATAAACCAACACACATTATTGCTCCAATCACTCCCATAACTCATAAACTCCCAACCCTTCATCACCACCGTACACTCCTCGCTCATCTTCCTCCAATACGACTCCAACGCCACCTTATCTCCCCTGCAATTCATTCACACACACACACACACACACACACACACAAGTATGATCTCTCAGTATCATGCATGCATCAATCAAACCAGAGACTATTATATATGTAAATATGAGTTTGTTACCGGTTGAAATGAATGAAGGAGGAGTATGGAAGAGAAGAATCGGTATTAGAGGAGGGGAAGCCATTGTTGTTTTTGTTGTTAGGAAGTGAAGGATGATTTGCCGCCATGGTTGTAGTGTCATCAATGCTTGTTCTTTCTGCATCTAAGCTCTCCATCATGACTATCTTTCCGTCTTCCATTTTTTTTATCTCCTCTCCTTTGATTGATTTTTCTGGGTGACACTTGAGCGTTGCGCCTCTGTTATTATATACTCCACTTTAATAAATACTTAAATCCTTCCTTATCTCCTTGCGTGTCTCTTTTGTGTCTTCTCTGTTATTTTTGTTAAAATATGTACTCCCTCTGGTCCTATTTATAAGCAACTTTTTCTCTCATAAGGATGGTCCCTTTTATAAGCAACTTTCACTTTTTCTCTGAAAATGGAAGCTCCTTTTTTCTATTTTACCCTTATTAAATACTTATTTTCTGTCATATCTTATATTCATTATCTCTCTTACTTTTTATCTATTTTCTCTCCTATACTCATTTCATAAAGAAGGGCATATATAGAAAAAAAAAAAGCATGATATTTTTGACACACTTATTGCTTTTAACTACCAATTCATTTTGTGTAATTAAGGAAAAAGTTGCTTATAAATAAAATCGGAGAGAATAATTGTTATTGGTTTTTGTAATCACCATAAGTGATATCATTAACTTTAAATGATTGGTACATGCATCTCAAATGATATCTATTGGTATTTAAATGTGGCATTAATGACAGGTTTCATCTCCCTAGGTAGACTACAGACTTTTCAGATTACAATTTTAAATTTTTAATACAGAGTTGTTTATTGGAAGAAAATCTATTAAATTTTATACATTCTTGATTAATTTGCTTAACCTTTTATATCATAACTTCCAACATACACTATAATAAGTCTTTGTTTCTCAAGAATCTCTCACTTTCTTCCCTCTACTCATTCTCTAGATTTTGATTTCAAATTCAAATCTTTGACATCTTTTTTTTTTTGGACGAATGTGTAATTCTACCCCTAAACATTTTCTGAAGGAGCTCTACAAGCATAGTAAATATTTTTTGGATGCAAAAGTACCCACAAACATTAAAAAGTAAACCAATAATATCAATTCCGTTAAGTGGGGGACATTTACCGTTAAAATGTAACCTTTGACCATTTTTCTAACACGTGTACATTATCATTCCTAGTTAGAGAGCATGATATGGCCCATGGACTTCTTCTTCACTCAAAACCTTTCAGCGCATTTTCACGGCCAACCACCTCTATTCCTGTATGCATAAATGGGTACTGCTTCTTTCCACCCAAAAAGCTTCTACGATTGCTCCAATGGCGTTTACTTGAGTTGAATCAGTCTATGCAATTCAAAAAAAATATGAACTTGGAAGGGAGGCCAGAGAAGGACTTGTTGCTGAAAAGGTTATGTTGGGACCATGAGCTTTGTCTCCCAGATTGATAAAAAATATGGCTTCCATTGATGTGAATGGACCTATTATGGCTTGAACTTTCTCCGACTTTATGAGATCTAGAGTTGTTTATCGAGAAAATTTACAAATCAAAACAAGAAAAAAAAGGTCTACCACTCGCTATATCTTATTCCACTCTGGTTTGTTTGATTTACCCGATTTTTATCAATAAATATGCGTGCTACATTTATTTTGTGTGGTAATCGAAAAATCATTCATTTGATTTAGCAATGTTGGAGCATCCCCTCAAGCTCTCTCTCCCCATCACTGGGAAGATCCCCAAATGCATTCGGGGGTTATACGTCCGAAACAGAGCGAACCCACTGTACGAGCCTGTGAAATTGTGGTCTTCTTTGCCGACTTCGCTGTCGCCAACTTTGCCTTTCATTTTTTCATATCAATTTGAGAATAATCGTGACTTCGTCGAAACCCTCTCAATGGCGAACTTCATGATCTGAGAATAATCACGACTTCACCTTCTTCTTTCTCGAACTGCTCCTCCTACTCTCTCCAAGATATCTCTCTGTGATCTACAAACTCGACCTCTGATTTTGAAAACATGGGTCTCATTTGCTGAGATCTAAACCACCCATGGATTTGTCAATTTTCCTTACATTTGAGACGAACCATGATTTTTGTTGCACTTGGCTGAAGCTTGACCGAAGAACCATGATTCTTGCTCATGCTCCTACTCCTACACAAGATTTGCTGGTCTTTATTTTGGTGGGGCGGTGCGCTTTTCTGTTTTTTTTTTTTTTTTTGGACAAAGACCCTTTTCAGTTTCCAATGTACACGTTAGCACGACTTGCTCAAAATTTTCAAACTTTATTCGCCAACTCACCATACAATGTTGCTCCACTTAAAAGGAATGATATTATTGGGCTATTTTTTAATATTTATGGGTATTTTTATAAAAAAAAACGTTTATGGTAGAATTGCACTTAACAAATCATCATCAAATCAATCAATCAAATGTAATTCTTTAAAAGTGGTAGCTCAACGGTAATTGGTCATTGTAATCACCATATATGAAGCATAGTTAACTTAAATGATTGGTCCATCTCAAATGATGTGTATTGGTCATATTGATTAGCAATATTTTCAAATTTCAAACATGGCATTAATGGTGTTTTGTTTCAGGTTTCAATTTCAAATTTTCAGTTTTCAAATATCACTCATACAGAGTTGCTTATTGGAAGAAAATCTATTAAATTTAATATATTCTTAATTTATTACATACTCTCTCTAATCCTTTTTATAAGCAATGTAACTTTTATCATTATTGCGCAAAACGAACTAGCGGTTAAGATTAGTTAAAAATAATAAATGTGTCAAAAATGTCACATTTCTTCCAAATTTACCCATATTTATGAAATAAGCATAGGAGAGAGAATGAGTAACAAATATGAGTATGAGTATAAAATATGAGAGAGAATGTGTAATATTTGATTAAATAAAAGAGAATTAGTGGTGATTGGGGGACAATTAATATAAAGATATGTATTTAATAAGGGTAAAAAAGAAAAAAGAAGTTTAAATTTTGAGACACAATGAGAAAGTTGTTTATAAAAAGGACCAATCTTAAGAGAGAGAAAACTCCTTATAAAAAGGACAAGAGGGAGTAATTATTAATAATTTACTTAACATTTCATATCACAACTTCCCGCCCACACCAGTTAGCAATATTTTCAAATGATGTCTATTGGTCATATTGATTGGCAATATTTTCAAATTTCAAACGTGGCATTAATTAGGTTTTGTTTTTGCGGACTTTTCAAGTTTCAATTTCAAATTTTCAATTTTCAAATATCAATCATACAGAGTTGCTGATTGGAAGAAAATTTATTAAATTTAATATATTCTTAACTTACTAATTATTAATTAATTTACTTAACTTTTCATATCACAACTTCCAAGTTCCAACATACACCATAATGAGTCTTTGCTTTCTAAGAATCTCTCACTTCTCATTTCTTACCTCCACTCATTCTGTAGATTTTGATTTCAAACAAGTTATATCTCCTTATGCGTTGCATGAGAAGTGTTTTCCCATGATTGTAATAATAATATATATGATAATGTTACCTATTTGAATTGGGTGTATAAGAACAAATTGTAGGTGGCATGGTTAAGGAAAGTATGTTGAGAAGAAAATCAATATGTGGCGTCGAAGTTTAGAAAAACTCATAAAATAGATCTTATACTAAGGATCATATTAAAGTGCATAATCCCAAACTTGGACAACTTAAATACTCCCTCCGGTCCTATTTATAAGCAACTTTCTCTCTCATAGTGCTGGTCCCTTTTATAAACAACTTTTACTTTTTGTCTAAAAATGTAAGCTTTTTTTTCCTATTTTACCTTTATTAAATACTTATTCTCTCTCATATCTTATACTCATTATCTCTCATACTTTTTATCTGTTCTTTCTCCTACACTCTTTTCATAAATAAGGGCATATATGAAAAAAAAAACATGACATTTTTTACACATTTATTGATTTTAACTACAAGTTCGTTTTGCGCAATCAAGGGAAAAATTGCTTATAAATAGGACCGGTGGGAGTATCAAATTAGACCCCGCCCCACATAAACAATCTTCAAACCTTAGTTTAAATCTAGATTTGGATATTCTCCTCATGTTTTTCTCCTCCTCTTCTCCTCATTCTATCTTCAGCTTTAGTTTAAAATTTGAACTTTAATATTTAATATCTTATAAAATTATATTATAATATTAGATAAAATTTAAAAATAATTGAACATTTTACAACTATAGCCTATCCATATTTCTAAACTCATATTGCATAATGTCTTACTCTCATCTTCAATCTGTCGTATTCAGTTTTGTGTTACTTATTCTTGCGGTGTTGAAGAATTTATTGTATTTGAAGCCCTCTATTGAATGCTTGATTGTATAAAAGCCTGACACAAATGGGAACCAAGCAAACATTGCAACTGGTGCAAATATAACCAACCTCATTAGGTAATTGTACCCCCTTGCTAGTGCTCTCACTGACAACCACATTCCAATGCTCTTTACCACAGGCCTGAATGGTTTTTCTATTTGCTGATGTAACCAAGTCATTTTTAACTATATAGTGATTTTTCAATACTGTTTAATTAAAATAACTAAAGCTTTTATTTATCATGAAAAGAGATAATAGATAAATGCCACGTGACGAGTGCCCCCGAAACAGAGATATTCTTCATCTTTAGGTTGAAGAACTGCTGTGTACTAAACTAATACAAGTGTCAAAGAAGAATATTACCTGAAACTACTATCCTTTCGCTTCTTCTTCTTCCCCAGCGCTTTTCCATCAACTGGCTTGCTTTCTTCATTTCAACCGAGCATGAAATCTTCTAAGAATGAACTTTTTCTCCACTATTTTCTACCACTCAAATCACAAAGGATTTAATAAGGAAATGGGTGAATAACCAAGAACACATGATGAACCACATTGAGCCCGGCACAAGGATACATGCTGTTGGGCCTCAACAAAATAACACTTGAAAAAATAGAAGGGAACTTATTATTACTATCATTATTGACATAAAAGGGGATCATTCATGCTTGTGGCATATAAATAAAAACAAATAAGAGAATAATTTTATTTAATAAATTAACATTGAAAACATTTTGGAAATACAAATTCTGTCTATATTGCATATAGTCTTTAATCAATTAAATATCATTATATTAGGACATAATTTATGGGGATGGAAAAAACGGAATCCTCGTTATTTATGGGGATGTAATGCCATTGATGGAGATATAATTTTGGCACCTATATTGCCGGTTTTAGTAAGTTTTTTTGGTCAAATGGAGGGCGTTACAAAATAAAGAAAATTAGGGAATTTAAAAATTATCAAATCATTTCCAAATATAATTGATTAACCAATCAAATATGAAAAATATAATGAATTAAATATCATTAAACACGGTATTGAAAATATCTACAGATTTCAATGAATCCATTAATTACTATTAAAAGTTTGATGAATTTCTAAAATGTCTCTACAATTTTTTATCAATTCATTAAATATCATTAACAGTTTGATAATTGTCCTTAATAATCTCCTAATTTTTTCAACTAGAAATTTGGAATGTTATAATTATGTATTACGAATTATTATGGTCAGAAAACGTCTGATGATTGCTAAGAGTTGAAATATAAGCTAATGGGAAACAAATGGAATCACTATTTCCAAATCAAATCATTATAATTAGGATATAATTTATGGGGATGAAAAAATGGAATCCTCATTGTTTATGGAGATGTAATGCAATTGATGAAGAGATATTTTACGCACCTATATTGCCGTTTTTAGAATTTTTTTAGGTCAAATGGAGGAAGTTATAAAATAAAGAAAATTAGGTCTATAAAAAATAAAGAAAATTAGAAAATTTAAAAATTATCAAATCATTTCTAAATATAATTGATTAACCAATCAAATATGAAAAATATAAACAAATAGAATTTGAAATACTATGAAATAATGATTAAGACGGTGTATTTAATCATGGATGGATCCGACCCATTTCTCATAAAACCAGGTATTACAAGTTTTCAAGAATAAAGTTGATGATGATGATTGATTGATTGATGATTCAAATTTTAAATTCAAATCTTTCGCATCTTTTTTTAATATAACAATCCTTTCAATACTTTAAAATCATCTAAACTTATCTTCATTCATCACCAGCCACCGGCCATTCATAGGCTGTTTGGTTCACCGAATTAAAAGGAATGAAATGTAGTGTAATGACAATTACATTAATTTGTTTGATTTATGTTTAGGAAAGATGATGCATATGCATGAAAATGTTTAGTTGGATTACACATTATAGTGAACAAGGGAATATGTAATAATATATCATGAGACAAAATTATCACCGTCTACACACAGAAGAGAGATATATGTGTGCATAATGACTTGAAATTATCTATTATTTTACCAAGTATGTATGATAACCCTATCCACACATTTAATAATAAAGAATTATCTGTGTTATTTAGCAAGGGTATCCATATCAATTGCTTTTGGTGTTCCTATCGAAGCATATATGTTTCAGTTGGAGTGAGGTAGCTCACAAAAATCTTATTATATACCCAATATTCTCTCAGGTTTTGTTAATTAACAACAGCCAACAGTCCAAACACCACAAAAGTTCATTATTTATTGGAGATTTTATCAGCAACAATTCTTGGAGATGATAGTTGCGATGAACATAACCCACACCAAGAAACGACTTACCTCACGATCAAGCAGCGACGGAGATGATCAAGCGAAGGCGTCCTTCATTCATCGGGGGCAGCAGCAGTGACCAACGATTGCAGTAGCAATGAAGTCGAAGAAGAACAGCAAAGAGAATGGCTTTTTTCGCGGCAAAGAGAATGACTTAAATAAGTAGGGTTTATTTGTGGGAACTATATTCAATTTAAAAAGTTATACTGGCAAAATTGTCCGTTTCACCTTTAGTCAGATTTTCCTTTCTTCCTTCTCTTATTCTCGATAGATCTCTCTCTCATTGCTTGGACGAAATGCTCAGTTTTCTGTTCAACAGAGCGCATAGGGAGACATTTGCAAGGAAAGGGATCTCTCCACTAACTCCCCTCTCTATTTCCCCTCCACTTAGTATCTTAACCATTGGATTATATCTTAATGGGTGAGATTTAATTATAGATTTTAATTATATTTAGTATTATAATATTATTTAATACATAGTATTAAATCACACGCATTAAAACACAATCCAATAATGGAGACATTAAGTGGAGAAGGAAGTTAGTGGAGAGACTCATTTCCCGACATTTGCATAGGTTTCTAATTTTTTTGTCTAATACATTGATTAAAGCGGAAAATAAGGATTACTATTCGATGCTTGCATGCTTTTTGCCTTAGAGGGCCACCATTCCTCTTCCCTCCATTTTAAACTTTCTTTTTTTATTTAATTAAACGTTTCTCATTTTGAGATTTAGAGCGCAAAGAGTTTTTGTCACTCCCAACAAGTGCACTTCCTGTAATTCAAACTTGTATTATTCTCCTTATAGGGTGATGCCGCTTACGACTTTAACTAACAACTTATTGGTATTTTTAACTCTCTTTATTCCTCTAAACTCTTCACTAATTAATTACAAGCGTCATGTAATTGTATAAAAAATAAATAATTATATTTATTTTGTAGAAACTATTATGTGTGTGTGTGTGAGAGAGAGAGAGAGTTTTTAATTTGGATGTAAAAAACAAAAACCTTTTTCGCTGTCTTCTATATATTTTCTTGGGTTTTAAAGAATAAAAAAATTTAAAAGATCAATAAACCATACAAATAATGGCAAACATATATTTACTCTTGATTCTAAGTAAAAGCAAAGAATGGCCGTGCAACATTAATCCTTCACAACAACAAAGCCCTGCACATAATCAATAATATGTCTTCCTGCAAAAAATATATAACCTTTAATTTGTTATATTGAATATTGTTTGGGTTAGAAGTATAAGGTGATTAGTCAATTAGTTGTTTAAGTCCCTAACCTATATAAAGGGTCTTAATTAATGTGGTTTAGGGTTAAGATAGTTAGATGCTCACCATGTTTAGAGAGATGATAATTTGAGTCTCTTTCTAGAGAGGAAAGTCCCTCTTAGTCCCCAAGTGGGGTTATTTATCTTCCTCAAGTGATGGTAGATTAGAGATAATCCAAATGTGTTATAGTTTGTATGGGCATGTTGCCTTTGTAGTAATACAATAATATATTAGATTTATTTATTTATATATATATTTTTTGCCCAGATTAGTTTTATACACACACATATATAGTGAGATTAGTAACACTTTGATTGCAAGATTTTTGAAATTTTTTAGAATATTGTGTTGTTTGAAAATTGGAATTGAATAATGTGTGTGTGTGTGTGTGTGTTTTTTTTTTTTAAACTTTTTATTACATTATATTGATTGCAAATAGAATTTCTGGGCCGGTTGTAAAATTTATGTTGCATTAGATTTTCATTTGCTCAAAAAGGATGTTAGGATAAGAAAACATATATAATAAAAAATTGTCCAATTTTTAGAGCGGTTAAAGTAATGACTAGTTTAGAAAGTACCAGACTTTCTAAATTGGTCTTATTTATGCATGTTCCAAATCCGGTTTAGAAAATGGCCATTCTAGTGAAAAACTCTTGTTCCCTAATTTTTATATTTGCTTGGGTTTCTTGAATAAAAAAATAAAAATACAAAACCCTACAAATAAGGGCAAACATGTATAGTTTTCATTCTAAGGAAAAGTAAATAACCGCAATAAAGAACCGCAAGACAACATTAATTCTTCACAACACCACAACCCTTTTACATCATCCATATGTTACGAGTAAATCATGTTGTTACCAAACAATTCTCCACTCGTTGACTTCAAATTCAAAATGTAATGTCTTTGATGTTTGATAGTCTCTCTAAGAATTCATCGAAGTCGTCTCCTGTGGTCAACATGTTCATTCTAACATAATTTGGATCAGATCCGAATCGATTCCCACTTCTAGCAACCACCCTAAATTTCTTTTCCAGATAATTCCCAGTCTTCTTCGTCCTTACTCATCAACCACGCAAAAGCTATATATATATATAACCAGAAAAGCCCAACAACACATTAGAGTTATGATGAACGAACGTACACTACAAATAATAAATTGAACAACTGAAGGACGTAAAAATAAAAGTAGAGTATATACCTGGATATGTTTCAAATGTTTCATTGGTGAAGTTAAAATAGGCTTTTTGAAACTTGGGTAGCAAGAAACGATCACTTTGTTTGACCACTTCCCTCAGTTTCTCCCATCTCTCTTTCAAAAGTCGCCTGTTGTACTCAAAGAACAACTCAGATTCCTTATTATTGTTGGAGCCATCAAATTTGAAAATTTGATAGCTTTTACAGACAACTCCCATTATTTTAGCAGCTCGAGCCTGCGATTCTTTTGAGACCCCAATGGAGTTCAACACTATAAATGCCGTCATCTTCTTCGCAAGATCTATATCTTTCACAATCACCGACCTTCACAATTAACTAACTTGACTAACTTTCTTAATCTAATCAAATCATCGAAATACGTCTATCATTAAGGATAAGAGGAATAAAAAATTGTACTACAAACTAGATCTTATATAAGGATCGGATATAGTAGTACGTACCCAATGCGAGAACCCAAGTGACCAGTGCATTTGGAGAGAGTAAAGAGCATAAGATCATGATTGGCCTGGTAAGTAATGGGAGTGTAGTGAGGCCAGTAATAAGCAAGGTCATGAATCAGCTTTCCTTCACCACCCCACTTGTTGCTCATCACCACAGGTCTTCTGATACTTCCATCTGGATTATTCGGAGATGTCACTATCTCTATGTATGCTTCTTTCTTATCATAATCCTTTGAGTCCCCGCTCCATTTGTATAGGCTTTACCTCACTAGATCTGTCTCGTCTGGGCACCCCTGCATGTTCTTCTCGCTTGAGAAATTCAATAGCATGCAGAAAAATTATGCATGTTGCAACTAAGGGATACATAATAAGCTGTCTTGTGATTGCTAGTATATAGGAGACAGGTACTCCTACGCAGTTTAATTACTGAGTCTAATAAAACCTTTTCCCTATGAGGAGTTTTATATTTCAGATGTTATATTTGGTACTCCTCTCTTGTTAGTATAAAACATATTTACTTAATTTGGTTAAATTAAAGAAAGTTAGTTAAAATAACATATATTTTCTAAAATATCTTAGTTATCTTCTTCAATTCCCTCATTCACTTTTTTCCTTGATTATTGTTGAGGGAGTATCAACAGCAGTAAATTAGAAGAAAGATGGACAAATATGAAAATCATATCTTATATTTAAGACCAACATCAATTCTCCAAATACATCTTATATTAAAACCTGAGGAGTATTACAGTTAATTAATGCTCCCTCCAATCCTAAATGTAATTAATTAGTATAGGAGTTTGTTTTGATTCTAAATAGAAGATCTCAACTCATTTTATTTCCTTAATTTATAATTTTTCCTAAATTCTCTTTATTAATTGCATATATTAAGAGATTTTTCGATTAAATGCAAAGGATAAAAAAAAAAGGGTACTTTAGGTGCTAATTATAAACATGGTAGAGGCTAAATATGTGGACAAAATGGAGCAACTGGGAAATATGGACCATCAAATTGAGAGTTTAACTTCCCGATAAATCTATCGAGACAGACAGAGGAAGAATTTATATTTTCTTTTCTTTTCCTTTCTGTGTTCGTTTGGGCGGCTTATTTGACTTTAAAAACAGAGAAAGTCCTAATCAATAAACCTTTAATTATAAATAGTTAATATTATGGCCGAGATGGGCAGGGCATGAATGAATATGCCAATAATAGGAAAAAGAAAACGTTTAGGTAACTCTTTAAGAAACCCATGTGTTACTTGATAAATTCTTAAACACATTTAATCTATCATGATCTGTATCTATCTTGTCATTATACAATAAACCCAGAAATTTGAACTTTGGTCAAAAAGAAAAACGGAATTTGAACACAAATCCAAAATTCAGAAAACAACGGCATAACACTCGGTGCGGCGTGTCAATCTCCGTTTTGAAATATGACACTGGGTGCCACCAGTTAAAGCTCAAGTGAAAAATATTTACGTACTCTATGGGCTATGGGCGCCTTTTTATCTGTATTCTAACTAATTAAAATAGAACAACTTATCTTATTTTAATCTTATATAGCATATGAGTCATCTGGAAAAATTTAAATTATATAATTTAAAAAAAACACAAACTTGTAAATTTAAAAAAACAAAAAGCGCAATTCTCCCATCACCCCTAAAATCAAAAAAATTGAATTTCTGCAAATGACTCAATCTGTAATATAGGATTAAAATAAGATGAGTTGTTGCATTTTAATTAGTCAGAGTATAGATGAGATAGCACTCTGAAGTATGTAAGTATTTCTCACCTCAAGTATATTTTAATGTACTAATGTTTAATTTATATTTTTATTTGTTTCACCATGCTGCGTTATTGTTTGTATTTATAATAGTTTGCTGTAATGTGTTGTTGTTTTTAGACTTTTTATTCCCAATTTGATCTTGACTCACAATCAATGGTGGCTTTATATGCATTGTTTTACCTGTTTTGTTAAATGAATTGTCTTTTATTTTAAAAGATCTGCTAATGCATTTCATTTTATAAATTATGAATATATTGATAAAATAAAAGCTATACTATATATTGATAAAATAAAAGCTAGCTATACTAACTTATGTTCACTTTATTATATAAGATACAGTACTTTTTAGAAAAATATTCGTCTATTATATAAGGCACTTGGTGGGTTATTAGTGAATTTTTTATTTCAACTATTACCCTTAGACTTGAAGTCGAATGGAGTAGTATTTAAGACAAATTTCTGAAAAATTTAGCTTTATTTCCTATATTAGTTTAGATTTGACTACAAATGATTAACAATTGACAACTTATTTTTAGTAGGGAATTACTAATTTGAGGTTTTCAATTTTTGAGGTATTTTTCTGAAATTTTTCCTAATGTTTTGTCTATACTCTTAAAATATTCATGAAATTTTTTCAGATATCACCTCTAGACTTAAAGAAATTTTTAGTCTTATTTATAAGTTATATATCCTTAAATTTTTTATATGAATTTATAACTTTACCATTTATTTATTATTGTATAAAATTTGTTCTCATAGAGTTAGTGTATTAAATAAAGGAGAAGTTAAAAAATTATTAAATTTTAAGATAAAGTTAATTAAATTTAAATTTTTCTTAATTTTGATAAAGCATCTCAAAAGTAACTTTGAAGATGTTTTTTCTTCTTCTTTGGCTGCAGTTCAACATACCGAGAAAAATCTACGTAATTAACTGTAGATGGGACAGGTTTGGATTTCCTCAAATTATGATTCAACGGTGTTTGTACGTTTTTAAAAATAGAAATTTATAACATTGTAACAGTCAATTAAATTATAATCCGAAGATTGATACTCTAAAATGATACTAAATCTCAATAATTAATATCTCTCCCTTGAAGATGAAATCTCAATGATTTGACTGGGTCCAAATAAGAGAGAGAAGCCCACTGAATAAAAGATTGGTCCAAAATGAACACTCAATTTATGACCTCGTGCTCGGATCTTTGACCGATCTAGTAATTTTGGCGAAAATATCTTCTGTGTAATATCTTAAATTTAGTGAAGGTTAAATTTTCTAAAAATAAAATTTAAATAGGAATTTGATAATAAGTCAAATTATGAAACTTATAAAATTTAAGGAATCTTAAATTAGACAAAGGAAAAAATCAGGGCCTAGTGTGTGTATCTAATATAGGATAAAATTATACATATATATATATATATATATATATATATATATATATATATTAAAACACACACAAGCATAAGCAATATAATATTCTTACCGACACACATGGATAACACACACATTAACAAACAATTAAATTACTCATCCTTTTCTTCATTTGGATGGAGTCACAAGGAACCCACAACACCCACCCACTCTCTCAACACATAACAACACATACTTCACTCTCTTTCACTTTAATAATTGGACAACATCCACATACTCCTCATTTCTCCATTTTCATTCGGCCATTTAGCTTCACATGTGTCACTACTACAGAACATACCTACAACTACCCTAAAGGACATCCCTTTTTAAAAAAGGGACGCCCAAAATATAGTCAGGTTGAAATTATAAAGGTTGGTGCGTCTAAAATAATTAAATTTCGCGCCTAGAGCTGTCAGGTAGTGTTTTAGACGTCCCCAGTAAAAATGGGGACGTCTAAAGACCTTTAAATGTCATTAAAAAAAAGAAAAAGAAAAACTTTAGACGTCCCCAGAACAGGTGGGGACGCCTAAAGATCTACCTTTAGACGTCCCCAGCCGTTCTGGGGACGTTTAAACAAAGATTTAGACGTTCCTAACAGAGCTCCAGAGCTGGGGACGTCTCAAGGTAGTCTTTACACATCCCTAGAACTGCTGGGGACGTCTAAAGGTAGTCTTTAGACGTCCCCAGCAGTTCTGGGGACGTGTAAAGTAAGTTTAGAGGTCCCCAGCAACGGCTGGGGACGTCTAAACTGACTCACATGCACCAGAATTGACATGACCGGTGCATGTGATCATGTCAGACACCCACTCCCCTGCTGCATTTCTCCTCCCACTTGACTCCCCTGCTGCATCTGGAGCTCCCCATTCAGTCTCCTCTCCCCTTCTTTTTTTCCTTCTTTCTCTAAACTATCACTTCCGTCCCCAACTTCACTCCCCTGTTGCATCTCTCCTCCCAACTTCATCACTCCGTCCCCATTCGGTCTCCTCTCCCCTTCTTGTTTTTTTCTTTCTCCAAAGCTTCACTTCCGTCACCAGCCACCTTCTTTGCTCTGGGTTTGCAGGTTTTTCTTCCCCATTCGGTCTCCTCTCCACCGTCGGCCTCCATCTAAAGTTTCAGCTACAGGTTAGAAGCTAAAGTTTTGTTTCATTTAAATTAAGCTAAAGTTTTTGTCCCCATTTTTATACCCTTCGAGTTGTGATTGTTATTTGCTTTGTATTGGTTCCTCTGCTAAACAAGTTTTTAGGTGGAAAAATGTTTTCATGTTTATTCTGTATTATGGAAAGGAAAGTCTTTTATTGATGTTTTATTTAGGTTACACTTACGATTATTCTTGTAGTTTCTCTCTTTGTTAAATACAAATGTGGTTATTATAAGATTTAAAATTAGTTTTACACATATGAAAGATGATGGTTATATATTTTATATTGTTTACTCTATAGAATCAAGCATGCTTTCATACATATTTATTTCAAGCATTTTATGGATTTGAGTTATTGAGGCATGATTCTTTCATCTTGAGAAACTAATCATGTTTCAATAATATCCTTGTGCTCTTGAATTATTCTAGTAATAAGTTGTATAGTAAGACTATAATAGTTTAGTTATTATGGTAAATGTAATTTTATGATAAAAATAAATATCCTAAAATAATTTATTTAGTTTTTTTAATCTATTCAAAAA
The DNA here is from genome assembly GCA_963242795.1 of Inga leiocalycina. Lineage (NCBI taxonomy): Eukaryota > Viridiplantae > Streptophyta > Magnoliopsida > Fabales > Fabaceae > Inga > Inga leiocalycina. The sequence continues at coordinate 17,927,045 of OY725330.1, forward strand.
AGTCAATTGGATATTATATTTAGGACCAAAAGTAGTATAATCTAAGTGGACGGTATATAATCAGAGATTGTGGAACTTTAAGGGCTTCTTTGGTATGAGGGGAAGTGAGGGAAAATGGGAGGAGAGAGAATTTTTTTTGAGTTGGATTTAAGAATTAAAATTTTTTAATTAATTTTTCTTACTCTTTTATCTTACATAGTTACATCTTTATTAAAATTTTGCAACCCTACTTCTCCAATTTTTTTTAATTTCAACTTATAAATATTTTTCCTCCCTACCCCTCCCCTCCAAATTCTTCATAACAAACAGACTCTAAAGAGGATAGGAGGGCAACCTTTCGAGACGGAGTAGCCTTTCTAATGAAATGTTGGAGAAGATTAAGAAGCGAGAGGGGTGCAGCATGAAGGTTGGTATGTTCTCTTTAACTATACTCTGATTAATGTTTCAATTATTGTGTTCCTAATATGGATTATTGCTGGATTAATCAGTACGTGGCGTAATTACTTCAACAATAATTAACTAACCACACAAGTAATACTCCCTTTGGTCTTAAATGTAGGAATTAGAAGAAGAGTTTATTTTGGTCCTAAATATAAAACCTCAATATATCTAGTGTCTCCCTTTTTTTTTTTGAACTATATATCCTTATTTATTGCACATGTATAGGGAGTTTTCATCAATAGGGATAATTTCTAATTCAAATGTTTAGAGAGGGCATTTTAGGAAAATCAACGCACTTTTTATATATAACTAACTTAACTAATTTACTTATATTAAGTAAATTAGTTATTTAACTCCTACATTTATGACGAAAAGAATGTCTTTTATCTAGAAATTACTAATTATTTCTTATCAGATTAATTCTTCAATAACTTCCTTTCAAATATGGACCATATATGTTGCTGAAGGGCTGATGCTGGTTACAGGAATTAGCACTGCCATGCCATGAGGGAGCCAAATGTGCCTTGAAGCTGGGTGGCATGTATACAAGTTTTTGAGTTCTTGTATATAAATTTGTGATGGTCTTAGGTAAAACTAGACTTTAGTTCAAATATTTTTCCTCCAAACATTACTATGTAAAGGGATGTAGTAGCACTTACTTTTTAACTCAACTGGTAGTGCCATTGTATGTATTGGTAGCCCTTTACAAGCCCTACTAGGGGACAGTGATAGCGGCAACCCTTTTTGAAGGGGAACTTTATCAAGTGCTTTTGAACCTTAAATTAACACATATATTCATTGAAATACTATTTGAGAGGAAATTAATTTAGTCTTATGAAATGCAAGAGGGAGAAATAATCTTAGGCTTCATTTAATCCTTGAAGTTAAAAAATCATTTGCCTTTATCAATTTTTAGTTTTAAAAATAGTTTTCAAAATTCTCTTTAATTTCCATATCAAAACTTGTTTTAGCTCAACTTAATTGAATTCACTAAGCATCTTGCTTGACCAATTTGTTATACAAATCTCCATGGGAATGATATTTACTTATCACTCTATTACTTGGCGCAATCTGTGCACTTGCAGTGCAAAAAAGTTTTGGGAATATTATTTTTTCTATTTAAGATCAAGTAGTAGCCATTTGGTTAGAGAAACTCTATATTTTTTTGAGTTAAGATACCATCATCACTATGAAGTATTTTCATAGTATTCAGTATCCTAAAGTAACTTGGAGTGCAATTTTGCTAACGAAATTTTTTTGAGAGCAATTTTGATCTAGATGTTAACTACTATAAGGTACATTAAGCAGGTATGTACATTTAAGGTTAAGATGCATCTATCCCATAAAGTATTTTTTTGAGTAACTCATAGTATTTTTTTATGTAACTCCTAGTATTTTAAAGAAATTTTTTCGTGCAATTTGTTAAGTATTTTTTGACTTGATTGTTTCATCACTGAAAAATCAGAAAGCTAAGTAATGAATATGTTAACGATGTAAGAATTAAAATTCTCAAATGCATGAGTTATTTTTCAGTAATTATATGTCTTTTATATTTTTATTACAAATCTTTCACATTTCATTACTCAACATTTCAATATAGAGGTAATATAGCCACAATATTTCCAATTATGTTCAACCTTTGTCAAGATTGAGGTAATATAGTCAAATATCATATAACTGACCAATATGGTTTTAAAAAAGTGACCAAGTAATTAAGACCAATACAAGGCAAACATGCTAGGGAAAGCAAAGAGTGATAGTACAACATCAACATATCCTCTCCTAAATTTTATTTTTTCCCAACATCTCACATCGTCCTTAAGAGCTGGACCACCTTAATTACCAACATCTTCCACTCTTTTCATTACATTTCAACGACTAATGAATCTCTTTGATGTTTGATAATCGATCTAAGAGTTCATCAAAGTCGTCTTCTCCTGTGGCCAACATGTCAATTCTAGCAAATTTTGGGTCAGATCCAAATTGATTCCCACTTCTAGCACCTACTTTCAGCTTCTTTTCCAGATAAATCGCACCGTCTTCGTCCTTCATACACATCAACCACGCAAAAGCTACAGCAAAAAGAACACCAAAACCATATACAATAATTAGAGTTTATCCACTTAACGTTTTATATAAATTGAGGGTTGAGGTACAAATTTGCTTTAAAAATTTTCACTCATAACCAATGTTGACTTGGAAGTATATTTTGTTCAAATTCGCTTTAAAGTTTCAAAATATAACAATGTTGCCCTGACCTGTTAAAAGACTAACGTTTGCTTGGCCGTTAAAAATTTGACGTTGACCATTAACATTTTTAATGCTAAGGAACAACATTGCTCCATTTTAATACTTCCAAGGCAATCAATCTTGAACTCAAAACAAATCAAGGCTAACATTGCTCTTAAGTAAAAACCTCCATAGTAAATTTAAACCTTAACCCTATAAATTGATGAACAATTGACCAAGGATTAAAAAGGTAAATTACCAGAATATGTTTCAGATGATTCGTTTCTGAAGTTACAATAGGCTCTTTGAGAGAACTTATTGTGTAAAATGAAATCACCATTTTTATTGATGACTTCCCTCAGTTTCTCCCACCTCTCATTCAAAACTCGTCTACTGTACTCAAAGAACAACTCAGATTCTTTGTTATACCCATCAAATCTCAGACTCTGATAGCTATCACAGAGAACCTCCATTATTTTAGCAGCTCGAGTTTGGGATTCTTTGGACACCCCTTTGGAGTTCAATACTATAAATCTTGTCATCTTCCTCGCAATATCTATATCTTTCACAATAGCCCACCTACACAACAGAACCCAAAATTAAAGCCTAATCGTGCGCTCATCGCCTTGACTCTAATATCATATGTACATAGTATTTAAAGATAATTGATATAAGATGGGAAACTTAATCTTTTGATCCCTATAGTTTTGACTCATTTGTAACTTAGTTCCTATACTTTGACTCAGTGTAACACAGTCCCTGTAGTATTAACTCAGTTGTAATTTAGTCCCTAAACTTTGACACATTGTAACTTAGTCCCTATAGTTTTAATCATTCTATAATTCAGTCCTTAAACTTTGAATCATTGCAACTTAGTTCTTATAATTTTAACCATTCTATAAGTCAATTCCTAAACTTTGACTTATTGCAACTCAGTCTCTATAGTTTTAACCATTCTATAATTTAGTCCCTCTGTTTATGAAAAGGTTAAAACTATAGGGATTGAATTGCAGTAAGTCAAAGTTTTGGAACTGATTTGCAACCGGTTTAAAACTATAGAAACTGAATTATAATGAGTCAAAGTATAGGAATTGAGTTCCAATTGAGTCAAAACTATAAAGACAAAAAGATTCATTTTTGCATATAAAATATACTTTGTAATGCAAATATGAAATATATTTTATATTAAGGATGAAGAAAGAAGCTAGTACATACCCAATGCGAGAACCATTGTGACCAGTGCATTTGGATGAAGAGAAGAGCATAAGGTCATGTTTGGCCTTGTGAGTGATGGGAGTGTAGTGAGGCCAATAAAAAACAAGGTCGTGGATGAGCTTGCCTTCACATCCGTACTTGTTGTTAACCACAGGTGTTGTTCTGATGTTGCCATCTGGGTTATTAGGATAATTCACTATCTCTATGTATGCTTCATTCTTATCATAATTTAGTGCGTCCCCACCCCACTTGTATAGGCCTGAGCGTACCATATCTGCCTCGTTTGGGTACCCCTGCACTCACAAGTTGTAAATAATAATGTTCCCGTGAAAATGCCTTTGTCCATTTGTTACGTTGTGTCCCATAAAAAGGTAAAAGTCGTCCCATATAAAGAAAAGGTTTAAGAAACATAGGTTTAATAGCCAATATTATCGTTGAGATGTGTGCCAATGACCAAGACATGAATGTCAATAATAGGAAAAAGAAGATGTTTCAGAAAAATTAGTTTTTTCTATCTATCCATTGGTATCCAAAGTTACTAACAACCAACTAATCCGATTCATAAAAATGTAGGCTTAGGGCTTGAGCACAAGATCACTGATTAAGTTAACAACCTACAGTCAATTGATCTAAGCTATTACTACGAAAAATATTTGCTTTAGGCCTCATGAATACATTTTAGTTGACTTAGATTAAGGTCTATATGTGGTTTCTACATGAAATTTAATTCATATAGTTATCATGACCTTTGATTAAAATATTACTATCAACAAATAAACACACACACACACACACACACATATTATTGTCACATTAGTAACCTGTCATTACATAGGGATATCCACGGATCATCTTATAAATTTTTAAATTCATGTACTTAATTAAGACCTATTATCTATCTGCCCATTTCTTCACTATATAATGATGACCCCAGAGCAAAAATACAAGTAGAACAGAAATCCATAAGAAGTGAATACGAGTATGAAAAGGACAAAAGGTAACAGATCCAAAATTCAGATGATAACGAAATGACGCTTACTCGGTGGCACCATTTTGACAAGGAAGGGCTCATATTTAGAAGCGTTGGCAACATGCATGGTTGCCAAGTGCCTGTTTGCATGCCCCACCAAGTTTATTTGAATTCCCTAATAAATATTTTATGTGATGCTAATTCATCATTTTACCACTTATATGTGTGAATATTGTTAATTGATGGAAGAAAAATATTATACTATCTCGTATCTTTAATATAAGAGCCAATTGACTTTTTTTTTGAAGAAATTAAGAAAACAAAATAAATTAGTCAGTCATAACAAATATTGTATATGCCATTATATTATATATCAATTTATAAGTTAGATAAATTTGTTTTGAAAAAACAATAAATATAGATAATTTAATCTAACTTAGTTAGCTTCCTTGACATTTCCAGCAAAAGTCAACAGGCTCATATATTTAGGACTACAGAGAGTACAATTCACAATCATTTTTGCTGGATTATACTAATTAGGTGCTAAGCGCAATGCAAGTGAGATTATTATGTGAACATGGAGAAATATAGGTTCACAAAGAGATTTTATCTTTATGATTTAAAAATTGAAAGTTATGTGACCACCGGATATGTGACATAGAATATGAGTTGAAGAGCCAGATTTTACGGAGGAGCCTAACTCTCATAATGCTCCCCCCATTTTTATTTTCTTCCTCTTATTTGTTAAGTAATGTGATCGGAGTTTAGACTGGTACCCTAGTTTTGTGCAGGCGACTCAATTGTCCAAACAAAATTTATACATTGATCACACATCACTTCACAGCCCAACTTCTTCAGAGCGTGTTTAGATTAGGACCTGTTGAAGTTGAGTACTCTCTGCCTCCATAGATACTCATGGGCAAGAGGCACATTAATTTCATGGTCTCGTCCTTAGGGTCCCAATCCCATAAATTAAATTACCCTTTTATGTTTTTACCCGTTTTATTGTCATGTTGTGGTTGGGTTATTAAGGCATTGAATATTGTATTAATTTCACTCATTGATCAATAGAAAGACTTTCCACGGTTATTTTTGTGTATATTATATTTTTTTGACTACTATTTTTTTGTAACATACCACTCTGGCCTTTTTAATAAGTATAGTTGATCTAATTTTCACATATTAAGAAAAGTTAGCTAACTTATTAAATATATCATAAATTGATAAATTTTTCCGATTTTGTCTTCATTTATAAATGAGTATAAAAATATTTTATACATTGCGTTTCATCTCTTTCTTCTCTCTCTACATTTAAAAGAGACAAAATTGTAACATTGCCATTATTTATTTTTCTAAATGGACTTATAATAAGGACCGAAATTTTATTTTCCAAAATGAACTTATGAAAAGCACCAATGTGGCAATTGTCTTGACCCCAGATCAAATTGTATAATTAAGAAGATCTAATAGGATGCATTTTTCGTATAAGTATTATCACTTTATTATAGTTGTTACGTTGTTATAAATGATCACTTCAAACATAATATGGTGCATTTCACTCATGTTATAGCATTTTTCAGGTTTATTAAAAAAAACAAGAGCGGGATGCATGTCGTGGTCCCGTTCTAGCTTGTTAACTGTCCTAGTGACAGTCCTATCCGTCACCTTGGATGAGGTGCCAGCACTAATATGTTTGAGTCTGTTTCAGTTAGCATTTGAGAAGCACGTTCACTCAAACTGAGACAAAACTCTTTTGACATGTGTACTTCGTACACTATAAATCACATTGAAAGAGCAGCTTCACCACTAATCCAAATAGACACTTTGTAATTAAGAGAGAGAGAGAGAGAAGCTGACCGGATAATAAGGAGCAGCAGCGACGACGTTAATAGGAGTATGGGGAGATAGCGAAGGAGAATAAGAGAGAGCGAAGAGAGCCGCCTGAAAGAGCTGTGTGGCGCCATTTCCAACCACAAGGTGGCTTTCGTCTATATCAGCATTACCAACCAAAGCATGAAGCCTTTTAATGGCGTCTCTGAGCTCCGGCGTCATAAACCAACACACACTATTGCTCCAATCACTCCCATAACTCATAAACTCCCAACCCTTCATCACCACAGTACACTCCTCGCTCATCTTCCTCCAATACGACTCCAACGCCACCTTATCTCCCCTGCAATTCATTCACACACACACACACACACACACACAAGTATGATCTCTCAGTATCATGCATGCATCAATCAAACCAGAGACTATTATATATGTAAATATGAGTTTGTTACCGGTTGAAATGAATGAAGGAGGAGTATGGAAGAGAAGAATCGGTATTAGAGGAGGGGAGGCCATTGTTGTTTTTGTTGTTAGGAAGTGAAGGATGATTTGCCACCATGGTTGCAGTGTCATCAATGCTTGTTCTTTCTGCATCTAACCTCTCCATCATGACCATCTTTCCGCCTTCCATTTTTTTTATCTCCTCTCCTTTGATTGATTTGTTTGGGTGACACTTGAGCATTGCGCCTCTGTTATTATATACTCCACTTTAATAAATACTTAAATCCTTCCTTATCTCCTTGCGTGTCTCTTTTGTGTCTTCTCTGTTATTTTTGTTAAAATATGTACACCTCCAATTTTATTTTTAAGCAACTTTCTCTCTCATAGGATTGGTCCCTTTTATAAGCAACTTTTACTTTTTATTTGAAAATTGAAGCTTCTTTTTTCTATTTTACCCTTATTAAATATTCATTCTCTCTCATATCTTATACTCATTATCAATCTTACATTTTATCTATTCTCTTTCTTATACTATTTTCATAAATAAGGGCATATATAGAAAAAAACATGACATTTTTGATACACTTATTGTTTTTAAATACCAATTCTTTTTACACAATGAAAGAAAAAATTGCTTATAAATAGAATGGGATGGAGTAATTGTTTTTGGTCATTGTAATCACGATAAGTGATATCATTGACTTTAAATGATTGGTACATGCATCTTACATGATATCTATTGGTATTTAAATGTGGCATTAATGAGAGGTTTCATTTCCCTAGGTAGCCTACAGACTTTTCAGTTTCCGATTTCAAATTTTTAATGCAGAGTTGGTTATTGGAAGAAAATCTATTAAATTTTATACATTCTTGATTAATTTGCTTAACTATTTAATTATTTATATCACAACTTTTAACATACACAAGTCTTTGTTTCTCAAGAATCTCTAACTTTCTTCCCTCTACTCATTCTCTAGATTTCAATTTCAAATTCAAATCTTTGACATCTTTTTTTTTTTGACAAATGTGTAATTCTACCTCTAAATATTTTCTGAAGGAGCTACCAGCACAATATATATTTTTTTTAGTGTAAAAGTATCCATAAACATTAAAAAGTAAATCAATCGTATCAATTCCGTTAAGTGGGGGACGTTAACTGTTAAAATGTAACTTTTGACCATTTTTCTAACACATGTACATTATCATTCCTAGTCAGAGAGCATGACGTGGCCCGTGGACTTCTTCTTCGACTCAAAACCTTTCAGCGCATTTTCACGGCCAGCCACCTCTGTTCCTTTCTGCATAAATGGGTACTGCTTCTTTCCACCCAAAAAGCTTCTACGATTGCTCCAATGGGATGGAGTAATTGTTTTTGGTCATTGTAATCACGATAAGTGATATCATTGACTTTAAATGATTGGTACATGCATCTTAAATAATATCTATTGGTATTTAAATGTGGCATTAATGAGAGGTTTCATTTCCCTAGGTAGCCTACAGACTTTTCAGTTTCCAATTTCAAATTTTTAATGCAGAGTTGGTTATTGGAAGAAAATCTATTAAATTTTATACATTCTTGATTAATTTGCTTAACTATTTAATTATTTATATCACAACTTTTAACATACACAAGTCTTTGTTTCTCAAGAATCTCTAACTTTCTTCCCTCTACTCATTCTCTAGATTTCAATTTCAAATTCAAATCTTTGACATCTTTTTTTTTTTGACAAATGTGTAATTCTACCTCTAAATATTTTCTGAAGGAGCTACCAGCACAATATATATTTTTTTTAGTGTAAAAGTATCCATAAACATTAAAAAGTAAATCAATCGTATCAATTCCGTTAAGTGGGGGACGTTAACTGTTAAAATGTAACTTTTGACCATTTTTCTAACACATGTACATTATCATTCCTAGTCAGAGAGCATGACGTGGCCCGTGGACTTCTTCTTCGACTCAAAACCTTTCAGCGCATTTTCACGGCCAGCCACCTCTGTTCCTTTCTGCATAAATGGGTACTGCTTCTTTCCACCCAAAAAGCTTCTACGATTGCTCCAATGGGATGGAGTACTTGTTTTTGGTCATTGTAATCACGATAAGTGATATCATTGACTTTAAATGATTGGTACATGCATCTTAAATAATATCTATTGGTATTTAAATGTGGCATTAATGAGAGGTTTCATTTCCCTAGGTAGCCTACAGACTTTTCAGTTTCCGATTTCAAATTTTTAATGCAGAGTTGGTTATTGGAAGAAAATCTATTAAATTTTATACATTCTTGATTAATTTGCTTAACTATTTAATTATTTATATCACAACTTTTAACATACACAAGTCTTTGTTTCTCAAGAATCTCTAACTTTCTTCCTTCTACTCATTCTCTAGATTTCAATTTCAAATTCAAATCTTTGACATCTTTTTTTTTTGACAAATGTGTAATTCTACTTCTAAATATTTTCTGAAGGAGCTACCAACACAATAAATATTTTTTTTAATGTAAAAATATCCATAAACATTAAAAAGTAAATCAATCATATCAATTCCGTTAAGTGGGGGACGTTAACTGTTAAAATGTAACTTTTGACCATTTTTCTAACACATGTACATTATCATTCCTAGTCAGAGAGCATGACGTGGCCCGTGGACTTCTTCTTCGACTCAAAACCTTTCAGCGCATTTTCACGGCCAGCCACCTCTGTTCCTTTCTGCATAAATGGGTACTGCTTCTTTCCACCCAAAAAGCTTCTACGATTGCTCCAATGACGTTTACTTGAGTTGAATCAGTCTATGCAATTCAAAAAAAAAAAAATATGAACTTGGAAGGGAGGCCAGAGAAGGACTTGTTGCTGAAAAGGTTCTGTTGGGACCAGGAGCTTTGTCTTCCAGACTGATAAAAAATATGGCTTCCATTGATGTGAGTGGACCCATTATGGCTTGAACTTTCTCCGACTTTATGAGATCTAGAGTTGTTTATCAAGAAAATCAACAAATCAGAACAAGAAAAAAAAGGTCTACCACTCGCTATATCTTATTCCACTCTGGTTTGAAATTTCGTCATTTAACAGTTTGTGTTTGTTTGATTTACCCGATTTTTATTAATAAATATGCGTGCTACATTTATTTTGTGTGGTAATCGAAAAATCATTCCTTTGATTTAGCAGTGTTGGAGCATCCCCTCAAGCTCTCTCTCCCCGTCACCGGGAAGATCCCCAAATGCATTCGGGGGTTATACGTCCGAAACAGAGTGAACCCATTGTACGAGCCTGTGAAATTGTGGTCTTCTTTGCCGACTTCGCTGTCGCCAACTTCGCCTTTCATTTTTTCATATCAGTTTGAGAATAATCGTGACTTCGTCGAAACACTCTCAACGGCGAACTTCATGATCTGAGAATAATCACGACTTCACCTTCTTCTTTCTCTCACTGCGCCTCCTTCTCTCTCCAAGATATCTCTCTGTGATCTACGAACTTGACCTCTAATTTTGAAAACATGGGTCTCATTTGCTGAGATCTAAACCACCCATGGATTCATCAATTTTCCTTACATTTGAGAAGAACCATGATTTTTGTTGCATTTGGCTGAAGCTTGACCGAAGAACCATGATTCTTGCTCATGCTCCTACTCCTACATAAGATTTGCTGGTCTTTATTTTGGTGGGGAGGTGCGCTGTTCTGTTTTTTTTTTTTTTTTGACAAAGACCTTTTTCAGTTTCCAATGTACACGTCAGCATGACTTGGTCAAATTTTTCAAACTTTATTCGCCAGCTCACCATACATGTCAGCACATCTGATCAAAGGTTACATTTTCACGGTCAACGTTGCCCCACTTAACGGGAATGACATTATTGAACTACTTTTTAATGTTTATGGATATTTTTGCACCTAACAAAAACTTCTAGGTAGAATTGCACTTAACAAATCATCATCAAATCAATCAATCATCATCAAATATAATTCTTTAAAAGTGGTAGCTCAACAGTAATTGGTTATTGTAATCACCATATATGAAGCATCGTTAACTTAAATGATTGGTCCATCTCAAATGGGGTAAATGATGTCTATTGGTCATATTGATTAGCAATATTTTCAAATTTCGAACATGGCATTAATGGGGTTTTGTTTCAGGCTTCAATTTCAAATTTTCAGTTTTCAAATATCACTCATACAGAGTTGCTTATTGGAAGAAAATCTATTAAATTTAATATATTCTTAATTTATTACATACTCCCTCCTATCCTTTTTATAAGCAACATAACTTTTATCATTATTGCGCAAAATGAACTAACGGTAAAGATTAATAAAAAATAATAAATGTGCCAAAAATGTCACGTTTCTTCCAAATTTACCCATATTTATGAAATAAACATAGGAGAGAGAATGAGTAACAAATATGAGAGAGTATGAGTATAAAATATGAAAGAGAATGTGTAATATTTGATTAAATGAAAGAGAATTAGTGGTGATTGAGGGACAATAAATATAAAGATATGTATTTAATAAGGATATAAAAAGAAAAAGAAGTTTAAATTTTGAAACACAAGAAGAAAGTTTGCTTATAAAAAGGACCAGCCTTAAAAAAGAGAAAGTTTCTTATAAAAAGAACTAGAGGGAGTAATTATTAATAATTTATTTAACTTTTCATATCACAACTTCCAATAGACACCAATTAGCAATATTTTCAAATGATGTCTATTGGTCATATTGATTGGCAATATTTTCAAATTTCAAACGTGGCATTAATTAGGTTTTGTTTTTGCGGACTTTTCAAGTTTCAATTTCAAATTTTCAATTTTCAAATATCACTCATACAGAGTTGCTGTTTGGAAGAAAATTTATTAAATTTAATATATTCTTAACTTACTAATTATTAATTAATTTACTTAACTTTTCATATAACAACTTCTAACATACACCATAATGAGTCTTTGCTTTCTAAGAATCTCTCACTTCTCATTCCTTACCTCCACTCATTCTGTAGATTTTGATTTTAAACAAGCTATATCTCCTCATGCGTTGCATGAAAAGTGTTTTCCCATGATTGTAATAATAGTATATATGATAATGTTATCTATTTGAATTGGGTGCATAAGAACAAATTGTAGGTGGCATGGTTAATGAAAGTATGTTGAGAAGAAAATCAATATGTGGTGTCGAAGTTTAGAAAAACTCATAAAATAGATTTTATACTAAGGATCATATTAGAGTGCATAATCCCAAACTTGGACAACTTAAATACTGTTTAATTAAAATAACTAAAGCTTTTATTTATCATGAAAAGAGATAATAGATAAATGCCATGTGACAGGTGCCCCGAAACAGAGATATTCTTCATCTTTAGGTTGAAGTACTGCTGTGTGCTAAACTAATCCAAGTGTCAAAGAAGAATATTACCTAAAACTACTATCCTTTCGCTTCTTCTTCTTCCCCAACACTTTTCCATCAACTGGCTTGCTTTCTTCATTTCAACCGAGCAAGAAATCTTCAAAGAATGAACTTTTTCTCCACTATTTTCTACCACTCAAAGAACAAAGGATTTAATAAGGAAATGGGTGAATAACCAAGAACACACGATGAACCACATTAACCCCGGCACAAGGATACATGCTGTCAAGCCTCAACAAAATAACACTTGAAAAAATAGAAGGGAACTTACTATTACTATCATTATTGACATAGAAGGGGATCATTCATGCTTGTGGCATATAAATAAAACAAATAAGAGAATAATTTTATTTAATAAATTAACATTGAAATCATTTTGGAAATACAAATTATGTCTATATTGCATATAGTCTTTAATCAATTAAATATCATTATATTAGGACATAATATATGGGGATGGAAAAAATGGAATCCTCATTATTTATGGGGATGTAATGCCATTGATGGAGATATAATTTTGGCACCTATATTGCCGGTTTTAGAAAGCTTTTTTGGTGGAGGGCGTTACAAAATAAAGAAAATTAGGGAATTTAAAAATTATCAAATCATTTCCAAATATAATTGATTAACCAATCAAATATGAAAAATATAATCAATTAAATATCATTAAACATGGTATTGAAAAATATCTACATATTTCAATGAATCCATTAATTACTAATAAAAGTTTGATGAATTTCTAAAATGTCTCTACAATTTTTTAACAATTCATTTAATATCATTAACAGTTTGATAATTGTCCTTAATAATCTCCTAATTTTTCAGCTAGAAATTTGGAATGTTATAATTATGTATTATGAATTATTATGGTCAGAAAACGTCTGATGATTGCTAAGAGTTGAAATATAAGCTATTGGTAAACAAATGGAATCACTATTTCCAAATCAAATCATTATAATTAGGACATAATTTATGGGGATGAAAACATGAAATCCTCATTGTTTATGGAGATGTAATGCAATTGATGAAGAGATAATTTACACACCTAGCTAGATGTAATCCAATACCATTTGGTCACTCAAAACGCTCGTCCAAACTGACAGCGAAAAACAGAGCTTAAACAAAACAGATTTTCCAACCTTTCCCAAGTGACCCAAATGAATCCCAATCAATTTCTATCTATCCAAAATGCATCAAATGTTCATATATATCCAAACTCAATCATTTCCAATCATCAATCATAATGAAACTCCTAAAATCCACATTTGGTGCAAATTAGGGCAAAATTCCAGATTTGACTAAACTTAGCCAAAAATCACAAACAATACATTAAAATGCTCTAAATTCCTACCTCTTCACTTTGCCCAATCAAGAACCTTGATTCTTCAACTTCCAATTTCGAGCAAATCACCAAGCACCACTTCTCAAGATTCTACAACCATCACAATGTACCTCTTATTGAGATGAACAATATTATAGAAGAGGTTTTGAGCAAAGGAGGAGTATTTCTTACCAAATATCAAGCTTTTCTTCTTCTCTTTCCAAGCTCAAACCAGCGCCAGAAATGGAGGAAGGAGAGAGAGAAAATGAGAGGGAGATGATGATGATGAAGCCTTTCTCTTGCTTGCACACACATACACTCCACCGAAAAGAGAGAGAGAGAGAGTGAGGGAAAAGAGAAAAAGTGGTGTTTGTCTTCTAGTGCCCTATCCAATGGCCACCAACATGCCACTTGTCACCATCTACACAATTCCCTCTATGAGCTCACCAAAGCACAACACATAGGATTCCGACCCACGGTCAAGGAATCACAACCCTTGATCTTAAATACTACATGTATTTATTCTCAAAATTCATATTACATTGATCCCAAATGTATTTAAATCAAGATAATTACAATAATTATCGGGGTCATTAGCCCTAATTACAAATCGGGATATTACATTACTTGATAAATTCTTAAACACATTTAATCTATCATGATCTGTATCTATCTAATTAAAATAGAACAATTTCTCTTATTTTAATCTTACATAGTAGATGAGTCATCTGAAAAAATTCAAATTATATAATCTAAAAAAAAAACAAACTTGTAAATTTAAAAAAACAAAAAGCGCAATTCTCCCATCACCCCTAAAATCAAAAAAATTGAATTTCTGCAAATGACTCAATCTGTAATATGGGATTAAAATAAGATGAGTTGTTACATTTTAATTAGTCAGAGTATAGATGAGATAGCGCTCTTGAAGTATGTAAGTATTTCTCACCTCTAGAATATTTTAATGTACTAATGTTTAATTTTTATTTGTTTCCACATGCTGTGTTATTGTTTGTATTTATAATAGTTTGCTGTAATGTGTTGTTGTTTTTAGACTTTTTATTCCCAATTTGATCTTGACTCACAATCAGTGGTGGCTTTATATGTATTGTTTTACCTGTTTTGTTAAATGAATTGCCTTATTTTAAAAGATCTGCTAATGCATTTCATTTTATAAATTATGAATATATTGATAAAATAAGAGCTATACTATATATTGATAAAATAAAATCTAGCTATACTAACTTATGTTCACTTTATTATATAAGATACAGTACTTTTTAGAAAAATATTCGTCTATTATATAAGGCACTTGGTGGGTTATTAGTGAATTTTTTTTTTTCAACTATTACCCTTAGACTTGAAGTCCAATGAAGTAGTATTTAAGACAAATTTCTGAAAAATACCTTCAAAATATCAAAATCCTCAATTAGCTTTATTTCCTATAGTAGTTTAGATTTGACTACAAATGATTAACAATTGACAACTTATTTTAGTAGGGACTTTCTAATTCGAGGTTTTAAATTTTTGAGGTATTTTTCTGAAATTTTTCCTAATGTTTTGTTTGTACTCTTAAAATATTCATGAAATTTTTTCAGATATCACCTCTAGACTTGAAGAAATTTTTAGTCTTATTGATAAGTTATATATCCTTAAATTTTTTTATATGAATTTATAACTTTACCATTTATTTATTATTGTGTAAAATTTTTTCTCAGAGTTAGTGTATTAAATAAAGGAGAAGTTATAACATTATTAAATTTTAAGATAAAGTTAATTAAATTTAAATTTTTCTTAATTTTGATAAAGCATGTCAAAAGTAACTTTGAAGATGTTTTTTCTTCTTCTTTGGCTGCAGTTCAACATACCGAAAAAAATCTACGTAATTAACTGTAGATGGGACAGGTTTGGATTTCCTCAAATTATGATTTAACGGTGTTGTGTACGTTTTTAAAAATAGAAATTTATAACTTTGTAGCAGTCAATTAAATTATAATCCGATGGTTAATACTCTAAAATGATACTAAATCTCAATAATTAATATCTCTCCCTTGAAGATGAAATCCCAATGATTTGACTGAGTCCAAATAAGAGAGAGAAGCCCACCGAACAAAAGATTGGTCCAAAATGAACACTCAATTTATGACCTCGTGCTCGGATCTTTGACCGATCTAGTAATTTTGGCGAAAATATCTTCTGACTCAATTTTCTTTCATATATTTATATGCTAATACAATCTTTAATTTGTTTTCCCTCGTTTTGCTTATAGTTGAAATCATAATTTTTTTATATTTAATAAAAACTTGGAGTATTTCACTCACGGAGAAACCAACAAAAATTTTATAAGATATAAAACTTTGCTAAACTAAACTTAACCAAACACAGAATGACTTTAGTGCCCGTTTGGTTCACGGAATTGAAGGTAGTGTAATGCAATGTAATGGAATGTAATGTAATGATGATTACATAATTTGTTTGGTTCGCCATTAGAGAAAGATGATATATATACATAACAATGTTTGGTTGGATTACATTGAAAATGAGAAATATATGAGAATAATATAGCAAGAGACAAAATTACTCCTGTCTACATATATAATAATGTACACATTGGGTCCATGATAATTTTTTAATTCTGTGCAATATACACATTGGGTTCATGGTAATTTTTTAATATTTAATTTAATGATGAAAATATTATTCAATGTATAGGTTGGGTTCATGTTAATTTTTTTAATATGGAAATATTATTTAATGACATGTTTTAATATCTTTTTAAAGGTGGAATATAATTTTTTAATTTTTAATGGGGAATATTTCTTAAGTTTCTATATTATTAATTATTTTTTAATATTTACTGGTGATAAATAAAATTATTTAATATTTAACAACATTTATGGGTGGGTACTCTGGTCAATTTAAAAAATTATGATGGCAATAGTGTCATTTTCACTTGATTACAAGATGTCCACATCCTCATTCATTAGTCATAATAGTGTAATCCTGATTACATTAAATGATGTAATCACGATTACAAAATGTAATCCTATTTACATTACATAAGTGCAACCAAACGCTGTAATCACTCTATTACATTAGGATTACATGTAATCCTCTCTCATGTAATCGAACCAAACGGGCTATTAGAGTTTAGATGGTAAACAATATGAAGAATTCCAAAAGCTTATCACTTTATTGAGATTTGGATATTTCAAATACAGTTTTAATGGTATAAAATTCAAAAGTCTTATAGAGTGTTTGGGAATTTTACAAACCTAGGTTTGCACAGCTCAAAACAAAATTCATTTTATATACTTACTTCATAAATTCTAAAAATTATTCTTAAAAACTAATCCAAATACACACTTAGACTCCATGCCTATTAAAATGTCTAACGTAAGATTTTATTTTTATTTTTTTTATCGAAAAAGGTTATTTTTATTTTAGACCCTGACACCCTGTTCCTATTAAAATGTGTTTTAACTTTTAAGAAAATAAAAGTAAAAAAATTCAATCAGAATCATCAGGATGTTGGCCTTCACCGAAACTTGTTCCCGCCCGTCAAAGTATTTCACCGGAACGGATTAACAACTTCCGGTTCAACTGGTTACACCGGTTACAAGATTTTTATGTAAAACTGAACGAGAGAGAGAGAGAGAGAGAGAGAGAGAAGCTGACCGAATAATAAGGAGCGGCGGCGTCGACGTTGAGAGGGCCATCCGAAGAAGCAGAGAGAGCAAAGAGAGCCGCCTGGAAGAGCTGCGTGGAGCCATTTCCGACCACAATTTGCCTACCGTCGGTCTCAGCGTTACCAACCAAAGCATGAAGCTTTTTAATGGCGTCTCTAAGCTCCGGCATCATAAACCAGCACACACTCTTCAAATCACTCGCATAACTCAGAAACTCCCAACCTTCAATCTCCACCGTAGACTCCTTCCTCATCTTCCTCCAGTAAGACTCCAACAGTACAGTATCCCCCCTGCAATTCATACAATCATCATCAAATCAAACCAGAGAAAGCTGTTCTATTGTGTGTGTGTGTGTGTGTGTTTGGAGTTTTTTTACCGGTCGAGATTAACGATGGAGGAGTATGGAAGAGAAGTGTCAGAATTTGAGGAGGGCAAGCCATTGTTAATGTTGTGGAGATCACCAGGAACTGCAGGAAGATTTGCCACCATTATTGGACTGACGTAGGTAAATGCTCAAGCTCAACTAAGATCTGAAAGATACTTATCTTTCTATGTATTTTGATTTCTTTTCCTTTGAATTGTCGTTTGGTCTGACAGGCACTTGGACCAAATATTTCCTCTTTATGCATGAATCCAAGTCTTGTAAGGTGTATTTGGTTTTGGGGGCTAGTAAATTATAATCTTAGACGGTAGAAACTCAAAATTTATCCTTTCATTTCTTTTAAATTTTAGGTTTTTGGTTTAAATTTAAATACCAAAAAAGATAATTTAACCTCATCTCCACCCTTCTCTTCAAACCAAACACATTCGGGTGTGTTTTGTTTGAGGGGAGGGTGGAGGGAAGGAAAAAGGGGTAATTACCTTTTTAAATTAAAGGTATTTAAATTTTAGACGGTAATCCAAAATTTAAAAAGAATTAAAAGATAAATTAACCCCTCTTTCCTTCCCTCCTCTCCCTCCCCTTTCCCTTCCCTCAAACCAAACACACCCTTAGGTTCCTTATCTGTGTCCCTCCTCTTTTTAGGAGATAATGTCTTAATTAATTCCTCTCTCTATTTCTTCTAATTAATCATCACCATTAAATATATCTATTATTGGATTAAATTTTATTAATTGAGATTTAATACTATATAAAAATAGTTTTGTAACATTAAATATAATATTAAATCACAACTATTAAAATATTCAATGGATAGCCGAATCAATGGAGGTGTTCTTTTTGCCCTCTTTTTGTGTTATTTCCCTTGTTAAATGTGAAACCAATAAAACAGTGAGAGAGAGAAATAATCCTAACAAACAAACAAACAAAAAAGGAAGAAAGCAAGAAAAATGCTAAAAGGAAGAACGTAAATCTAGCAATAATAAATGTGTAAATACACTATATTATAACTGGCCAAAGGAAAACATTATATTATATGCCCAGTTTAATTAAATCTCATATACCAACCAATAAAGATTGATATGGTAAAGGGGTTGATTCATATACATAAGTTGTTGTGAGTTTGTTAAGTACCTCTGTAAGTATTATTTGAGTTCAAAGGCATGTTCTGACCATGATGAGTTTTGGGATCCAACTTTCCTAAATTTTAAATGCAAAAAAAATGAAAGTTAAAACATTTAATACATTTTAAATTTATTTACTTTTTCAATTTTGCCCAAATTTAATAATGACTATTGAAAAAACCAGATGTTATACATTTTCTCTCACCTATATTTTCAATAGGGATAAAATTAAAAAATAGTTATTAATGACTTTTAGGGTAGATTTATATTTATGATAATTTTTTTTTGAAAAACTAAACTTATAATAAACACCAAAATGAATAGTACTCTCACAAATCATATAAATAATGGGATTATTAGTAATTTAATATTTAATATTTTATTTAAGTTTTGATATAAAAATAAATTGAATAGTTAGTTTTTTAAAAAATATAACTAATTAAATCACAATTAAAATTGAAATATAAATAATTAAAATTGAAAATCATAAAAATAATGGACTATTGGTGATTTGATATTTTACACAATGAAATAATTGCAATAAATTATTTCCATAACTAGACGGGTTGAATAGGTAGCAATGTAGCATTTATATAAATAATGAAATAATTTATTTCAGGGTAGATATTCATATAAAATTTATGAAATAATCAAACCTAAACAATTGTAAAAACGAAAAAGGGCACGGCAAAAAAAAAAAAAAAGTAAAAACGAAAAAGGGGTGTAGTTTGTGTTTTTAAAAAACAGTGATCACCATCTTCACTCTTTTCATACGTAAAATAGTACCGTTTGAATCAGTCCAAAAAAAAAAATAGTACCGTTTGAAGAAAACGAGGGCACTGGATGGAAATTGGCAAATTAAGTGCATGTTTGGCTGAGCTTTTTGTACAGGAAATAAGCCCTTATTACGCAAGCCGAGAAAAAACTCCTCTCACATACTTACCTCGTATACCGTGAATCACGAATTATAAGCACTTATTGCCCAAAAATAAGCTATTCCAAACACGCACTAAAGCAGATAAGTCAGGCTTAAGTTAGTTACATTTATATGGGGTATGTTTGGTTGAGCGATTCGATTGCTTATAAGTTGCTTTTTAATAGTGATTTACGGTATACGAAGTAAGTATGTGAGAGGAGTTGTGTCTCGATTTACGTAAAAAGCAACTTATAAGTTTTTATAAGCTCAAACAAACATGCTTATGATTGACTGGCAAAAAATATATATTTACGTCGTACTTATTTAAAATAGTGATAGGAAATTTTAAAAATAGTTTTTCAATCATGATTAAATGTATATGAAGTAAGTATGTGAGATGAGTTTCGTCTTGATTTATGTAAAAAGCACTTATAAACTCTTTATAAGCAGCATCTCAAACAAGTTTGAGTCATTAGTTAACAAATATTTTATGATGATGGATATTTTATAAAATACTTTAAGATGTTGGATGCACAAAAAAATACTTAGAATGTGTTTGGTTTGATGGGAGGGGAGAGGAGGGTGGGGAGGGAATGGGAGGATGGGTAAATTACCTTTTTGGGTCGAAGGTATTTAAATTTTAGGCGGGAACCCAAAATTTAAAAGGAATGAGAGAGTAAATTTTAGATGAGAACCTAAAATTTAAAAAAATAAAAGGGTAAATTTTGGGTTTCTTTTGTCTAAAATTATAATTTCACCACCCTCCCCCACCCTCCCCTGCCCTTAAACCAAACACACGACACTAAATGCATCTGAAAAAATATTTGAAATGTTGAATAGACTTAAACCAAACACACGACATTAAATGCATTTGAAAAAATATTTGAAATGTTGAATAGACTTTAACCTTAGATTTTTTTTTTTTTGGTTTGACGTGAGTGCTTCATGATACATGTTGAATACATATTAACCTAATTCTTAGCCCTCTCCATCTCTGGCCCTCTCGGTGACAACCTTTGCCGACAACCCACCTTCTTTTAACCTTTAGTTTGGAATAGCTTTTTTTTTTGGAAAATAAGTGCTTATTACATAAGTTCAAATAAAATTCCCCTTACATATTTACCTTATATACCATAAATTACGATTTATAAGCACTTACAAGTTAAAAATAAGTTATTCCAAAGATCCTCATGCAGGGTCTCCCATATATGTCTTCCATAAGTGCTTTCTTAAATAAAACAAAGGGTTAAAGGTCATTTTTATTCCGGAAGTATTGGTTTAAAGGCAATTTTGTCCTGGAAGTTTCATCTGAGGCAATTTTTCCCAGAATTTTCAAATGTGGGCAAATTTCCCCCTGACTGTTATCCCAATTAAGTTTGACCGTTAATTGACTAAATTTCAAGGCAAATTTGCTCCTAAGTTGAAACTTGTAAGGCAATTTTGTTGTTATTTTAGAAGCACATTTATCCTGAAAGTATTCACTTTGGAGCAAATTTACCCCTAAATTTAGTCAACTAACGGTCAACGTAACTACAATAACGATCAAGGCGAAATTGCACCACATTTAAAACTTTCGGGGTAAAATTGCCCCAGATGAGACTTTTGGGACAAAATTGCCCCTAAGCTAACATTTTCGGGGGAAAAATGGCCTTTAACCTTAAAACAAATGGAAAAAATAGAGATTAAATTGTACCACTTTGAATAATACGTGTGGCATAAAAATAGGCCAAAATATCCATGCCCCTCTCCACTTTAAGTGAATTTATACAAACCCTCGATTTTTAAAAATTTTAAATCCCACACCTTGATCATTCATGTTTTGACCCCGAGGCCTTTATCGTTAAAATACTCATTAAATCTGATGAAATGTATGCTTGGCCTATGACATGTAATTTTCAATTTATTTACTTTGGCTTAAAATTTGTAATTACACTTAAAGGCAATTTGATCATTCAATGGATAATAATCCCTAGTATCAAGATTCGTGTCATCATCTTGCATATCAAGACAAAAATTATGGAGGCATGGAGCAAAAATATCACATGAGTTTTATGCAAAAGAAAAACGAGCAGTACAAAATGCGAACATCCTAATCCAAATAAAAACAAGGTTTAGAAAACAAGCTGATCCAAAAAACCAAATTAAATTGTGCTTGTTTGAAATGATGATTGATGTTTTCAAAAACAGTTTTTTAATTGTGATTTATAATGTATACCAAGTTACACTACAAAAAAAACGTGATTTAGTAGCGGTTAAAAATAGGTATTCGTAGTGGTTTTAACCGCTACAAACTAGATTAGTAGCGGTTAGAAAAACCGCTACTAAATCGTACGTTGCAAGCGGTTTTGTAGCGGTTATAAAAAACCGCTACTCAATCAAAAATAACCGCTACAAAGTTTGTAGCGGTTAATAGTAACCGCTACAAAATCAAGAGATATTTGTAGCGGTTATATAACCGCTACAAATATGAAAAATTTTATTTAGAGTGAATTTTTTTTTTGTAGCGGTTAAAAAACCGCTACAAATATATAAAAATGAAAATTTGTTAAAAATGACTTTTTTTATTTGTAGCGGTTAGGAAACCGCTACCAAATTTGAATTTCATGAAATTAGTAGCGGTTCTTAGAACCGCTACTAATTTCATGAAATTCAAATTTACCGCCAAAAAATTTAAATTTACCTTTAAAAAGGCGCGTTATTTAGTAGCGGTTTAATAACCGCTACAAATATTTAAAATTTTTTTTAAATATATTCGTTAATTTTTTTATTTTTTTTCAATATTATATTAAATAGTTTAATTTGTTATTATTTTATTTGTTTCAATTAGTTTATTATTTAATAGTTTAACTTATTAATAAATTAAAAAGAAAAAATGTAATTGAATATGATTAGTATAAAATTATATTAATAATATTATTAACGATAGTTAGGTAATAAGGAATTATTATGTTTTATAATATCATGTAATTGTATCTGAAAAATAGATGAAAATGAGATAGAGTTAAGATATATGTAGAAAAAAAGGAAAGAAGTATTCTAAAAGAAATTGAAAATCTTGTTACCATATTTGATCGTATTATTCAGCTCCTCAACTCATAAGAAAGAAGTTGTAAATGAGAGGAAATGAAAGAAGGGTAAGGTGAAAAGAAATTGGGGAGTGTTTGAAATGAGTTGTGATAAGGGTATTTATAGGGATTTACGTATTATTTGTAGCGGTTAATGTAGCGGTTACTAATTAGTAGCGGTTATTTATATTTTGTAGCGGTTTAATTATTTGTAGCGGTTAATGTAGCGGTTATTATTTAGTAGCGGTTATTTGTTTTTTTGTAGCGGTTTAATAACCGCTACAAATATTATATTAATTTTTTTTTTTAATTTTTTTTTACATTTTATTTTAACACAAATTTTTTGGATTTTTTGTAATGAAAAATTTTTTACACTTGAATTCTACAAATATTATTTTAATTTTTTTTTACATTTTATTTTAACACAAATTTTTTGCATTTTTTGTAAAGACGAATTTTTTACAATTGAATTTGATCACTCATCGTCGCCATCCCTACAGAAATTTTGTAAAAAAATTATTATTATTGATGTATTATTAAATTTAAAAAATTTAATTGAAATGACGTGGACTTAAAAAAACTCACCGCAGTAGAGGTAAATTGTCATCGCCTTCAGGGAAGTAGTTTTCAAAATCAGCTGGCTGAAATGGCTCACTCTCGTAGGCGATGTTATCACCTTCACCCATGTCGTAAAGGTCTCTTGGCTTTAAATGAACGACCATGTGCCAATCCCTATGCCGCTCGTCCTCGACATAATAAACCTGATGTGCCTCTGAAGCCAGAATATATGGCTCATCATCTTGAGAAATACCAGTATGAATCGGGCGTGAGAAATTGACTGATGTGATCCCTAGGTCGTCAGTTGTCAGTCCCCGAGAAGTAGTGGTATTTGCCCACAAACACTTGAACAGCGTCACGGTGAAACGGCCTTGATAATTAAGCTCGACCACATCAAGAAGCTTGCCATAGTAAGGGACGCCTCCGAACTGCATGTTGGCGTCACTGCTGCTCGCATAACTCCTTGTCCCAAATGTGCCATAAACACCCGAATTCTGTGTTTGCAATCCCTGATCCCGTGAAACCGTGCAAAACTTAAAACCATTGACATTGTACGCTGTAAACCGTTTTGCATGATCAAGAGGGCCGATTGCGAGAGCTCTGAAATCCGGTGAGTGTGGGTTGTGGTCATTTAGTATTCTGCGAGCAAACCAGCCCGGGAATTCTCTGTGGACCCTCCTATCAACTTCCGAGGATGTCTGTGTACGGATCCTGAGCTGACGCTTGACATGACTTCTGAATTCCCTGCAATTAATAATGGAAAGGCGTTAGTGAAATGAAAGTGAGAAATGTTACGAAAGATATAGATCAAATAACATACATGTGAGTGTACAATTCTTACCGTATGAAAGGCTCAACTTGAGTGCAATTAATCAAGACATGTCTATGTGCTTGGAACTTCTCAGTTGCCGTTAGTTTGAAGTTCTCAGTTGCTCCAACTGGTTTACCAACACGAGGGATAAATTCTCCTGATGTCGGCGCAGGTTCAGGACAATCGTCAACACGAGGCGGGCGGTTGAAAGCCGTCTCAAGATCATCAAAGTACCTTGAGCAAAAATATAACACCTCATCCCCTATATAGCCTTCAGCTATACAACCTTCTGGCCACGCCTTATTCCTCACGTAAGATTTTAATTTCCCAAGGAACCTACGAAGTACATAAGAGAAAATTGATATAAAATGATGAAAAGGACGACGAGCAAACATTAAATACAGACAATAAATGAAAGCACATATTTAAAATGAGTACCTCTCAATCGGATACATCCAACGATATTGTACTGGTCCAGCGAGCTTTGTTTCATGAACGAGGTGGACTGTGAGGTGAACCATCACAGTAAAAAAGGACGGAGGAAAGATCATCTCCAAGTGACAAAGCGTAAGAATGATTTTCGACTGCAGCTGATCGAGCTTCTCAACGATCAAAACCTTAGAACACAACTTCCGAAAGAAAGAACAAAGTTCCACCAAAACGATGGAAACATCGGGAGGAAGTGTATTCTTTATAGCCAGAGGGAGTAACTGCTGCATAAGAACATGTGAGTCGTGACTCTTCAAGCCAGCAACCTTTCGAGCCTGCAAGTCGACACATCGAGAAATGTTGCTTGAATACCCATCAGGAACTTTTAATTTCTTCAACGTCGCGAGGAACACATCCTTGTTCGGTTTTGTGAGGGTAAACTTTGCCGGTGTAAATCTGTCATTCTCATCTGGCCAAGCGTCTTCACGAACTCCCATGTCGCGTAAATCTTTCCTAGCTTGAAGGTGATCTTTTGTCTTGCCGGGTTCGTTAAGCAGCGTATACAGCACATTGTCGCAAACATTCTTTTCAATGTGCATTACATCAAGACTGTGGCAAAGTAAATTAGATCTCCAATACGGAAGCGTGAAGAAGATACTTATCTTCTTCCACTGCTGAGGCGCCGAAGTCCTGCGCGTCTTTTGGCGAGTTTGTGCTGAACCGTCGCTTTTTCCAAACTCGACGTCAACATGCTCAAGCTGCTGTAAGATATCTGTACCGGACAAATCCTGTGGTGGTCCTCTTTTCTCTGGTTTCCCATTGAAGCGATTCCGTTGCAATCTGAACTTATGCGTTCCATCGAGAAACCTCCGATGCCCCATAAAGCACCACTTTCGGCTGTAGGGAAGGCGCAGTGCGTCAGAGTCGAAATTGCAAGCCGGGCACGCCGACCCAGTGTGCACGTTCCAACCAGATAATGTGCCAAGGCCAGGAAAGTCACTGATCGTCCACATCAAGGCTGCACGCATGTTGAACAAAGTCTTGCTGTGAGCGTCGTACGTCTCCAAGCCGACATTCCACAGGTCAAGCAATTCCGCAATAAGCGGTTGGAGATACACATCGATGTCATTGCCCGGTGCCTTTTTGCCTGGAATGATCATAGACATAATGAAAGAGCTTTGTTTCATACACATCCAGGGGGTAAGTTGTAGGGAACTAAGACTACCGGCCAAATGCTGTAACTTGTGCTAAGATTCCCGAAAGGATTGAAACCGTCGGTCGCCAACGCAAGCCGAACATTTCTGGGGTCAGTCGCAAAATCTGAAAAGTCGTTGTCAAACGTTTTCCAAGCAGCTGCATCCCGCGGATGTCTTAATTTACCGTCTTCGTTTTTATCAACGGCATGCCACCTCATGTGCTCAGCAGTTTTAGACGACATAAATAATCTTTGTAGACGAGGTTTCAAAGGGAAGTACCTGAGAATCTTTGCAGGTTTCTTCTTCTGCTTTTTCCCCTTCCGAATTGTCTTGTACCTCGATGTGTGACATCTCTTGCACGTCTCCCTGCTGGAATCGTCTCCCCAATACAGCATACAATCATTTGGGCACGCATCAATCTTTTGATAATTCAACCCCAACCTGTTGATGATCTTCTTGGCCTCGTAGAAGGTTGTGGGAATCTCGGCGTCGGGGAATGCATCTTGTAATAAGTCGAGCAACATCGACATTCCCTTATTCGTTATCCCACACAAGCACTTGATATGATACAATTTGATCAAGAAAGATAATTTAGAATATTTGCGACAACCTTGATATAAAGGACGATCTGCCTCATCCATCAAGCTGAAAAAATCCCGAGCTGCTTCATTCCCCATAAAAGCCGGCTCAGAGCCGTGCACTTCTTCGTTGAAGTTGTCGCCTTGAAATCCAAACGCATCACGCACAGCATCATTCACAGGATCATCTTCATCTACTTGAATGCCTACTTGAGAACTTCGAGGAAGAGCCTCGTCATATCTAACGCCGGCTTTCTCACCGTAAACTGCCCAGAACGTATAGTCCTCAGGGAAAGGCTTCACAAGCAAATGTTCCTTCACAACATTTCGTGGATGCCACTTCTTGAACTTGCATTTCCGACACGGACAGACGATCTTGCCGTTACAGCTGGCGTGAGTGAATGCGAAATCTAAGAAACTGTTTAATCCGTACAAATATTCAGGAGAATTGCGCGGCAACCTTATCCATGATTTATCCATAGCTATAAGTGAGAGAGAAGAAAGTATAGAGAAGAAGATGAGTGAGAAGATAATTACGAATGCCTAGAACCTTATATTCTGAAAATCCAACGTTTATCATTTTGTAGCGGTTATTCAACCGCTACACCAACCGCTACAGAAATTCCAACGTTTATAATTTTGTAGCGGTTACATATATAAAACCGCTACTAATATTCAAGCCGTTAATTGGTGGGAAATTCAAAATGTACTTGTTGAGTATTAGTAGCGGTTATATATATAAAACCGCTACTAATGTTCAACAATTAGTAGCGGTTATTTATATTAAACCGCTACTAATATTAAAGCCGTTGGACATTAAATATAAAAATAATTTTCTAATTTGTAGCGGTTATACATAAGGTAACCGCTACAAATGTGCACAAAGGCGGCAAATTTCAAAATTCAAATGATTTGAGTGTTTGTAGCGGTTCTTAGTGTAAAACCGCTACAAACATATATATTTGTAGCGGTTTATGAAGAAAAACCGCTACAAATATATAAGTAAATTTGTAGCGGTTATGTGTTAAAAACCGCTACAAATATACATTTATAAATTATTTATAAATGTATATATAATTTATTTTTTTTAAAATATATTAAAAAAAAATAAATTATATATATATTTAATTTATAAAATTATTATATATTTGTAGCGGTTATGTACTAATAACCGCTACAAATATATACATTTGTAGCGGTTTTAACCAAAAACCGCTACAAATATATACATTTGTAGCGGTTTTAACCTAAAACCGCTACAAATATATATATATAATTTTTTTTTAAATTTAGATTTAAATCGTTTATAAATTATTTCAATGCGATATAATAATATAAATATAATTATATAAAACACAATAAGAAAATTCTGAAATAAAATCTCATAAATATTTACAAATGTTTAAAAGAAAAGAAAATGTCCTAAACTAAGAAGCTGGGGGCTGATCCTCTGGTTCTCCCTCAGGTGGGGCTCCCTCAGATGCCGCTGGATCGGGCCGCTGCGTAGACTGAACCGCACCATCCTCATCAGCAGGAGGAGGAGCTGTAGGAGGAGGAGTAGTGCCCGGGACGACGTAGTGAGGGACAGGGGGGACCGCTGGATGCTGCTCGTCCGGGAACAGCCGACCCCATGCTCCCTCGAGCATAGTGTTCGCGATCTCATGCCACTGCGTCTGCTGCGCGTATATAGCGTCTGCGTGGATCTGCAGCTGCTGCTGCTGCTGCACCTGCATCTGCTGCATCTGCTGCGCCATCTGCTGCTGCAAATCTGACCGCAGCTGGTCAATCGACTCGTCCCTCCGACGTCTGACCCCTCTAGAGCTGCCAGCCTCAGAGGCGGCGCTCCTGCCGTAGATCATGCTGGGTCTGGCGCCTATCCCCATCCCCCGCACTCGTCCGGGGTGCTCAGGCTGAGCCATACCCGCCTTCAGAGGAGCCGTCGGGTCCACTGACCCCTGTGACTCCTCAGGCTGGGTCTGTCGCAGCTCAGCCTGCGACTGCTGCATCCGCTCTTGCCATTTTATGAAACAATTAATAATTACAATTTTTCATTATTAACTTGGTTTTATAAAAAATATAAAATTAAATTAACTTACAATTGCCGCCTCTGCCTGCTGAGAGGTCGCAGTCCCGTCACGGTGTCTGTGTGTGATGGCGTACAGCTCCGCATAGTCTGTCTGACGGTTCTCCTGCTGTGCCTTCGTCTCCTGAAACAATTACAAAACAATAATTAGTGTTATGAATTAATCTGCTAAAAGTAAGTGAAGCACTTGAAAAGTTACCAGCTCGCTGTAGGTCACAGCAAAGGTCTTCGATCCTGCTGTGTGGTGGATCGTCTGCTGCGCCCGAATCGCGGCGTTCCTCCGAGCAAGCTCCTGGAAAAAAAAATTAAATGTATTATAATTTAAAATTAAATACAAAATAAATTGATATTATAATTTAATATTTAACAATTACAAAATTATATATCAAAAATCTAATAAATACATTACCTGCGCCTCAGAGCTCCTCCTGAACTGGACGAAACGCGCCCAGTCGTTCGGCGGCACGCCGTCCGGTACGCTCTCCTGCAGCTGCTCCAGAGGCATCGTCCCGTCCCCATCCACACTGTGGAAGAGACGGTTCCTCCTGTTCCTCCAGGCGTCGCCCATCTTCACGAGGGCGTACCTCTTCCGGTTGGCCCGGACGGCAAACCGCAGCTGAAAAAAATACATTTAAATATCAATAATACTAAAAATCATAATTTAAAAAATATAATTAAATAGAATTAATTAAAAAAATATTAATTGAATAGTTTTAATTACCTGAATCACCTCCTCCCAAGCCTGGTCCTTCGGCCCCCTCGGAAGGTGCCTCCACGTCGGGAAGTGAAGGGGGAACCGCATCCAATTCGATCCCAGATCGCTCAGGAAGCGGTTGAGCAGGTGACCCCCATTGTGGATCGGCTGGTCAGTGCCCTCGTTCCACGGCACTACAACTCGCAGGGACCGGTCCATGCTGTTCAGACCGGCCACATCCAGCCTCCTCGTCGACACGTTCCCCTGCTCATCTGCACAGTTGACCGCACGTTAGATAAATTATAATTCAAAGTTAAAAAGTTAAAAAATTAAAAAATTAAATAATTTACCTTCGACCTGCACCTCAAACCCAGTGGACCGCGAAGACGACCCTCGTGGGTTGTTCTGCTCCCGAGCCTCTTCCTCATCGAGGAACTGCTCCATCTCCCTGAACCCACTAATCGGGATCTCGAACTCCTCCTCGTTGAGGAAGTCCTCAACGCTAATCTCTGGCACCTCCACCTCAGGCACCTCAGCTGCGGTCGTCGCCTGTGGGATCGTCTGCGGTTCCTGTGGAGGGATGGGCTGAGATGCCTCGGTAGCCCTGCCTGCGCGCTGCCCCCTCCCTCTGCCCCCTGCTCGGCTGCCGCCACCCCGTAAAGTCGGTCTGGGGACCTCAGGGGCCTTCCCCTTATCCTGTCCTGAAGCCATCTCAACTGTAAAAATTAAAAAAAAAAATTAGTCCATTATTATACAAAAATATAATAAAAATACAAATATAAATAAAAATATGTGTTATATACGTACCTCAAGTGTAAATACTGCGGAATACTGACCAAAAACTTCTATAAAGACGTCTGAACGCTCAAATCTCGAAGAAATCACTCAGAGAAACCTCAGGAAACAAAATGAGCAAACGGAGAAATGAAGGAGGTGGGGGGCTTAAATAGGCCAGATATTAGTAGCGGTTATTTAAAATAACCGCTACTCTAACCCTACAAATAATTAAATTTGTAGCGGTTCTACAATAACCGCTACAAATCTTCACAACGTTTGAAATTCAGTAGCGGTTATTGCCCAGAACCGCTACAAATTTGGAGTCTCTTGAAATTCTGTAGCGGTTTTCAGTAAAAACCGCTACAAAATTCTGACCTTTGGTATTTTGTAGCGGTTTATGTGCATTAACCGCTACAAAATAACCGCTACAAGTTTTGGCGGGAATTTCGCGCCAAATTTGTAGCGGTTTTTTGTAGGAAACCGCTACAAAATATCTTGCCGCTACAAATTTGTAGCGGTTTAGGTAAAAACCGCTACAAATTCTATAATTTGTAGCGGTTTAATATAACCGCTATAAATGCACCGCTACAAAATACCTTTTTTTTTTGTAGTGTTAGTATGTGAGAAAAGTTTTACATCAACTTACGTAAATAAATGATTTTTATCCCTCCAATCGTTATCTCAAACAAATATAAAAAATTTGGAGATCAACAATGATACATTACACCAGCCGAGACGACTATTATGAAGGAAAAAAAGAAGCTTAAACTCCAAAGTGATGGCTATTTTAAAATGGAGAGAGTATACTGATTGAGCAACATCATATTGCCATGTGATTGAAGCATTACAAGGTGTGAGCTTTGGTCTATGTATTATGCATATTGGTCCGGTTCAGTGCCAAATTGCTGAAAATCAACAAACCGAACAACACTCATTTTCCTGGACCGAAACGAATTGAATCATAACTATGCCAAATTAGAATGATTTGATTTAGTTTCACATGACAACTAATAGACTCTGTTAAGAGATCCTGGCACTTGAAAGAGGGTAAATTGTGTGTTTTAA
The DNA here is from genome assembly GCA_963242795.1 of Inga leiocalycina. Taxonomy (NCBI): domain Eukaryota; kingdom Viridiplantae; phylum Streptophyta; class Magnoliopsida; order Fabales; family Fabaceae; genus Inga; species Inga leiocalycina. The sequence goes on from OY725330.1 coordinate 17,958,241, forward strand.
AATTTTTAAAATCTTTTGCAGAAATTTTATTAAATGAAATAGTGCAAAAATGTTTAAACAAAACAATTTTAAGCAACAACGTTTTGAAAATAATACAGCAGAAAAAGAAAAAGAAAAAGCAAATACACATGATTTTTTCACTTAAGTTCATTTAAGAAAAAACTACTTGAGATTTTTCAACTAACTTAACAAGATTGAACTAGCATTAATGATAACCCACAATACAAATATTGTATTGAAATCCAACCTGATCTAGACAGACAAACCAGTGAACAAATGAACCATTCCTTTGTCCAGTCTAACTAAGGGTTTTGGATGAGGTCAACCAGATTGGATTTTATTTTATCTTTCTTTTCTTATTGAGCTTGAAATGGCATCATTTAAGTTTTAAAAAATAGCAGTTAATCATATTGATGCTTTAGTAACTCTGTTTTGTTGAATCATATGTAGTTTATACATAGATATTCTACTTACCCATGGATTAATATTTTTTATTACATATTATTTTGATTTTGATCGGATTCTGAGTTGACCTTGACTTGAATAGCTAAACTTTAAACCAACACTGTACCGAACAATTTATTTACCGCTTGATTTTCAGTACCTCGTACAAATGCAAATACAAACTTTCTTAGTCATAAATCAGTTCTCAAGCTCTATAAGGAAATTTCATTCAATTAAAATATGAGGTACATCTGGTTCCTGCTTGTACACGAAAGGAACATCCTCTTTTGAAAACCACAACCGTTCATATCAATATTATCAGGCGTAACACCTAATTACCAATCATTTTCCACTTTTTGACTACACATTTAATAACTAATAATGTATCTCTTTGATATTTGAAATTAAGGCCCTTCAAGAATTCATCACCGATTCATCTTCAGATTGCACATCGTACCCTTCATCATGAACATTCTCAACTGGTTTAAAAGCTTCGAAAAGAGGTTTTTTTTTTCTTTTTCTTTTTAATCGAGTTCCATTTGGTGCTTGTAAAGAAACCTGGAACAACAAATTAGGTTAAAGAGACCAATAAGACACCATCATAAGTATAGGGGAAAAGAATCAAAACACACAACTACATATATAAATGCATTACCAGCTTTTGTATATTTTCATCCAATATTTCTTAACATACTATAAATAAACTGATGCATTCAGTGACTCAGTGGGGCAATAATGATGAGGCAGAGAGAAGTCTCCGGCGTCTTGCCTCTTTTATGTTAATGCCTCCGATAAGAATGCTGTTGCACTGTGGAGTGGGCATGTGAGGACGCGAGAAAGAAGAAATGAATACGGCTATATGGCAGAGAGAGTTTATACAGTGTATCCGGAAGCTGGCGTATTATTAGAGTCAGGCCCCCTATTTGCTTTTTTTTCTTAAAAAAAGAAACAATTATTTCTCATACTGAACACTGAGCCAGTAAACGTCGTACCTTCCTGCCATCATTGGCATCACGTGATCTCCAGCTATGGAGTAAAGTATTGCCCTATTTTAAAAAAAATTTAGAATGCTTAATATATACCAGTGTTGTAAATAATTTAAAATATTATATTTAAAATTTTCTACTAAAATAATATTTATGATATTATGATATTATTTATTATTTTATTTTATTTAAAAATAAATTATATATTATTAATATTATATGTATCATTTTATATTAAAAATAATATTTATAATATTAAATTATTTTTTATTAAGTAATTTTAATTAAAAAATTGGTTTGTTAAATATATAAATACTTTTTTACATTTTTATTTAATTTATCATTGTTTTTAATATTATTATATATAATTAATAATTAATTATCATATATATATATATATAACTGATTAATTAATTAATTATGTGTGTATATGATAATATTATATATATAACAATATGTAATAATTTAATACAGGTTCATTTTAGCGTAACTGGCAAAAACATGTGTGTGAAGGCATCAGCACCATGAGCTCAAAGTTTCGAATTGAAGGAGAAGCACTTTCCGGAATTATGTGACTCGGAATTATGTGACTCCAACACGTGGCAGCATATGGAGATGACACATAGTAGCAAGTGGAGGAGAGAGACACATGGAATTTGTAATTTTTTTTAAAAAAATTGCAACTTTATTTTTAATTTAAAAAAAATTGATACTTTTAGTGGCGACATAAGTCACCGCTGAAAGTCACTTTTAATGGCAACAAAAGTCAACACTGAAAGTATACTTTCAGCAGCGACAATTTAACTTTCGGTAACAGTCACAACAGCAGCGACTTTTTTGTTGCCGCTGAAGGTACTTTTAGCCAAATACACTGTCGGAAGTCTTTTTTTTTTTTTTTGTAGTGGACAGAGTTGTTTCAGTGTTGACACTACTGGTGCCCATGTGCATTGTGTTTTTAAAAAAATAGTGATCTTCATACGACTGGATGGAAATTGGCAAAAGAGAGAAGTCAGGCCTAAATTAGTTACATTCATATGACTGGCTGGCAAAAAAAAAAAATATTTACATTGTATTTATTTAGAATAGCGATTATAATCTTCAAAAACAATTTTTCAATTATGGTTTACAGTATATGAGATAAGTATGTGAGAGGAGTTTTATCTTAATTTACATGAAAAAAAATTATAAGCTCTTTATAAGCCATCCCAAACAAGCTTGAGTCATTAGTTAGCAAATATTTTATGATGATGGATATTCTGTAAAATGCTTTAAGATGTTGGATGTACCAAAAAATACTTTAAGATGTTGGATGCACCAAAAAATACTTAAGGACATTGAACACACCTGAAAAAATATTTCAAAATATTGAATGGACTTTAACCTTAATTTTTTTTTGTTTACCGTGAGTGCTTCAGGAGACAGGATGCATGTTGAATGCACATGAACCTAATTCTTAGCCCTCCCCATCTCTGGCCCACTCCGTGACAACCTTTACCAACAACCCAGCTTCTTCAACCTTCAGTTTAAGATCCTCATGAGGGGTCTCCCATGTATGTCTCCCATGAGTGCTTTCTTAAATAAAACAAATAGAAAAAGATAGGAGCATGATGAAAAACGTGAGTTGGAATATAGATCAAATTATACCACTTTAAATTAAATAATACGTTTGGTATAAAAATAGGCCGAAATATCCATGCCCCTCTGCACTTTAAGTGAATTTACATAACCCCTCATTTTTTAAAAATTTTAAATCCCACACCTTGATCATTCGTGTTTTGACCCTGAGCCCCTTATCTTTAAAATACTCATTAAATCTGATGAAATGTATACTTTGCATATGACATGTAATTTTCAATTTATTTACTTTGGCTTAAAATTTGTAATTACACTTAAAGGCAATTTGATCATTCAATAGATAATAATCCCTAGTATCAAGAGATTCGTGCCATCCTCTTGCTTATCAGTACCTCGTACAAATGCAAATACAAACTTTCTTAGTCATAAATCAGTTCTCAAGCGCTATAAGGAAATTTCATTCAATAACAATATGAGGTACATCTGGTTCCTGCTTGTACACGACAGAAACATCCTCTTTTGAAAAGCACAACCCTTCATATCAATATTATCAGGCGTAACACCTAATTACCAATCATTTTCCACTTTTTGACTACAAATTTAATAACCAATAATCTATCTCTTAGATATTTGAAATTAAGGATCTTCAAGAATTCATCCAAGTCTTCACCGATTCATCTTCAGATTGCACATCGTACCCTTCATCATGAACATTCTCAACTGGTTTAAACGCATCGAAAAGAGTTTTTCCTCTTCTTTTTTTTCTTAATCGAGCTCCATTTGGTGCTTGTAAAGAAACATGGAACAACAAATTAGGTTAAAGAGACCAATAAGACACCATCATAAGTATAGGGGAAAAGAATCAAAACACACAACTACATATATAAATGCATTACCAGCTTTTGTATATTTTCATCCAATTTCTTAACATACTATAAATAAACTGATGCATTCAGTGACTCAGTGGAGCAATAATGATGAGGCAGAGAGAAGTTTCCGTCGTCTTTCCTCTTTTATGTTAATGCCTCTAATAAGAATGCTGTTGCACTATGGAGTGGGCATGTGAGGACGCGAGAAAGAAGAAATGAATGCGGCTATATGGCAGAGAGAGTTTATACAGTATATCCGGAAGCTGGCATATTATTAGAGTTAGGCCCTCTTTTTGCTGTTTTTTTTTTCTTAAATATTACTTCCTCTGGTCCTAATTATAGGACATATTTAATTAACTTTGAAGAAATTAAGGATAACAGTTAAATTAGTTATCCATATTTATTTTTCAAATATACCCTTACCTAAAATTTAAAATAACATCGCATTTTTTAGTTGGTCGAAATAGCATTCTGGACATTGCTTCTCTATTTTTTCTCGTACATTGCTTCTCTGGTTTTTCTCGTGCGTCTCCGACTTCACAAACTAATTCTTCGAGCTCTCCGGCGTCGGCGACCTCCCTCAACAACTTCCGATCCACTCTTGGAGGTTGGAAGTCAGAATCTCAAAATGTATGTTTCTAATTTTGAGTTCCGATTTCATATACTCCATGTGTTGCTTCTCTGGATTTTAGCCTCAGATCTCCATTGATTTCTTCAACGTCCGATTGACTTCTCCGGGCGCTCACACAATCTCATGTCGTCAGTCTCCCTCGTCAAATTCTGGTCTACTCTTGGAGGTTGGAAGTGTGCGTAAGCCTCAGAATCTCGATATGTATGTTTCTTACTCTATTCGTCAAAGTTGCTTCGCTGGATTTTAGTCTTAGATCTCCCTCGATTTCAGTTTGCTTGCCACAATTCTTCAATGTTGTTTCTCTGGACTTCAGATTTTGCTTGCTATGGATCCCTAAATTGGCTGCTGGTGATGGATTTTAATAGTGAAGAAATTGGTGCAGGTGATGGCGTTAAAGCTTGTTGTTATTGTAGTCAAACAGCACATTTAATGGCTTCGTTAATAATTTTGTTTCCTTATCAGTTTCAGGTGGGTTTCTCTTTGACCTGAACAACCCACCCAGTCACTTTCAGGAAATTTCAGAAAATGAACATGATAGTATTGAACAACAAATTGATGAGGAACTCATTCATGCAGCTAAAACTAACGGTAATTTTCAAACACCAAGCTAGTTTGGATTTCAAACAGTAATTTTCTTTGCCTAAATGGTGAGATGAAACTTTGAGGAAAATGATGAAAGTCGCAGTGAATATTTATGCTAACTACTTCTTCTAAAACTTTCATTTTCAGTAAATGACACTATTTATATTTAAGTTATTTGTATTGTATATATACACTTAGCATTGTCAGGTTTTGCAAATCAATCATAAATATGAGTAGTGATTTAGGATATGTGGTGGCTATACATTCATTGAATCTGATCTGAAGCAATTGATAAGATGATCACTTGTTAGCTCAGTCACTTCACTTGCATGACAGTATGTAATCTACTTTGGGAATTTTGACTGGTAGCTGTAAGTGGGTATTGATGCAGCCTCAATATAGGCTTATGGTTTTTCTAGGTTACAATTAAGTGTCAAACACGTTTCAAACTCTTTCATTACCTACACTTTTTAAGTAATAACCCCTCTTATAAGTAAGCAATATTCTCACACACACACATGCACACACAAATTTACCCACCCTCGTGCATGTTGAGTTGAGAAATTGGTCTTATCCAACCAAGTCTTTCTTTTGTTTTGAATAATTCATGTGTGGGTCATCATGGTCTGAAGGAGCAGGTTTGGCATAAATTTTTTTTTAACCTTCTCCTTGTTAGGTAGCAGTAAAGTTTGAAAAGCAAGGGCTAAAGCTGATTCACTTGAGCAAATAACTTTCCATCCAGAAACAATGGACAAAGGAATAAAGATTGTGTTGTTGACACCTATATGATTATACAAATGAATGAAATGAACAGAATCAAGAGATCTGATTCTGTCATCATTCTTAAAGTCTGAAACAGGCAGTACATATTTGTTTATAGAGTTTATGGGCAGCCCTATAGGAAAAAGGAAAAGACAAGGAAATAAATGCATAATATAAGACCTAAATCATGGACTGATTCACACCCTCCAGGAAAGGAAAAAATCTTTGAACTTAAGACCTAATTAAGGTCTAGTTTTCTTCGTTATATTCTTCATTAATGGAAGACAGAGTTCCATGTTTGGGGTTTGAGACAGCACTACAAAAAAAATCACTTTCAGGGGCGACATTTGGCGGCGACTTTTAATGTCATCACTGAAAGTGAAACTTTCAGCGACGACTTTTAATGTCGCCGCTAAAGGTGTCACTTTCAGCGGCGACATTGTTTTGTCGCCGCCGAAAGTGTGTTTCAGCGGTGACTTTAGTGTCGCTGCTAAAAGTGTTGTTTGAAATAAAATTTTTTTTTTAAAACACTTTCAGCGGCGACTATTAAAAGTCGCCGCCGAAAGTGAGTTTCAGTGGCGACTTTAGTGTCGCCGCCGAAAGTGAGTTTCAGCGGCGACTTTAGTGTTGCCGTTGAAAGTGTTGTTTGAAATTTTTAAAAAAACAATTTAAAACACTTTCAGTGGCGACTATTGAAAGTCGCTGCTGAAAGTGAGTTTCAGCGGCGACACTGAAAGTTTTTTTTGAAAATTTAAAAATTTTTTTTTTTTTAAAACACTTTCAGCGGCGACTATTAAAAGTCGCCGCTGAAAGTGAGTTTCAGCGGCGACTTTAATGTCGCCGCTAAAAGTCTTTTTCATATTTTTTTTATTAATATTTTTTAAAAATAATATTTATAAAATTAAAATAATATTTATAAAATTTAAATATTAATTATTAAATAATTATATTTAACCTTAATTATTAAAATTATATTATTATTTATTAATATTATATTTATAATTTTTTATTAAAAATAATATTTATAATATTAAATTATTATTTATTAAGTAATTTTAATTAAAAAAATTTTAAATTTAAATATATCAATATTTTTTTCGTTTTTATTTAATTTTTCATTACTTTTAATAATATTATATTTAATTAATAATTAATTATATGTATATAATTAATTAATTATATGTATGTATGTTTATATATATGATAATATTATATATATAATAATATGTAATAATATGACATAGGTTCATTTCGGCACAACTGGTAGAGACTCGCGCGCTAAAGCATCAGCTCTCTGAGGTCGCGGGTGCGAACTGGAGGAGAGTCATATGGAGGAATTATGAGGAGGTGACACATGGCAGCATGGGGAAGCGACACGTGGTAGTACGGGGAGGAGACACGTGGCAATTGCAAATTAATTTTTTTAAAAAAAAATTCAAATTTTTTAATAAAAAATTTAATTTTTTGAATTTTTTTTAAAAAAAATTAACACTTTCAGCGGCGACAAAATTCGCCGCTGAAAGTCACCAAGTCGCCGCTGAAAATATACCTTCAGCGGCAACACAAATGTCGCCGCTGAAAGTCACCTTTGTCGCCGCTAAAAGTGTACTTTTAGCTTTGTCGCCGCTAAAACTTTCAGTGACAGTCGCATAGACGGCGACTTTTTGTCGCCGTTGAAAGTCTTTTAGCGGCCACAAAAGTCGCCGCTGAAAGTCTTTTTTTTGTAGTGCAGCCCTTGTTGGTCCCCTTTTTATTTTTTTGCCTTTGAACATAGATGACAAAACCAAAAGCAATTGGATTTCTTTCTTTCTTCTTCTTCCTTTTTTTCTATCTTCTACATAATCAAAATCTTCTTCAGAATAGTACTTGCAATTTCATTGTTTCATTCAATTAGATCATGGCTTTTTGGTCAGAATGTCTAAGGATTTATCTAAGAAGTTCTTTTTTTTTTGCTGTTCTTTACTCTAGTTCAGCTGCAGACACATGATCCACTCTATCTCCATTTTATTTTTATTTGTTCATTCTACCCTTTCATTTTTTTGGGTTCTGCTCTGTTTAAGCATCTAGATCATGGCTTGCCATTGTTATATTTTAAAATTCAGGTGACCACCGTAAGTTTTTGAGTAATGAAGACTGTAAAGCCATCTCCTATCTCTTATTGTTGAATAGTCAAGGTGGGAGACTACGTAGAGGGGCTACAAGAAAGGTTGCATCACTGTATTCAGTATCCAATAGTGTCATTCATCGTATTTGGAAAAAAAACAAAGCTTGGGAATGGAGTGTGGCATAAAAAAACAAAAAAATGTGGTCGCAAGAAGGTTGAACTTGACCTTGATCAGTTTCTTCAAGTCCCTTTGGCTAGGAGGACCACCTTGAGAGATTTATCCTTTGCATTGAACATAAATAAAACCTCACTAATTAGGCTTAAAAAGGAGGGAGCTATCGAGCATCACACTAATCCTATTAAACCATTTTTGAAGGAAGAGAATATGATTGCTCGATTACAATTTTGCTTGACCATGATTGAAAATGGTTCAATGATAGGAGATCTAACCTTCAAAAGTATGCATAACATAGTTCATTTATACGAGAAGTGGTTTTATATGACCAAAACGAATGCAAACTATTATCTGTTACCAAGAGAGGAAGAGCCACTACGTACTACGAAGAACAAGAATTTTATTGGAAAGGTGATGTTCTTGGTTGCTGTTGCTCGTCCTAGGTTTGATTTAGATGGTAATGAAACTTTCTCTGGGAAAATTGGAGTCTTTCCTCTAGTTACACAAGAGCCAGCAAAGAGAAACAGTGTTAATAGACCTGCAGGTACACTTGTGACGAAGCCTATAGTTTCAGTTACGAAAGAAGTTAGTAGACGGTTTCTTGTTGAACATGTTGTTCCTGCTATAAAAGAAAAGTGGCCAAGAAATTCAATAGAAGAACCAATATATATTTTGCAAGACAATGCTAGATGTCACATTGATCCAAATGATAGTGAATTTTGTCGAGTTGCCACAGAAGATGGGTTTGACATCCGCTTGATGAATCAACCTCCAAATTCTCCGGACTTGAATATCCTTGATCTTGGATTTTTCAATGGAATACAATCTTTACAATACAAGGAAGTGCTAAAGACAACTGATGATTTAATTGCAGTGGTGGTTAAATCATTTGAATCATTTTCATCTGTTAAGTCTAATAAAATATTCTTGACACTTCAATGTTGCATGCTAGAGATCTTGAAGAAGAGGGGTTCTAATAAATATGATCTTCCACATATAAGAAAAGAAGTCATGGAAAAAAGAGGCTCACTGCCCAATCAAATCAAGTGTGATCCAAATTTAGTGGAAGAAGTGATAGAGTATTTGAGGTAATTTTTCCTTTCTCGAGGTGTTTTTTTTATTAATATGTGTGTGATACTTCAATTTTGGGAGTTGGGATGGATAATTCATTTTGTGACTTTTTGTATTCTGATGATACAGCACACATTCAAGAAGGGGATGATGTCACTGCATGATCTGTTGGTGAAGCCATTCTCTCCTTCATTCCACCTCTGGAGTACGAGTAGTTTGTAACATCATCATGTTCTTTTAAGACCCTCGAAAGTGAGTACAAATTTAGAGGATTTAAGATCCTCTGGATCGAGTATTTCTGTAATGCATTAACTTGGGAATGAGAATGTAAATGTGATTCACCTCATTTCTTTTTTACCATGGTGGAATGATTCCTCCAAATGTGGAATAAAAGGTCTTTCAATTAAGTCAAAGATGGATGACACTACTTTTTTGAGGCACAATTTTAGATGTATTCTTTGTTGATGTAGCTACATGTTCAAGATTGATCAGTAAGTGTATATAAGATCTAGGAAAGTTTATGATTGTTCAGGTGTTTATGAGAAGCTCCTATGTACTCCATAAAGACACTTTTTAGTCTTTAATGGGATGAAATCCAGCCTATTGTAGTGATAGTATTCATTTTTTTTATGTACACATTTGCAAATTCAACATAATCACCTTTTATGTGTCTGATGCTAGTTTATTTATTTATTTATTGCAAAAATGAATTTTTTTATAGATTTAAAATGATTTTTTACTATCATGAAATGCTAGTTTGGAGATTTAAAATGAATTTAAAATGTATAAAAATATTTTTTTTATATTTTTTCCATGGATTTTTTCAACAAAATTTTTTTAAAGAAATATTTAAATTATTTCATTTAAAAATAAAAAAAGAAAGTAGAATCTCTCACTTGATAGAATATAAGCGTGTTATTAAATTAATTATTATGAAGGAAGTATTAGTAGGGGTGATTTAGGAAAAATATGACAAAAATTGCTCAAAATTATTTTATTAAAAAAAATAAAAAAACAGTAAAATTGAGATGTATGTGGCATTAATGAGTTGCAAGCATTACTCACTTTATAGAATACATAGGTGTATTATTAAATTATTATTGAGAAAGCATAATAGGGGTAGTTTGGGAATAAATTAACAAAAATTAGAACCTTGTCCTATAATTAGGACCAAGATCAACTCCCAAATGTTGTCATATAATTAGGACCGGAGGGAGTATTTCTCATACTAAACACTGAGGGGAGCAGATTCTCTCATTGGCTTTTTTCTCCTCATCCCTCAGATTCTCCACATCTCACCCACCCAATTCATCTGATAGCTCACAAAATGACACGTCATTAAGGATTTAAAATTACATATTCTTCATCGACCCTATCGCCTCCTCTCATCACTTTTCCTCACAATATCAAACCAAAGGGAGTTGATCTTCTCAGCCTCCCTGCATCACTTTTCAGTTAGAGTACCAATCCTTTCAGCCTCGTTAACAGGAAGCTTCTACTGATGATGATGAATCCTACCTTACAAAACAAAAGAAAATTCCTTGCATTTAAAAATTTAAAGAAGTTAAGAGAAAAAAATCCCACCCCTCTGGGAAAACTAAATTTTAAGAAGGAAACTAGATGACCATCCCACTTTCATATGCCGAAGAAATCAACAGGTGGAGAGTCATATTGCAGAAAATTTCAATCTCATGTAGCCTACAGTAACCAATCTTGTTCTTAATTGACTTCAATAGATAATGGTCCCTCACTGGATTCTCGTGTAACGCCCCAAATTTTTATTAAGGGCTAATGATAATTATTGAGAATGATTTGTGAATTAAAGATAATTTGAGACATGAATTAGTTATTGGAAATGCCCAACGCCCTTTATTTTAGTATAATTATGTGACAAAGTAATTTAAGGGCTAAAATTAGACGGAATGGCGCATGGTGGAGAGGGAAAAAAATTAAAATTGGTGTTTTGTGGCAATTTAAGTTAATGTGTCAAAATTAGTGGGAAAAATTGGAAAGAATGGAAATTATCGGTTAATTAGTCAGTGATTAATGAAGAAATTAATTACTAACTAAGAAAAAATAATATGTGTGACTAAATGACTAATGGAGTAGTTAGAGTAACTAATTAATTACTTACTTTATAAGAGCCAATGGAAATGGGATAAGTGGCAAGTTAAGAGGATAAGAGTAGCTGGAAGAAAAGTCATATGGGCATTGTTTAAGCATTTTCCTCTCTCTTCCCTCCCCCATTTTTGGCTGCAGCAAGTATGGGCATGGGAGTGTGGTGATTTCACCTTCACCATCACTCTTCATCTCTTCTCTCTCTCTCTCTCTTGCGTGCAGCCATGGAAGCCAAAGAAGGAAAGAAAATCTTGTGAAAAAGGTGAGTTTTTGACCCTCAAGATGACCTCATATGCCAAAACTCTCTTCTTCAATATTGTTCCTTGGGTTGAGGGCTTCATTTTCATGGTTTTATATTTTCCATTGGAGGTGTTTTGAGCACTCAAGAAAATCTAGAGTTTGGAGAAGCAAGGAACTCTTTTGAGAAAGTTAAAGAGGTGAGTGAGTTGAACCTTTTTATATAGGTTTTGTGGCCATTTGGTTAAGTTTTGGAATTTTTGAATATTGACCTATTTTCAAAAATTAGGGTCTTGGTGTGTTTGAGTTGTTGTGGTCATGGATATGATGCTTTGAGATGTATTTTGGATAGATAGAATTGAATTGAAGCTTCATGTCAAGTTTCGCAATTTTGGATTTTGTTTTGAATATATGCCAAAAACAAAACATATAGATGGAGTGGGAATTTGGCTGTTTTGATGTTTCTATTGGTTTCCTTGTGAAAAATTGTGTGGGAATTGTGTTAGATATGGGTTTTGGACAATTGAAAACTTAAGTTTAAAAGTTGCAAGAATTGGTTAGTGAAAATCCTGTGCTAGTAGTTGTCTTATATGGACATTTTGAATAGGTAAATGGTGGATAAAAATTCTGAAATTTTTCAGTCTAATAGTAGACATGACAAGCTTTAATTTTATAAATTATGGAGGTAATTTCAATGTGTATTATGGGAGATATGAATTTCCAAAGTTTGGTGTCGAAACTGGACTTAATTCTGAAACATTATGAACATTTGTGGAATTCTGGAATTTTGTGGTTATAGAAGTCAATGATTCATATTTTTTCTGTAAAGAGGACTTAAAAATATTTAAATAGGACTTGGGATCACCTCATTTTGATTTTTTTAGAATTAGTTATGATTTTTGGAATTTAAAAAATACAAAAGTCTAATTTTTCTAATTTTTGCCTAAACTTTCGGCTAGCACTGTTCTGAAGGGTAGGAGCTGGATTTTCATAAAATAGATGGTTCCAATGGATTTATTGGGCAAAAATAGGTGAAGTTACAATTGGTCACTTTTTCTGAAAAGGCCAAAATATCGAAATTACAAAACGCCCCTAAAATGCCTAAATCGGGGGGCTGTCAGGAGCAATTTCATAATTTGACATTGAATTTGGTAATCTTTACCCCAAAAATGGATTCCTTAGGCGAAAATATGTCAGAATAGCCTTAGTCAAAATTTTGAGAAAACGTGCCATCAGGCTGGTAAGGCGAGACCGGGCAGGGTCCCGGGGGCCTTTTGGTAAATTTTCACCATAGACTAATATAATAACAAGAAAAACTATGGAAGAGTCTAAAATGATACTTAGATAGGTTATGATCTATTTCTTGTATATTTAATATTTTAGGACTGAATCAGAAGCCGGAAGCGGTACGTTTTACGAGGCATACAAAAAGGTGATCTTTGAGATAGTATTTCCCAACTCTTTAGGCAATTGTTTGGCATTCTAGTAGCCACCTAAGGGACTTTATTGATAACCAAATCTAATTGTTTTTGAAGTCATTTGAGTATTGGGATAAGTGATAACTAGTCGTCCTTAATTATGACTTTAGGATTTGATATTTACCTGGAGCATAGAAGGCTTGTGCCTGCTCAAGAATGGAAAGACCAATGTAATAACACTTTATCCTATATCATGTTTAATGCATTGCTTGTTTGTATTTATCATTGAATGAGCGAGGGGACGTGGTGGTTAGCCCAGCCTTGAATGATTGAGGGGACGTGGTAGTTAGTCTAACCTTGAATATTGTTATTGTTGCATTGTGATATATGATTACATGCTTTGTTTAATTATGCATTATATACGCAAACTGTTGCTACTGGGATTCTTTTAAATCTCACTCTTTGCAATTAAAAAATTTAGTCAGGGCAAGTGGATTGAAAGGCAAGCAAATGGAGAAGGACGACTAGGATTGCTGGTGATAGTCTTAGTTCTTTTGGTTTTGGTTATTATTTTTTACAACTGTATATATTAGTTTGACCATAGATTTGTAGTTATTGTGTAATTTCCGGTATGGGAAACTGAGCTTGGCAATGATGCCTTGTAAAACTCTTTGATTAATGATATTATCCCGGGAGAACGTCAGAAATTTTGCTAGTACTCTGATATTGTATATGTGACAAACTGAACAGGCCAATTGTTTTTATTTAAAAATGAATGGAGATCTCATAGTACAGGTTTTGTAAAAAGTTTTTAATTATCCTTGATCTCTTATTCAATTATAAATCATGTTTAAACACTAATTACGGCCTTGATGACGATGGGGGTTACATCTTGCAAGGCTTGGGTGTAGACCTATTAACTAGAAGCAACCTGGGTTTGTTGGGTTCAATAAAATTCCAGCAATCTAGGTTGTTTTCTCAACGACTTAGCATGTTGTTTGTCCCAATCCAAAATCATGGGGCCATGAGTGTAAGGTGTATTTGGATCATACTTCTCCCCCGCTGCCTCCTTCATTGACCATGAGCTTCAATATATCAAAGGTTCCATAGTTGTTGGATTCCAAAGAACCTTCTTCCTCTCGTTGAAGTCTTGCTTGAGGATGGGTACCGAACTTGCCTCCGCCAATGGTGCCATGTAGGACAACGACGGTGAGGAAGAGGTAGAGGAAGATAACCATGGCAGGAATATTTAGTTTAGACTATATTTAAAAAACACTTCTTGATGTGGCATGTTGTGAGTGCTTAGATGAATTGGACGGTTAGGATAGAGAGATTCTGAGAGATGAGGAGAAAGTAGCACCTGAGAAAAACTAGACCCAACACTGAGCCAGTAAACGTCGTACCTTACATAAGTAGTCCTAAATATAAGAAATAAATCCTTTTTTCTTAAAGATTTAAATTGATTTTTTCATTTTCACCTGAATTAAATATATGTCACTCATTATCTCTTTGTAATAAATTACTACTCATTATATTTATCATATACACTCTTTATAAATAAGGACATAATTAAAAATAAAAATGCATATCTTACTCGTTTATAGTGATGGGAAAACGGACCGGCCCGTGACGGGCTTGGGCCTAAACGGGAAGGCCCATTTTCAAATTTGTACCCTTTTAGATCGGCCCGGCCCGTTTAAGGCCGGCCCGCGGGCTTCAGGACCGTTTACGTTTTTTCCTTTTTTTTTGCCATTTCTTTTTTTTATTCTCATAAAGACTAAAATACCTAATTTAAAACATAAATATCTTCAACACTAATTTAAAACATAAATATTATCCAAGTTTAATAGAATACAAACACTAAAATTTAAGTCCAAACCATAATTAATGTTCATAACTAATTAAATAAGTTCACAGCCACAATCAAACAAGCCTACAAAGCTTCAAATGTCAGTAATAATATAACACTTGATTAGGATTTTGGCGTATACATGCAAAAAAAGAAAAAAGAAAATCAAAGAAGAGAAGCTTCAAATGAGGTTTGAGTAAGTATGAGAGTATTTCTGATATGAGGGTTAGGTTAGGTTAACTCTACCCTCTGACTAATGCTTGCTGCCCATTGCCTTATGCCCTTTTTAAAAAAAAAAAGTTAAACGGGCCTAAAAGGGTCGGCCCTTTTAGGTCCGCTTCCATTTTCAACCTCTAAATCATAGGCCCGACCCGACGGGCTCGGCCTGAATCCCGGCTCTACTCGTTTATTAATTTCAACTAACATTTTGATTGGTGTAATTTTAGTAGTTGTTATCATTTGGCATAATATTAAAAAAGGTATTTGTTGGCCCAATGGCTGCTTTACCTTTTAGGAACCAAAGTGATTTGGGGTCAAAGCCCACTTTCATTACCTTAACCCAAATAAGGGAAAAAAAAACTTGGCATCTAAAAATAGCCACCAGTATTGGAGCTCCAGTGACAAGCAATAGTGGCTTATTTGATCTTTTTGTTTGAATTGAGGGGCAATTTTTTAAAATCAATAACATTTTAAAATTCTTATTTATTTATGAGGGTATAGATATGGGATTTTGAATTTTAGGCTCACCTTTTTGGAACTTTAAATTTCAAATGGTATTTTAAAATGTTTTTTCTCTTATTCCTTTGCATAAAAATTTTTTTTCCGTGGCTAAATCCATGGCAAATTTTGCTACAGAAAAATTCCGTTAGAAATTATGTCAGAAACTTTTCCGACGGAAATCCGTCGGAATTTGCTACGGAAATTGTTTCCGTTATTAGAAATTTAATGTTTTTTTGTATTGTAGCCAAACAAAATATATGAAATACAAGTACTTATACCAAGATATGTTTCAATGATTCCTTAGTGAAGTTACAGTAGGCACTTGGAAACTTGGTTAAAATGAAATCATCACTTTGTTTGAAGACTTCCCTCAGATTCTCCCACATTTTTTTCATAAGGCCTTTGCTGTACTCAAAGAACAACTCAGAATATTCCTTAGATCCATCAAATCTTAAAATCAGATATCTGTCACAGAGAACTTCCATTATTTTAGCAGCTTGAGTTTGGGATTCTTTTGACACTCCAATGGAGTATCAACACTATAAATTTTGTCATCTTCCTCGCAATATCTATATCTTTCACAATAACCCACCTGCACAATCACAAAACCAAAATTAAAGGATAAACACTCATCACCTTGACTTTAACATCATACATAGTTTTTTATGTTACTGGTATACTCCTTTGGTCTTTAATGTAAGATCTATTTACTTGATTTGATTATATGAAGGAAATTAATTTATTTAGTTAACATGACATGTTTTTTCCAAGACTTTGTAATCATCTTCCTTAATTTCCCAATTTCTCACTTGATTATTGTTCAAGAACCATCAATAAGGGTATATTAGGAAAAGATTGATAAAGATATATATAGAGAGAGAGAGAGAGAGAGAAAATAGGCGATCCGGTGAAATTTCACTGATTAAATTTTCCATAGCAGCCAGAATAGTTAATATATGAAGGTTTCAAAGTTACCTCAAGCTCCCTCCGACTTTTCTCAAAATGGCTGAAAACACTAGCCTTAGAACACCTAAATTTGTGCTACCAACACCTTACAATACATGAAAGAGAAACTTAGGAATAAGATTATACGCGTTAGGTACGAATTCACCGAAGAAATCGACCTACCTCGTGAGATTTCTTCTCTTTCTCTCTCTAAAAGCTCTCAACTCTTTCTCTCTCTTGTTGCAGCACTAGGAATGGTTTTGGGGTTGATGGAGGAGGTGGATGATGATTTAATATGATATAATATTATTTTCTAATTATTTACTAAATTTCCAACAATTTCGGATTTTTACAAAATTTTGACAAATTGCTGTCCAAATTTTGAAAAATCATAACTAATTATAGAAAAATTGAAATGGGGTGATCCCAAAGCCAATGGAAAGCTATTTAAGTCCTCTTTACTGAAAAAATATGGATCAATGTAGTTTATAACCACAAAAATATAGAATTGCACAAAAGTCCATACTGCTTCAAAACAGATTCTAGTTTCAATTCCAAACTTTGGAAATTCATAACTCTTAGCTCACAAATCGAAATGACACAAATTATATGTCCATTTTGAAGCTTGGCATATGAGATTTAATACTGAAAATTTTCAGAATTTTTATACATCATTTGCCTATTCAAAAAGTTCATACAAACCGAGTGCCTTGTACAGAGTTTCAATTGACAGAATTTCCAACTTTTGCACAATTGTTCCCAATGGTTCCAATTTCACAACAAACACTCTCCCCACACAAATTTTCACAAGGAAGCCATTGGAATCACTAAAACAACCAAATTCTTATCACATCTACTTTTGAATTCATTAACCCTTAATCAAAATTTGGGATATTACATTTCCCCTCTGTACAATAAATTTCATCCCCGAAATTTATTACACCACTTGGGACTTTAGCGGTTGCAATATTGCTCCATTGCCACCCCATAACAGCAACAATGCCATAACTTAACACACAGATAAACACAACACAATTGCCAACCAAATGCAATTGCCACAATACGATTGCCGCAAAACACCATTATCGTAAACACAATTGCTGCCAGCGGTAATCGCCAATATGCACAATCGCGACAAAACATCATCACTGCACGTATACCCTCGTTGCAGCAGTACAATCGTCAGATGCAGTTGGGAGGCATATGCCACCACTTTGCTCAATCTAATAACTCCTTTTGGGAGTAACTCAAAGTACCATAGGTTCACTACACATAAACAACAGTACTCACGGCTGTATACATAACACGACAGCTTCCGCTATAATCGCAATAACGATAGCTTACGCTGTATTCACAATAACGACAACTTGCACTATATAACGACAAATTTTGCTATAATCACAATAACGACAGGTTGCACTGTATAACAACAGCTTTCACTGTATAACGATAGCGTTTACTATAATCACAATAACGACAGTTTTTGCTGTATGACCACAGCTTTCGCTATATTCACATGTACCTCAGCTTTCACTGTTTGCAAAGATACCTTAGCTTTCGTTGTTTGCAAAACTTCACAATCACCTACCAGTGACTCCACTAGTGGTAATCGAGACTTGTAGATATTAACCACATCGGGCCACTCTGGAATCTTAGTCTCTTCTATCCGAAGCACCCTACGGTAATGGTCTACTTAGAGTCTTAATCTCTTTTATCCAGTTGACCATCCGGAAGTCGTAATCTCCCAACACTACCCTCATCCTCTTTTACCACCGGGGATGCACACAGCCCTCACCTGAACCGTTATTAGCTACTGGAGGACTATTGGCATGATCACACTCTATCCTTATCCTCTTTCACCGCCAGGGATGCACACCGCAATCACCTGAACCGTTGTTAGCTATCAGAGGACTATTGGCGTGGCAATACAACTCAAATGAATAAACACACAGTTTCGTAGCAGACTCAAGTTTTACACACCGCCTTTTGGACTTGGGTCAACATCGGTGCAACCAGCCTGGTGGCTAGCCATGCTGGCCATGCCGGGGTAAGTGCCCTCACGAGTGAGAACCCCAGATCATGTAATTAAATTTGCCATCAGCTGAACTAGCTCTGCTCTACTGCATAAGTCTTACCTCAATCTCAGCCTATTTATATCACAATACACACTATCAATCAAGTTGGGTAGAGCACACCCAAATCCTTGCTTGTTCACAACACATTACAACACAACTCATCGTTGATCCTTTCACAATACTGGGATCCTCTAAGACTCTCTTCCCACACGATGACATGGTCTTGAAGTTCTACTTCCAGAAGCCATAACCAACACATCGTTGAGAGCCAATGTTCCCATAGCTCTACTCTACGATTCATTTAGCACCCCTTCCAAGTACCTCAAACCATTCAGGTCAAGTCAAATTCAAAAGAATCAGCTCAACTATTGAGTTTGATCGTTGGATCACAATTCAACTATTAAAACCTCAACATAAGTTGAACTGAGAAATCACTTCCCTCATTTCCATAAAGCACCATCAACCCCAACACAAGTTTAAGTATCTCTGCCAGCCTAAGGCACACTGGTCCCATAGGTCTTAAGGCCTTTACACACACAAGTCCACTACAATATATGCAGCTTGTAAGATCATACAGCCTAGATTCTCTAACCTAAAACATCTTTAAAATGTTATTGAAGGTTTAATACTATCCACAAGGTTCAAACTTCTGTCATGCAACAAAATCATAGTGCAACCTGATTCATATTTTGACTTAAACACTATTTTAGCTTAGACCTGATTCAAGCCTATCCCCAACCTTCAGTATCATCAAATCGGATCCTCTACAATCAACATATGGCATAACCATCATGCATCATATATCACCATACATCATTGCTACATTCCTTTATCACAATAGTGTTTCTAGGGATCACCACTTAACATGGAGAAACCTCAAAACATTTACTATGCCTTGAGTTCCCATAACCTCTTCAAATGAACCTTTCTAGTAGTACTCACTGCAACAGAAATGTTTGGTATTAAAATCAATACTTACATCATTGCATCGTAGATTTAAACATTCTTTGTATCATCTAATTAAGATGATCATTAGTCATGGAGAAACCTTAAGACAATTTACTATGTCTCAAGTCTCCACGACCCTATCAACTCACTTCCTAGGGGGTCATCCATCTTAGGATTTCCCTAGGTTAAGCACGCTTAACTTTAACGTACCCATACCTAAATGTAGATACCGGCTTTTATTGCTTCCGTCCATAAGTACCCCTTGATTACCCTCATCTTAAAACACGTGCTGGCTATCTCTAGAATAATACTATGTGTGGACTGCACTTGGCCCTTGTCGTACCCGCCTCCTTGGGTTTCACAATATTCTTAGACTATTCTCGTCTAGAATTACACTACTAGCTGCCCTTTGGTACTCGCCATTTCTCAGGGCTGATTCATAAATCGGGAAGATACCCCCCTTTGGTACCTCACGTCCATACATATTTCCTAGCACTGTGTAATCAATACCATATCAATATACCATCATGTTGCCAAAACCGCCCCTCTACCAAAACCTCTTGGGCTCTTCCAGAACCGCTTGAAGCTCTTATACCAAAATGTCACACCCTTATTTTAATTTCACCTTTATCAGAGTATTTGTGAAAAATGATATGCAGTGCGATGGGCAACACAATAATAGCATAAATATACCGATAATATGTGCATGATTATAGAAATTCACCATAGGGGTTTGCACATAATAATTACCATCAATGTAGCCATACAGGGCTACCAGGGTGTCTAAAATCATCTGAGTGAAACAGAGACATCTTCTTGTCTTCGTTCTACTACCGCAATCCCCTCATACGGTTCTTTTCTTTATTCTCAGCGTATCTTCTCTCTTCTTCTGTCTAAATTGTTGGTAAGGGAGGGTGAGATTCGAGAGAATCTCAGTAGAAAAATAGTAACAATATGCATGAAAGATAAGTGCTTAATGCATAACATGCTTGCATTACATAAACTCATGCTAACACAATGACATATCTTCGTGCTCAATGTTTCAAACAACATACTAATGGCCATAGCATAAACAGAAACAGAGCTTCACTAATTTATATATGTTTCACATAATCAAGAAAAGCAATAACATGCATTAATACACCAGTACAAATATCAAATACACGCAGGAGAGGTAAGTTCCCTATATTAACCCTTTTCCGCCTCGAAATGTATGCCTCGTAAATCATGACAACAGCTCGGGCTCCATATTTGACCTTACAATTCCAAATGTACCATTTAGACACTCCCATGATGTTTCTAGGGGTTATATGAGGCTATATTGAAAAATTACAAAAATACCTCCGGGGACCCGACCCAGCCCGGCTATACCCGGTCCGGCTGTACTTTTCCTGAAATTCTATCCTGGGGTATCCTAACATATTTTCACCCAAGAAATCCATTTCTAGACTCTGAGTTATCAAATTCACTGCCAAAAGATAAAATTGCCCTTGGCAGCCCTTATTTTAGTGTTTTAAGGGTGTTTTCGTAATTATGTTTTTTTCAGGCTTTTCAAAAAATTGACCAACTGTAACCCCACCTAATTTTCCCTCCTAAACTCAATGGAATCATCAAATTATTGAAAATCCAACTCTAAGCCCATTTTCTAGTAATGGCCGAAATCTGAGAAACTCTGAGGAAAATGGGGGTTTTTCAAACCCGACTCTACAGATGTGTTCCTTTCTACTCCTAACCGCTTTATTATCTATTTAATTAGGTTAAAACTACCATTTATACCCAATTTTGGCAGCATAACTCCTAGGCCACGTCATTTCCAAAATTTAAAACCAACGGCAATCTGACGAAATTTCACTGATTAAATTTCCCACAACAGTCAGAATAGTTAATATACGAAGGTTCAGAAGCTACCTCAAGCTCCCTCTAGCTTTTCTCAAAATGGCTGAAAACCCTAGCCTTAGAACACCTAAATTTGTGCTTCCAACACCTTACAATACATGAAAGAGAAGCTTAGGAACAAGGTTATACGCGTTAGGTATGGATTCACCGAAGAAATTGACCTACCTCATGATATTTCTTCTCTCTCTCTCTAAAAGCTCTCAACTCTTTCTCTCTCTTGTTGCAGCACTAGGAATGGTTTTGGGGCTGATGGAGGAGGTGGATGATGATTTAATATGATATAATATTATTTTCTAATTATTTACTAAATTTCCAACAATTTCGGATTTTTACAAAATTTTGATAGATTTCTGTCCAAATTTGAAAAATCATAACTAATTTTAGAAAAATTGAAATGGGGTGATCCCAAAGCTAATGGAAAGCTATTTAAGTACTCTTTACTGAATAAATATGGATCAATGCAGTTCATAACTACAAAAGTACAGAATTGCACAAAAGTCTATATTGCTTCAAAACAGATTCTAGTTTTAATCCCAAACTTTGGAAAATCATAAATCTTAGCTCATAAATTGAAATGACACAAATTATATGTCCATTTTAAAGCTTGGCATGTGAAATTTAATACTAAAAATTTTCAGAATTTTTAGACATCATTTGCCTATTCAAAAAGTTCATACAAACCAACTACCCTGTACAGAGTTTCAATGGATAGAATTTTCAACTTTTGCACAATTGTTCCCAATGGTTCCAATTTCACAAAAAACACTCTCCCCACACAAATTTTCGCAAGGAAGCCATTGGAATCACTAAAAAAACCAAATTCTCATCACATCCACTTTTGAATTCATTAACCCTTAATCAAAATTTGGGATATTACAATTAATGTTCAAGAACTATTAATAGGGGTAAATTAGGAAAAGATTGATAAAATATATATATATATATATATAGAAAATAGGTCTTACATTTAGGACCAAGATCAACTCTTCAATTAAGTTATACATTAAAAACTGAAGGAGAGTATATATATAGTAACTGATACTACCTCTAATCCTTGATATAAGATTTCATTTATATTATGAATTGCATTACTAAAGGGATTTTATATTAAAGGAAAAGAAGCAGTAGTATACGTACCCAATGTGATAACCATAGTGACCAGTGCATTTGGAGAGAGTGAAGAGCATAAGATCATGATTGGGCTTGTGAGTAATTGGAGTGTAGTGAGGCCAGTAATGCGCAAGGTCATGAATCAGCTTGCCTTTGCCTCCACACTTGTTATTGCTCACCACAGGTCTTCTAATACTACCATCTGGGTTATTTGGAGATGTCACTATCTCTATGTATGCTTCATTCTTATCATACTCCTTTGCGTCCCCACTCCATTTGTATAGGCTTGACCTCACTAGGATCTGTCTCGTCTGGGTACCCCTGTACTCCATTTGTTAAGCATTTTGCTTAATTGAGAAAGTTAATCATATCTTAACTGTCCATATCTTATATGGATCGTATATATTTATTTTTTCTAAAGTCTATATTTTTTTTAAAAAATATTTTAATGAATATAAAATCTAAAATAAAAATAATCTCTTAACTATATTTTTCAAAAAAATTATTTGTATTTAAAAAATCATCATTTTTAAAAATACTCAAATATGGATCATCTATCAAATTTGAAACTTTGGATTATCTTTCAAATGTGAAGCTGAGGCCCCAAATCACAGAGAGACATAAAGGTGTTCAGAGAAGGAGAGAAAAGTAAGATATGAGAGTGAAGTATTGTATATTATTTAGATCACAGTCACTGTACATAATATATAGAAGTCAGAGAGTGAACCTTACTAACGCACGCACGTGCCTAGTGTATAAACAGTTACACATGCTAACAGACTTAGTTACATACTAACTAACATACTGGCTACTTGATTACACTATTATGCCCTCTCAATTTAATGTACTCTCCTACTCTGAGATATCTCTTGAACTCTGCAAACTGAGAACCTGAAAGTGGTTTAGTCAATCCATCAGCAACTTGACTAGTTGCAGGAATGTGACACACTTGAATTTCCTTGTGAATGGCCCGCTCTCTAACAAAATAAAGATCTAATTCAAGGTGTTTTGTTCGAGCATGTAATACTGGGTTTGTAGTGATTAAAACTGCTCCTTGATTATCACACAGGAGCTGAGGAGGGGTAGGCAGCTTAACCCGAAGTTCAGAAAACAAAGACTTGAGCCAAAGAACCTCAGAAACTGTGGAAGACATACTACGATACTCAGATTCAGTACTGGAGGTTGACACAGTTGGTTGTTTCTTAGATGACCATGAAACCAAATTGCGACCAAAATATATACAATAACCACTGGTACTTCTGCGATCATTGCAGTCTCCTGCCCAGTCAGCATCACAATAAGCAACAAGAGAACGAGAATAGGAGGGACTCAGAAGAAAACCATGCGAGATGGTGCCAGCAAGATAGCGTAAGATTCTCTTTACTGCCGTCCAATATTCCTTAAGTGGAGACTGCATAAACTGACACACCTTATGCACAGAGAAGCTGATCTCTGGCCGTGTAATTGTGGCATACTGAAGAGCTCCTACAACTGATCGGTACAATTCAGGATGACTAAAAATATGGGGTCCTTCTTTAAACAGCTTCAGACTAGAAACCATAGGAGAAGAAACTCCCTTGGCATTAATCATGCCTGCCTTCTTGAGGATATCCTTGACATATTTGGTTTGAGACAGAACCATATCACCACCTGGTAACCGATGCACCTCAATACCAAGGAAATAATTGAGATTCCCAAGATCCTTGAGAGAAAATTTTGTATGTAACACTCTAATAATCTCAGAAATCATAGAAGAGGAAGTACCTATGATGATAATATCATCAACATAGGCGAGTGCATAAAAGATATCAGAACCATTAACTTTGACAAATAAAGATTGATCACACTTGCTACTGACAAAACCAAGCTGTTGAAAAGCACCAGCTAATGTTTCAAACCATGCTCGCGGGGCTTGCTTTAAACCATACAATGCTTTGTCCAACTTACACACCAAGGCTTTGTTGGCATGTTCATACCCTGGAGGTTGAAGCATATAGACATCTTCATGAAGAGACCCATTAAGGAAGGCATTATTGACATCAATCTGCCTAATACACCAATGTTGTGAGACAGCAATAGACAAAACAACTCTAATTGTTACTGGTTTGACCACAGGACTGAAAGTTTCATTAAAGTCAAAACCTTCTCGCTGATGAAACCCCTTTGCCACTAATTTGGCTTTATATCGGGCAGTAGAGCCATCAGGATTAGTCTTCCATTTCCACACCCATTTACAACCTATGGCTTGCCTATTTGATGGTAGTTGAACAAGACGCCAAGTCTTGTTTCGAAGAAGAGCTTCATATTCCTCATCCATAGCTTGTTTCCAAACAGAGGAAGCAAGGGCTTCATCAACAGTATGTGGTTCTGTGTCAACACTATAGACCTTAGGTTTAAAAATACCATGCATAGATCTCGTGACCATCCTTCTTGGATGAGCGGCCGCAGGAGAGGAAGAATGCAAAGAAACATCAGCAGTAGATAAAGAAGAGGAGGTGCTGGCAGAACTCGTAGTAGGTAACGAGGAGCTACCATCATTGCTGTCATCATTGTTTTGAGACCTGTCAAGACCAGAAGCAGCTATAGGAGATATAGGAATGTTAGTAGCAGTGCACTGAGAAGACATAGGACTCACAATTGGTGGGGACGAGAGAAGAGAAGAGGAAGGACTAGTTGAAGTAGAAATGGAAGAAGAGGAAACAAGACTAGAATAAGGAAAGATGCCCTCATTAAACACTATATCCCTTGAAATATAAACACGACCAGTAGGATCCCAGCACCTATAGCCTTTATGAGAGGCACTGTAGCCAAGAAAAATACAATGGACAGACCGAAAATCCAATTTGTGCTTATTATAAGGTCTTGTCAAAGGAAAGCATGAACAGCCAAAGGTACGAAGATGAGTGTAATTCGGTTTTTGTCCAAACAAAGTCTCAAATGGAGAAATATGACCCAGCAGGCGATTAGGTAAGCGATTGAACAAATAGACAGCAGTGGTAAATGCCTCCACCCAGAGAAACAGAGGAAGAGATGCAGTGGCCAATAAAGTCAATCCAGTTTCAGCAATGGACCTATGTTTCCTCTCAGCTAGGCCATTCTGCTCATGGGTATAAGGGCAGCATAAGCGATGCAGAATACCATTGGCCTTTAAGAATGTGCCAAGTTTTAAATACTCAGCACCAGAATCAGACTGAAAAGCTAATATTTTATAATTCAACTGTAATTCAATAATCTTTTTAAACTCAAGAAATACATCATACAGGTCTGATTTGCAACGTAAAGGATAAAACCATGTAAACCGAGAGTAAGCATCTGTAAAATGGACATAATATTTATAGCCATCAAGGGATGTGTGTGGTGAGGGGCCCCAAATATCAGAGTGAATGAGTTCAAGAGGACGGGAGTAAAGAGTTTGAGACAAAGAATAAGGAAGTTTATGAGCTTTGCCAAGACAACATGCACTGCAGAAATCAGAAACAGAATTTTTATTATTGAAAGGCACATTACAAAGTTTCAGCACTTGAGTAACAACAGGAGAAGCTGGATGGCCCAAGCACCGATGCCATAGACTAAAAGGAGACTTAGAAGAAATACAAGAATGATTTGCATCAGAATTACAAGTATGATTTGAGTTTGAGTTACAACTGGTAGACATATACGCAAATGACTGAGAGGATTGCGGAGTAGACTTGGCGGATGAATGTGAGGTAGACGATGGAATGGACAAAGGAACACCATGAAGACCGGAACAACGCTTTTTGAGGCGACCTTTGTAGAGAACTCGATTAGTTTGTAGATCCTTAATCATACAAACATCAGAAAAGAATGCAATGAGTATATCATTATCTAAACAAAGTCTCGGAATACTAAGCAAATTTTTAGATATATCTAGAACATGGAGAATATCTTTCAGTTTGAGTTTATACTGAGAGTGTGGAAGAAAGGATGTAGAGGAACCAGTGCAATGAACTAACAAGCCCGAGCCATCTCCCACAAAGATTTTATCAAAACATTTATTACTTGATTTGTCGGTTATAAGCTGATCATCACGAGTGATATGACTAGTGGCTCCAGAATCCAAGTACCAGTCTGGATCAGCAACACATTCAGAAGTGGCAACTAACGCTGTGGATTGATCATGCTTGTTAGACAAGGATAGACCATTAAAGGACTCATCAAAGCGATACCAACAGTCACGAACATGATGACCTTTATTTTCACACAGCTGACACTCCAGGCCATTCTTAGATTGAGAAGAGAAGCCAGAGTGAGAAGACGATGAAGAGCGTCCTCGGCCACGTTGATGCCGACCACCTTGCGATCGGCCACGGCCTCGAAATGAGGATTGTTGTGATTTAGTGTGAGACAAGTTCACAGAAGGCACAGCAACAGAAGAGAGCTTCTGGTTTTTATCAATCCGAGCCTCTTGTGAAATTAGCAGAGACTCAATATCATCAATAGTATATGGATCTGACCTCGTGGTAATCGCTGTAATCCACGGATCGTATTCATCAGTGAGACCATCAAAGATGACCTCAATGTGATCGGACTCACTCACAGGATGTCCAATTCCAGCTAGAGCATCAGTAATCCCTTTGATTTTCAAGAGATAGTCATTGGCAGAAAGATGTCCTTTCTTGATACTCTTCAGTTGCGCCTTCAATTGACGAACCTTGGCACGCGTTTGAGACGCAAAATGACTCTGGATCTTGTCCCAAATCTGCAGCGAGGTTTGACAACCAACTACTCTGGTGAGCATCACATCGGACATAGAGCACGAGATCCAGGATGCCAGCAATTGATCCTGGCGATCCCAGTCTCTATAGGCAGGATTGAGACGAAAATTCTCAGAATCTTGATCATCAACAAGAAATTGCGGTGGTGGCGTCACCGAGCTATCAATGAACGATTGCAGATCATGGCCGCGAATCGCCGAAAGAATCTGGTGTTTCCAGATCAAGAAATTGCTCTCATCAAGCTTGACAGAGACAAGATGAGAGAATGTAACAATATCCTTCTTGGACATAGATGAAGAGGGAAGAATTGAAGAGGTTGAAGACGAAGTCATTTCGCTTTCTCAGAATCGAAAGCTCTGATACCATAAAGGTGTTCAGAGAAGGAGAGAAAAGTAAGATATGAGAGTGAAGTATTGTATATTATTTAGATCACAGTTACCGTACATAATATATAGAAGTCAGAGAGTGAACCTTACTAACGCACGCACGTGCCTAGTGTATAAACAGTTACACATGCTAATAGACTTAGTTACATACTAACTAACATACTGGCTACTTGATTACACTATTAAGACACAGAGAGAGAGAGAGAGAGAGAGAGAGAGAGAGAGGCTGACCGAATAATAAGGAGATGCAGCAATGACGTTGATAGGATTGGCAGAGTGAGAAGAAGAGAGAGCAAAGAGAGAAGCGTGAAGGAGCTGCGTGGAGCCATTTCCGACCACGATGTGGCTATCGTCAGTGTCAGCGTTACCAACCAAAGCATGAAGCCTTTTAATGGCGTCTCTGATATCCGGCATCATGAACCAACACACACTGCTATTATCACTCACATAACTCAGAAGCTCGGAGCCCTTAATCACCACCGTACAGTCGTCGTTCATCTTCCTCCAGTATGACTCCAACAGTCCTGTATCTCCCCTGCAAATTCCAAATCACTTATCATCAACGCCATCTCAAACAAACAGACAGATCATTTTGTGCGTGTTTCAAGACTTCCTTACTGGTCGAGATGTTGTAAAATATAAGGATTTTAGTGGGTGTGTCAAAGAAACAAGTCC
Source organism: Inga leiocalycina (assembly GCA_963242795.1). Classification (NCBI taxonomy): domain Eukaryota; kingdom Viridiplantae; phylum Streptophyta; class Magnoliopsida; order Fabales; family Fabaceae; genus Inga; species Inga leiocalycina. The sequence goes on from OY725330.1 coordinate 17,986,553, forward strand.
CACATTGCTTGGGAGTAAGAGAACACAAGCCTATATATATCACTACACTATCTTAGGTTTGTAAAGATGCCTTGAAGAGTGGTGGGTTTGCGCGCACAACAATGTATCATCAAAAGGAAAACGGAGTTGAAATCTATCGATCCCCCGCGCGAGTTAAATGTGGTAGTGGCACTTTATGAGAAAATATTTTGCTCCGCTTCCTCTCTGCCGGTGGTTGCGGAATAACTCTCAAGGACAGTGTCTTTCGACGTGACTCGGATCATCTGTTTTCATTGTACCAGGTCGCTGTTGTGCTTGCGACTACACGAGATTGATGGAGGAGTTTGGAAGAGAAGCATTGGTGTTCAGAGTAGCTTCAGAAAGAATATATGCCACCATTATTAATTGGACTGTGAGAAATGCTTATCTTTTTTTTCCCCCCTGTGTGCTTGGTTTGCATGAGGACACTTGAGCATATTGCGGCTCTTTATATATACAAATGAATAATAATGCATGAATCATGAGACATCGATCTCTTTATGGATGTTATTACTTAGCTTATTATCAGGGCTTTTTTATTTGAAACTATATGAAGGTACGGTTATTGAGACTCTCGTTGAATGCTCTTGGACTGTAGTTGGACCTATAGATATTAGATAATTAAATATATTTAAATTATATAATTTACTTTGAAATTATATATGCTTTTGGATAATCATAATGCATCTTCAGCCGCAGCAATGGAAAGTGGCTAGAGCGGCGCCTTTTTTATATTTATTTCAAGTGTCTTTGGAAGCAAAATTCACGCCATTTTAATATTTTATATGCAGATGATGGGTTTCACGCAGCAGGAATGTGGTGCGGTTGGAGCAACGCGAGTGATCTTAGGCACTATTTGTTTTTATTTTTCGTCTTTTCCAAAAAAATAATAAAAAATGCAAGAATATGGAAAGGAAGAGTTGGACAGGCCACAAATAACTGTTGGATTAATAAAATGTTGGATTCTTATTATCCTTACATACTCCCTCCGTTGCTTATTATAAGAAATAACTGCCACCTATAGCTTGTTCTTATTTATAAGAGACATTTAGTGAATGTCTCAAATTTTTTATGTTGATTTTCTATTTTGTCCTCATTTAATTACTCATATTAATATAATTACATTTATTGCATTCACTCACTCTCTCCCCATCACACGTTCTCTCTCTTTCATATATCTCTTTTTTCTACTTTTCTTATTCTCTATCTCTTTATAAACAAGAGTATTTTAGTTAAAAAAATTTCAGAAATTAATTGGGATAAATTGATAATATTTCAGAAACAATGATGGATGTTTTGATTAAAAAAACGAAAAAGCAATTTATTAGAAATATCCTCAATTGGTTCATCATTTGCCACTGTTATGCGTCAAAATTCATCTAAGCATTTACTCGGTATTAAAAATAACAGCTAATATTATTGTTTGTTCTTATAATTTGATCAAATTTTAATTTTGACAATATAATTTAAAATTATTGATTTTTGCTCTCATTGTGGGATAAAATTTTGGTTTGATTTTAACGACCGGTTCCTATATCTCTAATAAGTTTTGATTTTGATCCTTATAGTTAAACTCAAACTAAGTCTTTATGAAACTGTAGGGACCAAAACCAATTACAGGAAGATAAAAAAATTCAATCAAAAGGTAAGGAATCCCTAAAAATAATAAAGGGTTAGGGAATATGGAAGATAAATCTATAAAATATTTAAGATGGCGATTAAAAAATTGAAAAAATAATTATTAAAAATGTTAAAGATGGGTATAAAAAATACACAAAAAATGAGTGCTAAAAATATGAAAAAAAGAGTGAACAATAAATAAGTAGTTTAAGGGAAAAATTGCAGCAAAAGATTACTTTAGAATGCTAAGCGATGTTGAAAAGAAATATTGGGCATGTTTGGTATGGCATTTGGATTATTTATAAATTGTTTTTCACGTATATCGAGATAAAAATTTTCTCACATATTTATCTCGTATAGTGTAAATCATGATTGAAAAACTACAATTAAACATTCCAATCGCTATTCAAACAAGCACATTATAAGATTCTCAATGTACTTACTCTTGATTTGAACCGAAAGGCCATGCATGTACTTACACAAGATGGACTTTTTGAGAGTTAAGACAAGGTTAAAATTGTTTCTGAAAAAATACTTTAAGAGCAAAATCACTGCCAAAAACATATTTAAAGGATAAAATCACACTACAAAATATTTTATTACATTTGACACATAAAAAAATTCTTCACGTAGATAGACGAACTTTAGACCCATGGGGTCAATAAATTCATATCTGTTTTCCCTTGTTATTGAAAAAGTAAAGATTATATTGTCTTATTCAAGCGAATTACTTGCTTGTACTTAGCATAATGAGTCTTAATGCTTGATTATTCAACTCCAATGCAAAGGAGTTAATGCCATTATTTATAAATTACTTATTATTACGCTATTCTATTTATCAGCAACCTTCTCATTTTTTGGTTGGTCATTAATATAAGTAAATTTTTTTTTTGTGTCTCAAAATTTAAACTGTGTTTTTTTTCCCCTATTAAATACATATCTTTATATTAATGAACCATTCTCTTTCTTATACTCTTTTAATAAATAAGGGGTATATTTGATAAAGATATTACATTTTTTATACATTTTTTATTTTTAACTAATTTTAATAGTCACTTCGTTTTGCATAATCAGGATAATTGTTGCTTATAAAAAGGATAGGAGAGAGTATAGTGTTATCATTAATATTCATAATTACTGATAATTACAAGTTGTGAGAACCTCTTCAGCATTTAATGAACATTAGTCAAATTACTTCAACATTTAAACCTTTTAAATTTAAATTTTGGGATGATACGACATTTCACTAACATTTGACAATTAAGAGATAATAAATTATCAAGGAAATATTAAGACAAATATTACACAATGAAGTATTCTAATTTTTTATCGATAGCTTTAAATTCTTTATGCATTTCAGGTCAAGAAAAATACTTTATGCATTCTTTTCATGTTAAAATCATTTCATCATTTGTGCATTTTTTAACACTAAGAGGATAAAAATAACTACACGTACAATTATCATTAAAGGATGGGATGTGTTATATAAAAGCAAAACTTTTGAAGATATGATTTATTGGGACATAATTTCTGCCCAATGAATCACGTTCTTAGAAAATTAGGAAATAAAAGGCAATAGGAAATTGAAGGAATAATTAATCAAATCATTTTCGTTTTACAATCAATATGAACAAAATATTATAAAGTAAATATAATAATATTAGGAAATAATAGTCTTTATTGTTGGACAATGGTGCCGCTCTAAATCAAATCAATGTCCTTAATTATAAATTCTGTATTATTGTTTGGAGACATAATTTCCGCATCATAATTAAAAGATTAGGATTGAAAAATTAATTATTAAAAATGTTAAAGATAAATACTAAAAATACGGATTATGAGTACAGAAGATATGAAAAAAATAAGTGAGGAATAAATCAACTCAAAAAAATAGTTTAAGTAAAAAATTGCACCAAAATATTATTTAAGGATGTTGAGTGTTGTTAAAAAAATAATTTGGTTGCTGGCTATGGATGCACCTACATTGAACGTACATTAATTCGGAGTAAACTACGAGGTTCAAATTGTTCTTACGAAGTACTTTAAGAGCAAAATTAGTTCCGAACAAATATTTAAAGTACTTTCAGGTGGCTAGCTAGACGAACTTTAGGCCGAAGGTGTCAATACATTCATCTCTGTTTTTCTTGTCATTGAGAAAGTCATGTTTATATTGTCTTATTCATGTGAAATAGCTACTTGCTTTCACTTGCTCTACATAAACTATTTCTGATACATAGAAGATTTTGATTCTACCATCACCTCATTCCATTCTTATCATTTGAATTAGCCTCAAGTGACGACCACATTAAATTAACTAATTGTAAATGAAAATATCTATAGTTCGTTGATTTATGTTATTTCATTATAGGAGATGTGTTAACAAAATTTTTATTGTAAATCTTTCTTGACCTAACCTATACAATTGTGAACCTTTTTGTCAACAAATCATCATGCATGTAGCAGTGCTTGCAAACTCTGAAGGCTTACGTACGCATAATCCAAGCTTAACGTAAAAAGCTCCAATTACGAAAGTTGGATTATATATCGTTGTTTTATTTTCCTCAAATACTTTGAGGGAAAGTTCATTAGAACTAAATTCAGTGTAGTGTTGAAAGAGTTTGGGTTGATTATCCTAATTAATAATGTTGTATGGAATGTTATCCGACTAGAAGCTGCTATCGAATTAAATAACATATATAGAAATTGCTTCAAGGATAATTGGTTAATCACAACATTTTTTCAAAATAATTCAGGTTTAATAACTTATGTCTGCCGACAGTAATTAGTTATGGTTTTCATGCTATATATTAGTAGTACTCCCTCCAATCTTTTTTATAAGAGTTCAAAATTTAAATTTTCTTGGCCTTTTTTATAAGAACCCGACTGTTCGCTACCGCAAGTGCACGGATCGCGTTAAGTAATAAAGTGATAAGTAAAGTATCGTTCCCACGAGGATTTAGTTCCAAAACCCGGTCAAGTATCCATTTCGCACTTTCGACTAATTTGAGTTACACAATTATCAATGGTGGAGAGAACCAAATTTTGAAATTAAAAAAAAAATAAAAACAAGTGATTCATGGACTTCAAGGATAAAATGGGAGTTATGATTATTTATCCCCCTTGTATTTCAAAAGTACTCAATCGAATCCCCACAATATATGCTTCTTAATGAAATATTATACTATCCAAGGATACTAAATTACCTATAAGTGCTCTCTCGAGTCTCCAAATAGGTGTTTAGTTTAATTAATCCATTAATCTCTTAATTAATTAATTAAACCCTATTTTCATTGCAAATCTTATATGGTTATGTGAGGTCAATGAGCGTATCTTTACCTTATTAACAAAACTATCCATTCAACTTGCAAATTTCAAGTTCTCACACGATTAAATTCAAGTTCTACACTCAATTTAGCCTTCTCAGGCATCTATCAAGTGAACCCAACAATCTCATTGGTGGCCAATCAACAAGAAGCATTAAGCAAAGAGTAAAATCAGCATAATCTAATCATTAATCACAAATATAAAGGGGAAATGAGTACTTAATCCATACAAGGATTCAAAATAATCCTAACATCAAAGACCTAGCTACACATGTTCATACAACCCATGAGAAAATGGGGATAAACTAGAAAAACAGCAGAACATGAGGAAATAATAGCAGATGGAGAGGAAAAACCAAAAGGAAAAGCTTAGATCTCTTCAAATCTTCAATTTCTAACTCAATCTCCACCTCCAACTCCAAACCCTAGTAGAGCAAGCCTCCAAGATAGCCTCCAAAGTCCAGAATACCCAATTTTCGGCCTAACCCTTCCTTAAAACCCCTCCACATGTGTTTCAGCAAGTAAAACGTATGGTTGTACTATCTGTCGTGTGCTTCGGCACACTATGGTGTGCAGAAGCATATGACACATAGAATTCTGCCCTTCATTCCACATTGGCTTTAGCCAAGTGCCAAGTGCTGAAGCATATCACACAGAAAGTTCAAATCTCCAACAACACAGTAATTTCCTCCTAGTCCATGAGCTTTCTTTGATTTTTGAGAGCTTTTGTGACTTGTGTTCTTCGACCTACGAAGAGGAGGTCTTCATGAACACTTTAACTTTCACAAATAATTATAGCTATATGCATTTAACTCATAATTTAGCAAAAGTTTGACTTTTCTTTTGTTCTATCACATTTCCTTGAATACTCTCTTTATATGCAAAATTTATACCCAAAAGTGAGTGAAAAGAGAAGAAAATGTGCTAGAATGTGATCGATTTCTATGAGTTAACACCGACAAAAGTTATATGAACATTTAATGATTTTGTTACATTTTTGTCCCTCATTAACTATATATATTACATTAATTAAAATGTTGGTGATACTTATATTTACTCTATTTTTCTCTCTTACTTACTCCTCATAAATAAAGACATGTTTGAAAAAAAGACTTTATTTTGAACGCAATTATTACTTTTAACCAATTTTACCCACTTTTTTAACCCGCGTAATTAGTTCTCAGTCTCTTATTAATGAGACTGGAGGGAGTATCTTTTTACAATATGTAAAGGTAAATCTTTTTGAAACAGCTAATGTTTTTGATCGAGCCATAAATCAATATATAAGAGCTGATGGAAAACCTTAGAGTAATATTATATTGTAAATAGTTCCTTTGCAGCAACATAAACCTTAAGTAAACAAAATCAACGCCTTGGTCTTCTAAAAGACTAAAACCAATATACTCGATTGACAGTTTTCCGATATTAATGAAACTAGAAATAAAAGATACTCTCTCCATCCATAGCATAGGGCACTTAAACTATATCACGGAAAATAAGAAATGACAGTTAAGTTATTTAATATATCCTAAAATGTAAATTTTTTTTCACTTTTACCCTTCTTGAGTAATGTATTTAATTGCATTGGGATGTTATTTTAGAGAGATGGGATATAATGAGTGAGAAAAGTTCAAAAGTGAGTATTAAACACAGGAGAAAAATAGGAAAAAAAGTATTAATTAAACTGGAGGTGACTTATATTCAGAATCTTGTCTTCTTTTTAGAAGTGTCCTATATTATATACCATAGTAGTACTTCTATATTGAATAACCCATCTTATTATAGATTTTACCCCTCCAGCTACATTTAATGCCCAATCTCACTCATATTAATTGATAGCCTCTTCAAAAATTCTTCAAAGACGTCACCTTTACCCAGCAAGCTTACTCTAGCATACTTTGGATCAGATCCAAATCGGGTCCCACCTCTTACAAGTATTTTCAATTTCTTTTCCAAATAACTCTCACAATCGTAGTCCCTGTTGCACTGCAACCATGCAAAAGCTGCAACAAATAAAGCCCCACAAAATATATTGTAGCCAAATACTAAGAATGGAGCAACCAAAGGTGTATTTATATATATATAACTAAATAACAAAACGTACCAGGATATGTCTCAGATTATTCATTAGTGAAGTTACAATATGCCTTTGGAAACTTTGGCAATCTGAAGCCATTACTTTGTTTGATAAATTCACTCAGCCTTTCCCACTTTTCCTTCATAAGGCATCTGCTATACTCAGAGAACAACTCAGATTCTTTAGATGACCCACCGAGTTTGAAATTCTTGTAGCTATCGCAAAGAACTTCAATTATCTTAGCAGCTCGAGTTTGGGATTCTTTTGACACTCCAGTGGAGCTCATCTGTATAAACTTGGTCATCTTCATCGCAATCTCTTTGTCGTTTACAATAAAACCAAAACCAAAACACTCATCATCCCCTTGGACTCAATTAAATCATGCATATATTATACAGACTAAATCTTATATTAAAAAGCGGAGGTAATATTCATATACGTACATGATTGAGAAAGCTAAATAACTTAGCCAATACGAGAACCGGCATGGCCAGTGCATTTAGAGAAAGTGAAGCAAAAGATCATGACTGGGCTTGTGAGTAATGGTAGTGTAGTGAGGCCAGTAATAAGTAAGGTCATGAATCAGCTTGCCTTCACCTCCACACCTTTTGTTGTTCACCACAGGTCCTCCGATACTACCAGCTGGATTATTAGGAGACGTCACTACCTCTATATATGCTTCATTCTTATCATACTTCATTGCGTCACCACTCCATTTATGTATCCCTGAACGCAAGATATTTGGTTGCTCTTCATACTCCTGCAGCAAAAGGTTAGGCATATTTTACCCCCAAAAAATAGCCATTATATTAGTTTATATATTTAGAAATTCTTATAGCCATGATAAACTCGTCCCATGAGAGCAAATAATAATTCATAGAAATAGGAACAAGAAACCTCCATGATGAACTGAAGATTTTGGATAAGAGTAAGAAATAAAGAAAGAGAAGCTGACCGAGTAATAAGGAGCATCAGCGACGCCATTCATAGGGTCATCGGAGGAGGAAGAAGAAGAGAGAGCGTAAAGAACTACCTGAGAGAGCTGTACGGAGCCATTTCCGACCACAATGTGCTTATTGTTTGTATCTGCGTTGCCAACCAAAGCATGAAGCCTTTTATTGGCGTCCCTGAGCTCCGGCATCGTAAACCAACACACACTGCTCATATCACTCATATAGCTCAGAAGCTCACACCCCTTTGTCACCACCTTACACTCCTCGCTCATCTTCCTCCAGTACGGCTTAAATAGTACCGGATTTCCCCTGCAGAATCACCCAACTCGATGAACAATCAAACGATATAACTATAATATCAACCTAATACACACACAGAAAGAGATATGAATTGATTTCTTACTGGTCGAGGTTGATGAAGGTGTTAATGGTGGTGGAGGAGGAGAAGCCATTGATGCTGTTGATGTTTTAAATATTGTATATGGGTGTGTCAAAGAAAAGTCTTTTCAATACTATGGAATATATTTAAGTGAAGAGATTCGTTTTGAGAAATCATGATTTTATGAATTAAGAGATTTGTGTTAGTTCATGAAATTAACATATGGTTATGACATTTTAATTGATGAGGTGCAGTCTTCAAGAGGTGTCACTTCAAGGTATTGATTCAGTGTTTATAAATACCCAATTGTGATACCATTTAAAGCATTTAATTTAAAACAGAGAAATAAAAGTCTCAGTAATCTCTTATTAAGTTACTTTATCTTTCTTTAGTTCTGTCACCCTATATCCTTATAGGAAGGGTTCATTTAATCATGGGGAGATGCCACTTCCTATTAACTGAGGGAGCTGTGGAATATCTCCTAAGGATAATATCCTTGGACGCAACTCAAACCAAATATTTTCTTATTTCTTTGCAGATTTTTCCAACAATCTTAAGAGATAAATCCTGCAAATCCCATGTGTGTTATGATGTGTGTTCTTCAATTCATATGACTGACTAAAAAGAAAATGAGATAAGTCCTAACTCCAATTGCTCCCCCTTTTATTTTGATTTGTTCGATCTGAATACATTGAATAATAAGGTTTGTTGAGATTGGACAATATAGTGGCTTGAATCGTTACAATATTACTCTTAATCATCATTGGATAAGCTATGTGGTTTGTTTCATTTCATTACTCTTGGTGTCTGGTTTTCTTTTACGAAGATCATTATTCTTTGATGAAGGCCTTTAAACAGGATCAGGGGAGGGTGCTGCGCCCCCCTGATGTGCTCCCTGATGCGCCTCCATTTTGGAGGCCTTCCTAAATGTATTTTTCATGGTTCTTTGAATCATTAGATTCTATATGAAATGAGCGATATTTTGATATTTTATAGGCAATAAATGGAGCTGTTTTCAATTTTTTTATGATTTTTTTAAAGATATTTCAGAAAAAATGGTACAGTTTTTTTTTTCACTTTGAGCACTAAATCTTTGGAAAATCATAAAAAATTGAAAACAACTCCATTTTTTGCCCATAAGATATCAAAATGTCGCCCATTTCATGTAGCATCTAATGATTTAAAGAACCGTGAAAAATTCATTTGGGAAGGTCTCCAAAATGGAGGCGCAGCAGGGAGCACATCAGGGGGCACACCACCCACCCCTAATCCCTTTAAACAACTTATCTGATTTAAAATAAAAACTCCATTTTTGATTTCTGACTTAGCTTTAATCAAAGTTTTCAAGCTGTATTTTTGTAACCTTTTGGGGAAATCCTTGCCTATAGTTTGCTACATTTCCGCCGCCCTATCAGGTTCGGAAAAAATTCATACTGAACATCATCATTAAGATCTATGAGAAAAGATTATTGCATATTATCCAACTGTGGGGGTTCATGGCAAGCAAAGCAAAGAAAAATATGATGGTCCGATGATAATTGAGAATGGAGGGAGTGAGAATTGGGTCTTAATATATTTAAAGAAAGCATATTAAAATAAGCCTATAATAAAAGCGGGCCATGATGATTATTGTCATGGAGAGATACCCAATATCCCCCTTCATCCAGACTCATTTTAACCTTTAGGGCCTGTTTGGTGGGAGGGGATGGATGGGAGGGGATGGAAGGGGAGGATGGAGGATCACCTTGTTTGGTTTGGTTGGAGGGGGAGGAATGGAAAGGTTTTTTAATGATCCTTTATTTGGTTTAAGGGGAGAGGGGAGGGGAGGTAATATCTAATTTACCATTTTATCCTTAGACATTAGTTTATATATTTTTCCTTATATAAATGATTTAAATTAATTTACACCTCAATATAAATTATATAATTTATAAAAAAAATGATGAAGATATAAAATGGAAATAGTTTTCAATTCCCCCAACTTAATTTCTCGTTATATGAATATTTCAGCAATTATCATGTCAAATTAAATGGAAAATTCCTTCTATTGAAAAAAAAAAATGTAGAGGACTTGAAAAAAAAATGGTAGAAAAACTTAAAAAAACTTTTTTTAAGTGGCAATGTTTAATTAGGTGTAAAATGGCAATGAAAAAAATGAGCATGTGTCTCTACCCTACACTAGAGAAGCATGCACTAAACAAGAATAAACACTCTAAAACAACATAATAGCCCAAGAGAAAAAAAAAATAAAAATTCTGCAGCAGATAAATCATCTATCACTAGGAAAATCTGAGTATGTATATTTCCGCTAGTGAGGAAGAAGAAGTTATATTTTTATTGAAGACTCATAGGATATAATTGAAAATATGAAAAGACTATGGGGGCAAAATAGTCACAAATTTTGGGCTCCCTCCAAAACCCCCCAAATTGGAGGGAATCAATTTGAGGGAGTGGGAGGGATTTGGAGCCCCTTTTTTGGGCTCTCTCCCCTCCTATTTTTCATACCAAACAAGGAGAGGGGGTCATTTTTCATCCCCTCCCCTCCAACCAAACAGGCCCTTATGGTAAAAGATTTTGAGGGCGTTGTGATCCTTGAAAACACCGGCAAGAAGTCTGCAACTTTGATCAGAAAGAGAGATGCAATTGTGCGGTAAGATGAAGAAGAAGAGATATGTTGGAATTACCGTTTTTGGCGTCCATTTCCTCCCCGAAGTCCAGGTACGCGTCAATTCAATACTAACAAGAATATTGATGTTCTTATATAAAAGGCTTATTCATGCGGTTATAGATTTCGGTTTCATGACCATTAAAATTATCAGCTCATTTTTATATGACTAAAATTTGACGTGTTTTTAGAATCAAGATATATATATATATATATATATATATATATATATATATATATATATATATATATATATATATATATATATATATATATATATATATATATATATATATATATATATATATATATATATATATATTTAATGCATGAGTAATGACTCCCTACTTTTAGATAATTTTAAGACATATTTTAATATATTTGGAGGTCATCTATAATAAATCAAAGGGATTTTAGTCATATTTTGATAAGATATTGATTTAAAGGGATTTCATTATAAATATCAAAGTTTACTATAAAAATAATGATATTAATAATAAAAATAATAATTTAAGATAAAAAAGGAAAAGATATTTCAATTATTATTGTTGTTGTTGTCATCATCATTATCATTATCTTTTTTTTTTTTATCTATTTGTTTGATTTTATTTTGCTAGAGAGATATTGCATGAGCATTTAGGAACCTAACCTATATATAAGGGGTTAAGCTTCTTCAGGAAGGGAGGAGGAGAGCACAAGTTCAAATACAGACAGAAGGAGAGACATTTGGGTTCAGTCATCATCTTCACGGGAGGACGAGAGGACTGTGGAGGCGATTGATTTGAAGACTGGCAGCGCCATTGGATCAGAGGACACTGTGGAGAATTAAGGGTAATTGAAGCCAAGAAATTGAAGCTTAGAAGAGATTTGAGGTTCAATATTTTGATTTTATTAATTTCTTCTCTTCCCTTTCAGTTAACTTTTATTTTACTGTGGATTATTATTACTTTGATTTGGTTTTGGTTATGACTATGGGTAGCTAAATTTCTTGTTCTAGGATTGCTTTGAACTATTAGATGGATTAAGGTTTTTTTTTATTTATTTCTTTTATTTGTTATTGAAATTTATGTGTTGATTTATCTCATGCTTAATGCTTCTGGGTGTTTGGCCACCACTTAGATTGTTGGGTTCAATTGAGTGATGTTTGAGAAAGCTAATTTAATTGTAGAATTTAGATAAAATCGTACTAGACTTGAAGTTTAGGGGTTAAATGGATGGTTTGTTAATAGAATAGAGATATATCTATTAGCCTAACATTGTCTAATTGAGGATAGAGTTTAATGAGTATTTTTGTTAACTAAGACAAGAGATTGAGCAATTAATCCAGAATATAAAATTAGTTGACTTGAGAAAGCTTTATCAATTAATTTTTGACCTCTGATAAGCACATATTTTCATTATCAATTTAAGATTTAAGTTAGTTTTCTGAAGTATAATAGGGATAAGTAATCCTATGTTCCTCCCGTCTTGAAGTTTTCAAATAAATTTTCTTTTAAATCAATTAATTTTTAAATATAAAATCTATTTTAAATTACTCTCACTCAACCTAATTAAGAACATAACTGTGATAACTAACTCATTTTTGCCTTAGTCCTCATGGAAACGATATTATTATACTACTTGTGACGATCCGTGCACTTGCGGTTAAGCTAGACGGCTAACAATGAGAAATGAGAATATAACCCCTCGCTCAAAGAAAATAAAACGGAACATAGTTAATTAAAAAAAAATCATACGGTTATAGGTTTGTGTTTGTTGAACTTAATTAGTATATTATTTAATCATTGATTTTTCTGATTGAAATCAAGATTTTTTTTATGTTAATTTTGGATTTCCTATTGGAGTGAATTTTTCGAATATAATATAACTACAACTCCTATTATATCTCCAGAATTCATTGATTTAATTTGGTTTTTTTATAGTTGTTAATAACCTATTATCTCTCCTTGAATTTTGCTGATATCCTCTTGTTTCAATGAGGATATTACTATTAAAGTTATATTTCATATATTTGGTTCCTATTGTTTTAAGAGTATGTTTGGTTTCTCTGAAAAAATGATATATATATATATATATATATATATATATATATATATATATATATATATATATATATATATATATATATATATATATATATATTGGATGAAAGAGTGTAGCGGGCAATATTAGTTGTTGAGATGAACTTATCTGCAACAATTCTATTATGCAAGGTGTAATTGCAAAAAAAAAAATGGTGCATGCACTACTACAAAAAGGGGCTTTAACCTCCCAAATTTGGCACTTTTAACGTCCCAAAACGGGGGGACGTAGATGCTGGGGGCGTAGTAAGTTGAAACAAAAGACGTCCCAAATGATAGGGACGCCTAATGATAGACTTTAGGCGTCCCAAATTAAGAATTGGGACGCCTAAAGTCCCCACAGGGTGGGACTTTAGGCGTCCCAAATTACAATTTGGGACGCCTAAAGTCCCTCCCTGGGGGACTTTAGGCCTCCCAAATTACAATTTGGGACGCCTAAAGTCCCACCCTGGGGGACTTTAGGCCTCCCAAATTTTAATTTGGGACGCCTAAAGTCCCACCCTGGGGGACTTTAGGCCTCCCAAATTTTAATTTGGGACGCCTAAAGTCCCACGCTGGGTTACTTTAGGCCTCCCAAATTTTAATTTGGGACGCCTAAAGTCTCACCTGGGGGACTTTAGACCTCCCAAATGTTAATTTGGGACGTCTAAAAGTTTGGTTTTTTTTTATACCATAATTTACATTCTGTATTACCCAACGAATTGAAACTGCAGAGACAGAATAAAAGATGGATTCATAAACCACACTGTCCGTTACAAACTGGTAAGGACATCCAGCACTACAATCTTTACTATATATACATACAATAACCTTTCATGCAACCTACTACTATATATATCAACAAAAAACAACCAGAAAGTGTCAAAACGCTGTCATCACACAAGTACAAACTGATATAAAATAACAAGTTTACTGCTCTATATGTTGAAGAAGATGTCCAGCCAAAAGATCTCTGATCAAATCAAGGTCTTCACGTAGGTAGGCATCTTCATTATCAAAAATCTGAAAATTAGAAAGTAATAAGCTTAGATGAAATGAATCTCAAGCAAATGAATTAATTAGCATTTCGATTAGAACACCAAAAATATTATCATTTGAGAATGAAGAAGCAATTACCTTTTCAAAATCGCTAGTAATTCCACTTTGAGTTATGTTATACATATAAAGTATAACATAATATCCGCATTCAGTGTTGCCAGGTTGCCGAGGGCACTTTTAATCAAAGGGATGCAATTGGTTGTTAAAATCAATAAAGGTATGTATAAAAGGACCGTCAATGAAACAATTATGTAGGATCGAATGTACTTACTATGGGATAAAACCACTTTGGCTTTTTAACAACTGCACCCTCGCGTGACCCACCTAGGATTCTATATGTTTGACAAGCACTATCATGAAAAGCAAAATGAACAGAAATTAGAACCATTCCTTTATTTTGTTGTCAATGAAATACAAACAGGATAACTTACGTGTCGAAGACGGATTTTGTATCTCTGTCTGGCTTGTTACTCAAGGGATCAAACCAATAGACTATGTTGCGGCGGGGACATATAACACACAAAGTCCAGTGGTTTCTTTAACAACATGTACACATTAAAATGAAGTTAGATGAGTGAGAAGACAATTATTTAGTAAACTTCTGAAATTGACAAAATGTAAATACGAACCGTTGGACAATGGGTGCTAGATAACAACGAAGTTTGTGTTGTGCCATTTGGTAGCCGACATAGTGAGTCCTATGCGCCACAGTACAAGTATCCCCTGTCGTATTCGCAGGACATAAGAATCCATACCAATTACCTCTTTCCATGTTTGCGCAGAGATCGTGCAAGGTGCTATAATAGAATTAAAATAAGGAATCAATGATTGAATGTATGAAAACAAAAAACCACTAAATGAATTCTATGGGAAAATTGAAAAAAAAAACTTACCGGACTGCAAATTTGACCCAGCCTGCATCTATCTCCTCCAACCTGATAAACTGCTTGAGATCTTTATTGTCAATCGTGTAGGGATACTCCTCTTGGCCCACAATCCCTGGAGGCATCTTCAAGTCAATCTGTTTAATGCCCTTGTAGATCTGTTGCAGCCGTGCTAAGAAGGGCCATTTGCTCGCAGCTTCGTCATCCTTTTAGAACATCAAAAAACAAATTGTTATTAGGATGCCAACAGATTTTCAGTAACAGTAAGGTAATTCCTACCATTGGAGGTGTTGCGTCTGAACCAATAAGATTGCGAGGCCAAAGGATGAAAGATCCTATCGCTTGACCTAACGTGCCAACCTCTGGATCGGGAACAGGGATGGCTGTACCTTCTTCCCCCTTTCTAACACTCGTCACATTCACCCTACGATAATCCTCCGGAATTTGCTGATTATGGTGGGTGGTAGCATATGTGTGAACGAGAGCATCAGCAACAACACGCAGCAGTGGATCATCCAAATAGAGGGTGCAAGGGTCTCCCGACACTGGATTGGGAGAAGGGTCGCCAAGTGGTCCCGACACTGGAGTGGGAGAAGGGTGGCCAAGTGGTTGCTCCAGAGGGTTGTAACTTCCTCTGGTGCTATTGAAGGCAGGGGATTCCTGAGTTCGAGCCTCGTCCCTTGCCCTTTGTGCTTCAAACATCTTTGCCATTTCAAGTTGAAGCTCTGGCAACAGCTCTTGTCGGAGCTTGTCGCGAAGGTTGGCCTCGATCTCTCGTTCGAGGTCCTCTCGAATCTTGGCCACAACGTCCTTACTAGGTCCAGCTTGTGACGAATAACGTGGCTGTCGTCCAAAATACCTCGCGGCACTAACTCCCCGTGTCTCTCCTCGAACACGACCAAGGTCATCTGCCTTCCCAATAGCCGTTGACAAGATGTCCATCCGTCTACTTGGATTGAATGAACCTTGGCTACTCTGCTCGTCCAGGTCATCCTGTAGCATGCAGTTTATTGTAAATGTATCGAAACCACTCGCGACATGTAAAAAATTAGGTACTTATGGTATAACTACTTACAATCCTCGCTGCAACCTCAGCAACAGTCGGATTTATGTACTTCCCAGCCTTAATCCTCCCTGCTTTCCATTTTTTGTGACGTGGAGGAGGTGCCGGTGGCTGGATAACAACGCTAGGATCAGATTCCGCTGCTTCCTTCATTTTCTGTAACTCTTCTGCCATCATTTGCCGCTCAAGCTTCCGATATCCACCGCGAGACATGAAATGTTGATATTTATTTTCTGCTTGCCTCTGGGCATTTGCTGCACTTAATTTCTATGAATGAAAAACAACAAAAAATGAATCAACGATATAAAGTATATGAAATCAAATATATAAGTAGTTCTATATCATGACAGAAATCTTACCAAAAACTCAGGATCTGCTCGTGATGCCGCAAACAACCTCCAGTCCTCTGGAGATAAATATGTATACTGTGCACATGGATCGTTACCCCTAAGGGCCCCTCGAATGTAATGCTTTGTTAGCTTGTTCTTGAAACCTTTCCATCGTACACGAACCTCATCCATCCAGTGCCTATGCATCTCTGTGGTGTCGGGGACATCGTATGTTTGCTGCAAGGTAAAACATAAGATTATTATATTTGAAACAATAAGAACAAAGCTACAATGCATCAAAACTTACATACCAAAAGTTGCTGCCAAATCATGTCTTTCGTTTTTGGGGGAACCAATCTCCAATTATCGTAGGTAATGCGCACTTTGCTTCGAGCCAAAAGCCCTATGTAGCTAATGAAGTGGTCTTCCTCAGGACCAACTGGATTCAGATTGTCATCGAAGTCTATATGCAGCCTCTCCTGTTGATGTTCATGACGTGCAACCAATGCTCCCATCTTTGTACAGCCTCTAACCCTCCTTCTTGCAGGGGGTTCAACTCTAGGAATTTCGTCATTGCTAGAGCTTTCGTCATCTCCACGCCTCTCGTCATCACTAACGTTGTCCATATTCCTGTTAACACAAAAAGCATCATCAGAAACGTAAGTAAATTGCAATGAAAACACATGTATATAGTAAGCGGGAAGTAAAACAGAAAAAACATAGTTCTCGTTTATAAATTAAGGTCTTACTCTAGATTGTTTCCCATAGTCCTTCACCATGGTCATTTCTTACAGCATATTCGTCATCATCTACCAATTCAACTTCATTTGTTCGAGGTGTAGTTGTTGTGAAAGGTGGTGTGTCATCAAGGTTGAAGGTCGGATCACCATACTTCTGTTTTTTACTTTTAAGGACAATGGACATATTTTTTCTGGCAGGATCGGTGACAAAAAACACTTGTTTCGCATGGCTTGCTAAAATGAAGGGCTCGTCTCTATAGCCAACTCTTCCAAGATCGACTGAGACAAAACCAAATTGTTTATCTATTACCACGGCATTGTTGCTAACCCACTTACATTTAAATAAAGCAACTTTGAACTTGTTGTACGTCATCTCCCATATTTCTTCTATAACTCCATAATAGGCCATAGACGCTAATATGGGGTTTTTGTCTCTCGAACTGGAAAAGTGCATAGATTCAGCTTCTACCATGACCCCACTATTTTGCATGGTACTTTTGTCATCTTGCTCTTTGGTATAGAAGGAATAGCCATTTATATCATAACCGGTCCAAGTAATGACCTGAAACGAAGGCCCCCAAGCTAGCCACTCGATTGTCTCAGACACACCGATCTCGTGCAAAACCTTTTCCTCGAACCACTGCATGAATGTCTTGTTTTGCTCAATAGCAATCTGCATGTCATTCTTCCTTGGATTCTTGTTCTTCAAAGTGTTTCTGTGTTCATTTATGTAAGGTTGAACTTCTTCCATATTATTCAGGATATACAAGTGGGCTTGCAACACCTCTTCACGAGGAACATTCTTCACTTTCAGTCCTCGTGTTCCCTTGCTTCTCCCTTCTTCATGCCGAGATTGTTCCTTCTTCCCTGACATATAATCTTTGCAAAACTCCATAGCCTCCTCAACTACATATCTTTCAACTATTGAGGCTTCTGGTCGATAAGGATTTTTAGAATACCCTTTTAAGATCTTCATGTATCGCTCGAAAGGGTACATCCACCTCAGGTAAACCGGACCGCATAGCCTTACCTCCCTCACCAAATGAACTACCAAATGCACCATTATATCAAAAAATGAAGGCGGAAAGTGCATCTCTAGTTGTGACAAAATAATGTAACCCTCATTTTCTAGTTCATCCAACTTTTCAGTGTCAATGACTTTGTTACAGATAGCATTGAAGAAAACGCACAATCTTGTCACTGTGTTTCGTACTTCATCTTTCATTATGCCTCTAATAGCTACTGGTAATAGTTGTTGCATCAACACATGATAATCATGGGACTTCATTCCCACTAACTTCAAATCGTCCATTGAGACACATCTTCTCACATTCGAGGAATACCCTTGCGGCACCTTCATTTCATGCAAACACCCACACAAACTTCTTTTCTCTGCTTTTGATAGTGTATGCGCTGCTGGCTCCATGTATGCCCTCCTACCATCATCTCTTAGTTGTGGATGTAATCGTTCTCTTATTCCCATATCGACAAGGTCTAATCTCGCATTAATCCCATCCTTAGTCTTCCCTGGTATGTGCAAAAGCGTACTGATAAGGCTATCACAAACATTCTTCTCCACATGCATCACATCAATACTGTGTCTCACGTCTAGCGAACGCCAATATGGAAGATCAAAGAAAATGGATCTCTTCTTCCATATGTTCTTCTCACCCGCAACCCTCTGATTCTTACCAAAAGTGACATGGATACGTTCCACTCGACTGTAGACTTCCTCTCCGGTTAGTGACTTTGGAGCCATTCCATGCTCCGGTAAGCCGTTAAACCGCTTTCTTAGCCTACGATACGGGTGGTACCGATGAAGAAACCTCCTGTGGCCAAGGTAGACAGTTTTTCTTCCATGCTTTAGTTGTTGGAAGTGTGTGTCTGCTTCACATATTGGGCATGCTTTGTGACCCTTCACGCTGTACCCTGACAAGTTTCCGTACGCAGGGAAGTCGTTTATCGTTGTGAAAATCATTGCACGTAGCTTAAAAGACTCCTTCTTATAAGCATCAAACACATCTACGCCTTCCTCCCACAACTTCTTCAAGTCCTCAATCAAAGGCGCCAAATAGACATCAATATCGTTCCCTGGCTGTTTTGGTCCAGAAATCATCATAGATAGCATCATATACTTACGTTTCATACATAGCCAGGGAGACAAGTTGTATATTACAAGGAGAACCGGCCACGCACTATGTGTGCTAGTAAGAGTTCTATACGGATTGATGCCGTCTGTACAAAGCCCAAGCCGTAGGTTTCTCGGCTCGCTGCCAAATTGAGGGAAGATTTCATCTATTTTTTTCCATTGTGGAGAGTCAGCTGGGTGCCGAAGATATTTCCCATCAGATATTCTCTCATCAGAGTGCCATCTCAACTTCTTCGCTTTTGTTGCACTCGCAAACAAACGTTTAAAACGTGGTATTATTGGAAGATACCACATAACCTTTAAAGGTTGCCTTTTACTTGTCACATCACCACAACCACCATCTTTTTTCACTTTGTATCGTGCAGTTTTACACTTAGGACACTCACTAAGACCTCCGTACTCATTTCTGTACAGTACGCAGTCATTAGGGCAAGCATGTATCTTCTTATACTCCATACCCATTGTAGACAGGATTTTCTTGGCCTCATACATACGATTTGGAAGTACATTATCTTCCGGAAACATATCACACAATAGTTCAAGCAACAATGTGAAACTACTATCGGTCCACCCACAAGTTGCCTTTAAGTTAACCAAATGTAATGTTCCTGTCAGCCGCGTGTACTTACTACCACTGTACAATGGTGTCTCTGCATCACTCCGCAGGCTATCATACTCCTGCGACTGCGCAAAGGATTCTGCCTCAACATCGTTAATCATTCTCTCCATTCTATCTTCATCTATGACATCCACAGCTCCCTTCTTGTGTGACGGACAATCAGTTATTTCCTCACCATGCCATATCCACCTTGTGTATCGCAGATTTATTCCATCACAAAGTAGGTGAT
Organism: Inga leiocalycina; assembly: GCA_963242795.1. NCBI lineage: Eukaryota > Viridiplantae > Streptophyta > Magnoliopsida > Fabales > Fabaceae > Inga > Inga leiocalycina. The sequence continues at coordinate 18,006,720 of OY725330.1, forward strand.
CCTTTATGACATCAACATCCCGTCTACTCTCATTCAAACAATTGACACAAGGACAAAAATACTTCCCATTTCTTGCAGGAGCATTCTTTTTAGCGAATTCAATAAATTCGCCCACCCCTTTCTCATATTCCTCACTAGTTCTCAAAGCATTCATCCAACTATGATCCATTTTGTTACCACCTAAGGCATTACCAATAACATTCACACGTTTAGTACAATTCTCAAGGACATATGATGGGATTGCCTAATTAAGTTATCAACCCAATTTAGGATTTTAAAATATGGGCTTAATAACTTTATTGCCCCCTCCTAGCCTCATCTCTCCTATTAAAAGGGTTTCAGTGCTATGTAACTTATTTTTTTAATAAGTATATGTATATAAAATTAATGTATAATAAAATAAATACAATAAGATTAAATTAAAGAATTTTTTTGAGGTTTGGAAGAATTAAAAACAAAACGAGTTTCATATTAACAAAACAATTTTAAGTTGAGTTCTTCCAAAAATAAAATTGTTTTATTGAAAATATTTAGATAAAAATCATTTAATGAATATTGGGGTTATCGTTTTCTTTTTAAGTTTTGGCTTGAATTATTCTTCATAATTCAAGAATTTGGAATTAACAAAACAATTGTGTGTAATTAATACAAGAATTTCTTTAATTTAAATAAATCATATTTTATTTTATTATATATACTAATTAATGGTGCAGGATTTTAATACAACTATGAATTGTATTGGTTTCATGTGGCATACACTAATCAATGATTGAAAGAAACTTTTATGAGCCACTTTCATTATGTTACACTTGAACAAATAAATAAATAAAAGTTCAATCAATAATTAACGAGAGGCAAATTGAAACAGGGAGTAACTTTTAAACTTTACTCATATTTAACACAATGGAACGGATGAGAACTAAGAAGACTTGTTTCTATTATACACAAGTAAATTTATATTTAAACAAGAAAATAAACCATTCCCAAATCAATGCAATTTAAACAATATAACCACACCAAACACATCAGGCTAATCTTTGATATCTCAATATAAGCAATATATATATAATAAGCACTATGTCAACCATTCGGAAATATTTTTCAAAAACAAAATAAACCATGTTCTGTTACAAAAAAAAATTGAAGAAAATAAACCAACCTGAGGGCGCCCCCTAGCTACTATGTTTGAGAGGTTGAGAAGATGTTGGAGCTCCACCCACGCACAACAATGGAGGAGAGAGCAAAACCCACTGTGGAGGAGGTGAGGTTGCAGCCGTGGAGGAGGTGAGGTTGCAGCCGTTCAAGAGGAAGAAGAAGAAGGGAGGAGGGAAGAGTTCAACAAAGCTAGGGCCGATGGTGGGGGAGGGAGCTTGAACAAGGGAGGAGGGAGGAGTTGAAGGAAAAAAATTCCTGAGGAGGAGGGCCGACGGTGTGGGTGGGAGAGGAGGAAGAAGAGTAAAGTATGTGAGGTGAGGGTGTGATGGTGATGAGAAGACCGCATGTCAGACAAGTGTCTGACATGCAGGGACGCCTTTAGGCGTCCCAAATGGTATTTGGGACGCCTAAAGGTGACTTTAGGCGTCCCAAATGAATTTGGGACGCCTAAAGTCCCACTTTAGGCGTCCCAAATATCATTTGGGACGCCTAAAGTGGGACTTTAGGCGTCCCAAATTCATTTGGGACGCCTAAAGTGGGCTCCTGGCGCTAAAAAAAATTTATAAAATTTATATTTCGCGCCAGGAAGCACTTTAGGCGTCCCAAATTCAAATTTGGGACGCCTAAAGGTTCCCCTACACAAAAATAATTACGAAAATGCCACCGCCTCCCTTTTTAACCACCCAATTCTCAATTTGGGACGTCTTTGGGGGTGGTTATATCTCAATTCTGTAGTAGTGATGGTATTATTTAGATAATATATTTGACATATAATATCATATTTATGTGATTTTCTGGAAAACAAGTTTTGAATTTAAATTCCGTTATCCTATGTGAAATTAGCTTAGTACTTAAAACCGGATCGGACCGGCCGAGTTAGACCGGAACCGGTGACCCGGCCACTTTACCAGTCCGGTTGAGAGTAGAACTCAGAGGGACCTTGACCGAGCCAACTCGGTACGAACCGGTGTAACCCGGGATCAACTTGGGAAACCCGCTGAGTTAGGTGGTTTGCCCGAGCCACCTCTTTCCTCAACGGAAAAGCGCAAGAACTCTCGGAAAAGAAAAAAGTTGCAGGAACAAAGAAAGGAAAGGAAGAAAAGAAAGAAATTAGGAGAGGAAGAAGCGGCTGTGCGAGACCAGAAGAGGGTTACCGGAAGAAGCAGTAGCTGTGCGAGGCTGAACGAAGTTCCTCGAGACAGCAAAATAGGTGATCGGAAAATGAAGAGCCTACCGAAGGGACAAATTCAAAATGCCTAGAAAACAATAGGTGACTTCTGTGACATGATGGGGTATGGAGATGGCGTCGAAGCAAAGGCTGAAAAGCAAAAAGCCATCATTTCATTCTTTCAAAGTTTGTCTGACACAATAATCTCATATCACATACAAAATCATATTAAAATAGTGCACATTCTCCAATAATCTCATTTGTCCGATTGTTCATGCTCACCTTATATTAAGGAGATGGAATAAAAAAATTTAGAATATAAAGTGGAAAAGGGAAAATATCTCCTTACTATTAATTTTATTTAAATATTTTTATGCATTTTAATTAAATTATATTTTTTAATTATCACTAGTCTGACACTGGGTTGACCTTCGGTCTAACCCATTGACCCTTGAACCACTACCCTGACCGGTTCATTGACCGGTCCGGTTTTTAATACCTTGGAAATTAGAATGAAATATTTGAGAAATTCCAATTTAACTATCATGGAAAGAAATTATATCATGAGATTCTAATTTACTTATAATTATATTTTTATTGAAATATTTGAAAGTGTGGGATGCCTAAGATATAGAGTATCTTGTGGGGACATCTTGGAATACACACACACACATATTGATATATTAAAAAATTATAAAATTGCCGTATATGACATGTGTTATAATTAAAATTAATTTAATGAAGGCTTTTTTATTTAATGTAAAGAGCAGATCCTGTGATGCGAATTATTAAAATTTGCACCTTAAATAAGCATTATAGTAGTGATATGGAAATTTAATTATTTATCTAGTGTTTAGATATAGGTATTTTAAATTTTCAAGATTTGTGGATATGTATTTATCTTGATATAAGCATGCATGGTTATTGTGAACATATATTGAATTTTAATATAGATAGCATGGATGGACATGTATACGAGACTTCATATTTGATTTAAAATTGAAATCATGAGTGAGTAAAGTATGATTTGGAGCATTGAGATCTTAAAGGAATATAATGACATATGAGAAATGTACCTGAAGATTGGTTTAAGAATCAACATGTGAATATTCCTTATGATGCTGATATGCTACTCAAAGTGATTTTAGAGCTCAATTAATGTATACACAAATTCTTGAGAATTTGTAGTACTAATAAATGTTAATCCTATGACATAGCAAATGATACGTTGAGATTGAGCATATGTAAACTCTCATAAAGAGAAACAAATAGTTAAGGGATGTCATAAATGATGGCATCATGTAAGTAGATTCCTGTTGTGCTGATATGCACGGATGGTAACTAAAATTCAGTTTATATATGGAAATCCACTGGTTGTCATTGACCTTTACTAGTGACAAAAATAAAATATTATGTGAGTCGGAGTTGATTACTCTAGAAATGGATGAAATGCTAAGAATATTGAAAATCTCTTAACAAATATTTTGGTATGAAACTCACACTAAGTGTTGATGATATGTGCTTGCTAAATATGGCGAGAACCATTATAGAAAGAACAATGGTGTAAGTGGAAAATTGTTTGAGATGATATATGAATAAGCATGCTTAAGAATTATAGTAGAGTTTTCTCATTCGATTTGGTGAGGTCAATAACAAATCTATCGGATCTGTTAACAAAATCCCTTAAGAGGAAAATGATTGTTGAAATGTCAAGAGAAATGGGACTGAAGCCAGCTACTAATTGATAGCGATGACAACCCAAACCTTTGTGATTGGTGTTCCCTGAAGAAGGTTCACTAGGTAAAAATAAGTTGTTAGTTAGTTCTGACTAGCACAAATATGTTTTACGTTCCTTCCTGTGACACTTTGATGTGCTAGACTGCATTATTATAGGTTGAGGAAAGCTCTTAATGATTTCATAGTTCAACGAGACAGTGTGCATAGTGCAAGTACACTTACATGAAAATCACCTCTATAAATGTGGAGTGTGGCCACTCCTATGAGATTGTGGCAAAATCTCTATAGCATTCATTATGCACCAGGCACGCACATGACAAACATAATGCACAAAACCGCCATAAACAGCGAAAAAGAGAGGATATAGTATGACCTTTAATGCCTCTGATATACGCCCAAGAGATGTGAGTTCATAGTTCACAGGACCACTAACATCTCTGTGTATCATGTGTTGTCGGTCTACGTCTAGTCATAGTCCAAAAGAACCACTAGATTTAATGGTTATATCCATGGGTGTAACTTAGCTAATAGTGTTTTCTTTGACACATGTGGGGGATTATTGTAAATATTGCATATGGGAGTGTAAAAAAAAAAGTCTTTCCAATATTATGGAATATGTTTAAATGAAGAGATGAGTTTTGAGAAGTCATGATCTTATGAATTAAGGGATTTGTGTTAGTTCATGAATCGATATGGTTCATGAAATTAACATATAGTTATAACCTTTTAATTGAAGAGGTGTAGACTTCAAAAGACACCACTTCAAAGTATCGATTTATTGTCTATAAATATCCCAATTGTGACACTATTTAAAGCAGAGAAATAGAAGAATCTTACTGAGTTACTTTATCTTTTACTAGTTCTGTCGCCCTATATCCTTACAGGAAGGGTTCGTTTAACTCTGGGGAGATGCTGCTTCCTATTAATTGAGGGGGCTACAGAATATCACTTAAGAACAATGTCCTTAGACGTAACTCAAACCAAATATTTTCTTGTTTCTTAGCAGATTTTGCCAACAGTTGAGAGGAAGATAATGAAGATTTAGAACCAGTAATGATGGGGTAGTATTGTGGTAAAGGCTTGTGTTGTCGGTAACCAAGCTCTTCATGATGTATTATAATACTCTGTGTCTTATCTTCTTGATCGATCTGCTTGAAGATGATGATGAAGAAGAACTTTTGGGTGACACTACGTTTGTGTAGGTGGGTTTGTATATATACAGCGTTGTGCCTCTATATTTAGTTAATTTCCATGTGCAGCGTTCATGAATCCAATCCAATCTAATCTTAGGAACATGATTATCTAATTAAATTGCGTCATTCACGTGTATCCAGGGATATGCTTTTGGTATGTAGCTAATCAAATCTTAGGAACAGGATCGCTTTAATTAGAATGCATGAACAAAATAAAATTACACAATGACAAATCCTTATTGTATTATATATTTTCATATTTTGTCTGGGGATTTTGTCATAATAAATGAGCTTAAAATACCTCTTTCGTAATTAATTGTGATTGAAAGATTTTGTAAGAAATTAAGGTTGAAAAAGGGTAAACATGGCATATATTTTATGAATTGCCTTAATTGATTAATTTTTAGAATATGAGGTATTATATTTTGGGTTTATTTTAATTGTAGATCAGTTTGGGAGAAATTACAGAAAAGAACCCATCATTTTTGTAAATTATGAGCTAAAGAAGAAAAGACTCAGAACAAATTACATTTTTGTGGGACTATTGGAAACTTTTGTGGGACTAAATATTATTTCCTAAGCATTTGGGCATTGTTCTGTAATTTGTTATGTCTTTTCTTTTTTAGCTTGTAATTTACAAAAATGGTGGGTTTTTTCTGTAATTTCTCCCGAACTGATCTGCAATTAAAATAAACCCAAAATATAATACTCCCTCCGGTCCTAAATATAGGACAAAGTTTATAGTGCATATTGTACTACAAACTTTGTCCTATATTTAGGACCGGAGGTAGTACCTCATATTCTAAAAATTAATTAATTAAGGCAATTCATAAAATATATGCCATGTTTACCCTTTTTCAACCTTAATTTCTTACAAATTAAAATCTTTCAATCACAATTAATTACAAAAGAGGTATTTTAAGCTCATTTATTATGAAAAAATCCCCAAATAAAATATGAAAATATATAATAAAATAAAGATTTATCAATTCCCCACACTTAACTTTTTGCACTCCTGGATAAAATAAAACCAAAGTTTCCAAAAATATGCCTAATGTTGCAATTATCAAGCTATTTAAGAAAGCAATATAATTACATAAAGATTGAATCACCACAACCCAAATCAATTAAAGCTCATGGAAACTTTTAATGCAAAGAAATCAAATTGAACACATAACAAAACCAAGAAAGATAACTATGATAGAGCTCTCAAGGGAATAAGTGTTTCTCTCATCTCTCAAATCATATGAAATTTCACTTAATTCACCTATTCTAGCATCTACCTTAGGCTTGTAAAGGTTCTACTATCTCTACCACTAGTTTTGCCATGAATCCATAGTCAAGGGGACTTCTTAAGGTTGTAATGTTGAGAAAGCTAAATGGAATAAAAAATGTAATAAAACACTATGCTTGTACTCAAGAAATTGATAGATCACTTAGCACTATACAACTAAATGTAATTCAAATATTTTTCCACAATGCCTTATTTGCTTCTTTCTTTCTTTGAATTTTCTCTTTTTCTTCTCTTTTATTATTATTATTTTTCACTATTCACATTTTTTTATTTTCTTTTTCTTTCTTTTTTTAATATTTTTTTCTTTTGATTTTCTTTCTTTTGACTATTCACATAGCACTTTTCTTTTTTTCTTTTTTTCATAAATCATAGTGCTAGGAAGAAATTGATAAAGGATACAAACATAGCATTTGTATATTGAAATAGAAACGAAAGTGAAGGACTCAAGGGGGTAAAGAAAGGTAAATGATGAATGGTTTGTGTTTGGGTCAATAGGTTTAGAAATGAATGCCCCTATCATACTTAAATCCAAGGCATTAATGTAGCTTTGAAAACAAACCTAGACAAGTTCTACAGATTAACTAGAAAAGAGGTGAATGCACACACATGATGAGAAAATAGAATCAAGGCTTAAGAATCTTCCAATAAGGTTTTATCTACCATATCAACTTCCTAAAATCAAGCTAGGCATCCCAATTAATAAAATTGCATTAAAGACACTCCAATTACTCAATTGAATCAAGCATAGGGATTACTCAAGCTTAATGTAATTATATTTGGAAATGCTTGACTTTCACAATCATCATGCATTTAAATTTCCATAAAAATATGCCAAGGAGTTGCATTAAGAAAGTGACAAATTGGGGTCCATTAAGCACTTCACAAAACCAATTCTCAAATTCAAAATTTTTCAATTTTTCTCAAATTTCATGAACCAATTGTGGCTAGAGCAATCCCTCCCCCACACTTAGTCTTTACATTGTCCTCAATGTAAACAAGAAATAGGGACTAACTTGACTTGTTTCTTTGGTGAAGTGGTAAGTTATGAAGTCCAATTCAAGATTGAAGCAGAACACTTCAATAATCACCATGAGGGGAAGAAGAAAGAAACAAGTGAAGTGAGTCTAACAATGAAGTTCAAATGCAGTAAAGATTAAATGAGAAATGAGAATGACACATGAACATGAAGCATTTATTCACTTCCTAAAAAAACAAAGAAATCAGCCTTTTACTAATGGCTCTATCTCCCCCACACTTATTCTCTTCACATAACAATTAAGCTCAAGAAATATATAAAAATGAGAAAAAAGCAAGTGAGGAAAGAGACAACCTGATACTTAAATCTCCATAGACTCTTGTAGGAGAAGTTCTCATCCCATATGAGAAACATGCATTTCTTCTTTATTACCACTTCTCCTAGAATATACCTTCTTGGTAGTGAAAGTTCCTGCAAAAGAAACACCAGACTAGCAGCAGTATCTAGTCCAGAAATAAATACATGAAGAAATCTAAAAGAAAATATAGGCATTGTACAAACGAGATTCTCCAAGTAAACTTCACAACCAAGAAAGTCAATTTGGCCCCCTTCAGTAGGAACTGAACAAGTGGTCATATTTTCAAAATTCTCTTGAGCTTGCCATGGGGAAAATACGGAATCCAATTTAGTGTTGGAGTTCATTACATCACTTTTGCAATCACAATAGTTAGGAGATGAAAGAGTGGAAGAAGAAAGAGAATTGATCAAGCTATTACCACCTAAAAATTCAAAACATGTATTTTCATGTGTTATATCAGGTGGCAAATCGTAAGAAAGAACTAAATGAAAAGATACATTTTCATTTACAACTTTATCATTTAAAATCATTGAATCTTTCCTTATTGAACTACTGGAAACATGTGATTCAAAGGAGTCAAAAGATACGCAATTGTCAAGGCCTTCATCAAGTATAGCATGCACTTTAATGTTATCAATTGAGTTAGATGAAGAATCAATGTCATGCGAAGTAGAGAGCCAATTATCAATTTCAACACAAATACTGTTAGGATCGGCAGGCACAACGGAAGAATTTTAAAAATTTTCACTGATCCTAATCGAGGATCTATCAACAGCGTTTAAACTAAATTGGAAGGATTCATACCTTTCTTTTGATTCAGGGTTTTCACGATCTCTAGGAGCCAACACGTCAGGTCCGCTCCCTCTACCGGTATCCACACGAATGCTCTCCAACCAAGACTGCTTGCTAGCGCCTCTAATGTCTCCTAGGGTTTCCCTTGCGGCTCTCAATTCTCATGTGTATATCAGTATATCTGCTCTATCAAGTTTATAACATATGAGGGCTATTTTCAAATTTCAAAATTAATCATCATTAATTTTGAAATTAATTAACTATTAATTAACTTGATGAGCTAATTAAATAAATTTAGTTTAAATTAAATCTGTCCAACAATTTTAATTTAACCTATTTATTTAATCTAAATAAAGAACCATTAGATTTAAGTTATCTTCATAAATTAAATATGAGATACCATATCTCTATCATGTTAGTTATTAGATTTAATTTATCTTAATAAATTAAATTTAAAACTAACACAATATAATAATATCATATAATACACACACATATATATAATATGTATTTCGAAAATACATATCTATATAATATTATTAACTAATTTTTATATTACATATATACATATATATAAATATAAAATTCGTCCACCCTAATTAAACATTATCTCGTGTTGGGTCATTCTTGTGTGCGACCCTGTAGGCCCATATGAAGTTGGCAGTGGGCCAATAACTGTACTAACCCACAAGTCGCAAACGGCCTCTAGCAAGATATCATGACTACCCAATTCATATGAGGATCGTTAACACGATGCAACATGTCATACAACCATGTCACGTCCCTTTTATCACACGATATATCGGTCAAGGATGAGGCATGGATAATGTCATCCTCTTATTCATGACTATTACTTTCTCGATTCTTGAGTAGTCTGACGATAGAAATGGAAACTCCTTTCCATTGTAGTATGGCCATACATTTCTCATACTTACTCATTGAGGGGCCCAGTAATATCTCTCTACTAATGTGAGGGACAAATTCCATCTTGATCATTCATATTCCTCTGCATGAAAAACCACCAAGCCCGATTGTAGCCTTTATCATCACTCGGTCAAAGGTGACTTTTGACTAGTTCAAAGCTTAGCAACTCTCATGTAGGAATCCATGATGACCTCAGGTCAAAGGGCATTGTGACGTGGTTATATATGAGAAAAGCTTATGACTTGATCTATGTAGCTTTCTCATAGTGGGTCAATCCAGCACCTTGTACTCTTACAAGTGTCTAAAACTTTGATTCATATCTCCATATCTTATCAAAGTCATACTGATCTTGTTTCATCTCTGCTCCCTTATAGATGACCGACCGGGGACATTTTAGAACAATCTTTATGAATTATCCAAGGATATAATTATCACAGTTAACATGCAAATAATATGATAACAGAATGGAGAAATTTCATTAAATTACTAATGTTCAAAGTACAATGATTGGCCCTTTGGGCACAATTTCCAATAAATAGCACATGATATTTCACCCTCACATGAACAAACAAAAGAAGAGTCTAAAGAAGAGGGAAAAATAAATTCTTCATCAAGTTCAATAGCATTATAAAATTCTAAATCATGCTTAACAACACTTGAAAGTGAAGAATATGCATCATCAATAGAGATAGTACAAGTAACATCATCCACTACATAACTACTATTGGACACATCATAGTGAGCATTATCAACATCAAGCATTTGAGGGGATTCAACTACAATTTCTTCATCCACCTCATCATCACTCACATTATCAAGAATAGTAGTAAGAGGAGGGTCAACCTCTTCAAGAAGAGGAGGAATATTACTATTGTTTGAATGCGACTCCTCTAGTAGTTGAAAATGCACTTACATCATCTCTACATCTTGTGTGGGTATAGGCACTTGAAGATTGAAATCTTCCACTTGAGAGTTGGCATTTGGCTCTTGAGCTTGGACTCCTTGTGCCTCTTCTTGTAGGTCATCGAGCCAAGGGGTTTCATCTTCACCTCTCGTCTTTATCCATAGCATATATATGAGCATAGTATGCCTTGAAAAACTCATCAATGTCTTCTAATTGCTCTTCTATCTCCCTAGAGCTTCCAATTGTTCCTTGATGCAAAAGTAATTGAAGGTATTGCTCTTGGAGTGTTTCGCACTTCCTTGTCAAGGCACTTGTTAGGGAATCTATGTTGTGGGATGAGAAGAGGGTATCCAATCCACTACATTGCATGTTATGAATATGAGGTGGTGGTTCAAAGTACAGTGAAGGAGAAGGTGTATGAAGCGGTGGGTGACTCGATTTGAATGAAGGATGGTATGGGAGGGGAGAGGGTTGATGATATGTTTGAAATGGAGGTTGGTGATATGGTTCTTGTTTATATAGTGAAGAGGAAAATGAACGTTCATAGGATGGTTCATAGGGAAGGTAATCAATGGAATTTGAGTTATAGGTAATAGGGAAAGGATTGTGTATGTGATGGTTTGGGGAATTTTCAAGACAAGGCCTCTTATTCTCAAACCTATAGAAACACTCATGTGCTTGAGGTATAGAAGGTTGCACTCTAGCATTGTGCATTCATGAATCCAAAATCCTTCTAACATTTTACACCTAAAACTGAATAAAATCCAATTTTTGTTTCAATGTTTGAAGTCTTTGAGAAGATGCCTACTCCATCCAAGTTTATGCCTTCAATCAACGGACTCTTTCCAATTTTCATAAATTCACACAAGAAACTGTAATAGCCTCATGCACACATCAGCTCAAAGGAAAATTTCCCAAGCAATAAGATCAACACCAAAAGAATAGTCTAGCAAGTTCAAGTTCTAACTAACAGAGTCAACAAGGCTCAAGTTTCCACAAGTTTCAGATGCAATCCCTTCAAGTTTCTCAACTTTTATCACCAAGCATCTATCAAGCAGTCCACAATAAAGTTTGAAAGATTAGAAAAATAACAACATAATAGAATCAAGTTAAACCTAACACCAAATTAAGCTAAATCCAAGACAAATGGAAACAAAGATCTTTGTTTGGGTTTTTTTTTTTAACTAAAAGTTTTCCTTTAAGAATGAAAGCTAAATGGTATGCTAAAGAAAACCTGCAAAATGAAAAACTAACCTAAAATGCAACCTAAACTATGACTAAGTATGAAAACACTAGAAATGCAAAAATCTTAAAGGCTCACCCCAATCAGAAGTACTTAACACTTAGTTACTAAGAAATCAATTTCTTGGCTCTCCGGCAACAGCGCCACTTGAAATAAGCCCTTTAGTCACCTCGGAGTTATCAATAATAAAACCAAATTAATGTAATATAGTGCACAACTCATGTCGTTTCACTTTGAGAAGCCGATTATGAAACTAATTCCTAGTAAACTAAGTAATTGCAATGTAAAATTGACAAGGATAAACATGATTGATTGATTTTTAAAACTATGAATTAAATGCAATGAAAATAGATATGTTTGGGATTTTTGGAATAAAAGTTGAATGGAATGATGATGAGATTAATGAAATGAAAGAAACAAAGAAATCAACAAAGGAATAAGCACACAACATACATGAATTTTAATTTATTATAATCTATTGATTATGATGTTAAGTATTGAAAAAAGAAATTGAAGTTATCGGTCATATAGAGTCATGATTTATCTTGTTATCCGGACAATTTTATTGCAAAGATTTTGAATTGTTCTACTCGTAGAAACACAAGGAAAATTCAGGATCCAAAGTAAATTTTGAGACTCATGAGTTTGAGCAAATTTATGGATTTATGATCTCGAATGATAACCTAGTGAGTTACCTTTATCAATAAATAACTGTTGAAAATATATGAATAAATAACTAAGATATAAAAAATGACAATAACATGGTTTAAATAACAAATCCAAATAACTGAAATTAAATCTACCAATATTTATTATTTATCATACTCCATAATGAAATTTTTAGGTTTATATATGAAGTAATTGAAAACAGTCAAATTCAAAAAATTAACATGTGCTTAAAAGTAAGTTAATATGATTTTATAAGTTATAAATACAAATATAGTAAACTCGATGTGTGAACTTGCAGATGCAATGAAGTTTGCAGATGGTACGATTTTGTAAGCGAGTTGATATAATTTTATAAGATAGATACAAAAAAACGATAAAGTCGAAGAGTCAATTAGCAAATTTGACAATAATAATCTAATGGTGAATTAATCTTCTATGATCAATCCATGCATTATTGTTATAGGTAAGTCCCCGTTTGGCTTGGTTGCTAATTTTGACCAAAAACATTAATTACCTGAATTGAATGTCACGACCTATGTCTGATAATTCAATGTAATAAGTGATAACTCATCATGCATGTTTTATCAATATGCTAATTAATTATTATCCAATTCAAAGAAGCAATAGAAAACGTTATTCCTTGTGCTAAGTGATCACGTTCCAATTTTAATATATATATATATATATATATATATATATATATATATATATATATATATATATATATATATATATATATATATATATATATATATCGAGTATAATTTGGAGAGTTATTAGTGCAATTTGTAAGATTTTCTAATTTTAAGTGTTTAACTCGGGCCTCTCATAAGAATTCAGCTCCTCATGGGTGAAAAATAAGCCAACATAGAATGCCTCTATGCTCCAGTTATTGAAACACCTCAAATCAAAATGGGAAAGATAAAAGGAATGGAGGAAATATGTAGAAAAGTGACGAAAAATATAGGTGGGAGCGAGAAAAGGGCGAATATTGAGAATGGGAGACGATGCGGAAGGTGTATGGAGGACGTCAATCGTGTGAGATAAAGAGATGGTACCCCTAAAAATTAATCTTCTGCGGCGACAGAAGATGATTTCAGGTTTTGGAACTACACTGTCATTCCCGATATTCTGGTACCAAGGTGCAAATATATTTGGAAACTAAAGGATCATTTTCTTAATTCGGAGATGAATGGGGAAATATCTTTTTAAACTGAACTGTCATTTACCAATTACGGTGACCGAAGAGCACATTTCTTTGGGGGCTAAACTGGAATGTTTGGAATTCGAGCACCAAAGTTTAAAAATATTAGGGTACTAAACTGGCATTTTTGAATTTCGAGGAACCAGGGTTCAAATACATTTGGGTACAAAAGTATCATTTTATGAAATTCAGGCTAAGGTGAAAATTTAGGGGTGGGCATGGGTAGGGCTGGGCAGGGCGAGACCCCTGCCCGATGCCCAGCTCGAAGGATGAACGGGCTGCATTTTTTAGCCTGATGCCCTACTCTGCCCACAAAAAGCCCTAACCATTTTGAACTGGGTAAGGGTGGGCTGGGCAGGGTGAGCTTCTCTTGATAACGCCTTGTCTTTTCTATATATGAAAAAAATAATTTCATATAAATTTCATGAATATTCCTGTAGTTACCAATACCATATGTCTTAACTTCGCCGTAAGTAATATAAAATTTAAATACATTTGATGATTCCACATCTTGGGATATTTCAAAATAAGTTTATAACTTGAGTCTTAAAATTTAAAAACTATCATGTCTTAACAAATATCCATATTTTAAAAATTAAACATCCATAATCCATTATAAATAAGAAAACAAAATGATTGTAATTAAAGCCGTGAAGACAAAGTAGTTTGCATCAATTCAATATCCCAAAAGCTGATCAAATGATGAAGCATCTGGAAAAAAAAAATAAAAGCAACTATAGTTTAATACATCACAAAGTAAAGAAGAAAGGAAGAAATCTACTTGTAAATAGTGTTTAGAGCAAAAAAGAGATGACCAGAAGAGTATTATACAATAGACAATATATATTTTAAATAAAAATATATATATGAAATAATATTTAATTGATATGAAATTTTATATTTTAAATAAATGAACATAATTTTTAGGGTAGGACCAAATGGGCAGGGCAGCATCCCTTGCCCGATGCCCGGCCCTGCCCAGTTATTAGCCCGCCCAAAGCTGCCCAAAATTTTGTCAGGCCAATTTTTTAGGGCTGGGCTGGGCAATTTTTTATAGGGCCAGGATGGGTGCACCGGGCCACTGGGCACCATGCTCACCCCTAGGTGAAATATCTTTTTGGACTGAAATGTCATTATTAAATACGGGAACCAAAGTGCAAAATTCATTAGGTACCAAACCGTAATTTCCTAAATTCGGGGACCAAAGTTCAAATATGTTTGGAATGGAACAGTAATTTCCAAAATTTGTCCACTTGACCAAAATACCCTAAAATGAAATTCAAAACCACCGCAATACCATATATCATAATAGTCAACAATAAAATGACATTTTTACCCTTTTAACCACTGATTCATGCAATCACTCTTGATGAATAAATTATTCATCAATAATGCATTTTACAACCAAAAATGCCCTAAAGAGGCCAAAATGATTCATAAATTAGTAAAGGCTAAATTACAAAAAACTCTCTTAAACTTCAAGTCAATTACATGTAATCTCCATAACATTTCAAAGTTTAAATTTAACCTCCATAATCTCTTCTTTTGTTTTTTAATCATGAATCCCTTGCCGGTAATTTACCGTTAACTTTTAATGGAATCTGCCATGTCGGATCAACATATGACACATGGCATCCCACATATCATCCTCTATAATCTAATAATTTTACAATAATTATACATATATATATATATATATATATATATATATATATATATATATATATATATATATATATTACAAAAGAGTTAGATTGTCATTTTTATCATTGGCAAAGATGAGCTACATCCCAGCAACCGATATGCAAGAGTCTGCAGAAAATCCTTGGGATCTGAAGAAGATGATGAAGAAGCTGAGAGAGGCGTGTGAGGGTTGGGATAGATGTTTCAAGGTGACAAACCCATCCAGTCGACTCAAGGCTAATGGCAGAGATGAAGAAAGTGGTGATATCTCTACTCGATCCTTCTTCAGAGATTAAGATGCAAAACACTGAACAAGTAATTGCAAGAAGTGGCTTTACGGCTCCAAATGCAATGAATCCTCTTTACGAGGGTTTGTATTGTGTGATATAGCTTTAAACTTTGTTTTCTCTCATTGTTTTTGTCATTCTCCTTGAACATATTTATATAGCATTCAGCCCAAGGCTGATAAAAAAAAAAACCCAGTCTAGGTAAACTCGGTCCTCTCTAAAGATGTCCGATCAGTCCAGCCTAAAAAGCAGTAGTCTAAATTAAAATAAAAGATGGACTGGACCAGACCAACCCGGTCATCAGGCCAAATCAGGTTTCGTGTTGGCCTTTCAGACCAACTAGTCTGCTCTGACCCAATGATATATATAGATATATAATTAAAAAATATCAAATTCCTTAACCGTTTTATAGATATCTCTTGGGTTAATATAATTTTTAACCCCTCAAATGTCTTAATTTTGGTTTTCGTCCCTCAAATTTCATTTTATTTAAACTATTAATCCCTATAACTCAATAGAAACTTATATCATTTTGCCCCTATAGAGACCAAAACTAATAGTTTGAAATTTAAGGAACTAAAATCAAAATAAGGTCAAACGTGAGAGATCAAAGATTATATTAACCCATGTCTCTTTCTAACTTTCTTGTTGCCTTGTTTTTTGATTTGGACCCAATCAACCAATCCCATCCGTCAAATATCTCTCCTAATCTTAGCTTGGTTCCATTCTCATATCTGAGAAGAAGAAGAAGATTGGAGGGTCGAGATTTGAACCTAAAGTCTAGTCTTCTTCCTCAATCCTCCAAATCATCATCATCTTCCTCTTCTTCCTTCGTTCTCAAATCTCAGCTTCTCTTCTTCATCTAAGATCTCAAATGGAGACCAAGGATATCGCTACAGGTGGGGAAAAGAAAGAACCTTGTGTCTCAAAGCTCACCACAAGGAGCTGTTAAAAAAACAGAGAATGGTTTGTTGATTGCCTGATGCCTCTAATTGCAAAGAGGAATGAGTGTGTGTATGGCAAATAGGTTTTTGTTTTGTGCTGGACTAGGGCTATGTTTTCCTTCTAATTTTGGATATGTTATTTTGTTAATTGGGCCCAACCCAGACCAACCCGAAGTCTGTTATAACCAGTTTAGTCCAGATAGGGACTGGGTCATGTTTGGGTCATATTGGACCATGGGCTCGTTTTTCTAACCCAATGATATTCCTAACTAGACATCGGGTTGGGGTGTAACTCGGTCCAACCCGGTCTTTGCACACCCCTAATTTAGCCAATTGCTTTGCAAGATCCAATTTTCCAAAAAGGGTATTCTCTAAGGACGATAGCTCCATACGCATATTGATAAGGGGGCTCTCAAGTCTCTGTCCTTCTTGATCATGTACAATCGTCTTTCCTCGCCTTTTCTCAACTCCCCTCCTTCTAATATGCTCTCCAATCTCTGCCATTTCCCCTTCCTCTCTCCCCTTGTCTTACAGCCTAAGCAATGAAAATGAGTCTGCAAGGGAGGAGAATGAGAATAAGGGATTTTTTTCTTAATGAATAAAATGATAAGTTAACACTTTTGAAAAATGTGTGTCTGTATATAATTGCCAAAGGATGACACGTAGGATGTCATGTGTCTTATATATATTGATATGATGTGATAAATTCTGTTAAAAAGATAATGATAAACTAGTGGCAAGGGTTTATGGTACAAAAAATAAAAGATTGGGGGGGTTAAATGCAACTTTGAAAAGTCAGGGAGTTTATGTTTAACTGAACGAAAGTTCGGGGGGCTTGAATAATTTAGTCATTAGTAAATTAACATTAGTGCAGATAAAATCCCACCACACTTGAACCTTTGTACTCTTAGACAAAGTCATGAGGGACCAATGTTTTAAAAATACTGGACATCGAGCTGGAAAGATGAACATGTCATAGTTCAAATGGTTAGATCAGTTGGATCATTTGGTCGGACCGGTGATGTAATTATTTAATAAGAGTATTATATAATTATATGATAATATGTGTATAAGAAATAAAATATCAAATTTTAAAAAAATTAAGAAAAATTTAAATATTTCAATTTTATAATGACTTAATCACATATATAACATGCCTCATAACTTACAAAATCATTAACGAGAATCTACAAAATATGTATAACTTTATATTAATCATTTTACATAAAAATAAGGTATAAAAATAATAAAAAAGTATAAATAAAATATGAAATTTTTAAACAAACTGAATAGTGCCCAGTTCAAACAAACTGACGAAAAGATCTTTTTTATTATTATTATTATTATTAAAAAGAAGATGAACCCTTGGTGAACATGAGTGACGACGGTGACAGGCATTAAATGAAAGCTGTTACTTTTACAGCTCTCAAAACAACTTTACCCTTTGGACAATTTTAAAACTATTGGACATCTTCATTTTAAGTTTTCAGATCGGAAGCTTAAAAGTCTAAACACTCCAACCTTCAACCTGTCGGAGCTTTGATTTTTCTCATTCATGGCTGTCTTACTCAAATCTGGTTTCATTTTGACAGAGTGAGCACTCAGTTTCTAGCCGTTCGATTCTTGTAAAGCCGTTCAAGTTCCCGGCTAAATGCCGGCTCCCGGTCCAAAAGGCAGCTTAAAGCAGCTAGAAACAACTGAACTAGCAGAGCGAATGAACTGTGCAAAATGAGCGGGAGAAACTTCCGATCGCAGTATAGACCTGCCGGATAGTCCAGTCCGATCCGGTTTTTAATTCATTGTGAGGGATAATGCAATGCGTTAATGAAAAGTAAGAATGAAACAAACTCAAATCATGCACGTAACGTGGTATAATCAATTACACTTTTGGAGCTCACACAAGTCATACATGAATCAATACAAAGGGACTAGTCATAATATAATGCACAATCAATCCAACGGAATTGAGACAAGGGGGAGCACTAAAGGGGAGTTATGTGTTTAACTGGTCTCTCATAAATCGGTAATTTCTCTCCAGCCGTTCTAAGTCAAGCCCTACCATATATTTCAGTCACACAATCTCAATATAACAATATCACAAACAACATTACAACTATAATGCCTAGATTGTAACAACACAAATAACTCATCTAACTAAGACAAATCAAAGTTCAAGCTATAATGGGAGATTGAGATATGAAAAATTGCCCAAGCGATGCTCTAAGCTCCTGCATAGTCCACTCTACTCCAGCCAAATCAAAGTGGGAATGATGAAGGAAAGTAGGAAATATGCAGAAAAATGATTAAAAATAAAGGTAGGAGCGAGAAAAAGGCGAGGAATGGTGGATTTTAGAGATGATAGGGAAGGTGTATAGAGGATGTTGGCTGTGTGAGACAATGAGATGGGATCCCTAAAATTCTGCTTCTGCATTGAAAAATGGCAAAATTTTCGGATTTTGAGACTAAACTAGCATTTCAAAAATTTGAGGACTAAATTGAAAATATTTAGATACTAAACGGTACTTTCTGGCTGCAAGACTAAAGTCAAAATATCCTTGGGACTGAGCTGTAATTTCTGAAATTCATCCACTTGACCGAAATACCCTAAAATGAAATTCAAAACTACTGCAATACCATACATTCGAGTAATCAAAATGATAATGACATTTTTACCATTAATTCATGCAATCACTCTTGAATAAACATTCCTCAATAATGCATTTTATAATAAACAAATATACTAGAAAGGTCCAAATGATGCATGAATTAGTATTTTGGTATTAGAGCATATCATTAATTCAAAGAAATATCTATTCGATTAGAAAAGTTCACTGGATGAAGAAAATTAATAGATTGGCGTGGACATTTGGATACTTTCTTTCATCACACACACACACACATCTTAATTTTTTATTTTTGGTGTCTATCTTAATTTTAAAGATTTGATTGGAAGTATCCTATAATGGAAATCCGAAAATGCATATTCCCTTAGTCCGTCCAATCTACAATATAAATCATTTCAACTGATTTATTGAAATAATGAAATGATAGTTAACTCTTTAAAACTATTTCAAATTAAAAAAAAAAAATCATATTTACTCATATTAAATAAGATTTTGAATGGGAGGAAAAATATAAGGAGTTACATCTAAACATTAATTATAGGGATAAAATTGGCATATATATAAGCATAAATTACTTCAAGTGAATAGACTAATGAATTCTTCTTAAAGTGAGCTATATTGCAAACCGGGTGGAGTATAAACGTAAATTAATTACAAATCACTTGAAAGGAGAAACAAGTTCGGATTGTGCACTTTCATTGGTTAATCAGAAAAAACAACAGCGGATGCTCGAAACACAAGATATTGTGTTTCTCAAACGAAATATGATTTTGACTTATTGTCTCAATTATTATTATTTACTTCTCTAGATATTTTCATGATTCTTTTGTTGTCTCCATGCATGTGCTTCTCATTTCCCTGCATGTGATCCACACTTTCCTCGTACTCCTTCCATCTAACCAGCTTTATTCATCACTGTACAACATGTACAATTCCTTCCTAATATAATTCTCTCTAATTTAAAAAAATTATGTATACACACTACCAAAGAAAAAAATTTGTTATTGACAAAATTTTAATTTACCGACGGATAAGCAACAAAAACATATCACCAATAGAATGTTTCCCAACGCTAAATTTTACATAGCCAATTGGTTTACAATTCAATTTTTTGACAAATTTTCAATAAATTTCCGGTAAAATGATAACAAAATATTCCGTCAAAAATTATTTTCTTATAATCAAAAAATGTTACATGGCACCCCTTATTAGAAGTTACCATGTGGCACAACCAGGTGCTATCATGTGACCATCATCAAACTTGTCAATGGTCACTGCCGCTGTCCGGCCACCTTGTCGCCATATGTCCCTACCACCTCATCTTTGCCACACCATGACTCCTTACCACCTAGCGTCCACGTCAAAAACTAAATTGGTTGTATTTTGTGATGAAGGGAGGATTTGAATCCTTAACCTCGCGAGCACAAAATGCCTACAATCCTTAATTACAAAATTAAATGTGCGTGTTTTTATATATATATTCAATTCACAAAAATAAATATAATATTTATATTTTTTAATTAAATATATATAATTTTAATAAATTAAATATTTATTTTTAATTTTCTTATGTCATGTGAATATTTAATAATAATTAATATATTATTTAGCAAAAAATTGAAAACATAACATTTATATTATATTTTTGAATTTTTATTTTTATTTTTTATTTATATACATAATATATTATTAAGAAATTCACATATTTTAATTTAAAAAATAAGGAACCATGCCCAATAAGGACATGGTTCAAATTGCCCAGCAAGTGCAAATTAGCATGAACATGATTGTTATTCCCTACAAAAAAAAAAAACAGAGACAATAATTTTTATATATTTATTTTTATTATTGTATGTATATTATATTTTATTATTTTTTTAGAGATAGAGAAAAGGACAAAAAAAGAACTTTGTAGTTTCAAAATTTTAAATTAGGTATTTGCCAAAAAATGAGTTGTAAATTACTTATCAAGTTTTGTCATTCCCTTATCTACTCTTGGTGATAAACTTGATTTAATTTGGGATTTTCCAATTTTAATGTTCTTTTTTAGTCTTTTTTCCTTGATTTTATATAAAATTATTTTTATTATTTTTTATTTTAATAAAGCATAATATCATAATATTATATAATTAGAATAACATAATAATAAAAAATTGCAGAAAATATTATTGACAGAATTTGCTATTGGTAAATTCTGTCACTAATTCCATCGGTAAATACAATTTCAGATGGAATTTCGTCTGAAAATCCCTCAGTAATTATGATGAAAATTTTATGACAGTATTAGCAACGAAATTTCCGTTGTGGGTAATCTATCAAAAATTACAAACCAAAAAATTCCACCCGTAATTGTATGTTTTTTTAGTATATTTCTGACACATTATTATCATTTAGATTTTCTCACGTACATAGATTGGAAAAGTTAATAAATTACCTAAAATTGAACAAAAATAATTTTTTTAAAAAAATACTCTTGTTAATTATGCTCCATAAGTAACAATAATTATTTATTTAAAAACAAGGATATACAGTTATACACGTCTAAAATGATTATTATTACGACCTCTGGTTTTTAACTAAATAGAATCTCGTTCGTAGTGCTATTTAAGAACAGGAGGTAGGAGGTAGTATTTCGGAACACATGTACTAACAACCATATGTACTGTTAGAATCCAACAACATTTTATTAAAATGCAAATTCCTGACTTCTCTGTTGTCGGGGTTCAAGTCTACTTTTTTTCCATTCATATGATTGTGTCTTATTATTATTCGTTTTTTTTTAATTTTAGCTGGTAATCCATATGCATTCCTCTCTTCTTTGATCAATACCCGACTGTAATTAGTTATGCGGTTATCATACTACATTACTATCTTTTAAAATGTAAAGGTAAAATATCTTTAAAACACAGTACAAATAATGTTTATGAGCTGTAGAAGAACATATTCTATATATTGTATGAATAGTTCCTTTACAAAACAACAAATTAAAAACCTTCACTAAACATAGTCAACCCTAGACCGCACCCAAAAAAATGGCTGGGTCTTATTTTAAACCCTATCTGCTTGACATTTTCTTATCCTTATGAAACTACAAATAAAAGTTACTTCTATATTCAATAACCCCTCCTATTGGATTTAACCCCTCCAACTACATTTAATACCTAATCTCATTCATGTTAATTGATAGCCTCTTCAAGAATTCTTCAAAGTCCTCAGCTTTACCCAGCAAGCTTAGTCTAGCATACCTTGGATCAGATCCAAATCGGGGGCCCCCTCTTACAAGTATTTTCAATTTCTTTTCCAAATAACTCTCACAATCATCGTCCTTGTTGCACTTCAACCATGCAAAAGCTGCAACAAAGAAAGCCCCACAAAAGATATCAGAGCCAAACACTATGAATGAAAAAACCAAAGGGGTGTGTGTGTGTGTGATTAAGTAACAAAACGTAGACATACCGGGATATGTCTCAGAAGATTCATTAGTGAAGTTACAATAAGCCTTTGGAAACTTTGGCAAACTGAAATCATCACTTTGTTTGATGACTTCCCTCAATTTTGCCCACCTTTCCTTCATAAGGCATTTGCTATGTTCAAAGAACAACTCAGTTTCTTTAGACGACCCACCACATTTGAAATTCTCATAACTATCACAAAGAACTTCAATGATCTTAGCAACTCGAATTTGAGATTCTTTTGACACTCCAATAGAGCTCATCTGTATAAACTTGGTCATCTTCTTCGCAATCTCTTTGTCCTTCACAATAGCCCACCTTCACAACAAAAACAAAAACCAAAATCAAAACACTCATCCCCTTGGACACAATCACGTCATGCGTATTTGTTCTTAATATAAGGTTTAGTTTATAATGCAAATTTCACTATAAACTAGATCTTATGTTAAGAACAGGTGATAGTATTCAAATACGTACATTGCTGAGAAAGCTAAGTGACTTACCCCATACGAGAACCTGCATGGCCAGTGCATTTGGAGAAAGTGAAGAGCATAAGATCATGATTGGGCTTGTGAGTAATGGGAGTGTAGTGAGGCCAATAATAAGCAAGGTCATGAATCAGCTTCGTCCCTTCACCTTCACACTTTTTGTTGTTCACCACAGGTCCTCTGATACTACCATCTGGATTATTTGGAGACGTCACTACCTCTATATATGCTTCATTCTTATCATACTTCATTGCGTCACCACACCATTTGTGTATCCCTGAACGCAAAATATCGGTTTGCTCTTCATACTCCTGCGTGCACAGACATGTTTCAGTTTTTTTTTTTTTCTTTGAACCCAAATGCCTCGGGTTTTAAAAATTAGAGATTATTATTGGAGTTTTTGAGGTTGCATGACCAACAAGAACACTATATATTATTATATAATTAATCGAAAACCCTCTCTCATGTTACCATGTTTGCGTGTAGAATCCAAAAAGTTCGTGTATGTGCCTCGACGTGAATGTGTTGGTTGCATGTTTCCTATTATTAGGTGTCTCCGGAAAAAAATGTGTTTGTCAATTTTGTTGTCTGCTAATAAAAACAGAAGCATTTGACTAAGACTTAAAAGGAAATTAGTGGCTCTCAGCAGATGTCACCCACGGTTGGTGACAGTTTTTCTCAGCATTACTATCTATGAACATAAATAAACAATTTATTATTTATGTGTGCAATCATAAAAGTGACAAGTGGAAGCTCTATGCGTGGACCAACGTAAAGATATGACAGACTGTTACTCCTCTTTTCGCCTCCTGCCTTCTCCTGTCAGTATTTCTAGCCGTTAGATGAAACTAATAGTCCAGATTTTGCGTATTGACAATTGTTGACAATTATTTATGTAACTTGCAAATAGATATGGATTTTTTTGTTTGGGGGGGGGGGGGAGCAAAAATGTTTGCAAAGGAGGCATATATATCTTTTCCCTTACCGTTGTTTCTTCCCATTTTAATAAATATAAATGCTCGAGTTCCTTAAAAAAGAAAAAAAAATGGTTACTTATTCTTGTTTCGTTCATCTTATGGGACACTAAATGTTTCAAGGTCATATGGAGTGGGGACTAAGAAGTGATCATTTGATAGAACAGAACTGTTTTTGTATAATTGAAAGCAAAAATGAGACGTGTGGAGACGAGAACTACAACAAAAAAATGGGATCTGGACCATTCCCTTGATCTAACGGCTCAGAAAATCGGACAAGAATGAATTCAATTCCTGAGGAACAAGGTTAGGTAGGCATTTTTTACTCCAAAAAAGAGGCATTATATTAGTTTATTTAGAAATTCTTATACCCATTAACAACTCATCATACAATGAACTAATGAGAACCAATAATTATTCATAGAAATAATACTAGAGAAACAAGAAACTAAGCCTCCATGATGAACTGAGAGATTTTGGAAGAGAGAGATAAAGAAAGAGAAGCTGACCGAATAATAAGGAGAAGCAGCGATGACGTTCATAGGCTCATCGGAGGAGGAAGAAAGAGCGTAGAGAGCAGCCTGAAAGAGCTGTGTGGAGCCATTTCCGACCACAATGTACTTATCGTTGGTATCTGCGTTACCAACCAAAGCATGAAGCCTTTTAATGGCGTCCCTGAGCTCCGGCATCATAAACCAACACACACTCCTCAGATCACTTAAATAACTCAGAAGCTCACACCCCTTTATCACCACCGTACACTTCTCGCTCATCTTCCTCCAATACTCCTTAAACAGCACAGGATCTCCCCTGCAGAATTACCCAACACAATGAACAATCAAAGCTACAAAAACAAAAAAACAGTTAATTAACGACGGAATTTAGTGATAGAATTCGGCCACTAATTTTACTTAGCGATGGAATTTCATTACTATTAATTAATGATAGTTTATTTGACAATGGAATCATACAATTCCATTGCTAAATTCTGCGGCTAATCCGCTGTTGTTTTTAGCACCAGAAACTATATTATCAACCTAACACACTGAGATCTGAATTGATGTCTTACTGGTCGAGGTTGATGAAGGAGTTAATGGCAGTCGAGGAGGAGAAGCCATTGTTGTTGTTGGTGTTGTTGAGAGGAAGAGAAGGAAGATTTGGAACAGGTGATGTAGTATTGTGAAAAAGGCTTGTGTTTTCTGCAACTAAGCTCTTCATGATGTATTATAAATAATGAGGTTTGTGTCTATTAAGATATATCGATCTGCTTGATGAAGAAGAACAATAAGAAGCACTGTGTGTGTAAGTGGATGTGGGTGTATATATAACGATGTGGCTCTATATTTAGTTAATTTCCAAGTAAAGCGTTCATGAACCAAATCGAGCGGATCATTATTATGCAGAGAACTCAAGGATTATATATTATCTAACTAAATTGTGTCACTCGTATGTATATCTAGGGATATGCTTTTGGTATGTAGTTAATCTAATCTTAGGAACAGGATCGCTTTAATTAGAATGCATGAATAAAAAAAAATTACGCAACAGACAGGAATTTTAATTTATTATAATATGTTGTTAAATATTTATTTTGACGTCATTGGTGAATTAATAGGGTCATAATTTATCAGAGTCTATATTGCAAAGATATTTGAATGGTTCTACTCGTGAAAATAAGGCTGTAGACTCGCGAGTTTAAGCAAACTTATTACGGTGCGTGTATCTTGAACTTGAATAGTAAACTAGTAATAAGAGTTTAATTTTATCAATAAATAGGTATTAATAGTGTATAATTAAATAATTTAAATATAAAAATGATAGTAATTTGATTTAAATATATTTTAAATCTAAATAATTGAAATTAAATTCATCAATATCCATCAATTATCGTACTTAGTAAATAAATTTATATAAATTTCATATATAAAGCTACTGGGTACAATTAAATTGAAAAATTTAACATGACTTTAAAAGTGAGTTAACTCGATTTTATAAACTAGAAATGTAAAAATGATAAACTCAGTGTATAAACTTGTAAATTTATCTGAGTTTACTTTGAGCACGAGTTTACCGGTAATTCAACACGATTTTATAAGATAGAATTAAACATAAAAATGGTAAACTCAGAGAACCAACTCGAGATTTTGACAACAATGCGTAGAAACAAACACACGGAAAATTGAGGATCCAAAGTTGAATTAATCTTCTATGGTCAATCCATGCATTATTATATTGTTATATGTCCCCATTTTTTTGGTTGCTAATTTTAACCTTCACATGAATTACTTGAATTGAATGGTAAGACCTATGTCTGATTCAATGTAATAAGAGCCTTCTGGAATTTGAAATGGATGGAATCTACTAATGTCAAGATTCACTGCTTAATTCAATTAGTAAAAAGAAACAACAACGTTAATTCTTAATTCAAAGACATTTCTATTGCGTTATAAAAGTTCAGTGAATTATAATGATTAATGGAATGGCGTGGATATTTGGATGATTTCTTTTTATTATTACTTATATATATATCTTAATTTTTTCCATTTTTGGTGTGTATAATAATTTTAAAGATTTGATTAATTGGAAGTACTATCTTATAAAATAAATCAGAGAATGTATAATATAATTTAAATTAATTACAAATCACTTAAAAGGAGGAACAGGTTGGGATTCTTTAGCTTCATTGGTTTGTGAGAAAAACAACAATGGAGGCTCGAAACACGACATTGTGTTCCTCATAATTAATTTGTAGTGTTCGTACATGTGTTTCTCATTTATCTGCATGTGATCCACCCTTTCCTTGTACTCCTTCCATCTAATCAACTCAATGCCCATCAATCAGTAACATGCCAGTATGTACAATTCTGTCATAACATTATTCTCTCTAATTTAAAAAATATATATGTCTGTGTGTATATTTTCTGACATATTATTATGATTTTAGAGTTCCCCACATAGATTTAAAAAGGTTAATAAATCACCGAAAATTTAACAAAAAAATTTTAAGAAAAATACTCTCATTAATTATGTTCTCCTGAAGTAACATTTATTTTTCATTTTAAAACACGGATATGCCCGTCTAAAATAATGATTATTTAGCAACAGATGTACTAACAAGCACATGTACCTTTAGAATCCAACATTTTATTAAAATAATATTATTGACTTTTTCTGTTGTGGTCGGTTCATCAAGTCTCATTGTTTTCCTTCATATGGTGTCTTATTATTATTAGTTTTTTTTTAGCTAGCGATCTATGCGATTAAATAATATAGAACTACTCCCTCAAATCCTATTTATAAGCATTTTTTTTTTGATTTCGTAAAATGAACTCATAGTTAAAAAAAATAAGTGTGTCAAAAACGTCATAGTTTTTCCATATATGCCCCTATTTATGAAAAGAGTATATGAGAGAGAATAGATAATAAGTATAAGATATGTGAAAAAAGTGAGTATTTAATAGGGATAAAATAGGAAAAAGAACTTACATTTTCAGACAAAAAGTGAAAGTTGTTTATAAAAGGGACCAGTCCTATGAAAGAGAAAGTTATTTATAAATAGGACCGGAGAGAGTATTTTTTATACATATAAAATCGAACTTTTAAAAAAATAAGAAGTATAACTTACATTTTTATGTTCTTTGAAAATGGGATAAAAAATTTTCTCAATTGTTATAAAAAGGGATAAAATGAAAAATATTTTTATTCACAACAAAATATAAATAGGAGGGAAAATAAATTGAGATTTAGCTAAATAGGCCTTGACATGCAACATATATATAAAACCAGAGCCTATATATTGGCTTTTTTAAGCTCAAATTTAAGCCTTCAAAAGTCCTGAAGAGTGATAAAGCTTGTTGCCCTTTTTTAGTCTTCTTAAAATGTAGGCTCACTACTACAAAATTGCACATATCTTATAGTTATGGGCAAAGGAGCAAAAATGCCCATGATCATTTGCAAAAGGAGCAACAGGCACCATATAAAAAATTTTGGTTCAGAAATGCCTATGTACATAACAAAATGGATCATAAATGCCCATGATCAAAAATTGAGGTGTCGATGCTGGATGAACAGACCGATTCGGAGTGATTTCTGGCTGCGGCCTAACCGCCGGCAGTGGCGGCGGATGACTCTGTCTGCTCTTGCTTCTCTGACGGCCGTTAGCGCTGCTACTTCCTATGTTACCCATGGAATGAGAGGCTTCTTTCAAGTTGCGAGGTATGAAGAAAAATATCCAGAAGCTCACTTTCTCAATCAAAATAAAGTAGTGTTTCAGTCTGATTTTACTCTAAGGGCCAAAAATCACCTCAAAATCCAGAAATCACTCCGAATCGGTCTGTTCATCCAGCATCGACACCTCAATTTTTGATCATGGGCATTTATGATCCATTTTGTTATGTACATAGGCATTTCTGAACCAAAACTTTTTACATGGTGCCTGTTGCTCCTTTTGCAAATGATCATGGGCATTTTTGCTCCTTTGCCCTATAGTTATTATTGATCATAAATGACGGTTCCAAACTGTCGTATATGAAGGCAGTATATATATATATATATATATATATATATATATATATATATATATATATATATGCTCGGCACATATACGTACATAACGGTTCTAAAGCGTAATACATTGAGGATGTACAATGATTCTTTGTTAGTGATTGTAATGTATTGCCTTTATTTATTTTTATTATATATAGTTATTTTTATCATTTGTTTTTATTTAGTTTTGATATTAATATTTATTATATAAGACACAATATAATCATTGATAATAACAAAATAATAATATTATTAAATAAAAAATTTATTATTTGTAGTATTCAAAATTCAATACATTGTAGATAAACACCATACAATTTAAAAGAAATTAATCACTTAAACACTCCAACAATAAAACATTATTGTATAATTTATTGAATTAAAAAGGAAAATCAATTAATAAAAAATTTCAAAATATTCTTTATAACACCCCAATTTCTATTGACCAATATTCCTTGTATGTAATTAATACAGTTAATGGAATAAAATGGTGAATTGTGATGTGCATGAAATGAGAGAAACACTCCAATCGGTGGTTACATACAACTTGGCTAAGTTGGGACACAGAGGAGTAATTATAATCCATTGAAAGGTCTAACATTGTAGCCTAAATTGGATCATGAAAGAACACAAATCTTGGCTCAATGCTAGTGCTAAAATTCGGCCAAACAAAAAGGAAAAGGAGCAAGAAATAATTTATTTGAATAAATCACAAAAATGTAATGACAAAATGGTAATTTGCCAACAAAACAAGAAGCAAATTATTTTTCCCTCTCTTCTTAATAATTTCAGCCAAATTAAGAAATGAAAGGGAAAAGAAATTTTTAGGGATAAATATCCAATTTGGCATAATTGTGGCCAAGTAAATTGAGTTGAAAAGTTAAAAAGTAAAAAAGAGGATTAATTAATTATTTGAAGAGAGAGAATTGTGATAATGCAAGAGGCAATTATTATTTTCCTTTCTCCTTAATATTTTCGCCCAAGAAGGGAAATCAGGAGGAAATAATAATACTTGATAGCTAATGGTACCATGTGTCATTATCTTGAGCCAAGTAAAAAGATGAAGCAAAAACACATGGTGAAATTAACCTTAAAATATATTATTTTGGGGAAATGGATGAAGTAATTAAACAGGCCAAATTGGTTCATTTGGAACCTCTTATTGGGGTCATTTTGGGTTAAAGAAAGGGAGGGAATTTTGTCAATTTAATTGAGGATAAACCCAAAGCAAAACATGTGTCATAACTCCAATAAACTATTATATCTTAAAGGAGGTGTAAGAGATATTTTAAACCATCATCGTCCTTTTTCCCAACACCTCATTTTCGTCCAAACAAAGAAGAGAAGAGAGAGAAAGAGCTTCAAGAACAAGAGGGTTCAAGAAGGAAAAAATCTAAGGTAAGTTAGTGAAATCCGTATGTTTGAGCCTTCTAATTTATGTAGAACCTCTCCTAAGCTCTTATCCTTCTTGAAAATCATGTGTAGCAAGCTAAATTAAGAGAGAAGAGAGAGAGAGAGAGAGAGAGAGGGTAGAGGTGACTTAGAGAGAGAAAGTGATGGAATCAAGAGGTAATCTCATAAACTTGATCCTCTTGTGCTATAAGATGTTGTTGTTGTTGTTGAATTTGACTTGGTTTTGCCTTGTTTTGTAAATTTGTGCTGATGAAAACCCTAGGAGAAATGCTGCTAAAATTTTATCTAATCATGTTTATTAAGTGTTTAAGTAGTTAATCTTGTAATTATAAGTGAAAAGGAAGTGATTAATCAAGAGAAATCAAGAAAACACACTTTCCCTCCTAAGAACCAAAATTTCAGTGTGATGCAGAACATAAGGGAGGAGCTAGAATTTTGCAATTTTGATGATTCTATTGGATTTAGAGGGGAAAATTGTGTAGGTATACATGAGTTCATGATTTTTGGATGTTGGTAAGCAAATATAGAATTTATTGAAGTTCAAAGTAAATGTTGTTTGATGTTTTACCGGAGGCAGTGTTAATATGCAGTGAATTTTGTTAGTCAAACCTAGTTCAAATGTTATGAACTTTTTCAGGATTAAAGTAGACATCTAGAGCTTTAATTTGATAGGTGGATCATAATTTTTGGACTTGTATACTAAAAGATATGAATTTTTGAAGTTGTGCCCTGTTTCTGGAATGTAATATAGAACAGGGGAAGTTTTGTGATTTTCTAAGGAAAACGTGATAATAGTAACTAACTTTGGATATTTTTCCTTGAAAATACACTTAAAGAGCTTCACATAGGCTTTGGAATAAGTCAATTTGAAATTTCCTAGAATTAGTTATGATTTTTCAAAGTTGAATGAAAATTTGTCAGTTCTGGAAACTATGAAACTACATTCTGCAGAATTGTACGGTGCAGAAATTGTTATAACTTCACTAGATAACTAGCAGAATTTGATTTAGAGTCAGTAATAGTACAAGAAATAATCAGTTACTTGTAACTCTAATTTTTATAGGAACTGGAAATTTTTCAAGCCAGAACCAAAGTTTAAGGCAGACCGAGGAACCAAAAAAGAAGTCAGGTAGTAACTTTTTCTTGCATATACTATGTGATTATTGTATGTTTGTGTATTTTATCTTCTATAACATGAGCATAGTGTCTTAGACACGCATATTAGCTTAGTTGTGGTCTGTGACTATAACGAATGCGCATGGTTAAGTCAGGATTCGCGCAAGGTTAAAATAGGGTTGGTGCAGGGTTAAACAGTCATTTGGCTTTGAACATTGTCACATATCATTCTATCATTTTACATAACATGGTGTATGATATATTTCTTTTCACATTTTATGTGTCTGAAATGCATGTTACTACTGAGATTTACTCAAATCTCACCCTTTTTCAAATTGAAAATCCTTACAGCTAAGGCTAGCGACTCAAAGGACTAAGCAGTAGCTATGGGTGAATAGAGTCCCAATGCATACCGAAGCTGCTATAGTTATCTAAGATTGTAATTTAGTTTCTTTTGGAATGCTTGTACAATATTTGTAATGTTTTTCAAACCCTACAAGAAATTCCTGTATTGTAAACAAGCACTTGATGTTAGTATCTTTTCGCTATCCCCGTATGCCTTGCGGAACTACGTGCTTAATACTCTGCGAATATTGAAATATTAAGGGGTTTGACATTCTCAAATGTCTTTGTTGTAGATTGTTCATACATCACGTATCAACGCTCCAAGAATTCCTGTCACATATCCTTGAGCTACAAAAGGATAATATAAATAAGGAAATAAGAATATATATATATATATATATATATATATATATATATAATAAAAATAAGCAAATATAAAAAAAACTAAATCAAATCTTGGAATATAACTATGAAAATCAAAATATAGTAAAAATTGGAAAAAATAAAAACTTGAGAAAATATTGGAATCTTATTCAACAAATTTGATTTCAACATAGAATTTGGGTTGCTAAAGTTTAGAAACGTAAGATGCTTAATAATGAAAAAACATTTAACATTTACCTTATCGTTTTCCCGTGTTCTCTACTTTTTTTCTTGCATTTCTTGTCTATTTTAACTTTGAAACCAACACCCATTATCAGACTAGATACTTTAATCATGACTGACGACCTTGAGCATCAACTAGCGAGATCTTGTTATATAAAAATACAAAAAGGAAACTAGAAACTTTAATTGGAAAAAAATGAATGCTTGCACAAGGAGGAATGAGAAGAGGAAGGAGTTGCAAAGCGAAAACCCATGGCAGTGGTGGAGGACAAGACCTGCACTAACAGAACAAAACCTATTAGAAAAAGAGTATGAGACCTACTAATGAAGCTTAAAAAAAGTTTGAGAAGGAGTTTGAAGAGTTGCATCAAATAAAAGTTTTTGCATAATCTCGCCTCTTTATATTTGATATTTTTCAAAATGCGACCTTTTATATTAAAGAATATTTAACGGTTCTTAGTGAAGAACCATGATATATATATATATATATATTGTCAAATATTTTTTTTTTAGAATCTCACCTTATATTTTATATCTTTCAAAATCCCGCCTTTGTTTATACTAAAGAATACTTAACCGTTCTTTGTGAAGAATTGTAATGTATTGTCAAATTTTTTTTTCAAGATCCCTCCTCCTTATATATGATATCTTTCAAAATCTCACCTTTATTTATTTTAAATAATACATAATGGTTTTTTGTGAATAACTGTAATATATCGGCATTTTTTTTTCCAGAAAATCACCTTATATTTGACATTTTTTGTGATCTTATCTTCTTATATATAATGATTATCATTTTTAACTATTAAGTATTCTTGAAGAATATAAAACGATTTATTGTGACCAACTGTCAAATATTATAAAATAAAATTTTTTTTTTGAAAATCATCCCTTCTTATATATAAGACGATTATCTTTTAATTGCTAAGTATTCTTTAAAAAAAAAGTATTTAGGAATCATACTTTACAGTTGATTACTATAACTGTTATATATTTGTTTTTGCTGATATAAAGTTATGAAAACAAATCTTTTGAAAGTATTATATGACAACTGTTTCGTAAGAACCATTATAGTAGTTACCAAATATATGATGGTTGATAATTACAACCGTTATATTTATGTTTTCATGAATTTTTCCTCTCAATACATAACATTTCGCTTATTTAAACATTAAGTTTTAGAGTTATATATTTTTGTGCAACCCCCACCTTAACATACATGATGTTTGTTTGCTATAACTGTTATTTGTTAAGCGTTATATATGCAAAATTCTATAGTAGTGGCTTTTAGATAGGCTTATAATCATATATCTCAAAGTTCATATATAACTTATCAATCACATTTAAAAGCCTACGTTATGTTTTAAAAACCAATGATCCATTCCCACGTGTAATATAAGAGTGTAGTAACAAAAGAAAAAGAATGCCTAGTGACAAAAGTTATTCTAGAAGGTAGAAATAAGAAAAATCAATCGTATGTTGACTAAGGAGATATATTTTGGTAAAATCAACCAAACTAAGTACAACAAGTAGCAAGTAAACATAATTTTACCTCTTTTGCTTTTCTTCCATAAAGTGAAACCAATTCCTCTTATCGATAATATAATATTTTGTTTTGGGATCACTAAAATAAACTTATAGCAATAATTATTATGCTTTAGCAAACGATGCAAATCAAGGGAGAGGGAGTGAGCTAGCATTTCCATCTTGAGCGATCAAAAAGAAGAGAGGTAGAGGTGAATGATTGATGAATGAAAGGGTTGGGCTTATGTGCGATGATGTGATGTGAAACTTTGGGTAAATGCAATGTTAAATAACTTGTAAAATTGGTTTATATATAATTATATATAATAGTGCATTTTTTTAAAAAAAAATAGGTTAGTCTTATAGGTTAGGCCTTATGAAAATAGGTCTAGCTTATTTGCTTAAATAAACCTTGCAATAAATAGGCCTAAGCCTAAACCTGACATATTTTATGTATTTCCTATTTTGTAAAAAGAAAGAAAACAAAAGGAAAGAACTAAATAGAGAACCCTAATAAGGGTTGTGCAGGCTGCCTATTTTGTGTGAGGGAAGAAAAAGGAAGTTTCTTGATTGTTCTTTGTGAGAGAAAATATTTTTACAGCTTGAACAGTTTTGATATGGGTAACGATTAGAAGGCGATTTCTTGTCGGTAAGCTGAATTTTTCTGTGGAGGTTCTAAACATGTGTAAATTCAATTTAGACAGTTAGATCATCCATTGGAGTTTTTTTATTTTTCCCAGAATATTTGTGAATGTCCGTTCACATCTGTTGCAGATTTTTCTTGAGTGATTTTGATCAAGGCGACAATCAGACGGTTATTTATGGTCCAATTGATCTAAAATTTGGTGGAGTTGTTTGAGACATATAGGTCTTGATGAATTAGAATGGTGGGATCGTTGATTGGAGCTTCCTACCTTCCCCAAATTAGGTGTGAACGTTGGTGTATGTTCTGTGACTGCAGCTTTTGCGTTTGGTGATTTCTAGCACACGCAAATTGTATCTTCGCCCAAGAGACATGTATTTTATTTCTCTATTTACTCTTATATTTTATAAATATAATCTATTGGTGATTTTTGTCTATGAGGTGAATTTGTTTTCATCTTATAATTGAGCTTTGTATTTAAAAATTGAAAATTGTATTCTCTTTTGAAGATAGTGAAATTTTTCGCTTTGAGTCGTGATCGTTTGCTTCCAATCTCATTGAGGGAGAGATTTTTTCACGTTAAATTCTTGTATCTCCATTTATTATTTTGTTGCTCATTTTATTTCTACTTTTCTTGACTCCATACAATCCTATTCATTAGAAAGATTTAATATCCGCTGCACTCTTCATAATAGATCTCCCTGGGATTTTTATTTGGTAGGCTCCAAAAATGATATGGTAGGTCCAAGCTTGGGCTCAATCATCATATATTTATTGGTGATGGGCTCTTAGATAATGGGCTCATTTTCTCCTCTCTTCTCTCTTCTCCTTCC
This sequence comes from Inga leiocalycina, assembly GCA_963242795.1. NCBI lineage: Eukaryota > Viridiplantae > Streptophyta > Magnoliopsida > Fabales > Fabaceae > Inga > Inga leiocalycina. The sequence goes on from OY725330.1 coordinate 18,041,814, forward strand.
ATAGTCTCTTGCCTACTTCCACTACTACAAACAATTGATTTAACGACACAAATTAACGACCGTTCTTAAAAAACAGTAGTAAAAGATGAAGTGGTTGCGTTTCAACGACTGTTTCACAAAATCAGTCATTGAAATAGGTGTTTCAACGACTGTTATAACAAACAGTCGTTGAAGATGGAAGCTGTTTTTTTTAAAAAAAATTTCCCATGATACAATGACTGGTTTCTATACCAGTCGTTGAAAGTTGTTTTTTTTAAATGCACATGATACAACGGTAGGTTTCTATACCAGTCATTGAAAGCTTTTTTTTAACAATGGCCATGATACAATGACTGGTTTCTATACTAGTCGTTGAAAGTTTATATAGAACGACTGGTTTTAAAACCAGTCGTTGTATCTACTGCCTAGACACATTAAAAAAAATCTAAGATACAACGACTGTTTTAAAACCAGTCGTTGTATCTTCTCTGTCCATCAATAAAAAAAACTAGAGATGCAATGACTGGTTTTAGAAAACCAGTCATTGTATCTTCTTTGCAGGAGTCAAATATGGTAGAGCATGTCAGAGCAGCGTAAAGAGTAAAGCTATTTTGTTTACCAAAGACTCATTTTTTCTCCATTGCCGCCATTTGCATTTCTCCATTGGCGATTCTCCCTCCTCTTGTTTAAACCAGAAGTGGTTCTGCTGTCTCCGTGTTCTTCGTTCTCCTTCCTCTTTTCAATTCACCGTGGGTTCTGTATGTAGCTTTTTTGTTTACCAAAGTCTCGTTTTTTCTTCATTGGCGAACTTAAATTTCATTTGATTGGGTTCTTCATTTCATCCTCTGAGCTTGCAATCCTTATTTTTTTTCTTGCTTGAAGCTGCATTATTCTAGTTTAAGTATGTATTTTGTGGCTTCGTTTCATCCTTTGAGCTTGCAATCCCTATTTTCCCTCTTCTCCAACAATCTATATATGTTGATTGTTTGATTTTTTTTTGTATCCATGTTTGTTGCTTTTTGTCACTCTTAACTGGTAAGTTGCGAGATTGGAATTGCTCATTTGGAATTTCACTTGTGACTTGTTATTTTGGCAAAAAAAGAAAAAGAAGTTACTTGTTACTATGATGATAAACATTTTGTAGCTTTCTTCCTCTGAAACCTCCTTTCTCAGTCATATGGATATCTGAAATTAAAATGGTTAGGTATTTGTGTTTTTGGGGATAAACTAGGGTCATTACTCATTCATTAGGGCTCCAAAGTTAACTCTTGTGAGGTTTTTTTGTTTCTGGTATGTTCTCATGATTAAAATTGAAGGTTTTGGTATTTTCTTTATCTTTCTGCATGTGTTTGTGTCAAGTATATAATTACAAACTACGTGTAACTCATGTACTTATATAATGAAAAATAAAGTCATTTGATGTTATTATATGGGTTTCATTAATTTTCACTATCTTATTTTAATGCTTCCTTTCTTGGCCACACTTGTAACAATTTGAGAAAGACTATTATTCTATAAATATAATAGAAGATAAGTGGAATGGCAAGGGAAGACATAATAATGATGATGAAGAAATATAGAACATGATATAAGAAAAGGTTATGCATACTAGAATAAAGATAAGGACTTTATGCTCATTTTAGAGTTTTGTTTAGTTATTATATAGATAGTGAGCCTAAATAGAAAAGTGATTCTACATTAACAAAATCATTCCCTAGAATAATATCTAGATTCATAGTAGAAGCTAAAGATGGTGTCTTTATTCGACGAATATTGAATCATAGCTGTTGATTTTATGAGGGGTCATTATTTTGTTATTTTTATTAAATGTAAATAACAAACCGTCATATGTCATTATCTTACCCTTTCCAATAGGTTTATCTAAAACTGGGTATTTTTGAAAATGGCATAGGTGGTAGTAAAATGGGTTATCGTTGGATGAATGCTTTGAGATTATTAATTTGCTAGAATGAATGCACCTAGTAAAAATGGGAAGTATTTTTGCCCATGTGTGATGGAATAAATTTTCGGTACAAAAGGTGAATATAGCATGATGAGAAAGTAACGGCATATGCATCCCATGAGAAGGAAGTTTTGGAGGTTGGAGATGACGATAGAATGGAGAAAATGATTTATGATGTTGAGGTAGAATGTTTTGGACAATCACCTGTATATGATAGCGTGCGGAGTGATGCAAAGACACCTTTGTACCCTGCGTGTACTAAGTATACACACTTGTCTGGTATTTTGCACTTGGTCAACTTAAAGGCAACTTATGGATGGACCGATAGTAGTTTTACATTGTTACTTGAATTGTTGTGTGATATGTTTCTAGAGGATAATGTACTTCCAAATCGTATGTATGAGGCCAAGAAAATATTATCTACGATGGGTATGGAGTATAAAAAGATACATGCTTGCCCTAATGATTGCGTATTGTACAGAAATGAGTATGAAGGCTTAAGTGAGTGTCATAAATGTAAAATTTCTAGATACAAAGTGAAGAAAGGTAATATGTGTGGTGATGAGATAATTAAAAAACAACCTTTAAAGGTTTTGTGGTATCTTCCAATCATACCGCGGTTCAAATGAATGTTTGCTAATGTGAAATAAGCAAAGAAGTTGATATGGCATTATGATGATAGAGTTTGTGATGGAAAGCACCTTCGGCACCCAGCTAACTCTCCACAATGGAAGAAAGTAGATGAAATGTATCCCAGATTCGGCAGCGAGCCTAGAAACCTTCGGTTTGGGCTTTGCACAGATGGAATCAATCCCTATGGTACTTTTAGCAATACACATAGCATATGGCCGATTCTGCTGGTGGTTTACAACTTACCTCCCTGGTAGTGTATGAAATGCAAGTATATGATGCTTTCTATGATGATTTCGGGACCAAAACATACAGGGAATGATATTGATGTCTACTTGGCACCTTTGATAGAGGACTTAAGAAGTTGTGGGAGGATGGGGTAGATGTGTTTGATGCATATAATCAACAGTTGTTTAAGGTACATGCAATGATTTTCACTATAATTAATGACTTCCCTACATACGGGAACTTGTCAGGTTATAGTGTCAGGGGTCATAAAGCATGTCCGATATGTGAATCAAGCACACACACTTCCATCAACTCAAGCATGGTAGAAAAATGGTCTACCTTGGCCATAGACGATTCCTTCCTCGGTTCCACCCATTCCATAGGCTAAAGAAAGCTTTTAACGGTTTGCCGAAGAATGGAATGGCTCTGAAGCCATTAACTAGAGATGAGGTTTATAGTTGGGTGGAAATAATCAATGTCACTTTTGGTAAAAATCAAAAGATTACGGGTGAGAAGAACATATAGAAGAAGAGGTCAATTTTCTTTAATCTTCCATATTGGCGTAGTCTTGATATGAGACATAGTATTGATGTGATGCATGTGGAAAAAAAATGTATGTGATAGCCTTGTTGGTACGCTTTTGCATATAGCAGGGAAAACTAAAGATGGAATTAGTGCGAGACTATACTTGGTTGAAATGAGAATAAGAGAATGACCGCATCCACAACTAAGAGATGATAGTAAGAGAGCATATATGGAGCTAGTAGTGCATACATTGTCAAAAGCCGAGAGAAGAAGTTTGTGTGGGTGTTTGCACCACATTAAGGTGCCATAAGTGTATTCTTCTAATATGAGCTGGCTTGTGTCAATGGAAGATTTGAAGTTAGTTGGAATGAAGTCTCATGATTGTCATGTCTTGATGCAACAACTATTACCAGTAGCTATTAGAGGCATTATGAAAGATGATGTGCGAAGTACGATAACAAGGTTGTGCAGTTTCTTTTATGCTATTTGTAGCAAAGTTGTTGACATTGGAAGGTTAGACGGATTGGAAAATGAGGGTTATACTATTCTATCCCAACTAGAGATGCATTTTGCTCCTGCATTCTTTGATATAATGGTGCATTTAATAGTTTATCTGGTAAGAGAGGTAAGACTATGCGGCCCAGTTTATCTAAGGTAAATGTACCCTTTCGAGCGATAATGAAGAACTTAAAAGGGTATTCTAAAAATCTTTATCGACCTGAAGCCTCAATTGTGGAAAGATATGTCATTGAAGGGGCTATGGACTTTTGCAAAGAATATCTATCAAGGTTGAAGGCCCAATCTCGTCATGAAAAGGGTACTATTAAGGGAACACGAGGGCTTAAAGTGAAGAGTATGCATCGTGAAGAGGTGTTGCAAGCACACTTGTATATCTTGAATAATACGGAAGAAGTTCAGCCGTACTTAGCTAAACACAGAAAGAGTTTAAAGGAGATATATCCAAGAAAAAATGACATGCAGATTGCTAATAAGCAAAACAAGACTTTTATAGAGTGGTTCAAGAGTAAGATAGCGCATGAGACCAATGTGTCTGAGACAATCAAATGGTTAGCTTGGGGGCCTTCTTTTGAGGTCATAACTTGGAGTGGTTTTGATATAAATAGGTATTCTTTCTATACAAAAGCCCAGGATAACATAAGTACTATGCAAAATAGTAGGGTGATGGTGGTAGTCGAATCAATGCACTTTTCTAGTTTGAAAGACAAAACCCCATTTTGGCATCCATGGTCTATTATGGAGTTATTAAAGATATATGGGAGATAAGCTACACTAAGTTGAGGGTTCCTTTATTCAAATGCAAGTGGGTTAACAACAATGCTGTTGAAATATTTCAATTTGGATTTACCATAGTTGATCTTAAAAGAGTCGATTATAAAGATGAGCCTTTCATTCTAGCAAGTCAGGCAAAACAAGTGTTTTATGTTATTGATCTAGTAAATGAAAAATTGTCTATTGTACTCCAAAGTAAAAAATAGAAGGATGGTGATCTGAGTTTGAATATTGACAACATACTGCCTTTCACTACAAATCCACCTATGCCATCTGAAGTAGAATTGGTAGATGATGATGAAAATGCAACTAAAGTTGATCATTGTGAAGGAATGGGAAAATACTTAAAGTAAAATTTTGAATTGTTTAAAGTGTGCATGTAATTTCAATTTACTTATCATATGCCACATTTATTTCTTAGTGAGATTTTGAATTGTTTAAAGTGTGTATGTAAATTCAATTTACTTATCGTATATCACATTTTTGGCTTAACAGGATCATGGCAAGTTCAAATTTGGGTGACTCTCCTAGCTCACCTGTTAAGAAAAAGGTTAGAGGAAGCATGAAGCTACGCTCATTGGTCAAACGTCATGAGGAACAGATAGAGAGGGTTCACGTGGAATTTGATGCTGATTTAAAGCCACTTGATGAAGACGGAGATAAGTTCATTAGCTATGTTGGTTTTTTGGGTTAGAGCAAAGTTAGCGTTCTAATTCCTACCTGGAGTGAAGTTTCAAAGGACACGAAGGCTATGATTTGGGAATAATTTTTGGTATGTAAAGTTGTATTGTTATCTCTATCTCTATTTCTACTTTTTTCATATATAACTATTATATATTTTGTTTTATAGCAAACCTACAATGTTCCCAATACGAGGTAGATGTACAAGCATTGGATGGGGGAAGTTTATGAGCAATGGAAAGATTTCAAGTCCACGCTCACAACCAAGTACGTTCGAGGGCCAAGGAGTCATGAGGATCCTTGTAAAGAGTATTCATTTCTTTCTCCAAATGACTGGAGGTTGTTTGTGGCATCGCGGCAGGATCCCAAATTCTTGGTCAAATTTGTTCATCTTGGTGTTAAATATTTTAGTTGAACTTACTTGACATTGCTAACTCAGTTTTCATTATTCTTTGTTTATATAGGAATTGAGCCAAGCAAATAAAGAGAGGCGAGCAAAAAACAATTATCCCCATTACATGTCGCGTGGGAGTTATCGGAAGCTCGAAAAGAAGATGATGTAGGCTGAATTGCAAAAATTGGAGGAAGCAGCCCGAGCAGATCCTAGTATTGTCGTGCAGGTGCCACCTCCTCCCCCACATTACAAAAAATGGAAAGCAAGGAGGATAAAAGGAGAAAGATATATAAATCTAGTCATTGCTGATGTCGGTCAAAGAATTGTGAGTATTTAATAACAAGTATATTTAAAAATGTTTCATGTTGCTAACAAGATGGCATGTAATTACTTTCTATTTATCCATTGTATGCTATAGGATGAACTTGAAGAACAGAGCAGCCAGAGCTCTTTCACTCAAAATGGAAGGATGGACATCTTAGCAACGGCGCTTGGTAATCAAGATCACCCTAGTCAAGTTAGAGGGGAGGCAAGGGGAGTTAGTTTCTTTAAATACTTTGGACGAGGTTCACAAGCTTATGGACGAGGTGAAATGAGTCAGGAGTTTGTGGCCAGGGTTTGAGAGGAAATCCGAGCAGAGCTAGTAGTGCAAATGTGTCAATCACTTCAAGACGAGCTTAAAGAAGAGTTGTTGAGTGAGCTATATGGTGAGATGAGTACGATGGTGTTGTCTCACATGCAAGGCGAGATGTGTAACGTGCAGCCTAGATCTGAGGTTTGTAAACAATTTCATTTAATATAACATTGATTTTTTCCTTACGTTATTTTAATTAATTCTTTCATTTCTCTTACTCAGGAATCCCCGGCCTTTCACAGCACCAAAGGCAATTACAATCTGCCAGAGGTTGGACATGGCGACCCTAGTCCTTCACTAGAGCCTGGAGAACCTTGCACTCTGTATTTGGAGGTCTTGTACCTGCGTGTTGTTGATGATGTTGTTGTATACACGCATGCCACCACCCACCATAATAACCAAATCTAGGACGATCAACTTAAGGTCAATGTCACAAGTGTTCGATTGGGGGAGAAAGGTGTAGATGTCCTGTTCCCCGATGATGAGGTTGCCAGACTAGGTCAGGCAACAGGATCTTTCATCTTATGGCCTAGACATCTTGTTGAGACCGTGTCAGTCCCTCCAATGGTAGAAAACACCTTACTGTTTCTTGATTCTTGACATCCTACTTATAATCTTTATTTTTTGTGTTACTAGGAAAAATATGATGCGACAAAATTTTCCTTATTGGCACAACTGCAAAAAATTCATCAAGACATTAACAAGGTCGACTTAAAGATGCCTTGTGGGATTGTGGGTCACAGAATCTCGTATGGTTATGGACTTGATAACAAAGATATTAGAGAGTTTCTATCTTTGGAGGAGATAGACATAAGATGGGTCACTTTTGCAATCATGTGAGTTTAGTTATAATTTTTATCTTTAATTAATGCACTGATATTTAGGAGTTTTACGCTTCTACATTTACTGAGTCATATCTCATTTCATTTATATGATAACTGCTTCCATAAAATGTGTGCCGAATGAGAGCTTAGCACTACATATGGCTTCTTATGTCCTGGCAATATGTCACGGCGTAATAACTAGAGGTTGAAAGATCAGATGAGCTATGTAGCCTATACAATAGGCGAGACTCAACTGCCTTGTTATCTAGCACTAATTGTTGAAGGGCAAGTAACCTAATTTGATATATTTATACACATTCACTTTGCTAAGCAGTATCATGTTATCGAACCTCAATTTAATCTATATATATATGCATGTGATTATAGTTATTATTGGAGTCTTTGTGTTCCTTGTCCCTCGATCAATATCATCTATTGGTTTGACTCATTGGGTCGAAAGCCAGACATAGATATCAAACACATTTTCAACACGTAAGTAAATTTGTTTGTCAGTCATTGATTTTTTATTATACTCAATTGTTTTAATTAATGTCTTCTGTTTATCATTTTAATTATTACAGTGCACTGAAGACATATTATATAATGGGTGGGAAGCATAAAGGTAAAAGTGGTCCGACAAAGTGGTTCCAGCCAAAGGTAAGTTCTTTACAATCAAGTTCTTAGATTGACTATTGATTTACATAGGCCTTTATTCTTTTTTTTCAATTGCTTTTGATGTATAGTGTCCTCCGAAAGCAGGGAAAACTTAGTGCGGCTTCTATGTTATACTATATATGCATAACATCATTTTCAGTAGCTTTACTACAAATTTTGAACAGGTGATCATTTCTTGATTCTCAATTGAATTTCATTTCTTTTCATGTGATTGAATTGTTAGTCATTTCATTCAATTTATTTATGTTAACATATTCTCCATTTTGTACACAGATTTTTGGTAATCAGGACTCCTATACTATCGAAGACATTAAGTTGATCTGAGACCTGTTGTTAGGACATCTTCTACAACACATAGAGGGGTGATGATGTGTAGAGGTTTTTTTATATAATGCAGTGGTTTTGTACAGTGCTATATAAGTTTGCATATTCGAATACTTTTCCTAGTTTCTTATTTATGAGTACTTTGAATTCATTAAGGCATTATGCTTTATAGAGAACACTTTGGAAAATGATGATGAAGCATAGGGATTTCATGGAAGCATGTCATCATCTCTTTGGCCATATGCATGTCATGATTTACATTGAAAGTTGAAGTTTGCACATTGAAATGATGTTATGATGATATATGCACTATATGTCATGATAGAAAAATTAACATGTGATTTTCACTTCCATGAGTAATAGGGGAAGCTAGAGAGTTAATCATGAGAGAATGATTCGTGGATCTGGTTTTTTCTTTTAAAGATAGCAATGTACAGGTTAGAGAACTCGTTAGGATAGGTTCATCTACTAGTATGGAGGCAGCGAAGATGGAGCCGATGGGAGGGGAGACTTGTAGTAGTATGGAGGCAATGGTGAAGGGGATGGAGCAAAGGGGGACTTGTAGACATATGGTGGAGGAGCAGAGGGGGATGGTGTAGGAGATGGACGTGGGGGAGACTTATAATAATATGGAGATAACCCGCCAATTGTCTAGGTTGTAAGGAGTAAAACGTTAAAAAAGAAAAAGATACAACGACTGTTTTTAAACAGTCGTCTTTTCTCAAATTTTCAACGACACTAAATTAGACGTCCCCCTGAAAACAGTTGTCTAAAGGGCAAAAAAACAGTCGTTAAAAGTCCCTTCTGAAGCAGTGTTCCTATCTTCCTTCCTCCCTTTCTTTAACTCTCTTTAGCATATCAGTGGTATCAAAGCCAGTTATACATGTTTTACTAGTTGTTATCACACTCTATTAACTGTTATCTCACTTCGCTTACTCTTCATTTTAGGAAGTTATAAATAATGAAGATGAAATGCTCAAAGGTCATGGGGGAAGATGAGAGGGGAGCATATGAGGCTGGGGTAGCAGCTTTGATTGAGATAAATGAATACTCCCTTCGGTCCTAGATAGAAGACCTAATTGAATTTTTTTAGATAAATTAAGGAAGCTAAATAAACTAATTAATCATAGCCATAGTATATGTTATGTATCAGTATATTATACATTAGATTATAAATTAGGCAAATTGGTTTTGAGAAAAAAATGATAAAAATAAATATCTTAAAATAATTTATTTAGCTTTTTTAATCTTTTCAAAAAAAGTCAACTGAATCTTATATTTAGGACCAAAAGTAGTATAATCTAAGTGGACGGTATATAATCAGAGATTGTGGAACTTTAAGGGCTTCTTTGGTATGAGGGGAAAGGAGGGAAAATGGGAGGAGAGAGACTTTTTTTTGAGTTGGATTTAAGAATTAAAGTTTTTTAATTAGCTTTTCTTACTCTTTTATCTTACATAGTTATATCTTATCTTTATTAAAATTTTGCAACCCTACTTCAATTTTTTTAATTTCAACTTATAAAAATTTTTCCTCCCTACCCCTCCCCTCCAAATTCTTCATAACAAACAGACTCTAAAGAGGATAGGAGGGCAACCTTTCGAGATGGAGTAGCCTTTCTAATGAAATGTTGGAGAAGATTAAGAAGCGAGAGGGGTGCAGCGTGAAGGTTGGTATGTTCTCTTTAACTATACTTTGATTAATGTTTCAATTATTGTGTTCCTAATAAGGATTATATTGCTGGATTAATTAGTACGTGGCGTAATTACTTCAACAATAATTAACTAACCACACAAGTAATACTCCCTTTGCTCTTAAATGTAGGAATTAGAAGAAGAGTTTATTTTGGTCCTAGATATAAAACCTCAATATATCTAGTGTCTCCCAATTTTTTTTTGAACTATATATCCTTATTTATTGCACATGTATAGGGAGTTTTCATCAATAGGGATAATTTCTAATTCAAATGCTTAGAGAGGGCATTTTAGGAAAATCAACGCACTTTTTATATATAACTAACTTAACTAATTTACTTATATTAAGTAAATTAGTTATTTAACTCCTACATTTATGACGGAAAGAAGGTCTTTTATCTAGAAATTACTAATTATTTCTTATCAGATTAATGCTTCAATAACTTCCTTTCAAATATGGACCATATATGTTGATGAAGGGCTGATGCTGGTTACAGGAATTAGCACTGCCATGCCATGAGGGAGCCAAATGTGCCTTGAAGCTGGGTGGCATGTATATAAGTTTTTGAGTTCTAGTATATAAATTTGTGATGGTCTTAGGCAAAACTAGACTTTAGTTCAAATATTTTTCCTCCAAACATTACTATGTAAAGGGATGTAGTAGCACTTACTTTTTAACTCAGCTGGTAGTGCCATTGTATGTATTGGTAGCCCTTTACAAGCCCTACTAGGGGATAGTGATAGCGGCAACCCTTTCTGAAGGGAACTTTGTCAAGTGCTTTTGAACCTTAAATTAACACATATATTCATTGAAATACTATTTGAGAGGAAATTAATTTAGTTTTATGAAGTGCAAGAGGGAGAAATAATCCTAGGCTTCATTTAATCCTTGAAATTAAAAAAATCATTTGCCTTTATCAATTTTTAGTTTTAAAAGTAGTTTTCAAAATTCTCTTCTACATCAAAACTTGTTTTAGCTCAACTTAATTGAATTCACTAAGCATCTTGCTTGACCAATTTGTTATACAAATCTCTGTGGGAATGATATTTACTTATCACTTTATTACTTGGCGCAATCTGTGCACTTGCAGTGCGAAAAAGTTTTGGGAATATTATTTAATTTTTTCTATTTAAGATCAAGTAGTAGCAATTTGGTTAGAGAAACTCTATTTTTGAGTTAAGGTACCATCATCACTATGAAGTATTTTCATAGTATTCAGTATCCTAAAGTAACTTGGAGTGCAATTTTGCTAATGAAATTTTTTTGGGAGCAATTTTAATATAGATGTTAACTACTATAAGGTACATTAAGCAGGTATGTACATTTAAGGTTAAGATGCATCTATCCCATAAAGTATTTTTTTGAGTAACTCCTAGTATTTTTTTTATGTAACTCCTAGTATTTTAAAGAAATTTTTTCGCGTAATTTGTTCTTAAAGTATTTTTTGACTTGATTGTTTCATCACTGAAAAATCGGAAAGCTAAGTAATGAATATGTTAACTTTGTAAGAATTAAAATTCTCAAATGCATGAGTTATTTTTCAGTAATTATATGTCTTTTATATTTTTATTACAAATCTTTCACATTTCATTACTCAACATTTCAATATAGAGGTAATATAGCCACAATTTTTTCCTATTATATTCAACCTTTGTCAAGATTGAGGCAATATAGTCAAATATCATACAACTGACCAATATGGTTTTAAAAAAGTGACCAAGTAATTAAGACCAATACAAGGCAAACATGCGGTGTTTTGATTCTAGGGAAAGCAAAGAGTGACAGTACAACATCAACATATCCTCTCCTAAATTTTATTTTTTCCCAACATCTCACATCATCCTTAACAGTTGGACCACCTTAATTACCAAACATCTTCCACTCTTTTCATTACATGTCAAGAACTAATGAATCTCTTTGATGTTTGATAATCGGTCTAAGAGTTCATCAAAGTCGTCTTCTCCTGACGCCAACATTTCAATTCTAGCAAATTTTGGGTCAGATCCAAATTGATTCCCACTTCTAGCACCTACTTTCAGCTTCTTTTCCAGATAAATCGCACCGTCTTCGTCCTTCGTGCACATCACCCACGCAAAAGCTACAACAAAAAGAACACCAAAACCATATACAATAATTAGAGTTTATCCACTTAACGTTTTATATAAATCGAGGGTTGAGGTACAAATTTTCTTTAAAAATTTTCACTCATAACCAATGTTGACTTGGAAGTATATTTTGTTCAAATTCACTTTGAAAGTTTCAAAATATAACAATGTTACCCTAACCTGTTAAAAGACTAACGTTTGCTTGACCGTTAAAAATTTGGCGTTGACTGTTAACATTTTTAATGCTAAGGAACAACATTGCTCCATTTTAATACTTCCAAGGCAATCAATCTTGAACTCAAAAAAAATCAAGGCTAACATTGCTCTTAAGTAAAAACCTCCATAGTAAATTTACACCTTAACCCTATAAATTGATGAACAATTGACCAAGGATAAAAAAAGGTAAATTACCAGAATATGTTTCAGATGATTCGTTTCTGAAGTTACAATAAGCTCTTTGAGAGAACTTATTGTGTAAAATGAAATCACCATTTTTATTGATGACTTCCCTCAGTTTCTCCCACCTCTCATTCAAAACTCGTCTACTGTACTCAAAGAACAACTCAGATTCTTTGTTATACCCATCAAATCTCAGACTCTGATAACTATCACAGAGAACCTCCATTATTTTAGCAGCTCGAGTTTGGGATTCTTTTGACACCCCCTTGGAGTTCAATACTATAAATCTTGTCATCTTCCTCGCAATATCTATATCTTTCACAATAGCCCACCTACACAACAGAACCCAAAATTAAAGCCTAATCGTGCACTCATCGCCTTGACTCTAATATCATATATACATAGTATTTAAAGATAATTGATATAAGATGGGAAACTTAATCTTTTGATCCTTATAGTTTTGATTCGTTTGTAACTTAGTCCCTATACTTTGACTCAGTGCAACACAGTCCCTGTAGTATTAACTCAGTTGTAATTCAATCCCTAAACTTTGACACATTGCAACTTAGTCCCTATAGTTTTAATCATTCTATAATTCAGTCCTTAAACTTTGACTCATTACAACTTAGTTCTTATAATTTTAACCATTCTATAAGTCAATTCCTAAACTTTGACTTATTGCAACTCAATCTCTATAGTTTTAACCATTCTATAATTTAGTCCCTCTGTTTATGAAAAGGTTAAAACTATAGGGATTGAATTGCAGTAAGTCAAAGTTTTGGAACTGACTTGCAACCGGTTCAAAACTATAGAAACTGAATTATAATGAGTCAAAGTGTAGGAATTGAATTTTAATTGAGTCAAAACAATAAGGACAAAAAGATTTATTTTTGCATATAAAATATACTTTGTAATGCAAATATGAAATAGATTTTATATTAAGGATGAAGATAAAAGCTAGTACATACCCAATGCGAGAACCATTGTGACCAGTGCATTTGGATGAAGAGAAGAGCATAAGGTCATGTTTGGCCTTGTGAGTAACGGGAGTGTAGTGAGGCCAATAAAAAACAAGGTCGTGGATGAGCTTGCCTTCACATCCGTACTTGTTGTTAACCACAGGTGTTGTTCTGATATTGCCAACTGGGTTATTAGGATAATTCACTATCTCTATGTATGCTTCATTCATATCATAATTTAGTGCGTCCCCACCCCACTTGTATAGGCCTGAGCGTACCATATCTGCCTCGTTTGGGTACCCCTGCACTCACAAGTTGTACATAATAATGTTCCTGTGAAAATGCCTTTGTCCATTTGTTACGTTGTGTCCCATAAAAAGGTAAAAGTCGTCCCATATAAAGAAAAGGTTTAAGAAACATAGGTTTAATAGCCAATATTATCGTTGAGATGTGTACCAATGACCAAGACATGAATATCAATAATAGGAAAAAGAAAATGTTTCAGAAAAATTATTTTTTTCTATTTATCCATTGGTATCCAACGTTACGAACAACCAACTAATCCGATTCGTAAAAATGTAGGTCTAGGGCTTGAACACAAGATCAGTGATTAAGTTAACAACCTACAGCCAGTTGATCCAAGCTATTACTGCCAAAAAGATTTACTTTAAGCCTCATGAATACATTTTAGTTGACTTAGATTAAGGTCTATATGTGGTTTCTACATGAAATTTAATTCATATAGTTATCATGACATTTGATTCAAATATTACTATTGTAACCCCCTTCCCACCTGAGGCCGAGATTAAGTTCTTTAACTCATAATTAAGTTGAACTTAGAGACCATATTTAGAAATGGGACTTATTAAGATACTCATTTGCCCAAAAATCGGATTTTTGCAAAACTTTTCTAAACTTAATCACAATGGTCCCAAGTTCTCAATACAAAATACTACTGGCCTGAACAGGTGGATTCCATTTACAATTATCAGAGTGCAAATAAGTTCCCGACTCACTCGGGTTCCATTCATAACAAAAGGGATTTACACAAGGCACAAAGCCTACAATTCATACCCTTTTTCTTAGGGATTACACAAAATCTACTATATACAATTCCAAAATATACAATGATAACCATAAACTCCAAAATACAATCCTAAACAGGAGCTCTAACTACTCTTCGTCGTCCGCTTGCCTCTCAATCCTTCGGCCCTGTCTAAAAGGTTTAATTTTGGGAGAGTGAGATTCTAAAGAATCCCCGTAGTAACAAGTCAATCATATAATGTACAACAATAATGCATGTAATCAAATCATCATCCACACAAGCAACTACAACGGCAGTTGCAGCGGCAATGGTTAGTATGACACATGTCATCCCTGACGATTGCTCACGCTGAATTGCTCACATTGTATTGCATCACAACAATCAACACAGTATAATTCACCACAGCTGGGATCCATATAAAGCATATCATATTCACAAGCCACATAGGCAAGATACACACACACAGCCCACGGCTGGTTTTCACATACGCCGCCCCCACGGGTCGGATTCATAAAGATCCATGTCGATTACGACGGCAGTCCAACGGCCGACTAGAGATGACCACCGTCACTCCCTATACGGCTCACGCTGACCTGCTCACGCCGTAATGGACCATGGCACACAATTTACAAGTTCAATGATAAGATATGCATACCAAAACATCATACAAGATATGAGAGAAAAGTCACTACCTGAGTTCTTCCGGACGTGTCCTAGCGCCGGTCTCTCCCGCGTCGGGCAAATATCAAATCCTATATTTATCATTAGGGACGAAGAGTTAATCTCTATTCCAAGTCTTAATCCACTTTATCATACTTAATCGGTTATCATTATTGCTCTTTTGGTGTCACTAAATACTCCTAACAATAGCCTAAAAGGGTAGGAAGAACTATCCCAAAGATCCCCCTTTGGAAGCACAAAACTGAGATTTTTCACTATTTCACTCGAGCACAGATGACCATGCTCGAGCACAAGTACGGACATCACTCGAGCACAAATGCTCTCACTCGAGCATTGGTACGGACAATACTCGAGCACCAGAGAAAGTGAGACCGCGAGTGAGCACCCGAGAGCACAAAGAAACTTTCAGGAACTGGCTCACTCGAGCACAAAATCCTCACTCGAGCACAAGGCTAAATGCCTCACTCGAGCACCCGCGAGAGAAGTCCAGAAAGTGAGGACCCGAGAGCACACAAAGCTCTCCAAGCACAAGATCACTCGAGCACAGCCATATGTGCTCGAGCACACACCTCTCACCCGCGAGTGAGAAGGCACACTCGCGCACCTTCCTCGCGAGTGGCAACCCGAGAGCACCACCCCCCCACCTGAGGCACAAGCTCACTCGAGCAGACACCCAGTGCTCGAGTAAGAAGGCTATGCTCGCGAGTGTCAGAGCACACTCTTGGTATCCACCCGCAAGTGAAGACCCGAAGCAACCCTTCACTCTGAACTCCCACTATCACTCGAGCAGACCATGCTTGCTCGAGCATGTTCTTCCCTCACTCGAGCACAAAGCGATGTGCTCGAGCATTGCTCACAAAAACCCAGACCAACTCGAAGCACAAAAGGGAAAAACCACCCAGCACTCGAGCAGAGTTCATCCCTGCTCGGGTGATCTTCATCCCTCACTCGAGCAGACCCCTTCTTCTCGGGTAATGCTCATACTTCACTCGAGCACACCCCTGTCTGCTCGAGTGAACACCTCAGATAGCAGAAAACGTAGAAAACAGAGGCACTCTCCTTAACCTTTGCCCAATTGATTCCTATGGACACAGAACTTAACCCAAAGCCACTCCCACACAAAAACACCCAATAAACTCAATGGAATCAACAGAATCCTCAAAATCTTACTCCATTATCATGATTTGGGTTTTGGGCAACAATTTCAATAATACACCAATCTTAACCAAACTTCACATTTCAATTACCAATCAATCTATCTATCCTAAACTCATTCCAAAACACTATTCTCATACCAAAAACATACCAAATGAACAGTGGCACTCATTTTCATGACTAAGCCAAAATTTCCAGAAATTAGAAACTATTCCAAATGGTATGAAACATAGATAGATAGATTGGTTTGTCTCACCTTATCAACTTCTCCAAAGAGAGTTCTTGATTCACCAACAATCAGATTTCCGTGTGGCACAAATCAACACCAAATGGCTACACTACACACACCAAAATAAAGCCCACAATTCAAGGATCAACATTTAGGAAGGGAACTTGAGCAATGGAGATCATCTACTTACCCAAAGATCAAGCTTTTCCTCCTTCCTTTGGGGCACAACACTGACGAGAGAGAGAAGAGAGAGAGAGCACGAGAGAGAGAAAGAAATGGAGAGAAGGAGCAAAAGTGGTCATTTGTCCTCATGTGATCTCATCCAATGGCCACCACAATGCCACATGTCAGCATCTCCTTCATTCCCTCAATAAGCTCACACAAGCTAAGCACACTGGATCCCGACCCACGGTCAAGGAATCACCACCCTTGATCTTAAATACCACACATATGCACTAATATTTCCAATTTCCACTACTTATGACATAAATTAATATAGTCATAAAACACTTAATAATTCCAATAAATTCATAATTATCATTAATAATCATGACTATCCCTTAATCAAAAATTGGGATATTACAACTATCAACAAATACACACACACACACACACACACACACATATTATTGTCACATTAGTAACCTGTCATTACATAGGGATATCCACTGATCATCTTATAAATTCTTAAATTCATGTACTTAATTGAGACCTATTATCTATCTGCCCATTTCTTCACTATATAATGATGACCCCAGAGCAAAAATACAAGTAGAACATAAATCCATAAGAAGTGAATGCGAGTATGAAAAGGACAAACGGTAACAGATCCAAAATTCAGATGATAATGAAATGATGCTTACTCGGTGGCACCATTTTGACAAGGAAGGGCTCATATTTAGAAGCTTTGGCAACATGCATGGTTGCCAAGTGCCTGTGTGCATGCCCCACCAAGTTTATTTGAATTCCCTAATAAATATTTTATGTGATGCTAATTCATCATTTTACCACTTATATGTGTGAATATTGTTAATTGATGGAAGAAAAATATGATACTATCTCGTATCTTTAATATAAGAGCCAATTGACTTTTTTATAAGAGATTAAGAAAACAAAATAAATTAAACAAATGTTGTCTTTGCCATTATATTATATATCAATTTATAAATTAGATAAATTTGTTTTGAAAAAACAATAAATATAGATAATTTAATCTAACTTAGTTAGCTACCTTAACATTTCCAACAAAAATCAACAGGCTCATATATTTAGGGCCAGAGAGAGTACAATTCACAATCATTTTTGCTGGATTATACTAATTAGGTGCTAAGCGCAATGCAAGTGAGATTATTATGTGAACATGGAGAAATATAGGTTCACAAAGAGATTTTATCTTTATGATTTAAAAATTGAAAGTTATGTCACCACCGGATATGTGACATAGAATGAGTTGAGGGGACAGATTTTACGGAGGAGCCTAACTCTCATAATGCTCCCCCCATTTTTATTTTCTTCCTCTTATTTGTTAAGTAATGTGATCGGAGTTTAGACTGGTACCCTAGTTTTGTGCAGGCGACTCAATTGCCCTAACAAAATTTATACATTGATCACATATCACTTCACCGCCCAACTTCTTCAAAGCGTGTTTAGATTAGGACCTGTTGAAGTTGAGTACTCTCTGCCTCCATAGACACTCATGGGCAAGAGGCACATTAATTTCATGGTCTCGTCCTTAGGGTCCCAATCCCATAAATTAAATTACCCTTTTATGTTTTTACCCGTTTTATTGTCATGTTGTGGTTGGGTTATTAAGGCATTGAATATTGTATTAATTTCACTCATATTGATCAACAGAAAAACTTTCCACGGTTATTTTTGTGTATATTATATTTTTTTGACTACTATTTTTTTGTAACATACCACTATGGCCCTTTTAATAAGTCTAGTTTATCTAATTTTCACATGTTAAGAAAAGTTAGCTAACTTATTAAATATATCATAAATTGATAAATTTTTCTGATTTTGTCTTCATTTATGAATGAGTATAAAAAATATTTTATACATTGCGTTTCATCTCTTTCTTCTCTCTCTACATTTTAAAGAGACAAAATTGTAACATTGCCATGAGTTATTTTTCTAAATGGACTTATAATAAGGACCGAAATTTTATTTTCCAAAATGAACTTATGAAAAGCACCAATGTGGCAATTGTCTTGACCCCAGATCAAATTGTATAATTAAGAAGATCTAATAGGATGCATTTTTCGTATAAGTATTATCACCTTATTATAGTTGTTACGTTGTTGTTATAAATGATCACTTCAAACATAATATGGTGCATTTCACTCATGTTATAGCATTTTCAGGTTTATTAAAAAAAAATAAGAGCGGGATGCATGTCGTGGTCCCGTTCTAGCTTGTTAACTGTCCTATTGACAGTCCTATCCGTCACCTTGGATGAGGTGCCGGCATTAATATGTTTGAGTATGTTTCAGTTAGTATTTGAGAAGCACGTTCACTCAAACTGAGACAAAATTCTTTTGACATGTGTACTTCGTATACTGTAAATTATATTAGAAGAGCAGCTTCACCACTGATCCAAATAGACACTTTGTAATTAAGAGAGAGAGAGAGAGAGAGAGAAGCTAACCGGATAATGAGGAGCAGCAGCGACGACGTTAATAGGAGTATGGGGAGATAGCGAAGGAGAATATGAGAGAGCGAAGAGAGCCGCCTGAAAGAGCTGCGTGGCGCCATTTCCAACCACAAGGTGGCTTTCGTCGGTATCAGCGTTACCAACCAAAGCATGAAGCCTTTAAATGGCGTCTCTGAGCTTCGGCTTCATAAACCAACACACACTATTGCTCCAATCACTCCCATAACTCATAAACTCCCAACCCTTCATCACCACCGTACATTCCTCGCTCATCTTCCTGCAATACGACTCCAACGCCACCTTATCTCCCCTGCAATTCACACACACACACACACACACAAGTATGATCTCTCAGTATCATGCATGCATCAATCAAACCAGAGACTATTATATATGTAAATATGATTTTGTTACGGGTTGAAATGAATGAAGGAGGAGTATGGAAGAGAAGAATCGGTATTAGAGGAGGGGAAACCATTGTTGTTAGGAAGTGAAGGATGATTTGCCACCATGGTTGCAGTGTCATCAATGCTTGTTCTTTCTGCATCTAAGCTCTCCATCATGACCATCTTTCCGCCTTCCATTTTTTTTATCTCCTCTCCTTTGATTGATTTGTCTGGGTGACACTTGAGCATTGCGCCTCTTTTATTATATACTCCACTTTAATAAATACTTAAATCCTTCCTTATCTCCTTGCGTGTCTCTTTTTTGTCTTCTCTGTTATTTTTGTTAAAATATGTACTCCCTTCGGTTCTATTTATAAGCAACTTTTTCTCTTATAGGGATGATCCCTTTTATAAGCAACTTTCACTTTTGTTTGAAAATGGAAGCTTCTTTTTCCTATTTTACCCTTATTAAATACTCATTTTCTGTCATATCTTATACTCATTATCTCTCTTACTTTTAATCTATTTTCTCTCCTATACTCTTTTCATAAATAAGGGCATATATAGAAAAAAAATATGACATGTTTTACACACTTATTGCTTTTAACTACCAATTCATTTTATGCAATCAAGGAGAAAGTTGCTTATAAATAAGACCGGAGAAAATAATTGTTATTGGTCCTTGTAATCACCATAAGTGATATCATTAACTTTAAATGATTGGTACATGCATCTCAAATGATATCTATTGGTATTTAAATGTGGCATTAATGAGAGGTTTCATTTCCCTAGGTAGCCTACAGACTTTTCAGTTTCCAATTTCAAATTTTTAATGCAGAGTTGTTTATTGGAAGAAAATCTATTAAATTTTATACATTCTTGATTAATTTGCTTAACTATTTATATCACAACTTTTAACATACACTATAATAAGTCTTTGTTTCTCAAGAATCTGACTTTCTTCCCCCAACTCATTCTCCATATTTCAATTTCAAATTCAAATCTTTGACATCTTTTTTTTTTTTTTTGGACGAATGTGTAATTCTACCTCTAAACATTTTCTGAAGGAGCTACCAGCACAGTAATCATTTTTTTAGTGCAAAAATACCCATGAACATTAAAAAATAAATCAATAATGTCAATTCCGTTAAGTGGGGGACGTTGACCGTTAAAATGTAACCTTTGACCATTTTTCTAACACGTGTACATTATCATTCCTAGTTAGAGAGCATGACATGGCCCATGGACTTCTTCTTCGACTCAAAACCTTTCAGCGCATTTTCACGGCCAAACACCTCTATTCCTTTATGCATAAATGGGTACTGCTTCTTTCCACCCAAAAAGCTTCTACGATTGCTCCAATGGCGTTTACTTGAGTTGAATCAGTCTATGCAATTCAAAAAAAATATGAACTTGGAAGAGAGGCCAGAGAAGGGCTTGTTGCTGAAAAGGTTATGTTGGGACCATGAGCTTTGTCTCCCAGATTGATAAAAAATATGGCTTCCATTGATGTGAATGGACCTATTATGGCTTGAACTTTCTCCGACTTTATGAGATCTAGAGTTGTTTATCGAGAAAATCTACAAATCAAAACAAGAAAAAAAAGGTCTACCACTCGCTATATCTTATTCCACTCTGGTTTGTTTGATTTACCCGATTTTTATCAATAAATATGCGTGCTACATTTATTTTGTGTGGTAATCGAAAAATCATTCATTTGATTTAGCAATGTTGGAGCATCCCCTTAAGCTCTCTCTCCCCATCACTGGGAAGATCCCCAAATGCATTCGGGGGTTATACGTCCGAAACAGAGCGAACCCACTGTACGAGCCTGTGAAATTGTGGTCTTCTTTGCCGACTTCGCTGTCGCCAACTTTGCCTTTCATATTTTCATATCAATTTGAGAATAATCGTGACTTCGTTGAAACCCTCTCAATGGCGAACTTCATGATCTGAGAATAATCACGACTTCACCTTCTTCTTTCTCGAACTGCTCCTCCTTCTCTCTCCAAGATATCTCTCTGTGATCTACAAACTTGACCTCTCATTTTGAAAACATGGGTCTCATTTGCTGAGATCTAAACCACCCATGGATTCATCAATTTTCCTTACATTTGAGACGAACCATGATTTTTGTTGCATTTGGCTGAAGCTTGACCGAAGAACCATGATTCTTGCTCATGCTCCTACACCTACATAAGATTTGCTGGTCTTTATTTTGGTGGGGAGGCGCGCTTTTCTGTTTTTTTTTTTTTTTTGACAAAGACCCTTTTCAGTTTCCAATGTACACGTCAGCATGACTTGGCCAAATATTTCAAACTTTATTCACCAGCTCACCATACAACGTTGCCCCACTTAATGGGAATGATATTATTGGGGTATTTTTTTAATGTTTATGGGTATTTTTACAAAAAAAACGTTTATCCATAGAATTGCACTTGATCTGGCAAAAAAAAAAGATAGAATTGCACTTGACAAATCATCATCAAATCAATCAATCAAATGTAATTCTTTAAAAGTGGTAGCTCAACGGTAATTGGTCATTGTAATCACCATATATGAAGCATCGTTAACTTAAATGATTGGTCCATCTCAAACGATGTCTATTGGTCATATTGATTAGCAATATTTTCAAATTTCAAATATGGCATTAATGGGGTTTTGTTTCAGGTTTCAATTTCAAATTTTCAGTTTTAAAATATCACTCATACAGAGTTGCTTATTGGAAGAAAATCTATTAAATTTAATATATTTTAATTTATTACATACTTTCTCCAATCCTTTTTATAAGCCATGTAACTTTTATCATTATTGCGCAAAACAAACTAGCGGTTAAGATTAGTAAAAAATAATAAATGTGTAAAAAATGTCACGTTTCTTCCAAATTTACCCATATTTATGAAATAAGCATAGGAGAGAGAATGAGTAACAAATATGAGAGAATATGAGTATAAAATATGAGAGAGAATGTGTAATATTTGATTAAATGAAAGAGAATTAGTGGTAATTGGGGGATAATTAATACAAAGATATGTATTTAATAAGGGTAAAAAAGAAAAAAGAAGTTTAAATTTTGAGACACAATGAAAAAGTTACTTATAAAAAGGACTAGTCTTAAGAGAGAGAAAGTTCCTTATAAAAAGAACTAGAGGGAGTAATTATTAATAATTTACTTAACATTTTATATCACAACTTCCAACACACACCAATTAGCAATATTTTCAAATGACGTCTATTGGTCATATTGATTGGCAATATTTTCAAATTTCAAATGTGGCATTAATTAGGTTTTGTTTTTGCGGACTTTTCAAGTTTCAATTTCAAATTTTCAATTTTCAAATATCACTCATACAGAGTTGCTGATTGGAAGAAAATTTATTAAATTTAATATATTCTTAACTTACTAAATATTAATTAATTTACATAACTTTTCATATCACAACTTCCAACATACACCATAATGAATCTTTGCTTTCTGAGAATCTCTCACTTCTCATTCCTTACCTCCCTTATTCTGTAGATTTTGATTTCAAACAAGCTATATCTCCTCATGCATTGCATGAGAAGTGTTTTCCCATGATTGTAATAATAGTATATATGATAATGTTACCTATTTGAATTGGGTGTATATATAAGAACAAATTGTAGGTGGCATGGTTAACGAAAGTATGTTGAGAAGAAAATCAATATGTGGCGTCGAAGTTTAGAAAAACTCATAAAATAGATCTTATACTAAGGATCAAATTAAAGTGCATAATCCCAAACTTGGACAACTTAAATACTCTCTCTGATCCTATTTATAACCAACTTTCTCTCTCATAGTGCTGATATCTTTTATAAGCAACTTTTACTTTTGTCTAAAAATGTAAACTTCTTTTTTCTATTTTACCTTTATTAAATACTTATTCTCTCTCATATCTTATACTCATTATTTCTTATACTTTTTATCTGTTCTCTCTTCTATACTCTTCATAAATAGTGGCATATATGGAAAAAAAATATGAAATTTTTTACACATTTATTGCTTTTAACTACCAGTTTATTTTGCGCAATTAAGGGGAAAGTTGCTTATAAATAGCACCAGTGAGAGTATCAAATTAGAACCCGCCCCATAGAAACAAGCTTCAAACCTTAGTTTAAATCTAGATTTGGATACTCTTCTCATGTTTTCTCCTCCTCTTCTCCTCATTCTATCTTCAGCTTTAGTTTAAAATTTGAACTTTAATATTTAATATCTTACAAAATTATATTATAATATTAGATAAAATTTAAAAATAATTGAACATTTTACAACTATAGCCTATCCATATTTCTAAACTCATATTGCATAATGTCTTACTCTCATCTTCAATCTGTCGAATTCAGTTTTGTGTTACTTATTCTTGCGGTGTTGAAGAATTTATTGTATTTGAAGCCCTCTATTGAATGCTTGATTGTATAAAAGCCTGACACAAATGGGAACCAAGCGAACATTGCAACTAGTGCAAATATAACCAACCCCATTAGGTAATTGTACCCCCTTGCTAGTGCTCTCACTGACAACAACATTCCAATGCTCTTTACCACAGTCCTACATGGTTTTTCTATCTGCTGATGCAACCAAGTCATTTTTAACTATATAGTGATTTTTCAATACTGTTTAATTAAAATAACTACAACTTTTATTTATCATGAAAAGAGATAATAGATAAATGCCACGTGACGAGTGCCCCCGAAACAAAGATATTCTTCATCTTTAGGTTGAAGAACTACTGTGTACTAAACTAATCCAAGTGTCAAAGAATAATATTACCTGAAACTACTATCCTTTCGCTTCTTCTTCCCCCCCAACGCTTTTCCATCAACTGGCTTGCTTTCTTCATTTCAACCGAGCATGAAATTTTCAAAGAATGAACTTTTTCTCCACTATTTTCTACCACTCAAAGCACAAAGGATTTAATAAGGAAATGGGTGAATAACCAAGAACACACGATGAGCCACATTGAGCCCGGCACAAGGATACATGTTGTTGGGCCTCAACAAAATAACACTTGAAAAAATAGAAGGGAACTTACTATTACTATCATTATTGACATAAAAGGGGATCATTCATGCTTGTGGCATATAAATAAAAACAAATAAGAGAATAATTGTATTTAATAAATTAACACTGAAAGCATTTTGGAAATACAAATTCTGTCTATATTGCATATAGTCTTTAATCAATTAAATGTCATTATATTAGGACATAATTTATGGGGATGGAAAAAAGGGAATCCTCATAATTTATGGGGATGTAATGCCATTGATGGAGATATAATTTTGGCACCTATATTGCTGGTTTTAGAAAGTTTTTTTTGGTCAAATGGAGGGCGTTACAAAATAAAGAAAATTAGGGAATTTAAAAATTATCAAATCATTTCCAAATATAATTTATTAACCAATCAAATATGAAAAATATAATGAATTAAATATCATTAAACACGGTATTGAAAAATATCTACAGATTTCAATGAATCCATTAATTACTATTAAAAGTTTGATGAATTTCTAAAATGTCTCTACAATTTTTTTAGCAATTCATTAAATATCATTAACAGTTTGATAATTGTCCTTAATAATCTCCTAATTTTTCAGCTAGAAATTTGGAATGTTGTAATTATGTATTACGAATTATTATGGTTAGAAAACGTCTGATGATTGCTAAAAGTTGAAATATAAGCTACAGGGAAACAAATGGAATCACTATTTCCAAATCAAATCATTTTAATTAGGACATAATTTATGGGGATGAAAAAATGGAATCCTCATTGTTTATGGAGATGTAATGCAATTGATGAAGAGATAATTTACGCACCTATATTGCCATTTTTAGAATTTTTTTAGGTCAAATGGAGGAAGTTATAAAATAAAGAAAATTAGGTCTATAAAAAATAAATTAAATTAGAAAATTTAAAAATTATCAAATCATTTCCAAATATAATTGATTAACCAATCAAATATGAAAAATATAAACAAATAGAATTTGAAATATTATGAAATAATTATTAAGACGGTGTATTTAATAATGGATGGCTCTGCCCATTTCTCATGAAACCAGGTATTACAAGTTTTCAAGAATAAAGTTGATGATGATTGATTCATTGATGATTCAAATTTCAAATTCAAATCTTTCACATCTTTTTTTAATATAACAATCCTTTCAATACTTTAAAATCATCTAAACATATCTTCGTTCATCACCAGCCATCGGCCATTCATAGGCTGTTTAGTTCACGGAATTAAAAGGAATGTAAGGCTATGTAATGAAATGTAGTGTAATGACAATTACATTAATTTGTTTGATTTATTTTTAAGAAAGATGATGCATATGCATGAAAATGTTTAGTTGGATTACACATTATAGTGAACAAGGGAATATGTAATAATATATCAAGAGACAAAATTATCACCGTCTACACACACAAGAGAGATATATGTGTGCATAATGACTTGAAATTATCTATTATTTTACTAAGTATGTATGATAACCCTATCCACACATTTAATAATAAAGAATTTTCTGTGTTATTTAGCAAGGGTATCCATATAAATTGCTTTTGGTGTTCCTATCGAAGCATATATGTTTCAGTTGGAGTGAGGTAGCTCACAAAAATCTTATTATATACCCAATATTCTCTCAGGTTTTGTTAATTAACAACAGCCAACAGTCCAAACACCACAAAAGTTCATTATTTATTGGAGATTTTATCAGCAACAATTCTGGGAGATGATAGTTGCGATGAACATAACCCACACCAAGAAACGACTTACCTCACGATCAAGCAGCGACGGAGATGATCAAGCGAAGGCGTCCTTCATTCATCGGGGGCAGCAGCAATGACCAACGATTGCAGTAGCAATGAAGTCGAAGAAGAGCAGCAAAGAGAACGGCTTTTTTTGCGGCAAAGAGAATGACTTAAATAAGTAGGGTTTATTTGTGGGAACTATAGTCAATTTAACAAGTTATAATGGCAATATTGTCATTTCCACCTTTAGTCACATTTTCCTTTCTTCCTTCTCTTATTCTCGATAGATCTCTCTCTCTCATTACTTGGACGAAATGCTCAGTTTTCTGTTCAATAGAGCGCATAGGGAGACATTTGTAGGGAAAGGGATCTCTCAACTAACTCCCCTCTCTATTTCCCCTCCACTTAGTATCTTAACCATTGGATTATATTTTAATGGGTGAGATTTAATTATAGATTTTTATTATATTTAATATTATAATACTATTTAATACATAGCATTAAATCACACGCATTAAAACACAATCCAATAATGGAGACATTGAGTGGAGAAGGAAGTTAGTGGAGAGACTCCTTTCCTGACATTTGCATGGGTTT
The DNA here is from genome assembly GCA_963242795.1 of Inga leiocalycina. Taxonomy (NCBI): domain Eukaryota; kingdom Viridiplantae; phylum Streptophyta; class Magnoliopsida; order Fabales; family Fabaceae; genus Inga; species Inga leiocalycina. The sequence continues at coordinate 18,068,633 of OY725330.1, forward strand.
CTAATTTTTTTGTCTAATACATTGATTAAAGCGGAAAATAAGGATTACTATTCGATGCTTGCATGCTTTTTGCCTTAGAGGCACACCATTCCTCTTCCGTCCATTTTAAACTTTCTTTTTTTATTTAATTAAATGTTTCTCATTTTGAGATTTAGTGCGCAAAGAGTTTTCATCACTCCCAACAAGTGCACTTCCCGTAATTCTAACTTGTATTATTCCTCTTATAAGGTGATGCCGCTTACAACTTTAACTAACAACTTATTGGTATTTTTAACTCTCTTTATTCCTCTAAACTCTTCACTAATTAATTACAAGCGTCATGTAATTGTATAAAAAAATAAATAATTATATTTATTTTGTAGAAACTATTATGTGTGTGTATGAGTTTTTAATTTGGATGTAAAAACAAAAACCTTTTTCGCTGTCTTCTATATATTTTCTTGGGTTTCAAAGAATAAAAATTTTTAAAAGATCAATAAACCATACAAATAAGGGCAAACATATATTTACTCTTGATTCTAAGTAAAAGCAAAGAATGGCAGTACAACATTAATCCTTCACAACAACAAAGACCTGCACATAATCAATAATATGTCTTCCTGCAAAAAAATATATAACCTTTAATTTGTTATATTGAATATTGTTTGTGTTAGAAGTATAAGGTGATTAGTCAATTAGTTGTTTAAGTCCCTAACCTATATAAAGGGTGATTTGACCGTGTCTTTACGCCTTGGGATCAAATACAAAATATTTTTAATCCAAGAATTGCAGTACAATGCAACACTCGGGTCATCTCACTTGAAGAGCCTTTATTGAACTACCTAAGTAAACTAATTATCATACAAATGCAATTAAAACAAGGGAAAAATAATTTTTGGATTTTTCAAATTAATAACTAAAAGAAATATGCAATTTAATTAAATGCTAAGTTACTATTTTGGTCTTTTTATAAAAAAATGGAGAATGAGTGAATGGAATGGTATGAAGTGGAAAATATGAATGATGAATACTCTTGGTAATGAAGAAAATGCCTATCCTTGTTCAAAGAGATTATAGGAGTTAAAAACTCATTAAGTCTCAATAACAACCTCAAGATAACACTTGAGTCTAATATTCTCAATTAATAGTAGCTCCTACAAACATAGCTAACTACTATCTCTTGAGATATTGTTTATGTTAGAGCAAGCATTTCACCAAAGAGGGGGGTGAATTGGGTGATACTAAAAATTTCGTTGCAAATATAAAACTTGATGGTGAATATAAATCAATAAAGAGTAAGGAGAAATATCACCGAAGTGTACACTGGGAGTTATATTGGTTTGGTCACAACCACTTTGACCTGCATCCAATCCTCAGAGCTTCTCTGAGAGTTTCACTATAACTTCCAAGATTCAGTGGGTTTTTGACACCTCAGTACAAGGAAGTTCCTTCGCCTGGACACTCGCTCCCCCTTACAAGTTGTAATCCAATCCCAACTCAAGGTTCCACAACCTTAAGTTACCTCAATAACAAATATTGAGTTTGAATGAAATATCTCTCTCACAGAGTGAATAAGAATCACTGAAGTACAGAATTACAAGTATATGTAAAACAGAGTATTGAACTTGATAATACGTTCGTGTGTGTGTTCTTGTTATTATTGAACGAGCATATAACAAGAATTCTTGGCATTCCTTGGGGATTCTTGATTGGTGCTAAGCTAATTATTGCGCAAAGTCGTATTTCTTTGGTTAATAAGATCCAAAAGGTTTATCGATCCCAGGGGGTGTAGATCGATAATAGACACATAGAAATTATTGTGTGTCAAATAACATCAAAAGTATTGGTTTCAGAAGATGGAATGTCTAATGTTTTTTCACCCGGTGAACTAATTGGATTGTTGCGAGCTGAACGAACGGGACGTGCTTTGGAAGAAGCGATCTTTTACCGAGCCCTATTATTGGGAATAACGAAAACATCTCTGAATACTCAAAGTTTTATATCCGAAGCGAGTTTTCAAGAAACTACTCGAGTTTTAGACGTTTGAATGTTCCCATATATATAGATGTGTTGGTAATGACAGTTGGAACATTTTCTTCTTGTCCGTTAGAGTGTGCGCAGCCACTGTTGACTTTTCCAGTATTTGAAAAAATATCCGTTTGTGGTAGGTGGCATTTGAATGTTGCATTTGACTTTCCTTATTTGGTAAGATCTCTTCATTGTTTATCTGTGGATATGCTAAGAATACTAATATAATGAAGGGTTAATCACATAGAAAACAAATCAATGAACGTTGGAATGATTTCTCAAATTCTGAACTTGCATACTCGAGTAGCTACTCGAGTATTCATTAAGGTTACTCGAGTACTTACTCGAGTATCATCGTGAGAGTAATGATAAACTACAAGTTAATAAATGAACATTACATTACTCGGGTAGTGCATGGAGTAAACAAATGTACAAACCTTGAAAATATCTGTTTACTTGGGTACTTACTCGGGTATGGCACACTTTTCTTTATAGGTTACTCGAGTAGCAACTCGAGTAAACTCTCAAATAAATTTTAGGTTACTTGATGCTTTACTCCAGTAATGTTGGCAGGATTTCAAGGCCGAGAACACTTCAAGTTTGATTACCTTGTTACTCGAGTACTTACTCAAGTAAACATAAATTTTCTGCATAGCTTACTCAGGTAGCGACTTGAAGTTTTCTTCCAAATAACTCTGCATACTCGAGAAGTAGCTCGAGTGAAGTGTGATAAAAGCATTTCATATTATTTGAGTATTACCTTCAGGTTTTGCTTACCACAGTGAGTTACTTGAGTAGCTCCTCGAGTAACATTGGCAGGATAGAAAATGCTGAGAGTAACATATTTCTTGAAGCAGGGAACTCGAGTACATATTCAAGTATCGTTGGCAGGTTTAGAGTAAATGGAGGTCTTTTACATGGTTACTCGAGTACTTACTCGAGTAACATTGGCAGGCCGAGAGCAACTTCAAGTGATTTACCTGGTTACTCGAGTAGCTACTCGAGTAACGTTGGCAGGCCGAGAGTAACTGGAAGTCATTTACCTTATTACTCGAGTGCTTACTCGAGTAACGTTGGCAGGTTACTTGAAGGTTGACTCTGATTACTTCAAGTTTCTGTCTCATTACTCGAGTACTTACTCGAGTAACCCTTTAGAAAACTTGCCAGTGATGAAGTTTCTCAGCTTTTTCTCTTAGCCTTTCTTCATTACTCCAATGCTTACTTCAAGTGATGATTTGCCCTGTTATTACTTTGTTCAAACTTATTTGTTTATCAAATCTTTTTCATACCATCATTTGTTATCATCAAAACATGAGAGATCTAACAGTTTAAAACCACTTAATGTGCAATTGAAATTAGAATAATGCAATATGAATCTTCTTGGATTTGAGTGCTAAACAGCCCCTCAAGGATACAAATCAACCACATTAACTAGACAATAACACGCTAATTAATATAATCTCATTGTAACCACAAAGAAATTCAAACATATATAATTCTCACATTGTAAAATTCAATCTCAACTACAATTATCAAACCAAAAAAGACAATTAACATTAATCCCAATTCCAAAAGCACATATATGAAAATTCCTAAAACTCGGCAATCCAAATATATATAATTCTAGACTAATGGAATGATAGCAAAACTCCCCTTTATAGTCCAATAAGCTCAAGCACAATTCATCATCGCCAAGAAGCAAGTAAAATAAGCTACTCATGAGTTGAATTGCAACAACAATTTGCTTGAAGCACCAAAAAGCCATGCAAAATGAATGAAGTGACTGAAACTAGTGTTCAAAATGAGAGAAGCTTGGTTTGAGTGCACTGGACATCCATAGAAAAAGAAGGGAAAATCTGGACATATGAACAAAATAGAAGCAGAGGGATGTTAACGGAGATGGTGTGATGTTAGGATAGGGAGACAATGGTGAAAGATGGGGAACAGTGGTGGTGATGGAGAACAATCCGACTGTGATGAGAACAGAGGAGGAACGGTGGTGTTCTACGTGCTATGATCTCAGCTCTCTCCTCTCACGATCAGATTCCAGCTTTTCCTTTCATGGGTCTTTTTCAAAGCTCCCAATCTCCTGGCTGCAACTCTTCCCAGCTTGCGTCTCTCACAGTGCTGAAATCCTCACCCAAGTCGTTGCTGCCCTCTCTGTTTCAGAGCTTGGTTCTGTCTGCGGTTTGTTAGTGGTGTTGAAGGAGGCTCGCCAGCGGCTTGTGGTGGTAAAGAGGCCGCTGGCGATAGAGGAAGAAGAAGATGAAGGTTGGACGATGATCCTTCAAGGTGCAACGCTCTCTCCTGTATATCAGCTATCACTCCCAGCTCGCTCTTGGGTCATCTCTATGTCCATTTGCCATGTCCAGTGGTTGTTGTATCCCTTGGTCAAAATGACGTGTTTTGACCCAGGGACCAATATGAGAACTGTAAAACCTTTCCTTGAGGGACTTAATTGCACATTTTTGAAACTTTGGTGGGCAAAAGCAAACTTTCTGAACTTTATAGGTACTTATCTATAATTCACACTGTCACTTTTCTTCATTATTTTGTAATTTTTCCAATATCTAGGGCCCCTTTCTGTGATTTTCCCCAATCTTCAAAATATTAATTTGACCTCCAAAATCCCCAATTTTCTTCCAGACCACCTACAATACAATATTAAACATCATGTAACATCAAAAGTTCAAGTAAAGCATTTGTATAAATAATCAACAAATTTATGACCATTTTGCCCTTAATTACAATTAATTCAATACAAATATTTTCAACTAAAATTAATGCTTAATCATGTAATATTATTCTAGAAAATGCATTAAAAATCCCAAATTAACCTTGAAAAATCATATAAAATTATGGTTCAATCAAAGGGTCTTAATTAATGTGGTTTAGGGTTAAGAAAGTTAGATGCTCACCATGTTTAGAGAGAGGATAATTTGAGTATCTTTCTAGAGAGGAAAGTCCCTCTTAGTCCCCAAGTGGGGTTATTTATCTTCCTCAAGTGATGGTAGATTAGAGATAATTCAAGTGTGTTATAGTTTGTATGAGCATGTTGCCTTTGTGGTAATACAATAATAGATTAGATATAGATATATATATATATATATATATATATATATATATATATATATATATATATATATTTTGCCCAGATTAGTTTTATACACACACACATATATAGTGAGATTAGTAACACTTTGATTGCAAGATTTTAGAAATTTTCGAGAATATTGTGTTATTTGAAAATTGGAATTGAATAATATGTGTGTGTGTGTGTGTGTTTTTTTTTTTAAACTTTTTATTACATTATATTGATTGCAAATAGAATTTCTGGGCTGGTTGTAAAATTTATGTTGCATTAGATTTTCATTTGCTCAAAAAGGATGTTAGGATAAGAATACATATATAATAAAAACAAATTGTCCAATTTTTAGAGCGGTTAAAGTAATGACTAGTTTAGAAAGTACCAGATTTTTTAAATTGGTCTTATTTATGCCTGTTCCAAATCCTGTTTCGAAAATGGCCATTCTAGTGAAAAACTCTTGTTCCCTAATTTTTATATTTGCTTGGGTTTCTTGAATAAAAAATTAAAAAGACAAAACCCTACAAATAAGGGCAAACATGTATAGTTTGCATTCTAAGAAAAAGTAAAGAACTGCAATAAAGAACCGCAGGACAACATAATTCTTCGCAACACCACAACCCTTTTACATCATCCCTATGTTACGAGTAAATCATGTTGTTACCAAACGTTTCTCCACTCTTTGACATCAAATTCAAAATGTAATGTCTTTGATGTTTGATAGTCTCTCTAAGAATTCATCGAAGTCGTCTCCTGTGGTCAACATGTTCATTCTAACATATTTTGGATCAGATCCGAATCGATTCCCACTTCTAGCAACCACACTAAATTTCTTTTCCAGATAATTCCCACAGTCTTCTTCGTCCTTACTCATCAACCACGCAAAAGCTATATATATAACCAGAAAAGCCCAACAACACATTAGAGTAGTTATGATGAACGAACGTACACTACATATAATAAATTGAACAACTGAAGGACGTAAAAATAAAAGTAGAGTATATACCTGGATATGTTTCAAATGTTTCATTGGTGAAGTTACAATAGGCTTTTTGAAACTTGGGTAGCAAGAAACGATCACTTTGTTTGACCACTTCCCTCAGTCTCTCCCATCTCTCTTTCAAAAGGCGCCTGTTGTACTCAAAGAACAACTCAGATTCCTTATTATTGTTGGAGCCATCAAATTTGAAACTCTGATAGCTATTACAGACAACTCCCATTATTTTAGCAGCTTGAGCCTGCGATTCTTTTGAGACCCCAATGGAGTTCAACACTATAAATGCCGTCATCTTCTTGGCAAGATCTATATCTTTCACAATCTCCCACCTTCACAATTAACTAACTTGACTAACTTTCTTAATCTAATCAAATTATCTAAATATGTTTATCATTAAGGATAAGAGGAATAAAAAATTGCACTACAAATTAGGTCTTATATTAAGGTTCAGAGATAGAAGTACGTATCCAATGCGAAAACCCGAGTGACCAGTGCATTTGGAGAGAGTAAAGAGCATAAGATCATGATTGGCCTGGTAAGTAATGGGAGTGTAGTGAGGCCAGTAATAAGCAAGGTCATGAATCAGCTTGGCTTCACCACCCCACTTGTTGCTCATCACCACAGGTCTTCTGATACTTCCATCTGGATTATTCGGAGATGTCACTATCTCTATGTATGCTTCTTTCTTATCATAATCCTTTGCGTCCCCACTCCATTTGTATAGGCTTGACCTCACTAGATCTGTCTCGTCTGGGTACCCCTGCATGTTCTTCCCGCTTGAGAAATTCAATAGCATGCAGAAAAAATATGCATGTTGCAACTAAGGGATACATAATAAGCTGTCTTGTGATTGCTAGTATATAGCAGACATGTACTCCTACGCAGTTTAATTACTGAGTCTAATAAAACCTTTTCCCTGTGAGGAGTTTTATATTTCAGATGTTATATTTGGTACTCCTCCTCTCTCATTAGTATAAAACATATTTACTTAATTTCATTAAATTAAAGAAATTAGGTAAGTTAGTTAAAATAACATGTATTTTCTAAAATATCTTAGTCATCTTCTTCAATTCCCTCATTCACTTTTTTCCTTGATTATTGTTGAGGGAGTATCAACAGGGGTAAATTAGAAGAAAGATTGACAAATATGAAAATTATATCTTATATTTAGGACCAACATCAATTCTCCAAATACATCTTATATTAAAAACCTGAGAAGTATTACGGTTAATTAATGCTCCCTCCAATCCTAAATGTAATTAATTAGTATAGGAGTTTGGTTTGATTCTAAATAGAAGATCTCAACTCATTTTATTTCCTTAATTTATAATTTTTCCTAAATTCTCTTTATTAATTGCATATATTAAGAGAGTTTTCGATTAAATGCAAAGGATAAAAAAAAGGGTACTTTAGGTGCTAATTATAAACATGGTAGAGGCTAAATATGTGGACAAAATGGAGCAACTGGGAAATATGGACCATCAAATTGAGAGTTTAACTTCCCGATAAATCAATCGAGACAGACAGAGGAAGAATATATATTTTCTTTTCTTTTCCCTTCTGTGTTCGTTTGGGCGGCTTATTTGACTTTAAAAACAGAGAAAGTCCTAATCAATAAAACTTTAATTATAAATAGTTAATATTATGGCCGTGATGGGCAGGGCATGAATTTTTTTTTGAACAATAGGGCATGAATGAATATGCCAATAATAGGAAAAAGAAAACGTTTAGGTAACTCTTTAAGAAACCCATGTGTTACTTGATAAATTCTTAAACACATTTAATCTATCATGATCTGTATCTATCTAATTAAAATAGAACAATTTATCTTATTTTAATCTTACATAGCAGATGAGTCATCTGGAAAAATTCAAATTATATAATTTTAAAAAAAACAAGAAAACGCAATTCTCCCATCACCCCTAAAATAAAATAAAAAATTGAATTTCTGCAAATGACTCAATCTGTAATATAGGATTAAAATAAGATGGGTTGTTGCATTTTAATTAGTCAGAGTATAGATGAGATAGCGCTCCTAAAGTATGTAAGTATTTCTCACCTCAAGTATATTTTAATGTACTAATGTTTAATTTATATTTTTATTTGTTTCCGCATGCTGCGTTATTGTTTGTATTTATAATAGTTTGCTGTAATGTGTTGTTGTTTTTAGACTTTTTATTCCCAATTTGATCTTGACTCACAATCAGTGGTGGCTTTATATTTATTGTTTTACCTGTTTTGTTAAATGAATTGTCTTTTATTTTAAAAGATCTGCTAATGCATTTCATTTTATAAATTATGAGTATAATGATAAAATAAAAGCTAGCTATACTAACTTATGTTCACTTTATTATATCAGATACAGTACTTTTTAGAAAAATATTCGTCTAGCTATACTATATAAGGCACTTGGTGGGTTATTAGTGACTTTTTTTTTTCAACTATTACCCTTAGACTTGAAGTCGAATGGAGTAGTATTTAAGACAAATTTCTGAAAAATACCTTCAAAATATCAAAATCCTCAATGAGCTTTATTTCCTATAGTAGTTTAAATTTGACTACAAATGATTAACAATTGACAACTTATTTTAGTAGGGAATTCCTAATTTGACGTTTTCAATTTTGAGGTATTTTTCTGAAATTTTTCCTAATGTTTTGTCTATACTCTTAAATTATTCTTGAAATTTTTTCAGATATCACATCTAGACTTGAAGAAATTTTTAGTCGTATTTTATAAGTTATATATCCTTAAATTTTTTATATTAATTTATAACTTTACCATTTATTTATTATTGTATAAAATTTTTTCTCATAGAGTTAGTGCATTAAATAAAGGAGAAGTACCCAAAAAGTAGTCCGACCGGATCTCCTCTTCTCTCTCCCCCGTGAGAGCTCTCTTCTCTCTCCCCCGTGGGAGCTTTTTCAGCTTTTTGTTGCTGGAGTTATTTGGTGTCTTCGCTTAGATCTCCCCCACTGTGAGAGAGATGGTGACGGTGATTGGCAGTGGGTGTTGGTTTTTGTTCGAGATTTCGTCCGACAAGGGTGAGATCAAGGATTGGGGCTTGACTTTGAACGGAAACGAGTCGTGGAATCTGTTGGTGGCCAAAGCTTCAAAGATTGTCGGGAACAAGAATCTGAAGATCCCCAAGCCAGATGCTTTGTGCTTGGGTTTGAAAGAGGTGAATCCTGCATCGCTTTTCCCTCTGATGGCTGGTGGCTGGCCTACAGCCACCCTGCCACCATGAGTTCCTCTGCTTGGTTCTACCAAAGTTGGGGGGCATCTTTGGTAGTGGTTTTGGTGTCTTGGTCGCCCCTGTTAATTTTGATGTTTTTGCTTTCAATCTTGTTTCTTGTTGTTCTTTTGCAGATGTTTGGGTGTTGTTGGTTTTGCCTTCTTTTGTGGGTTAATGTTGGTTGTGTGGGAGGTTGGCTTTCTTCTACTATGATTGTTGTTCTTCTGGGGTTTGTTCTCAAATCCCAGATGTTTAACCACTCTCTTATCATAAGGGGTGGATTTGAAGCTGCGTTTGAATTTGCAGCGATATTGGCACCAAAGAGGGTGGGCTCAAGTGAGCACGTCTTTGGACAACCACTCTCTATCGCCCTTTCATTTGATCATAGTGGAATGAAAAATGACCCCATACCTTTGACCTGCAAGATCTTGGCTGCAGTTGGTTCTTTGGCTTTCTTTGGTTTTAGTAGTATCTGGTGTGTCTGTAAACTTAATTTCAGTTTTTCGTTTTGGTTTGATTCAGACTTTCTGTATCTGTAATTTGATTTCTAGTGAATGAAGTACTTCAATTTGATCAAAAAAATAAAGGAGAAGTTAAAAAATTATTAAATTTTAAGATAAGGTTAATTAAATTTAAATTTTTCTTAATTTTGATAAAGCATGTCAAAAGTAACTTTGAAGATGTTTTTTCTTCTTCTTTGGCTGCAGTTCAACATACCGAAAAAAATCTACGTAATTAACTGTAGATGGGACAGGTTTGGATTTCCTCAAATTATGATTTAACGGTGTTTGTACGTTTTTAAAAATAGAAATTTATAACTTTGTAACAGTCAATTAAATTATAATCCGATGATTAATACTCTAAAATGATACTAAATCTCAATAATTAATATCTCTCCATTGAAGATTAAAACCGAATGATTTGACTGGGTCCAAATAAGAGAGAGAAGCCCACTGAATAAAAGATTGGTCCAAAATGAACACTCAATTTATGACCTCGTGCTCGGATCTTTGACCGATCTAGTAATTTTGGCGAAAATATCTTCTGACACAATTTTCTTTCATATATTTATATGTTAATACAATCTTTAATTTGTTTTCCCTCGTTTTGCTTATCGTTGAAATCATAATTTTTTTATATTTAATAAAAACTTGGAGTATTTCACTCACTGAGAAACTAAAAATTATGATTTAAAATTTTAAGGGCTAAAAGTCAGAACAAATTTGAAAGGAACAAAAATTTTATAAGATATAAAACTTTGATAAACTAAACTTAACCAAACACAGAATGACTTTAGAGTTTAGATGGTAAACAAACTGAAGAATTCCAAAAGCTTATCACTTTAGTGAGATTTGGATATTTCATATACAGTTTTAATGGTATAAATTTCAAATTTTCAACTAATGAATTTTGTTTTTTGGAATGAATCAAAAGTCTTAGACTCTGTGCCTACTAAAATGTCTAACGTAACATTTTATTTTTATTTTTTTATCGAAAAAGGTTATTTTTATTTTAGACCCTGACACCCTGTTCCTATTAAAATGTGTTTTAACATTTAAGAAAATAAAAGTAAAAAAATTCAATCAGAATCATCAGGATGTTGGCCTTCACCGAAACTTGTTCCCGCCCGCCAAAGTAATTCACCGGAACGGATTAACAAGTTCCGGTTCATCTGGTTACACCGGTAACCAGATTTATATGTAAAAGTAAAACTGAACGAGCAAGAGAGAGAAGCTGACCGAATAATAAGGAGCGGCGGCGACGACGTTGACAGGGCCATCGGAAGAAGCAGAGAGAGCAAAGAGAGACGCCTGAAAGAGCTGCGTGGAGCCATTTCCGACAACAATTTGCCTACCGTCGGTCTCAGCGTTACCAACCAAAGCATGAAGCTTTTTAATGGCGTCTCTAAGCTCCGGCATCATAAACCAGCACACTCTCTTCAAATCACTCGCATAACTCAGAAACTCCCAACCTTCAATCTCCACCATAGACTCCTTCCTCATCTTCCTCCAGTAAGACTCCAACAGTACAGTATCCCCCTGCAATTCGGATCTGGCTTGCGTCCGCCGCTCTTTCCGTCCGTTGCCGGTGCTTTTTCTGAAACTACGTGTAATTTTGGGTTTAAGAAATGATGGGGGTTGAATTTTAAAAAAAAAAAATAATATATAGTATTTTGAAATATTGTTTTTATGTATCTAATATCTTAAAACATTTGTTAAGTAGTATGTAGTATCCTAAAATAATTTTTAATGCTTTTAACTCATTAAAATATTTTTTCAGTTATATCCAGTATGTTAGCATATTGATTACAATTTTACTCTCAATGTAATTTTTCAGCTCCAAAAATTACTCTAAAAATATTTTTTTGGTACTTTAAACCCTTTAAAACATTTTTTCAGTTGTACCCAGTGTCTTAGGAGATTGACTACAATTTTATAGTTAATGTATTTTTCTTAGTAATAATGAGCACCCAAAACTTAAGACACTGATTTATTGATTTCCACCCACTCTAAAATATTTTTCCAGTTGTAAAAAATATTTCAAAGTAATTTTTGGAGCTGAAAAAATACATTGAAGGTAAAATTGCAATCAGTTTGCTAACAAACTGCGTACAACTGAAAAAATATTTTAAAGGGTTAAAAGCATTAAAAATTATTTTAGGATACTACATACTATTTAAAAAATATTTTAAGATATTAGATACATCCAAAAAAAAATACTTCAAAATACTAGATATCATTTTTTAAAACGAAAAAATTTCAACCCCCATCATTTTTTACACACCAAACTATACCAAAACGGTATAATTTCAAGAAAAGCACTGGCAGCGGACGAGAGGAGCATTGGACGCAAGCCAGATCCCAATATATTGCTGAAAAACTGTTAACATATATGCAACTCCCTTATAAAGTGAAAAAAAAACTATACCCCTTTTTCGTTTTTACAACTGTTTAAGTTTGATTATTTCACAAATTTTATATGAATTTCTACCCTGAAATAAATTATTTCATTATTTATATAAATGCTACCTATTCAACCCGTCTACTTATGGAAATAATTTATTGCAATTATTTCATTGTGTAAAATATGAAATCACCAATAGTCCATTATTTTTATGATTTTCAATTTTAATTATTTATATTTCAATTTTAATTTTAATTTAATTAGTTATATTTTTTAAAAAAATTAAATATTCAATTTATTTTTATATCAAAACTTAAATAAAATATAAAATATTAAATTACTAATAATCCCATTATTTATATGATTTTCAATCTGCCCAGTACCCGAAATTGGTTAAAATTTTCAGAATACATTCTCTTACCGGGAAAAAATTCTAAAATATACAGACGCATACATTTTCGTCCCATCCTAACACATAAAATAAGGCACTTTTTTTCAGCAATATATGTGTGTGTTTAATTTGTTTTGCCGATTGGGAGTCCAATCGGGCGATTCAGTCTCTCAATCAGCCTTAAACAGTGCTTCAACAATTTTTGGGTGTTTGGTTAAACGATCACGATTGAGAAAAAAGAAGCAAAAAGCTCCGATTGGCATAAGCTTCAAAATGGAGCTTATTTTGTTTCTGAATCAGCCCATTTGTCCATCGCCTCTCTCTCTCTCTCTCTCTCTCTCTCTCTCTCTCTCTCTCTCTCTCTCTCTCAAATAAAGAAGTGTTCACTTCTCTGCAAAGCACACAAGCAACGGCAGAAGTAGCAGCTAGCTTCAGCGTGGATCTCATCTGGTTTTGCTAGTGAAGGTAGTCACAGTCATTCTCTGAGCTCTGTTTTTGTTTCGGTGCTCTGTACTGTCATTCTCTGAGCTCCAGTTTAAAGAGCACTAGTAGTCACAGTCATTCTCTGAGCTCTGTTTTCGTTTCGGTGCTTTGTTCTAAGGAAGAAGATGAAGCTAGGGACTTGCTTGTAAACTTTAAAAGTTCTCAAGGAGGGATTAAAGTGAAATGTTTTTTTAAATATTTGTAGGGTAAAATGTAATTTATGAAACATTTGGGTTTTTCCGTTATTTTTCCGGTCCCTTTTCTTCATTCAATTGTAATTCTCATAAATTCCAGGGTCATTGTCTATAATATTCTCTAATAATCAAAATATTAATTCTATTAAATGAGTCATCAACTAATTAGCGATCTATAATATAAGAGATTTAATTAAAGATGACAGATAAAAAGTTACAATTAATTCATTAAATATGTTATAAATTTATCCATTTTTAATTAAATATTTTCCTGTATTTTTTTTTATTTTAAAGTATTTTCCTATATTTTTTTGGATGGGTAAGCGGCATTAAACTTTTGAATATGTGCATTGTGGTAACGCTGTCGCCATTTGATGGTTTGGATCAATTTATCACCAAGAATGTCACTTTAACAAATGAGAAGGATGTGGAAATGGCTGCCTTCATATGTGCATTTTGCATTGTTTGTCATGATGGTCATAACTCTTAAACATTTTATTTAAATTTGTACAATTGCCAAATGTTCAAAGTTAATTTTTAGGAAAATTGTGAAAAAATATCTCCATATGCAGATATTTTCCCAGGTCCCATTCGGCAATTAAGTTGCAAATGAGGTCTTTTTTCACAATTATCCCTTCATTTTTTTCATTTTTTATAATTTTTACAATTTTTTTCCTTAAATAACACAAAAGCCACTTATGCAAAAGCCAATTCAAATAGTTTTCACTTTTATATAAGCCACTTATCCAATCGTCAATCCAAACATTAATCATTTTACCCAATCTTACTTTTATCCAATCTTAAAATTTCATAAGTCAAAATAAAAATAAGTCACTTATCTAATCATCAATCCAAATATACCCTATATTGAGCTTGTTCTTTAACTAACCAGGTTTTAGACCCTAGGAAGGAAAGCTGGACAGAGTTGTTTCGGTGTTGACCCCGCCGGTGCCCATGTGTATTGTGTTCGGTGCCATTGTGTTTTTAAAAAACAGTGATCACCATCTTCACTCTTTTCATATGTAAAATAGTACCGTTTGAAGAAAACGAGGGCACTGGATGGAAATTGGCAAATTAAAGGAGATAAGTCAGGCCTAAGTTAGTTACATTTATATGATTGACTGGCAAAAAATATATATTTACGTGGTACTTATTTAAAATAACAATTGAAACCTTCAAAAATAGTTTTTTAATCATGATTAAAAGTAACGAAGTAAGTAGGTGAGAGGAGTTTTGTCTCGATTTACATAAAAAGCACTTATAAACTTTTTATATGCCGCATCTCAAACAAGTTTGAGTCACACTACAAAAAAAACGTGATTTAGCAGCGGTTAAAAATGGGTATTAGTAGCGATTATAACCACTACAAACTAGGTTAGTAGCGATTACTCAAACTGCTACTAAATCGTACGTTGCAAGCAGTTTTGTAGCGGTTTTATAAAACGGCTACTCAATCAAAAATAACCGCTACATACTTTGTAGCGGTTCAGTTTAACCGTCACAACACCCAGAGATATTTGTAGCGGTTATATAACGGCTACAAATATAAAAAATTATATTGAGAGCTAAAAAAAGAATTTTTTATTTTGTAGCGGTTAAGAAACCGCTACAAATATAAAAAATTGAAAATTTGTTGGCGAAAAAAAAATGACATTTTTTTATTTTGTAGCAGTTAACAAACAGCTACTAATTTTGAATTTCATGAAATTAGTAGCGGTTTTAAAAACCGCTACTAATTTCATGAAATTCAAAATTGGCCCCAAAAAATTTAAATTGAGTCGTAAAAAGGCGCGTTATTTAGTAAACCGCTACAAATATTTAAAATTTTTTTAAAAAGATACAATAAATTTTTTCTGTTTTTTCAATATTATATTAAATAGTTTATTTTGTTATTATTTTATCTATTTCAATTAGTTTATTATTCAATAGTTTAACTTATTAATAAATAAAAAGGAAAAATGTAATTGAATAGGATTAGTATAAAATTTATATTAATAATATTATTAAGGATAGGTAGGTAATAAGGAATTATTATGTTTTCTAATATAATGTAATTGTGTATGAAAAATAGATGAAAATGAGATACAGTTATGATATATATAGAAAAAAAAATGTTTAGAATAAATTTTATAGAAAGGAAAGAAGTATTCTAAAAAAAATAAAAATCTTATTACCATATTTGATCGTATTATTCAGCTCCTCTACTCATACGAAAGAAGTTGTAAATGAGAGGAAATGAAAGAAAGGTAAGGTGAAAAGAAATTGGGGAGTGTTTGAAATGAGTTGTGGTAAGGGTATTTATAGGGATCCACGTACTATTTGTAGCGGTTAATGTAGCCGTTATTAATTAGTAGCAGTTATTTATATTTTTGTAGCGGTTTAATATTCATAGTGCTATTTGTAGCGGTTAATGTAGCGGTTAATGTAGCGGTTATTAATTAGTAGCGATTATTTATATTTTTGTAGCGGTTCAATAACCGCTACAAATATTATTTTAATTTTTTTTTAAATTTTTTTTTACATTTTATTTTAAAAATTTTTTTGCATTTTTTGTAAAGACAAAATCATAATTTGAATTTGATCACTCATCATTGCCATCCCTACAGAAATTTTGTAGAAAAATTATTGTTATTAATGTATTATTAAATTTAAAAAATTTAATTCAACTGACGTGGACTTAAAAAAACTCACCGCAGTAGAGGTAAATTGTCATCGCCTTCAGGGAAGTAGTTTTCAAAATCAGCTGGCTAAAATGGCTCATTCTCGTAGACGATGTTATCGCCTTCACCCATGTCGTAAAGGTCTCTTGGCTTTAAATGAACGACCATGTGCCAATCCCTATGCCTCTCATCCTCGACATAATAAACCTGATGTGCCTTTGAAGCTAGAATATACGGGACATCATCTTGAGAAATACCAGTATGAATCGGCCGTGAGAAATTGACTGATGTGATCCATAGGTCGTCAGTTGTCAGTCCCCGAGAAGTAGTGGTATTTGCCCACAAACACTTGAACAGCGTCACGGTGAAACGGCCTTGATAATTAAGCTCGACCACATCAAGAAGCTTGCCATAGTAAGGGACGCCTCCGAACTGCATGTTGGCCTCACTGGTGCTCGCATAACTCCTTGTCCCAAATGTGCCATAAACACCCGAATTCTGTGTTTGCAATCCTTGATCCCGTGAAACCGTGCAAACCTTAAAACCATTGACATTGTATGCTGTAAACCGTTTTGCATGATCAAGAGGGCCAATTGCGAGAGCTCTGAAATCTGGTGAGTGTGGGTTGTGGTCATTTAGTATTCTGCGCGCAAACCAGCTCGGGAATTCTCTGTGGACCCTCCTATCATCTTCTGAGGATGTCTGTGTACGGATCCTGAGTTGACGCTTCACATGACTTCTAAATTCCCTGCAATTAATAATGGAAAGGCGTTAGTGAAATGAAAGTGAGAAATGTTACGAAAGATATAGATCGAATAACATGTGAGTGTACAATTCTTACCGTATGAAAGGTTCAACTTCAATGCAATTAATCAAGACATGTCTATGTGCTTGCAACTTCTCAGTTGCCGTTAGTTTGAAGTTCTCAGTTGCTCCAACTGGTTTACCAACACGAGGGATAAATTATCCTAATGTCGGCGCAGGTTCCGGACAATCGTCAACACGAGGGGGGCGGTTGAAAGCCGTCTCAAGATCATCAAAATACCTTGAGCAAAAATATAGCACCTCATCCCCTATATAGCCTTCAGCTACAGAACCTTCTGGCCACGCCTTATTCCTCACGTAAGATTTTAATTTCCCAAGGAACCTACGAAGTACAGAAGAGAAAATTGATATAAAATGATGAAAAGGACGACTAGCAAACATTAAATACGGAGTCCTGCGCGTCTTTTGGCGAGTTTGTGCTGAATCGTCGCTTTTTCCAAACTCGAAGTCAACATGCTCAAGCTGCTGTAAGATATCTGTACCGGACAAAGTCTGAGGTGGTCCTCTTTCTCTGGTTTCCCATTGAAGCGATTCCGTTGCAATCTGAACTCATGCGTTCCATCGAGAAACCTTCGATGCCCCATAAAGCACCACTTTCGGCTATGGGGAAGGCGCAATGCGTCAGAGTCAAAATTGCAAGCTCGACACGCCGACCCAGTATGCACATTCCAACCAGATAATGTGCCAAAGCCAGGAAAGTCACTAATCGTCCACATCAAGGCTGCACGCATGTTGAACAAAGTCTTGCTGTAAGCGCCGTACGTCTCCAAGCCGACATTCCACAGGTCAAGCAATTCTGCAATAAGCGGTTGGAGATACACATAGATGTCATTGCCCGGTGCCTTTTTGCCTGAAATGATCATAGACATAATGAAAGAGCTTTGTTTCATACACATCCAGGGGGTAAGTTGTAGGGAACTAAGACTATCAGCCAAATACTGTAACTTGTGCTAAGATTCTCGAAAGGATTGAAACCGTTGGTCACCAACGCAAGCCGCACATTTCTGGGGTCAGTCGCAAAATCTGGAAAGTCGTTGTCAAACGTTTTCCAAGCAGCTGCATCCCGCGGATGTCTTAATTTACCGTCTTCATTTTTATCAACGGCATGCCACCTCATGTGCTCAGCAGTTTTAGACGACATAAATAATCTTTGTAGATGAGGTTTCAAAGGGAAGTACCTGAGAATCTTTGCAGGTTTCTTCTTCTGCTTTTTCCCCTTCCGAATTGTCTTGTACCTCGATGTGTGACATCTCTTACACATCTCCCTGCTGGAATCGTCTCCCCAATACAGCATACAATTATTTGGTCATGCATCAATCTTTTGATAATTCAACCCCAACCTGTTGATAATCTTCTTGGCCTCGTAGAACGTTGTGGGAATCTTGGCGTCGGGGAATGCATCTTGTAATAAGTCGAGCAACATCGACATTCCCTTATCTGTGATCCCACACAAGCACTTGATATGATACAATTTGATCAAGAAAGATAATTTAGAATATTTGCGACAACCTTGATATAAAGGACGATCTGCTTCATCCATCAAGCTGAAAAAATCCCAAGCTGCTTCATTCCCCATAAAAGCCGGCTCAGAGCCGTGCACTTCTTCGTTGAAGTTGTCGCCTTGAAATACAAACGCATCACGCACAGCATCATTCACAGGATCATCTTCATCTACTTGAACGCCTACTTGAGAACTTCGAGGAAGAGCATCGTCATATCTAATGCTGGCCTTCTCACCATGAACTGCCCAGAACGTATAGTCCTCAGGGAAAGGCTTCACAAGCAAATGTTCCTTCATAACATTTCATGCATGCCACTTCTTGAACTTGCATTTCCGACACGGACAGACGATCTTGTCGTTACAGCTGGCGTGAGTGAATGCGAAATCTAAGAAACTGTTTAATCCGTACAAATATTCAAGAGAATTGCGCGGCAACCTTATCCATGATTTATCCATAGCTATAAGTGAGAGAGAAGAAAGTATAGAGAAGAAGATGAGTGAGAAGATAATGACGAATGCCTAGAACCTTATATTCTGAAATTCCAACGTTTATAATTTTGTAGCGGTTCTTAAACCGCTACACTAACCGCTACAGTTATAAAATATTAGTAGCGGTTATATATATAAAACCGCTACTAATATTCAAGCCGTTACACATTGGTGGGAAATTCAAAATTTACTCGTTGAATATTAGTAGCGGTTATATATATAAAACCGCTACTAATATTCAAGACGTTACACATTGGTGGGAAATTCAAAATTTACTTTTTGCGTATTAGTAGCGGTTATATATATAAAACCGCTACTAATATTCAAGCCGTTGGACAGCAAATTTAAAAATAATTTTTAATTTGTAGTGGTTATACATAACATAACCGCTACAAATGTGCACAAAGGCGGCAAATTTTAAAATTCAAATGATGAGTATTTGTAGCGGTTATTTGTGTATAACCGCTACTAACATATATAGTTGTAGCGGTTTCTCTTGAGAAACCGCTATAATTATATATATACATTTGTAGAGGTTATTGGTGTATAACCGCTACAAATCTATACATTTGTAGCGGTTATTGTTGTGTAACCGCTACAAATCTATATATTTGTAGCGGTTGTAAGTTAAAACCGCTACAAATATATATATACTTTATTTTTTTTAAAATTTAGATATAAATAATTCCTAAATTAAACAACGCGATCTAATAATAATATAAATATAATTATATAAAACACAATAAGAAAGTTCTGAAATAAAAACTCATATATATATATATATATATATATATATATATATTACAAATGTTTAAACAAAAAAAAGTCCTAAACTAAGGAGCTGGGGGCTGATCCTCTGGTGCTCCCTCAGGTGAGGCTCCCTCAAATGCCACTGGATCGGGCCGCTGCGCAGAGTGAACCGCACCATCGTCATCAGCAGGAGGAGGAGCAGTAGCAGGAGGAGTAGTACTCGAGACGACGTAGCGAGGGACAGGGGGAACCGCTGGATACTGCTCGTTCGAGAACAAGCAACTCAATGCTCCCTCGAGTAGGTTGTTCGCGATCTCATGCCACTGCGTCTGCTAAGCGTACAGCATATCAGCGTGTATCTGCAGGTGCTGCTGCTGCTGCACCTGCATCTGCTGCTGTGCCATCTGCTGCTCCAAATATGACTGCAGCTGGTCAATAGACTCGTCCCTCCGACGTCTAACCCCTCTAGAGCTGCCAGCCTCAGAGGCGGCGCTCCTGCTGTAGACCATGCTGGGTCTGGCACCTATCCCCATCCCCCGCACGCGTCCGGGGTTCTTAGGTTGAGCCAGACCCGCCTTCAAAGGAGCCGTCGGGTCCACTGACCCCTGTGACTCCTCAGGCTGGGTCTGTCGTAGCTCAGCCTGCGACTGCTACATCCGCTCCTGACATTTTATGAAACAATTACTAATTAGCATTTTTCATTATTAACTTGGTTCTATAAAAAATATAATAATAAAATTACTTACAATGGCCGCCTCTACCTGCTGAGAGGTCGCAGTCCCGTCACGGTGTCTATGTGTGATGGCGTACAGCTCCCCATAGTCCGTCTGACGGTTCTCCTGCTGTGCCTTCACCTCCTGAAACAATTACAAAACAATAATTAGTATTATGAAATAATCAGCTAAAAGTAAGTGATATTTTGAAAAGTTACCAGCTCGCTGTAGGTCACAGCAAAGGTCTTCGATCCTGCTGTGTGGTGGATCGTCTGCTGTGCTCGGATCTCGGTGTTCCTCTGAGAAAGCTCCTGGAAAAAAAAATATTAAATGTATTATAATTTAAAATTAAATTCAAATTAAATTGAAATTATAATTTAATATTTAACAATTACAAAATTATATATAAAAAATTTAATAAATACATTACCTGCGCCTCAGGACTCCTCCCGAACTGGACAAAACGCACCCAGTCATTCGGCGGCACGCCGTCCGGGACGCTCTCGATCAGCTGCTCCAGAGGCATCGTCCCGTCCTTATCCACCCTGTAGAAGAGACGGTTCCTCCTGTTCCTCCAGGCGTCACCCATCTTCACGAGGGTGTACCTCTTCCGGTTGGCCCGGACGGCAAATCGCAGTTGAAAAAAAAATATTTAAATATCAATAATTATAAAAACCATAATTTAAAAAAAATTAATTAAATAGAATTAATTACAAAAAATATTAATTACATAGTTTTAATTACCTGAACCACCTCCTCCCAAGCCTGGTCCTTCGGCCCCCTCGGAACGTGCCTCCACGTCGGGAAGTGAAAGGGGAACCGCATCCAATTCGCGCCCAGGTCGGTCAGGAAGCGGTTGAGCAGGTGACCCCCATTGTGGATCGGCTGGTCAGTGCCCTTATTCCACGACACTATAACTCGTAGGGTCCGGTCCATACACGTTCCCCTGCTCATTTGCACAGTTGACCGCACGTTAGATAAATTGTAATTCAAAGTTAACATTTCTAATTTAAATAAATAATTTACTAAATTAAAAAATTAATTTACCTTCGACCTGCACCTCAAACCCAGTGGACCGCGAAGACGACCCTCATGGGTTGTTCTGCTCCCGAGCGTCCTCCTCATCAAGGAACTGCTCCATCTCCCTGAACCCAACTGGGATCTCGAACTTCTCCTCATTGAGGAAGTCCTCAACACTAATATCTGGCCTCTCCACCTCAGGCACCTCTGGTGCGGTTGTCGCCTATGGGATCGTCTACGGTGCCTGTGGGGGGATGGGCTGAGATGTCGCGGTAGCCCTGCCTGCGCGCTGCCCCCTCCCTCTGCCCCATGCCCGGCTGCTGCCACCCCGTAAAATCGGTCTGGGGACCTCAGGGGCCTTCCCCTTATCCTGTCCTGAAGCTATATCAACTGTAAAAATTAAAAAAAAATTAGTCACATTATTATGCAAAAATATAATAAAAATACAAATATAAATAAAATACGTGTTATATAGTACCTCAAGTGCAAATACTGAGAAATACTGAGCAAAAACTCCTATAGAGACGTCTGAACGCTCAAATCTCGAAGAAATCACTCAAAGAAACCTCAGGAAACAAAATGAGCAAAAAGAGAAATGAAGGACGCGGGGGTTTAAATAGGCAAGATATTAGTAGCGGTTATTAAAATAACCGCTACTCTAACCGCTACAAATAATTAAATTTGTAGCGGTTCTACAATAACTGCTACAAAGGATAACAACGTTTGAAATTCTGTAGCGGTATTGCCTAAAACCGTTACAAATGTCGAGACTCTTGAAATTTTGTAGCGGTTATAGGGGCATAACCGCTACAAAATTCTGACCTTTGGTATTTTGTAGCGGTTCTGTTGTTGTAACCGCTACACTGTTGGTGCGCAAACTGGCGGGAATATTGTAGCGGTTTCTGTGCATTAACCGCTACAAAATCACCGCTACCAATCTTGGCGGGAATTTCGCACCAAATTTGTAGCGGCTTTTTGTAGGAAACCGCTACAAAAAATCTTGCCGCTACAAATTTGTAGCGGTTTAGGTAAAAACCGCTACAAATACTATAATTTGTAGCGGTTTAATATAACCGCTACAGTTGCACCACTACAAAATACCTTTTTTTTTTGTAGTGTCATTAGTTAACAAATATTTTATGATGATGGATACTCTATAAAATACTTTAAGATGTTGAATGCACAAAAAACTACCCAAGGTGTGTTTGGTTTGAGGGGAGGGGAGAGTGGGGAGGAAATGAGAGGGTGGGTAAATTACCTTTTTGGGTTGAAGGTATCTAAATTTTGGACGGAAACCCAATATTTAAAAGGAATGAGAGAGTAAATTTTGGGTCAGAACCCAAAATTTAAAAAAATAAGAGGGTAAATTTTGGGATTCTTTTATCCAAAATTGTAATTTTACTACCCTCCCCTCTCCTCTCCTTAAACCCAACACACCCTCAATGTCATGCCTTTATCTCAATTTCAACATTTTTCAGAGTATTTGCAGAAAATGATATGCGGTTCGGTAGGCAATACAGGAATAGCATAATTATACTGATAATATGTGCATGATTACATAAATTTCCCATAGGGGTTCGTACCTGATAAATTCAAATAATGTAGCCGCACAAGGCTACCAGGGTGTCTAAACTCATCCCAGTGAAATAAAGACACCTTCTCGTCTTCATTCCACCACTGTAATACCCTCATACGATTCTCTTTATTGTTCTTAGCATATCTACTGTTTTCGCCTGTCTAAATTGTTGATAAGGGAGGGTGAGATTCGAGAGAATCTCAGTAGGAAACAGATACCATAATGCATGCATGATAGATGCTATGTGTATGACATGTTAGCTTTATCTAGATGTATGCCCCATAATGACATTTCTGCATGCTCAATGTTTCATACAACAAGACTATGGCCACAGCAAAAACAGAAACAGAGCTTCATTTATTCAAATATGCTCTACACAATCAAGTAAAGCAATCACATACATCATTACACAAGCAAAGATATCAAATACATGTAAGTAAGGTAAGTCCCCTACCTTAACCCTTTTCTGCCTCGAAACGTGTGCCTCGTAATGTGTGCCAACAGCTCATGGCTCCATGTTTGATCATACAATGTCAAATGTACTATTTAAACACTTCCATAGTGTTTCTGGGGGTTATATGAGTCTATCTTGAAAAATTACTAAAATACCCCCAAAGACCTGGCCTGGCCCTGCTGTACCCGGTCCGGCTGTACTTTTCCCGAAATTTTGACATGGGCTATTCTTATATATTTTCACCCAAGAAATCCATTTCCGGACTCAGAATTATCAAATTCAATGTCAAATTACGAAATTGCCCTTAGCAGCCCTACTTTTAGGATTTTAGGGGCGTTTCCGTAATTATGCTTTTTCGGCTTTTTCTGAAAAAGTGACCAACTGTAACCCCACCTAATTTTTTCTTCTGAACTCAATGGAACCATCAAATCATTGAAAATCCAACTCTAAGACCCATTTATAGTGATGGCCGAAATATATGGGTTTTAAGGGAAAAATCGGGGTTTTTCGGTTTCGGCTGCGTAAACACGTTCCTTTCTACTCCTAACCACTTTATGGACTATTCCATTAGGTTACAACTACTATTTAGTATCAATTTGAGCAGCATAACCCCTAGGGAAACCCATTTTCCATTTTTACAACCAATGGCAATCCGGCGAAATTTCACCGATTAAATTGCCTACAGCAGCTAGAATAGTCAATATACGAAGGTTTGGAAGTTACCTCAAGCTCCTTCTGGCTTTTCTTGACTTGGCTGAAACCCTAGCTACTCCAACAAGAGATTTTGAGCTTCACAAACCTTAAACACATAGGAGAGTAGCTTATGAGTGGAGTTATACGCATTAGGAACCGATTTGTCGAAGAAATCACTTACCTTTGCAAGTTTTTTCCTCTCCTTTTCTCTCTCTAAAATTTCACACTTCCTCTCTCTAAGTTCAGCAAAACTGACGAAAATGGGAGGAGGAAGATAATAAAATATGATTTTATAAAATATTATAATTATCCAATAATTATTTTTCCATTTTCGGATTGTTACAAAATTCTGGCAGATTTCTGTCCAATCTTTGAAAAATCATAACTAATTCTATAAAAATTGAATTGGAGTGATTCCAAAGCCTATAGAACCCTTATTGAGTCTAGTTTCAAGGAAAAATATATAATTTTGCTGCATAGAATCAAAAAATTCCCAGAATTTCAATCTTTACATACTGTTCCAGAAATTTCACAGTTTTTCTGTGCTGACTTCAAAAATTCATATCTTTTTGTGTATAGCTCTAATTGATTCATATGGCCTATCAAATTAAAGCTTAGGATGTATAATTTCATCCTGTAAAATTTCATAATTTTTTATGGTCATTTGATCATTCAAAATCATATTACAAGCTCACTACCTCATAGGCGATTTCACCGAAAACATAATTATATTCTCCAAAATTCACCATTTTACTTTCTTAATACCCCAAAGACATAGAAATCATTAGAGGATAGATTTGGGACATCTACTAAATTAGGGCTTAGCATTCCACTTAATTTAGGCTTATTCCCAAGCCTCAAATCCCAAATTTTGGGGGTATTACACTCAAGAACACTGAATGCATATGAAAAAAATACTTGAAATGTTGAATAGACTTTAACCTTTTATATATATATATATATATATATATATATATATATATATATATATATATATATATATATATATATATACATATATATTTTATGTAAGTGCTTCATGATGCATGTTGAATGCTTATTAACCTAATTATTAGCCCTCCCCATTTCTGGCCCACTCGGTGACAACCTTTGCGACAACCCACCTTCTTTCAACCTTCAGTTTGGAATAACTTTTTTTTTTGGAAAATTAGTGCTTATTACGTAAGTTCAGATAAAACTCCTCTTACATATTTACTTTGTATACTGTAAATCACGATTTATAAACACTTACAAGTTAAAAATAAGCTATTCCAAAGATCCTCATGCGGGGTCTCCGATGTATGTCTCCCATTAGTGCTTTCTTAAATAAAACAAATAGAAAAAGATAGGAGCATGTGAAAAACGTGAGTTGGAATTGAGATTAAATTGTACCACTTTAAATAATACGTGTGGTATAAAAATAGGCCAAAATATCCATGCCCCTCTCCACTTTAAGTGAATTTATATAACCCCTCGTTTTATAAAGATTTTAAATCCCACACCTTGATCATTCGTGTTTTGACCCCGAGCCCCTTATCTTTAAAATACTCATTAAATCTGATGAAATGTATGCTTGGCATATGACACGTAATTTTCAATTTATTTACTTTGGCTTAAAATTTGTAATTACACTTAAAGGCAATTTGTTCATTCAATCGATAATAATCCCTAGTATCAAGAGATTCGTGTCATCCTCTTGTTTATCAAGACAAAAATTATGGAGGCATGGAGCAAAAAAATCACATGAGTTTAATTCAAAAGAAAAAAGAACAGTACAAAATGCGAACATCCTAATCCAAATAAAAACAAGGTTTAGAAACAAGATGATCAAAAAAACCAAACTAAATCGTGCTTGCTTGGAATGACGATTGTTATCTTCAAAAACAGCTTTTTAATTGTGATTTACGATGTATACCAAGTTATTATGTGAGAAAAGTTTTACATCAACTTGCGTAAATAAATGCTTTTGATGTCTCCAATCGTTATCTCAAACAAACACCAAGAGTTTGGAGATCAACCATGATACTTCACACACCAGCCTAGACGACAATTATGAAGGAAAAAAAAGAAGCTAAAACTCCAAAGTGATGGTTATTTTAAAATGGAGAGAGTGTACTGATTGAGCAACACCATATTGCGATGTGATTGGAGCATTACAAGGAGTGAGCTTTGGTCTATGTATTATGCATATTGGTCCGGTTCAGTGCCAAATTGCTGAAAATCAACAAACCGAACAACACTCATTTTCCTGGACCGAAGCAAATTGAATCATAACTATGCCAAATTAGCATGATTTTTCCATTTTTTCCTGAATTAAATATATGCCACTCATTATCTATTTGTAATAAATTACTACTCATTATATTTAATATATATAATCTTTATAAATAATAACATAATTGAAAAGAAAAATACATATCATACTCAATTATTAATTTCAATTAACATTTTGATTCTTGTAAATTTAGTAGTTATTATCATTTGGCATACTATTAAAAAAGGTATTTGTTGGCCCAATGGCGGCTTTACCTTTTAGGAGCCAAGGTGATTTGGGGTCAAATCCCACTTTCATTACCTTAACCCAAATAAGAAAAAAAAAATAACTTGGCATCTAAAAATAGCCACCAATGCCGGAGCTCCAGTGGCAATCAACAGTGGCTTATTCGATCTTTTTGTTTGAATTGAGCGGAAATTTTTTAAAATCAGTAACATTTTAAAATTCTTATTTATTCATGAGGGTATAGATTTGGGATATTGATTTTTAGACTCACCCTTTTGGAACTTTAAATTTCAAATGGTATTTTAAAAGGATTTTTCTCTTATTCCTATGCATACAATTTTTTGTGTGGCTAAATCCGTGGCAAATTTTGCCACGGAAAAAATTTCTTTAGAAACTCCATTGTAAAAGTTTCTGATGGAAATTTGTTGGAATTTACCACGGAAATTACTTCTGTGGCAAATTCCGTCAGAAATTTAATGTTTTTTGGTAGTGTAGCCAAACAAAATATATGAAATACAAGTACTTATACCAGGATATGTTTCAGATGATTCTTTAGTGAAGTTACAGTAGGCACTTGGAAACTTGGTTAAAATGAAATCATCACTTTGTTTGAAGACTTCCCTCAGATTCTCCCACATTTTTTTCATAAGGCCTTTGCTGTACTCAAAGAACAACTCAGAATATTCCTCAGATCCATCAAATCTTAAAATCAGATATCTGTCACAGAAAACTTCCATTATTTTAGCAGCTCGAGTTTGGGATTCTTTTGACACTCCAATAATGGAGTTCAACACTATGAATTTCGTCATCTTCCTAGCAAAATCTATATCTTTCACAATTGCCCACCTTCACAATCACAACCAAAATTAAAGGATAAACACTCATCACCTTGACTTTAACATCATACACAGTTTTTTATGTAACTGGTATACTCCTTCAGTCTTTAATGTAAGATTTATTTACTTGATTTGAT
The DNA here is from genome assembly GCA_963242795.1 of Inga leiocalycina. Classification (NCBI taxonomy): domain Eukaryota; kingdom Viridiplantae; phylum Streptophyta; class Magnoliopsida; order Fabales; family Fabaceae; genus Inga; species Inga leiocalycina. The sequence continues at coordinate 18,096,081 of OY725330.1, forward strand.
TATATTAAGGAAATTAATTTATTTAGTTAACATGACATGTTTTTTCTAAGACTTTGTAATCATCTTCCTTAATTCTTTCAATTTCTCCCTTGATTATTGTTCAAGAACCATCAATAAGGGTAAATTAGAAAAAGATTGATAAAGATATATATATATATATATATATATATATATATATATATATATATATATATATATATATATATATATATATATATAGAAAATAGGTTTTACATTTAGGACCAAGATCAACTCTTTAATTAAGTCATACATTAAAAACTGAAGGAGTGTATATATATAGTAACTGATACTACCTCTGATCCTTACTATAAAATTTCATTTATAGTATGAATTGCATTACTAACATTACTAACGGGATTTTATATTAAAGGAAAAGAAGCAGTAGTATACGTACCCAATGCGAGAACCATAGTGACCAGTGCATTTGGAGAGAGTGAAGAGCATAAGATCATGATTGGGCTTGTGAGTAATTGGAGTGTAGTGAGGCCAGTAATACGCAAGGTCATGAATCAGCTTGCCTTCGCCTCCACACTTGTTATTGGTCACCACAGGTCTCCTGATACTACCATCTGGGTTATTTGGAGATGTCACTATCTCTATGTATGCATCATTCTTATCATACTCCTTTGCGTCCCCACTCTCTATGTATGCTTCATTCTTATCATACTCCTTTGCGCTTGACCTCACTAGATCTGTCTCGTCTGGGTACCCCTGCACTCAAAAATCCTTTAATTCTCCTCGGGGGGAAAAAAAGTTGATAGTCTTAACCGGAACAGGTTTTCTTGTTAAGCATTTTGCTTAGATGAGAAAGTTAATCATATCTTAACCATCATTATCTTATATGGAGGATATATATTTATTTTTTTTAAAGTTTATATTTTTTTCAAAAAAATATTTTAATGAATATAGAATCTAAAATAAAAATAATCTCTTAACTATATTTTTAAAAAAAAATTATTTTTATTTAAAAAATCATCATTATTAAAAATACTCAAATATGGATCATCTATCAAATTTGAAACTTTGGATCATCTATTAAATGGGCAGCTGAGGCCCCGAATCAGAGAGAGAGAGAGAGAGAGAGAGAGGCTGACCGAATAATAAGGAGATGCAGCAATGACGTTGATAGGATTGGCAGAGTGAGAAGAAGAGAGAGCAAAGAGAAGCGTGAAGGAGCTGCGTGGAGCCATTTCCGACCACGATGTGGCTATCGTCGGTGTCAGCGTTACAAACCAAAGCATGAAGCCTTTTAATGGCGTCTCTGATATCCGGCATCATGAACCAACACACACTGCTATTATCACTCACATAAGTCAGAAGCTCGGAGCCCTTAATCACCACCGTACAGTCGTCGTTCATCTTCCTCCAGTATGACTCCAACAGTCCTATATCTCCCCTGCAAATTCCAAATCACTTATCATCAACGCCATCTCAAACAAACAGACAGATCATTTTGTGCGTGTTTCAAGACTTCCTTACTGGTCGAGATGTTGTAAAATATAAGTATTTTAGTGGGTGTGTCAAAAAAACAAGTCCCACATTACTTGGGAGTAAGAGAATACAAGCCTATATATATCACTACACTATTTTAAGTTTGTAAAGATGCCTAGAAGAGTGGTGGATTTGTGTGCACAACAATGTGCCACCAAAAGACAAACGTAGTTGAAATCCGTCAATCCCCTGCACAAGTTAAATGTGGTAGTGACACTTTATGAGAAAATATTTTGCTTCGCTTCCGCTCTGCAGGTGGTTGCGGAATAACTCTTAAGGACAATGTCTTTCGACGTCACTAAGATCGTCTGTTTTCATTGTACCAGGTCACTGTTGTGGTTGCGACTACACGAGATTGATGGAGGAGTTTGGAAGAGAAGCATTGGTGTTCAGAGTAGCTTCAGAAAGAATATATGCCACCATTATTAATTGGACTGTGAGAAATGCTTATCTTTTTTTTTTCCCGTGTGCTTGGTTTGCATGAGGACACTTGAGCATATTGCGGCTCTTTATATATACATATGAATAATAATGCATGAATCATGAGACATCGATCTCCTTATGGATGTTATTACTTATTATCAGGGGTTTTTTATTTGAAACTATATGAAGGTACGGTTATTGAGACTCTCGTTGAATGCTCTTGGACTGTAGTTGGACCTATAGATATTAGATAATTAAATATATTTAAATTATATCATTTACTTTGAAATTATATATGCTTTTGGATAATCATAATGCATCTTCAGCCGCAGCATTGGAAAGTGGCTAGAGCGGCGCCTTTTTTATATTTATTTCAAGTGTCGTTGGAGGCAATATTTGTATTAATAAAATGTTGAATTCTTATCGTCCTTGCATACTCCCGCCGTTGCTTATTATAAGAAATAACTGCCACCTATAGCTTGTTCTTATTTATATGAGACATTTAGAGAATGTCTCAAATTTTTATGTTGATTTTCTATTTTGTCCTCATTTAATTACTCATATTAATATAATTACATTTATTGCATTCACTCACTCTCTCCCTATCACACATTCTCTCTCTTACATATATATATATATATATATATATATATATATCTCTTTTTTCTACTTTTCTTATTCTCTATCTCTTTATAAACAAGAGTATTTTAGTAAAAAAAAAAAAAAGTTACAATTTTGACATACTTATTATTTTAAACTGCCACTTTGAACAGCAAGATTCAATTAAACGTTTCTTATAATAAGGAATGGAGGGAGTATTAAATAATTAAGTTTAGGTGCCTAGTCATACGAAGTTCTGTTTTTTTTTATTAAAAAACGATTATATAATATCATACACAATAACTATTATCTCTTTATATATTTATTTTACATCAATAGCCATATTCCCCCAACTTCAAAGAATAAATTATACTCCCTCATGTTCTTTTTATAAAAGCCTAAAATTTAAATTGGCTTAGTCCATTTTATAAAAGCCCGACAAAAGTTATCTTAACATTAAATAAGTTTTTTTCCATTTGTGCATCTCATTAATTATATATATTACATTAATTAAAAAGTTGGTGATAATGATACTTATGTTTATTCTATGTCTCTCTTTTATTTACCCTTTATAAATAAGGGCATACTTGAAAAAAAAATATTTCAAGACACAATTATTATTTCAAACTAAATTTAATCATTTGTTTAAACTGCATAATTTAATTATCAAACTCTTATAAATAGGATCGAAAGAAGTATAACCCTTAGGTCAAATGGCACCACCCCACCCTCTCATTGAGAAGGTTGGGCGAACGATCCACACAGGGTTAGGATAGAGGTGTAAACTAGTTTTACACTCATATCAAGCTACTTGATTGTCACAAATTAATTGGGATAAATTGATAATATTTCAGAAACAATGATGGATGTTTTAATTAAAAAAACGAAAAAGCAATTTATTAGAAATATCCTCAATTGGTTCTGCCACTGTTATGCGTCAAAATTCATCTAATCTTTTACTCAGTATTAAAAATAACAGCTAATATTATTGTTTGTTCTTATAATTTGATCGAATTTTAATTTTGATAATATAATTTTAAATTATTGATTTTTTGCTTTCATAGTGGGATAAAATTTTGGTCTGATTTTAACGACCGGTTCCTATATCTCTAATGAGTTTTGATTTTGATCCTTATAGTTAAACTAAAACTAAGTCTTTATGAAATTATAGGGACTAAAACCAATTACAGGAACACAAAAAAATTCAATCAAAAGGTAAGGAATCCCTAAAAATAATAAAAGGGTTAGGGAATATGGAAGATAAATCTATAAAATATTTAAGATGGTGATTAAAAAATTGAAAAAATAATTATTAAAAATGTTAAAGATGAGTATAAAAAATACACAGAAAATAAGTACTCAAAATATGAAAAAAAGGGTGAACAATAAATAATTAGTTGAAGGGAAAAATTGCAGCAAAAGATTACTTTAGAACGCTAAGCGATGTTGAAAAGAAATATTGGGCATGTTTGGTATGGCATTTGGATTACTTATAAGTTATTTTTCACGTAAATCGAGATAAAAATTCTCTCACATACTTACCTTGTATAATGTAAATCATGATTGAGAAACTACAATTAAACATTCCAATCGCTATTCAAACAAGCACATTATAAGATTCTGAATGTACTTACTCTTGATTTGAACCCAAAGGCCATGAATGTACTTACACAAGATGGACTTTTTGGGAGTTAAGACGGTTAAAATTGTTTCTGAAAAAAAATACTTTAAGAGCAAAATCACTGCCAAAAACATATTTAAAGGATAAAATTACACTACAAAATATTTTATTACATTTGACACAAAAAAAATTCTTCACGTAGGTAGACGAACTTTAGACCCATGGGGTCAATAAATTCATATCTGTTTTCCTTTGTTATTGAAAAAGTAAAGATTATATTGTTTTATTCAAGCGAATTACTTGCTTGTACTTAGCATAATGAGTCTTAATGCTTGATTATCCAACTCCAATGCAAAGGAGTTAATGTCATTATTTATAAATTACTTATTATTATGCTATTCTATTTATCAACAACTTTCTCATTTTTTGGTTGGTCATTAATATAAGTAACTTTTTTTTTGTTTCTCAAAATTTAAACTGTGTTTTTTTTTTCTACCCCTATTAAATACATATCTTTATATTAATGAACCATTCTCTTTCATTTAATCATTTTCTACCCATTCTCTTCTCATATTTTCTACTCATTCTCTTTCTTATACTCTTTTAATAAATAAGGGGTATATTTGAAAAAGATATTATATTTTTTATACATTTATTATTTTTAACTAATTTTAACAGTCACTTCGTTTTGCATAATCAGGATAATTGTTGCTTATAAAAAGCATAGGAGAGAGTATAGTGTTATCATTAATATTCATAATTACTGATAATTACAAGTTGTGAGAACCTCTTCAGCATTTAATGAACATTAGTCAAATTACTTCAACATTTAAACCTTTTAAATTTAAATTTTGGGATAATACGACATTTCACATTTTCACTAACATTTGACAATTAATAGATAATAAATTATCAAGGAAATATTAAGACAAATATTACACAATGAAGTATTCTAATTTTTTATCGATAGCTTTAAATTCTTCACGCATTTCAGGTCAAGAAAAATGCTTTCATGCATTCTTTTCATGTTAAAATCATTTCATCATTTGTGCATTTTTTAACAATAAGAGGGATAAAAATAACTACACGTACAATTATCATTAAAGGATCGGATGTGTTATATAAAAGCATATCTTTTGAAGATATGATTTATTGGGACATAATTTCTGCCCAATGAATCACGTTCTTAGAAAATTAGGAAATAAAAGGCAATTGGAAATTGAAGGAATAATTAATCAAATCAATTTCATTTTACAATCAATATGAACCAATCAAATATGAACAAAAACTCATAAAGTAAATATAATAATATTAGGAAATAATCGTCTTTATTGTCGGACAATGATGCCACTCTAAATCAAATCAATGTCCTTAATTATAAATTCTGTATTATTGTTTGGAGACATAATTTCCACATCATAATTAAAAGATTAGGATTGAAAAATTAATTATTAAAAATGTTAAAGATAAATACTAAAAATACGGATTATGAGTACCGAAGATATGAAAAAAAAAATAAGTGAGGAATTAATCAACACAAAAAAATAGTTTAAGGAAAAAATTGCACCAAAAAATTATTTAAGGATGTTGAGTGTTGTTAAAAAAATAATTTGGGTGCTGGCTATGGATGCACCTACATTGAACGGACATTAATTTGGAGTAAACTACGAGGTTCAAATTGTTCTTAAAAAGTACTTTAAGAGCAAAATTAGTTCCGAACAAATATTTAAAGAGTAAAATTTCACCACAAAATGTTTTATGATATTGGATACACGTATAAGAAAAAGATATTTCAGGTGGCTAGCTAGACGAACTTTAGGCCGAAGGTGTCAATGCATTCATCTCTGTTTTTCTTGTCATTGAAAAAGTCATGTTTATATTGTCTTATTCATGTGAACTAGCTACTTGCTTTCACTTGCTCTACATAAACTATTTCTGATACATAGAAGATTTTGATTCTACCATCACCTCATTCCATTCTTATCATTTGAATTAGCCTCAAGTGACGACCGCATTAAATTAACTAATAGTAAATGAAAATATATATAGTTCGTTGATTTATGTTATTTCATTATAGGAGCTGTGTTAACAAAATTTTTAATGTAAATCTTTCTTGACCTAACCTATACAATTGTGAACCTTTTTGTCAATAATTCATCATGCATGTAGCAGTGCTTACAAACTCTGAAGGATTACGTTCGCATAATCCAAGCTTAACGTAAAAAGCTCCAATTACGAATGTTGGATTATATATCGTTTTTTTATTTTCCTCAAATACTTTGAGGGAAAGTTCATTAGAACTAAATTCAGTGTAGTGTTGAAAGAGTTTGGGTTGATTATCCTAATAAATTATGTTGTATGTGTAACCCCCTACCTTAATAGCCAAATTTATAGTTCGAGAATACGTCATTAAGTTGAAATAGAAACCAGTGGCTAATTTAAAAATTTTCCAAAACTTGTTTAATACGGCCTCACGTTCACATCTCGAATATAATTGGTCTATCCAGTTCTGTTTTATTCATACATATCAGAGTGCAACCAAAAATTCCCGACAACGCTCAAGTTTCGTTACTTAATAAAAGGGTTTACAACGCTTAGTTTCCCATACAGGGGATTACACAACACTATTCAATATATACAACATGTGCAACTAATCCCCAACAAAATATGACAACCAACTACCAAACTTAAAACTCCTAGCTAGGAGCTCTAACCGCCCTTCGTCACTTGCTTTTCCTTTGAACCGCTCGCCCTTGTTGTAAGTTAATTATTAGAAAGAATGAGATTCAAAAGAATCTCAGTAGTAACAATTCACTTATAACATGTACAATCACAAAACATGTAAGCAAATCACAACAACTACAACACAACAGCATTTCTACAACAGCTTTCACTGCATTCACAACGGCATGTTTCACAACAACATGTTTCACAACAGCACAACAACGGCATTTCACAATGGCAATGTTACATCATGGCATATTCAATGAAATGACATATATGTAAGGCATTATACACAGAATAAGAAAAAGAGTCACTACCTTATTCTTTCCGCTCGTGCACTGGCACTACGTGCAAGGCAAATGTCAAATCCTATAATTAGAATTACGAGTGACAGGTTATTACTTAATCCAATTCTTTAATTCAAACACTCAAATTGGTTATCATTAGGGACATTTAATCAAATCAACTAAGGAGTTAAAGTGGTCAATTAACCTAAAAGAACAATTCCTAACCTCAAAGTTCAACAATACTACATTATGCCATTACATCTTCAATTTTCGCATAAAAGACCAAATCTGCCAGAATTTTCTCTAGAATTTGAAAAATCTTAACTAATTCTACAAAAATTGAAATGAGGTGATCCAAAGTCCTATGGAAATCTATTGAAGTCCTCTTCATAGGAAAAATATGAATCATTACTGGAAATCACCACACAATTCCAGAATTACACAAAATCCAACACTGCTCCAGAATTAAGTCTAGTTTCGACATCAAACTTTGGGCAACCAGAACTCACAGCTCAAAAAACAAAATGACACAAATTATATGTCCATTTTGAAGCTTGGAATGTGAAATTTAAGACTGGAAAGTTTCATAATTTTTAGAGATAATTTGGTTATACAAAAACACCACACAAGTAGAGTACCTCATTGGAATCCAGTTCAGGCTGAAAACCCAAATTTACACTTTGAGTTTCAATGACCCAAAATTCACAACCAAGGGCTATTCCCACATAATTTTTCGTTTAGAACACAATGGTAACATCAAAATTAACAAATTCTCACTCATTCTCCATGTCCTGTTTTGGCAGAAAATTCAAAATAAATCCCAACAATTACCAACTTCTAATTTCAGCATCAAACTTATGTCAAATGGTTTCCAATTATCATAAACCACCAATAACATAACAAAAAAATCATGAATTACCCAAACCCTTGTTTAGCCAAAATCAGGGCAGATTTACACATGCCAAAATTCTCATTAAACCAACACAACCAATAGCTCAAATTGATGCTAATACTCACCTCTTGCTTCTCCTTAAGTTCTTTCTTTGATTCTTCAGCTTTTGTTCTTGCAAGGTGGCTGAAAACTCCTCTTCTTCAAAAAAAAAATGAAGCTAAGGAAGAGAGGAACAAGTTTCATGAAGGTCACTTGAGCCATAGATGAGGTTAAGAAGGTGAAAAATCAAGATTAAGCTCACCTTGAAACATTGCTTTTCTTCCTCTATGTTTTTGCTGCTGTAAACCGACCTTGAGACAAATGAGAGGGAGTGAAACCATTCAGAAATTCTCTTTCCTTGGCCCTTAATATCTGACCGAAAGTGGGCCAAAAGAAATAAAGAATGTGTGGTGAATAATTATTCCTTCTTGATAAAATTGATGATAAATATAAGATGACTTCAACTTTAATTCTCTCACCTCTCTTGCCTTTAGAATTCTTGGACGGAAAGTTTGAGAAAGATGAGGAAATATATGGATAATACTTTCTCTCTTTTTCTCTTATATCCCTAGCCCCTTTTATTGACTTTTCATATGGAAAAAATGAAGTATATGATATTAATTCTCTTTCCCTCATGTCATGCGAATATAACCCTTGGAATAGCCAAAAGGGCTTCTTGAACTAATCATAATTTCAACTTTTCAAATGTTACTTCTTTTGTTGAAATTGTTGACTTAGTCATCATCTTTTACAATTTAGTTAAATTGCCTTCACATGTCATATGTAATAACCTATATTGTTTCCTCTTGTCATACATAATTCATGGCCCTTTGAAGAAGATGATCTTGTAAAATCTCATCTTGCAATATAACATTTAATTGCCAATTTTGCATGTGAAACTTGACTAAAGTCATAACAAAATTTCCAGAAGTAATTCTGTCATTAATCTCACCATCTATTATGTACATTTAGCCCTTGAATACATTTTAGGATATTACAGTATGGAATGTTATCCGACTAGAAGCTGCTATCGAATTAAATAACATATAGAAATTGCTTCAAGGATAATTGGTTAATCACAACATTTTTTTTCAAAATAATTCAGGTTTAATAACTTAAGTCTGCCGACAGTAATTAGTTATGGTTTTCATGCTATATATTAGTAGTACTCCCTCCCATCTTTTTTATAAGAGTTCAAAATTTGAATTTTCTTGGCCTTTTTTATAAGAACCCGACAAAAGTTATATGAACATTTAATGATTTTGTTACATTTTTGTCCCACATTAACTATATATATTGCATTAATTAAAATGTTGGTGATACTTATATTTACTCTATTTTTCTCTCTTACTTTCCCCTCATAAATAAAGGCATGTTTGAAAAAAGAGTTTATTTTAAACACACTTATTACTTTCAACCAATTTTATCCACTTTCTTAACCCACGTAATTAGTTCTTAGTCTCTTATTAATGAGACTGGAGGGAGTATCTTTTTACAATATGTAAAGGTAAATCTTTTTGAAACAGCTAATGTTTTTGATCGAGCCATAAATCAATATATAAGAGCTGATGGAAAACCTTAAAGTAATATTTTATTGTAAATAGTTCCTTTGCAGCAACATAAACCTTAAATAAACAAAATCAACTAAGACCGCACCGAACAAAAGATGGGTGGGCCTTGTTCTTCTAAAAGACTAAAACCAATCTACTCGATTGACATTTTTCCGATATTAATGAAACTAGAGATAAAAGATACTCTCTCCATCCATCCATAGTATAGGGCACTTAAATTATATTACGGGAAATAAGGAATGACAGTTAAGTCATTTAATATATCCTAAAATATAAATTTTTTCCACTTTTACCCTTCTTGAGTAATGTATTTAATTGCATTGGGATGTTATTTTAGAGAGATGGGATATAATGAGTGGGAAAAATTCGAAAAGTGAGTATTAAACACAGGAGAAAGATAGGAAAAAGAGTATTAATTAAACTGGAGGTGATTTATATTCAAAACCATGTCTTCTTTTTAAAAGTGTCCTATATTATGTACTGGAGTAGTACTTCTATATTGAATAACCCATATTATTATAGATTTTACCCCTCTAGCTACATTTAATGCCCAATCTCATCCATATTAATTGATAGCCTCTTCAAAAGTTCTTCAAAGACGTCACCTTTACCCAGCAAGCTTACTCTAGCATACTTTGGATCAGATCCAAATCGGGTCCCACCTCTTACAAGTATTTTCAATTTCATTTCCAAATAACTCTCACAATCGTAGTCCCTGTTGCACTGCAACCATGCAAAAGCTGCGACAAAGAAAGCCCCACAAAATATATCGGAGCCAAATACTAAGAATGGAGCAACCAAAGGTGTGTGTATATATATTACTAAATAACAAAACGTACCAGGATATGTCTCAGATTGTTCATTAGTGAAGTTACAATATGCCTTTGGAAAATTTGGCAAACTGAAGCATTACTTTATTTGATAAATTCCCTCAGCTTTTCCCACTTTTCCTTCATAAGGCATCTGCTATACTCAGAGAAAACTCAGATTCTTTAGATGACCCACCGAGTTTGAAATTCTTGTAGCTATCGCATAGAACTTCAATTATCTTAGCAGCTCGAGTTTGGGATTCTTTTGACACTCCAGCGCAGCTCATCTGTATAAACTTGGTCATCTTCATCTCAATCTCTTTCTCGTTTACAATAAACCCAAAACCAAAACACTCATCATCCCCTTGGACTCAATTAAATCATGCATATATTATACAGACTAAATCTTATATTAAAAACCGGAGGTAATATTCATATACGTACATGATTGAGAAAGCTAAATAACTTAGCCAATACATGAACCGGCATGGCCAGTGCATTTAGAGAAAGTGAAGCATAAGATCATGACTAGGCTTGTGAGTGATGGGAGTGTAGTGAGGCCAGTAATAAGTAAGGTCATGAATCAGCTTGCCTTCACCTCCACACCTTTTGTTGTTCACCATAGGTCCTCTGATACTACCATCTGGATTATTAGGAGACGTCACTACCTCTATATATATGCTTCATTCTTATCATACTTCATTGCGTCACCACTCTATTTATGTATCCCTGAACGCAAGATATTTGTTTGCTCTTCATACTCCTGCAGCAAAAGGTTAGGCATATTTTACCCCCCAAAAAATAGCCATTATATTAGTTTATATATTTAGAAATTCTTATAGCCATGAGAAACTCGTCCCATGAGAGCCAATAATAATTCATAGAAATAATAATAGAGGAACAAGAAACCTCCATGATGAACTGAAGATTTTGGATAAGAGTAAGAAATAAAGAAAGAGAAGCTGACCGAGTAATAAGGAGCATCAGCGACGACATTCATAGGGTCATCGGAGGAGGAAGAAGAAGAAGAGAGAGCGTAAAGAGCTGCCTGAAAGAGCTGTGCGGAGCCATTTCCGACCACAATGTGCTTATTGTTCGTATCTGCGTTGCCAACCAAAGCATGAAGCCTTTTATTGGCGTCCCTGAGCTCCGGCATCATAAACCAACACACACTGCTCATATCACTCATATAGCTCAGAAGCTCACACCCCTTTATCACCACTGTACACTCCTCGCTCATCTTCCTCCAGTAAGGCTTAAATAGTACCGGATTTCCCCTGCAGAATCACCCAACACGATGAACAATCAAACGATATAACTATATTATCAACCTATACACACACAAAAAGAGATATGAATTGATTTCTTAGTGGTCGAGGTTGATGAAGGTGTTAATGGTAGTGGAGGAGGAGAAGCCATTGATGCTGTTGATGTTGTAAATATTACATATGGGTTTGTCAAAGAAAAAGTCTTTCTAATACTATGGAATATGTTTAAATGGAGAGATTCGTTTTGAGAAATCATGATCTTATGAATTAAGAGATTTGTATTGGTTCAGGAAATTAACATATAGTTATGACATTTTAGTTGAAGAGATGTAGTCTTCACGAGGTGCCACTTCAAGGTATGGATTTAGTATCTATAAATACTCCAATTGAGACACCATTTAAAGCATTTAATTTAAAGTAGAGAAATAAAAGTCTCAGTAATCTCTTACTGAGTTACTTTATCTTTCTCTTACTGAGTTATTTTATCTTTCGCTAGTTTTGTCGCCTTGTATCCTTACAGGAAGGGTTCATTTAATCTTGGGGAGATGCCGCTTTCTATTAACTGAAGGGGCTGTGGAATATCTCCTAAGGACAGTGTCCTCGGATGCGACTCAAACCAAATATTTTCTTGTTTCTTTGCAGATTTTTCCAACAATCTTAAGAGATAAATCCTGCAAATCCCATGAGTGTGTTCTTCAATTCATATGACTAACTAAAAAGAAAATCAGATAAGTCCTAACTCCAGTCTCTCCCCCTTTTATTTTGATTTGTTCGATCTGAATACATTGAGTTGTAATGTTTGTTGAGATTGGACAATATAGTGTCTTGAATCGTTACAATATTACCCTTAATCGTCATTGGATAAGCTATGTGGTTTGTTTTATTTCATTACTCTTGGTGTCTGGTTTTCTTTTACCGAGATCATTATTCAAAGATATTTCAGAAAATGGTACTTTTTTTTCACTTTGAGAACTAAATCTTTGGAAAATCATAAAAAAAATTGAAAAACAGTTTTATTTTTTTCCCATAAGATATCAAAATGTCGCTTATTTCGTATAGAATCTAATAATTCAAAGAATCATGAAAAATTCATTTGGGAAGGCCTCCAAAATGGAGGCACAACAGGGAGCACATCAAGGGGCGCAGCACCCACCCCTGATCCTTTAAACAACTGATCTGGTTTAAAATAAAAACTTCATTTTTGATCTCTGACTTAGGTTTAATCAAAGATTTCAAGTTGTATTTTTGGAACCTTTTGGGGAAATCCTTGCCTATAGTTTGCTACAGTTCTGCCGCCCTATCAGGTTCGGAAAAAATTCATACTGAACATCATCATTAAGATCTATGTGAAAAGATGATTGCATATTACCCAACTGTGGGGGTTCATGGCAAGCAAAGCAAAGAAAAATATGATGGTCCAATGATAATTGAGAATGGAGGGAGAGAGAATTGGGTCTTATTATATTTAAAGAAAGCATATTAAAATAAGCGTATAATAAAAGTGGGCCATGATGATTACTGTCATGGAGAGATACCCAATATCTCCTTCATCTAGACTCATTTTAATCTTTATGGTAAAAGATTTTGAGGGCGTTGTGATCCTTGAAAACACTGGCAAGAAGTCTGCAACTCTGATTAGAAAGAGAGATGCAATTGTGCGGGAAGATGAAGAAGAAGAGAGATGTTGGAATTACCATTTTTGACATCCATTTCCTCCCGAAGTCCAGGTTCGCGTCGATTCAATATTAACCAGAATATTGATGTTCTTATATAAAAGGTTTATTCATGCGGTTATAGATTTCGGTTTCATGATCGTTAAAATTATCTGCTCATTTTTATATGACTAAAATTTGACCAGTTTTTAGAATCAAGATATATATATATTTTTTAATACATGAGTGATGACTCCCTATTTTTAGATAATTTTAAGACATATTTTAATATATTTGGAGGTCATCTATAAAAAAACAGAGGGATTTTTGTTAGATTTTGATAAGATATCGATTTAAAGGGATTTCATTATAAATATCAAATTTTAGTATAAAAATAATGATATTAATAATAAAAATAATAATTTAAGATAGAAAGGCAAAGATATTTCAATTATTATTATTGTTGTTATTATCATCATTATCATTATCTCTTTTTTTTATCTATTTGTTTGATTTTATTTTGTTAGAGAGATATTGCATGAGCATCTAGGAACCTGACCTATATATAAGGGTTTATGCTTCTTCAGGAAGGGAGGAGGAGAGTACAAGTTCTAATATGGACAGAAGGAGAGGCGTTTGGGTTCGGTCATCATCTTCACGGGAGGACGAGAGGACTTGTGGAGGCGACTGATTTGAAGACCGGTAGCGCCACTGGATTAAAGGACGCTTTGGAGAATTGGGGGTAATTGAAGCCAATGAATTGAAGCTTAGAAAAGATTTGAGGCTCAATCATTTGATTTTATTAATTTCTTCTCTTTCCTTTCAGTTAACTTTTATTTTGATGTGGATTATGATTGCTTTTATTTGATTTTAGTTATAACTATGAGTTGCTAAATTTCTTGTTCTAGGATTGCTTTGAACTATTAGATGGATTAAGGCTTTTTTTATTCATTTCTTTTATTTATTAATGAAATTTATGTGTTGATTTTATCTTGTACTTAATGCTTCCGGGTGATTAGCCACCACTTAGATTGTTGGGTTCAATTGAGTGATGCTTGAGAAAGCTAATTTAATTGTAGAACTTAGATAAAATCGTGCTAGACTTGAAGTTTAGGGGTTAAATGGATGGTTTGTTAATATAACATAGATATATCTATTAGCCTAGCATTGTCTAATTGAGGATAGAGCTTAATGAGTATTTTCGTTAACTGAGACAAGAGATTGAGCAATTAATCAAGAATATAAAATTGGTTTTGACTTGAGAAAGCTTTATCAATTAATTTTGGACCTCTAACAAGTACATCTTTTCATTATCAATTTAAGATTTAAGTTATTCTTATGAAATATAATAGGGATAAGTAATTCTAGGTTCCTCCTGTAATACCCCGAATTTTGAGACTTGAGGCTAGAGACTAAGCCTGAAATAAGTGGATTGCTAAGCTCCGGTTTAGCAAGATCCCAAATTGTGATTAAGGGTTTAATGACTCCAAAAGTGGATGTGGTTAGTGATAATAAACCCTTTTGGAGACTATGATGTGATTTGGCACTCGAATGTGATTTGTAAGTGTTGTGAGCAGTGCTGAAACTCTGTATTTGAGTTCAATTATGGATTAACCTCTAAATTGACTTAAAATATAGGGGAGGGCGCATTGTGAAAGAAAAGGAATGAGATGGAATTATTAAATGTGTTTGGTGGTGATTCCAAGGGAATTACCATAACCAGGGGCAAAACGGTAAAGTTACCGACCAATTGATCGGTTACTGAAGAGGAAACTCATTAGTAACTTCAAGATCAATGGTTATGATTTATTGTGCAAGAGATCAAAGGGTGGAATTCCATGTGTGTGAGTTTATGTGAGCTCATGAAGATGGATCAAGATCATAACAAGTGGCCAGATTTGGACCCTTGGATCTTGGTCAATTTGTCAACTCTTCCCTCTCTCCTCTCCTCCCTTATTTGGACGGTTTTTGAGCCCAAAAATCTGATTCATCTCTCTCTCCTCTCATTTCCATGGACGTGCAAGCTTAGAGGAAGAAAGAGAAAGCTTAAGGTGAGATTTTAGCTTGTTTGGTGACCTCTTTAGCTATAATCATCTTTAAAGTTCTTCATAGTGATGAGAGCTTCATCTCTATGGTTTTAGATTTGTGAAAGAAGGTGTTTGAGAGCTTGAGGAAAAGTGAAAAGATGAAGAATCAAGGAATTGATTTGGGAAAGAGGAAGAGGTGAGTATTTGAAGCCTTTTGATCTAAGTTTTGTGACTTGTGGTTGAGTTTTGAGAATTTTGGAATTTTGCCATGATTTTATGGTATTTTCGTGTGGCATGTAAATGGTGGAATTGGATATTTTTTTTATGTTGAAAATTGTGTCATGTTGTGGTGTTTAATCATTGGAATTGGTTTGAATTGGATTGGACACATTGGTTGCAAAACTGGAAAATCTGTCCTTAGGAAGTCTGTTCTGGGCAGTTTATTTGTGTTGGCGTTTTGAATAGGCAAATGATGTCAGAAAATTATGAAAATTTTTAGTTTTAAATTTCACATCCCAAGCTTCAAAATGGACATATAATGTGGGCCATTTTGTTTTGTGAACGGGGATTTATGTTTGCCCAAAGTTTGAGGTCGAAACTGGGTTTGATTCTGGAGCAGTGTGGATATTTGTGTAATTCTGTATTTCTGTGGTTTTGTACAGCCTTGATCCATATTTTTCCTATGCAGAGGACTTAAATAGCTTTCATTTGGATTTGGGGTCACCTCATTTCAATTTTTCTAGAATTAATTATGAATTTTTGAAGTTGCCTTGGCTGCAGCAGAAAATCTTGGGTGCAGCGCAAAAGTTTCTATGTGCGTTTTGGCCGCAGCTAGAAATTCTTGGCTGCAGCAAAAAACCTTCTGTGCGCATTTTGGCTGCAGCTAGAGGATTCTTGGCTACAGCCAACCCCCATTTTTCAACATTTTGTGATTTTGAAAGGTGATTCCCAACCTAGTACTTCCCAATCCTTTAGCCTTTCGTTGAGCTTATTATAGCCACTTAAAGGATGTGAATGGTAACCAACCTTAAGTGATATGAAAGTAAAGATTTGGAATAGCGAATAACCCGATGTCCTTGCTTTGGTTATAGGGTTCAATATTCGCCTTGATCGTGAGTAGCCGATGCTGGAGCATACGTGGAAAGAAAAAGAGTAGGGAACTTACCTCTTCTGCATGTATTTGATAATTGTGTTGGTGTATTGATGTATGTATTGCTTTGCTTGATTATGTGAAACATATATGAATGATTGTAGCTCTGTTTCTATTTATGCTATGGCCATGAGTATGTTGTTGAAACATTGAGCACGCAGATATGTCATTATGTGAGCATGTGTTATTGTGATGCAAGCATGTCATGAATTAAACACTTATCTTACATGCATATTGGTAATGTTTTCCTACTGAGATTCTCTCAAATCTCACCCTCCCCTACCAACATTTTAGATAGGGTAGGTGGATCGAGGATGGAGCAAGCAACCAAGGGCGATGAGGACTCCTTCGGGTTGTCATTCTGATAGTTGGTTACATAGTTGGAACTATTGTGTATTGGATATTTGTATATGTGGATGAGGATTTAATTATGTGTATTTGAGATGAGATTTGTGTAATCCCCATATGAGAACTTGTATATGGGCGTATTGCCCTTTGTAAACCCTTTTGTAAAGATGTGAACCCGGGATTGCCGGGATTATTATATTGTGCACTCTGATTTATCTATTGAATGTAATTATCCATGTGAAATGATTGTATTCGAAATGTGAACATGAGACCAGGTAAATCGGATTTGTAAAGATATTTGTGAAAACCCTATCGTGAAGATGAGATTGTAAAATGGTTTTATTTATTATTGGTCTCTATTTCACTTTAATCGTGTATTTCGGATTTAATTACGGAAGGGGGTTACACCTCCCATCTTAAAGTTCTCAAATAAATTTTCTTTTAAATCAATTAATTTTTAAATATAAAATCTATTTTAAGTTACTCTCACTCAACCTAATTAAGAACATAACTGTGATAACTAACTCATTTTTGCCTTAGTCCTCGTGGGAATGATATTATTATACTATTTGTGATGATTCGTGCGCTTACGATTAAGCTAGACGGCTAACAATGAGAAATGAGAATATAACCCCTCGCTCTAAGAAAATAAAATGGAACATAGTTAATAAAAAAAAATCATACCGTTATAGGTTTGTGTTCGTTGAACTTAATTAGTATATTATTTAATTATTGACTTTTCCAAATGAAATCAAGATATTTTTTATGTTAATTTTGGATTTCCTATTGGAGTGAATTTTTCGAATATAATATAACTAAAACTCCTATTATATCTCCAGAATTTATTGATTTAATTTGGTTTTTTATAGTTTTTAATAACCTATTATCTCTCCTTGAATTTTGCTGATATCCACTTGTTTCAATGAGGATATTACTATTAAAGTTATATTTCATATATTTGGTTCCTATTGTTTTAGGAGTATGTTTGGTTTCTCTGAAAAAAGGATATATATATATATATATATATATTTGGTGACCGTATATATGCACCTTTTATCATTGTTTTATGTTTAGATGCTCTTTAATATATATATATATATATATATATATATATATATATATATATATATATATATATATATATATATATATATATATATATATATTGTATGAAAGAGTGTAGCGGGCAATTAGTTGTTGACATGAACTTATCTGCAACAATTCTATTATGCAAGGTGTAATTGCAAAAAAGAAAAAAAAAAATTGGTGCGTGATGTTATTTAGATAATATATTTGACATATGATATCATATATATGTGATTTTCTGGAAAAAAAAAGTTTTGAATTTAAATTCCGTTATCCTATGTGAAATTAGAATGAAATATTTGAGAAATTCTAATTTAACTATCATGGAAAGAAATTATATCATGAGATTCTAATTTACTAGAATTAAATTTTTATTGAAATATTTGAAAGTGTGGGATGTCTAAGATATAAAGTATCTTGTGGGAGCACCTTGGAACACACACACATTGATATATTAAAAAATTATAAAATTGCCATATATGAAGTGTGTCATAATTAAAATTAATTTAATGAAGGCTTTGTTATTTACTGTAAAGAGCAGATCTTGTGATGCGAATTATTAAAATTTTCATTTTAAATAAGCATTACAGTAGTGATATGGAAATTTAATTATTTATCTAGTGTTTAGATAAAGGTATTTTAAATTTTCATGATTTGTGGATATGTATTTATCTTGATATAAGCATGCATGGTTATTGTGAACATATATTCAATTTTAATATAGATAGCATGGATGGTCATGTATACGAGACTTCATATTTGATTTAAAATTGAAATCATGAGTGAGTAAACATGACTGGAGCATTGAGATCTTAAAGGAATAATAATGACATATGAGAAACGTACATAAAGATTGGTTTAAGAATCAACATGTGAATATTCCTTATGATGCTGATATGCTACTCAAAGTGATTTTGGAGCTCAATCAATGTATGCACAAATTGTTGAGAATTTGTAGCACTAATAAATGTTAATTCCATGACATAGCATGATACGTTGAGATTGACCATATGTAAACTCTCATGAAGATAAAGAAATAGTTAAAGGATTTCATTAATGATGGCATCTTTTATAGTGGATTCTTGTTGTGTTGATATGCACGGATGGTAACTAAAATTCAGTTTATATGTGGAAACCCACCAGTTATCATTGACCTTTACTAGTGACAAAAATAAAATATTATGTGACTCAGAGTCAATTACTCTAGAAATGAATGAAATGGTAAGAATGTTGAAAATCTCTTAACAAATATTTTGATATGAGACTGACACTAAGTGTCGATGATATGTGCTTGCTAAATATGGCGATAACCATTGTAGAAAGAACAATGGTGTAAGTGGAAAATTTTTTGAGATATTATATGAATAAGCATGCTTAAGAATTATAGTAGAGTTATCTCATTCGATTTGTTGAGGTCAATAACAGACCTATCGAATCCGTTAACAAAATCCCTTGGGAGGAAAATGATTGTTGAAATGTCAAGAGGAATGCGACTAAAGCCAGCTACTAATTGACAGCTATGACAACCCAACCTTTGTGATTGGTGATCTTATGAAGAAGGTTCATTGAGTAAGAACAAGTTGTTCGTCAATTTTGACTAGCACAAATATGTTTTACATTCCTTCCTATGACACTTTGAATGTGTTAGACTGCATTATTATAGGTTAAGCAAAGCTCTTAATGATTTCATAGTTCAATGAGACAGTGCGCATAGTGCAGGTACACTTACGTGAAAATCACCCCTATGAATGTGGAGTGTGGTCACTCCTATAAGATCGTGACAAAATCTCTAGATCATTCATTATGTACCAGGCACGTGCATGGTCGACATAATGCGCAAAACCACTAAAAATAGTGAAAAAGAGAGGATATAGTCTGACCTTTAATGCCTCTGATATAAGCCCAAACGATGTGAGTTCATAGTCTATAGGACCACTAACATCTCTGTGTATCATGTGTTATCGGTCTAAGTCTAGTCATAGTCCAAAAGAACTACTAGATATAATGGTTATATGCACAGGTGTAACTCAACTAATAGTGTTGTCATTGACACATGTGGGGGGTTGTTGTAAATATTGCATATGTGTGTGTTAAAGAAAAAGTCTTGAGAAATGAATAGATGAGTTTTGAGAAGCCATGGTCTTATGAATTAAGGGATTTATGTTGGTTCATGAATCCATATAGTTCATGAAATTAACATATAGTTATGAACTTTTAATTGAAGAGGTGTAGTATTCAAAAGACACTACTTCATGTTAGATCAAACGTTTCACCCAAGAGGGGGGGTGAATTGGGTGATACTGAAATTTCTTTCGAAAATATAAAATTCAGACAAAATAATTAAAACAGTAATGAGTAAGGAGAAATATCACCGAAGTGTACACCGGGAGTTATACTGGTTCGGTCACAACCACTTTGACCTACGTCCAGTCCTCAGAGCTTCTCTGAGAGTTTCACTATAGCTTCCAAGATTCAGTGGGTTCTTGGCACCTCAGTACAAGCAAGTTCCTTACACCTGGACACTCGCTCCCCCTTACAGGTTGTAATCCAATCCCAACTCAAGGTTCCACAACCTTAAGTTATCTCAATAACAAATATTGAGTTTGAATGAAATATCTCTCTCACAGAGTAAATAATAATCACTGAAGCATATGAATACAATTTCAATGTGAAAACAGAGTAATGAACTTAATGATTCATTCGTATGGATGCTTAGTTGTTCTTCTCTGTTTGAAGGTTCCCATATATATAGTTACATTGGTAATGATTGCTGGAACATATTTCTTCATGTCCGTTGGAGCGTGCGCAACAATAATTGACTTTTCTAGTGTTTTTGAAAAACATGCGTTGCGGTAGGTGACCGTCGGTGACATTTAAGCATTGCTTTTGACTTTCCTTATTTGGTAAGATCTCTTCACTGTTTTCCTGTTGAAAAACTAAGTACACTAATATAATAAAAGGTTAATCAAATAGGAAACAGAATAATGACCGTTGGAATGATTTCAAACTTTCTGGATAAGCTTACTCGAGTAGCTTCTCGAGTAATCCTTGAAGTTTACTCGAGTAGCTCCTCGAGTAACATCGGGAAATCATTTATCAACTGCAAGTTAATGAACAAGTATAAGATTACTCGGGTAGTGCATGGAGTAAACTAATTTTCAAACCTTTGGAATAGTTATTTACTCGGGTAGTTACTCGAGTAATGCACTCAGAACTTTATGACTTACTCGGGTAACACCTCGAGTAATCCTTTGAAAAACTTTTGATTACTCGATGCTCTACTCCAATAATATTGGCAGGATTAAAATGTCGAGAGCACTTACCTCATTACTCGAGTACCTACTCGAGTAATGAACTCATTTTTGCATAGATTACTCGGGTAGCACCTCGAGTAACTGAGACATTTGAACATAACTTACCCGGGTAATGACTTGAAGTTTCCTTTGAAAATATTTGAGCATACTGGGGTACTTACTCGAGGAATCCACTTAAAATAAATAATGAAAAACTTGTATACTAGAGTAAGTACTCGAGGATGATGATATAAGAAGAAATCAAGTTAATCGGGTACAAACCTCAAGTTTTCATTTACCTTAGACCATTACTCGAGTAGCTCCTCGAGTAACATTGGCAGTGGTACAAAGTGCCGAGAGCTCCACATTTTCAAATACACAGTTACTCGAGTAGCTCCTCGAGTACCACGGAAAACTTGAAGGCAAACTGGAAGTTTCTGACCTGGTTACTCGAGTAGCTCCTCGAGTAACATTAGCAGTGGTACAAACTGCCGAGAGGTCCATATTTTGGGAAACAAAGGTACTCGAGTAGCTCCTCGAGTATCATGGAGAAAACTTGATGGCAACCGGAAGTTTTTACCTGGTTACTCGAGTAGCTCCTCGAGTAACATTGGCAGGCCGAGAGCAACCTTGAAATTTTACCTGGTTACTCGAGTAGTGCCTCGAGTAATGATGGTAGGTAACTGGAAGTTTTGCTGGGTTACTTCAAGTTTGGTTCATTACTCGAGTAGCTCCTCGAGTAATGCCTTAGAAAATGCACTTCTGATCAAGTTCCTCAGCATTTTCTCTTGGCCAATCTCCACTACTTCCATGCTTTCCTCAAGTTAAGCTTATTCCTTTCTTTACTTAGTTCAACCTTGATTATTAAACATTTCCTTTTCAAACCATTCTTTTGTTATCATCAAAACATGAGATCTAACACTTCAAAGTATCGATTCAATGTCTATAAATACCTCAATTGTGACATCATTTAAAGCAGAGAAATAGAAGCCTCAATAATCTCTTACTGAGTTACTTTATCTTGTGCCAGTTATGTCACCCTGTATTCTTACAGGAAGGGTTCATTTAACCTGGGGAGATGCCGCTTCTTATTAATTGAGGGGTCTACAGAATATCTCTTAAGGACAGTGTCCTTAGACGCAACTCAAACCAAATATTTTTTTGTTTCTTTGCAGATTTTGCCAAAAGTTAAGAGGAAGAGAAGAAAGATTTGGAACCAGTAATGATGGGGTAGTATTGTGAAAAGGCTTGTGTTGTCGGCAACTAAGCTCTTCATGATGTATTATAATACTCTTTTATGTCTTATCTTCTTGATTGATATGCTTGATGATGAAGAAGAATAAGAACTTTTGGGTGACACTACGTTTGTGTAGGTGGGTTTGTATATATACAGCGTCGTGCCTCTATATTTAGTTAATTTCCATGCGCAGCGTTCATGAATCACTACAAAAAAAAGCACTTTCAGCGGCGACATTTGGCGGCGACTTTTAATGTCGTCGCTGAAAGTGAGACTTTCAGCGGCGACTTTTAATGTCACCGCTGAAGGTGTCACTTTCAGCGGCGACACTTTTGTCGCCGCTGAACGTTAGACTTTCAGCAGCGACATTGTTTTGTCGCCGCCGAAAGTGTGTTTCAGCGGCGACTTTAGTGTCGCCGCTGAAAGTGTTTTTCGCAAAATTTTTTTAAAAAAAAAAATTTAAACACTTTCAGCGGCGACTTTAGTGTCGCCGCTGAAAGTGTTTTTCGAAAATTAAAAAAAAAAAAATTTTACAACACTTTCAGCGGCGACTATTAAAAGTCGCCGCTGAAAGTGTTTTTCGAAAATTAAAAAAAAAATATTTTAAAACACTTTCAGTGGCGACTATTAAAAGTCGCCGCTGAAAGTGAGTTTCAGCGGCGACTTTTAATAGTCGCGCTGAAAGTCTTTTTCATATTTTTTTTATTAATATTTTTTAAAAATAATATTTATAAAATTTAACTATTAATTATTAAATAATTCTATTTAACCTTAATTATTAAAATTATATTATTATTTATTAATATTAGATTTATAATTTTTTATTAAAAATAATATTTATGATATTAAATTATTATTTATTAAGTAATTTTAATTAAAAAAATTTTAAATTTAAATATATCAATATTTTTTCGTTTTTATTTAATTTTTCATTACTTTTAATAATATTATATTTAATTAATAATTAATTATATGTATATAATTAATTAATTGTATGTATGTATGTTTATATATATGATAATATTATATATATATATAATAATATGTAATAATATGACATAGATTCATTTCGGCGCAACTGGTAGAGACTCGCGCGCTAAGGCATCGGCTCTCTGAGGTCGCGGGTTCGAACTGGAGGAGAGTCACATGGAGGAATTATGAGGAGGCGACACGTGGCAACATAGCGAGGCGACACGTGGCAGCACGAAGAGGAGACACATGGCAGCACGGGGAGGAGACACGTGGCAATAGTAAATTAAATTTTTTTAAAAAAAATTCAAATTTTTTTAATAAAAAATTTAATTTTTTGAATTTTTTTTTTTAAAAATTAACACTTTGTCGCCGCTGAAAGTCACCTTTAGCGGTGACTTTTGTCGCCGCTGAAAGTCACCTTTAGCGGCGACAAAAGTCGCCGCTGAAAGTATACTTTTAGTGGCGACAAAAATTGTCGCCGCTAAAACTTTCAGCGACAGTCGCATAGGCAGCGACTTTTTGTCGCTGCTAAAAGTCTTTCAATGGCGACATCTTTTTTTTTGTAGTGAATCCAATCTAATCTAATCACTACAAAAAAAACTGTGGTTTAGTAGCGGTTAAAAATGTATATATGTAGTGATTTTAACAGCTACAAACATAATTAGTAGCGGTTCCTTAAACCTCTACTAAATCCACTGTTGCAAGAATATTTGTAGCAGTTATTTTTAATCGCTATTCAAGTTAAAAAACCGCTACTATATTTGTAGTGGTTAATTAGCACCGCTACAACATTCTCAATTAGATGAACCTTTTCTTGGTAATTTGTAGTGGTTATATAACTGCTACAAATGGCAAACCATGAATATTGGATGGAGAGAAATGAAAATAAAAATTTAGCATGATATTTGTAGCGGATATAAAACCGCTACTAAATTAAATTAAAAAAGGGCAGGAAATATTAGTAGCCATTACATAATTGCTACTAATTTCAATAGAAATTCAATTTTGCGTCAAAAATTTAGTTTGTCATTTAAAAAGTATATTTGTAGCGGTTATAGAACCGCTACAAATGTCAGAAAAATTAAAAAAAATATATACGATTATCTGTTTTCATTTTTTTAATATTAAATTAAATAGTTTAGCTAATTTAATTAGCTTATTATTCATTACCTTAGGTCATTTATAATTT
The DNA here is from genome assembly GCA_963242795.1 of Inga leiocalycina. NCBI lineage: Eukaryota > Viridiplantae > Streptophyta > Magnoliopsida > Fabales > Fabaceae > Inga > Inga leiocalycina. The sequence goes on from OY725330.1 coordinate 18,120,781, forward strand.
TAAAGGAATGATTTAATTAAATTAGATAAGTTCGAAAATTGTATTGATAATATTATTGGGGATACGTAGGTAATAAGGAACTATAATGTTGTCTACTATAATGTGATTATGATTATGTAAATAAATATTTGAAAAAATAGTGAGAATAAATATTATGTGAAAGAAAAAAGTATTGAAATAAAAAATTTAAAAATTTATTACCATATTTGATCACCTTGTTAAGCTTCTTGGCTCATAGAAAAAAAAGTGAAAATGAGAGAAAATGTAAGAGAGGTAAGGTGGAAAGAAATGGGAGAGTGTTTGAAATGAGATGTGGTTGGGGTATTTATAGGGATCTACGTGGAACTTGTAGCAGTTAGTGTCATGGTTTTGTAGCGGTTTTAGGGTTGTAACGGTTATTGTTGTTATTTGTAGCGGTTTTATAACTGCTACAAATATTTTTTTAATTTTTTTTAAAAAATATTCTTTTAAAAAAACAAAAATATAATTTGTTTTAAAATAAAAACATAATTTGTTTGATCAGTCATCCGTGCCATCCCTACAGAAATTATATAGAAAAATTGTTAGTGATGTGTTTTTTTGTTAAAAAAATTTAATTAAAATGATATGAATTTAAAAAACTCAACGACCTATAGGTAAATTGTGATCGCCTTCAGGGAAGAATTTTTTGAAATTGGCGGGCTGAAATGACTCACTTTTGTAGGCGATGTTATCACCATCACCCATGTCGTAAAGGTCTCGAGGCTTTAAATGAACAACCATGTATCAATCCCTATGTCTCTCGTCCTCAACATAATAAACCTGGTGAGCCTATGAGGTAAGAATATATGGGTCATCATCTTGAGAATGACCAATGTGAATTGGCCGCAAGAAATTTATCGATGTGATGCCTAAGTCTTCAGTTGTGAGTCCCCGGGAAGTAGTTGTATTTGCCCACAAACACTTGAATAGCATAACAGTAAAATGGCCTTGGTAATTAAGTTCCACTACATCAAGAAGCTTTCCATAGTAAGGGATGCCTCCGAACTGCATGTTGGTGTCACTGCTGCTTGCATAACTCCTTCTCCCAAAAGTTGCCAAAAACATCCAAATTTTGAGTTCGCAATCCTTGATCCCATGCAAAACTTGAAACCATTGACATTGTATGTTGTAAACATTTTTGCATGATCAAGAGGGCCGATTGCGAGATCTCTGAAATATGGTAAGTGTGGGTTGTGGTCATTTAGTATTCTGCGAGCAAACTAGCTTGGGAATTCTATGTGGACCTTTTTGTCAACTTCGGAGGATGTTTGTGTATGGATCCTGAGTTGACGCTTAACATGACTTCTGAGTTCCCCACAATTAATCATGGGAAGGTGATAGTGAAATAAAGGTGAAAAAATGTTACGAAAGATATAGAATAACATGTGAGTGTACAATTCTTACTGTATGAAAGGTTCAACTTGAGTGCAATTAATTAAGACATGTCTATGTTCTTGCAATTTCTCAGTTTTCGTTAGTTTGAAGTTCTAGTTCCTCCAACTAGTTTACCAATATGAGGGATAAATTCTCCTGATGTTGGCACAAGTTCAGGACAATCGTCTACACAAGGTGGTCGGTTAAAGGCGGTCTCAATATCATCAAAGTACCTTAAACAGAAATATACAGGACCTCATCCCCTATATAACCTTCAACTATAGAACCTTCTGGCTAAGTCTTATTCCTTATATAAGATTTCATTTTCACAAGAAACCTACAAAGTGAAGAAGGGCAAAATGATACAAACTGCTCAAAAGGGTGACTAACAAACATAAGAACTATTAATGACGCACATATATAAAATGAGTACCTTTCAATAGGATACATCCATCGATATTGAACTGGGTCAGTGAGCTTTGTTTCATGAACAAGGTGGACTGTAAGGTGAACCATCACAGTGAAAAAAGATGGAGGAAAGATTATCTCCAAATGACAAAGGTAAGAATAATTTTGGGCTGCAGCTGATCAAGCTCCTTAATGATCAAAACCTTGGAACACAACTTCCAAAAGAAAGATCAAAGCTTTACCAAAACGATTGACACATCGAGAGGAAGTGCATTCTTTATAACCAGCGGAAGTAATTATTACATAAGCACATGTGAGTCATGACTCTTCAGGCCAGCAACCTTTCTAGCCTACATGTTAATACATCGTGAAATATTGCTTGAATACCCATATGGAACTTTTATTTTCTTCAACGTTGTGAGGAAGACTTCCTTGTTCAATTTTGTGAGGTGAACTTTGCCGGCTAAAATTTCTCATGCTCATCTGGCCACGCGTCTTCACGAACTCCCATGGCACGTAAATCTTTCCTCGCTTGAAGATGATCTTTTGACTTTCCTGATTCGTTAAGCGGCTCACATTGTCACATATTTTTTTCAATTTGCATGACATTAAGACTGTGGCGAAGTAAATTGGAATTCCAATATGGAAGAGTGAAGAAAATGCTTATCTTCATCCATTGCTGAGGCGCAGAAGTCTTGCCCCTCTTTTGGCCTGCTTGTGCTACATCGTCGCTTTTTCTGAACTTGAATTCAACATCCTCAAGCTGCTGTAAGATGTCTGTGGCGGATAAAGTCTAAGGAGGCCCTCTTGTTTCTGGTTTCCCATTAAATCGATTCTGTTGCAATCTAAACTTGTGCCTTCCATCGAGAAACCTCCGATGCCCCATAAAGCACCACTTCTGACTGTGGGGAAGGTGCACTACGTCAGAGTCAAAATTGCATGCTGGACAAGTTGAGCCAGTATGCACATTCCACCTAGATAATGTTCCAAGACCAGGAAAGTCGCTATTCATCCACATCAAGGCTGCATGCAAGTTGAATAATGTCTTCCCATAGGCGTCATATGTCTTGATGCCAACATTCCACAGGTCAAGCAATTCTGCAATAAGCGGTTGGAGATACACATCGATGTCATTACTCAGTGCCTTTTTGCCTAGAATGATCATAGACAAAATGAAGGAGCTTTGTTTCATACACATCTAAGGGGTAAATTGTAGGGAACTAAGACTACCGGCCAAATATTGTAACTTGTGTTAAGATTGCCAAATGGATTGAGACCGTTGGTTGCCAAAGCAAGTAACATTTTGAGGGTCAGCAGCGAAAGATGGAAAGTCTTTGTCAAACATTTTCTAGTCGTCTGCATTCCAAGGATGTTGTAATTTACCATCTTCATTTTTATCAACCTCATGCCATCTCACGTGCTCCACCGTTTTAGACGACATAAACAATCTTTGTAAGCGTGGCTTCAAAGGTAAGTATCTGGGAATCTGTACTGGTTTCTTCTTTTGCTTTTTCTCTTCCAAATTTTCTTGTACCTCGATGTGTGATATCGCTTACAAGTCTCCCTATTGTCATTGTCTCCCTAATACAGCATACAATCATTAGGGCATGCATCAATTTTTTTGTAGTTCAAGCCTAATCTGTTAATAATCTTCTTGGTCTCGTAGAATGTTGTGGGAATCTCCGCGTCGGGGAATGCATCTTGTAATAATTCCAGCAACATCGACATTTCCTTATCTGTGATTTCACACAAGCACTTGATATGATACAACTTGATCAAGAAAGATAATTTAGAGTATTTTCGACAACCTTGATATAAAGGATAATCTACTTCATCCATCAAGCTGAGAAAATCCCAAGCGAGTTCATTTCGCATGAACATTGACTCTAAGCCCTGCACTTCTTCATTGAAGTTGTCATCATGAACACCAAATGCATCACGCACAACATCATTAACAGGATCATTTTCATCTAGTTGAACTCCTACTTGTGAACTTTGAGGAAGAGTATCATCATATCTCATACCAGCCTTCTCACCACAAACTGCCCAGGATGTATAGTTTTCATGGAAAGGCTTCCAAAGCAATTGTTCCTTAACAATATGTCGTGCTGCCACTTCTTGAACTTGCATCTCTGACACGGACAAACGATCTTGCCGTTACAGCTTGCGTGAGTGAATGCGAAATCTAAGAAATTGTTTAATCCGTACATATATTTTGGAGAATTGCGTGGCAACCTGATCCATGACTTATCTATAGCTACTAGTGAGAGAGAAAAAAGTATAGTGAAGAAGATGAGTGAATAGAGAATTACGAATGCTTGAGAGTTTATATTCTAATTTTTCAACATTTAATATTTTGTAGCGGTTATAACCGCTACCATGTTACAAATTTGTAGCGGTTATATGAGCAAAACCGCTACCAATTTTCGACCAGTTGGAATCAATTAGAAGAATTTATTTTAACCTTGCAGCGGTTCTAAAGCAAAACCGTTGCTAATATATATTTGTAGCAGTTATAAATTATTAACCGCTACAAATTTCAGGTGCTAGAAAATTTCAAATTTAAAATATTTTAACTTTATAGTGGTTATAAAAAAAACCAATACAAATATAAATGACCGTTGGACAATTTAAAAAAAATTGGTTTTCAATTTGTAGCGGTTATTGGCGTAAATTGCTACAAATTTAGAACAAAGTTGGAGGAAATTCAAAATTCAAATGTTGAATATTTGTAGCGGTTATTACTATAACCGTTACAAATATTTAATATTTGAATTTTGAAATTCCCTCCCTCGGTGCATTACCTTTGTAGCGGTTTATAATTATAACCGCTACAAATTAAAAACCGACTTTGTAGCGGTTTTTAACATTAACCACTATAAATATGGTATAAAATATTTTTTTTAATATTTGTAACGGTTTTATATTAAAACAGCTACAAATATATATATATATATATATGATTATTTTTTTTGTTAGTTTTAGAAATATAAATAAGACTATCGTAAATGCAACACAAATTTAACAAGGCTCTAAAAATATAAATATAACTATTATAAAAGCAACAAGAATTTAAGTTCTGAAAGTAAAATATCTAGGTTTATTTACAAATGTTTCAAAAATAAAAAATATATATGTCCTAAACTAACTAGCAGGAGGCTGATTATCTGGTCCTCCCTCAGTGGGGCTCCCTCAGGTGCTGTTGGATTGGGGCGCTGAGCAGAGTTAACAAAACTATCATCATCAGCAGGAGGACGAGGAGGAGGCTGGACGATGAATCGTGGGATAGGGGGAACCTATGGATGCTGCTCGTCCGGGAACAAGTGACTCCACGATTGCTCAAGCATCAAGTTCGTGATATCGCGCCACTACGAATGCTGAGCATAGTAGTAGAAATCGGCTTGCTGCTGCATCTGCTGTTGCTGCTGAGCCATTGCAGCCTGTGTCCTAGCCAAATCTAAGCGAAGCTCCTTAACAGACTCATCCCTTGGACGTCTGACCCCGGACGTCTGTGCTCTAGAGCTACCATGTAACACCCTGCCTTTAATCATGTAATTATAATTCGATATTAAATAATTAAAGTAGATTAGAGACCTTCGGATAACTTAAACTCGTTTCAATCTCCTACTTTGTGGTAGGGTTTTCACAAAATCATTCAAAATCTCTTTCCTGTTCTTGGTCTCCATTTCAAAATTCGAATATAATCACCTGTGCAGTTTATCTACATTCACGTATGACAGAGTGTAAAACCAATTCCCCGGCAACTCCCGGATTCTATACATATATAACCTGAGGTTTAAGTATCCACTAGGGGATTACATCCAAAATTGAATATACTATTCATATTTCAGATTATACAGTAATCCCGAATTCAAAAGAAATAACCAACATTTCCAAAATCAACTATACCCCTAAGGGTCCTAAGTGCTCCGGGTCGGCCTCTTCTCCTTTGAGCCACATGCCCTGTCTGAAAGGTTAGTCATAGGAAGGAATGAGATTCGAGAGAATCTCAGTAGTAACAAACCACTCACACAATGCATAAACACAAAGCATGTATATAAATCACAAACAGCAACAGCAGCAGCAATCTCAGAGATACATGGTTTTCACCACAAACGACAGCACTCACGGCTGTATACACAATACGACAGCTCTCGCTGTAATCATAATCACGACAGCTTACGCTGTAATCACCATCACGACAGCTTACGCTGTAATCACAATAACGATAGCTTACGCTGTAAACGACAGCTTGCGCTGTAAACGACAGCTATCATCAGCTGTAACCGCAGCAGCATCAAAGATTCATCACAGAACAGTGATAACACACACATACAGAGCATTACACATAGTATAAGAGAGAGAGTCACTACCTTGTCCTTTCCTGACGTCCTTCAGCGCAGTTGGCTCACGAGGGCGGCAAATATCAAAGCCTATAAACAAAATCAAGAATGGTGGATTAATTTCCTACCCCCAATTCCTACTTTCAAACACTTAGAATAGGTTCCATATGAGTCTATAATGAAAATTTACAAAAATACCCCCGGGGACCTGGCCTGGGCCCGCCATACCCGGACCGGTTGCACTTTTTCCGAAATTCTAATCTGGGCTATTCTAACATATTTCCGCCCAAGGAATCCATTTCTGTACTCAGAATTATCAAATTCAATGTCAAATTACGAAATTGCCCTTGGCAGCCCTACTTTTAGGGTTTTAGGGGTGTTTCCGTAATTATGCTTTCTCGGCCTTTTTTGAAAAAGTGCCCAACTGTAACCCCACCTAATTTTCGCCCCTAAACTCAATGGAACCATCAAATCATTGAAAATCCAACTCTAAGACCCATTTCTAGGGCTGGCCGAAATTTATGAGTTTTCCAGGGAAAATCGGGGTTTTACGATTTCGGCTCCGTAAACGCGTTCCTTTCTACTCCTAACCACTTTATTAACCATTACATTAGGTTACAACTAACATTAAGACCCAATTTGGGCAGCATAACCCCTAGGCCACATCATTTCCAAACTTTAAAACCAATGGCAATCCGGTGAAATTTCACCGATTAAATTGCCCACAGCAGCCAGAATAAGCAATATACGAAAGTTTGGAAGTTACCTCAAGCTCCTTCTAGCTTTTCTCAAGAGTGGCTGAAAACCCTAGTCCCTTGAACACCAAATTTTCTTCTCAAACACCTTAAATAACATAGAAGAGAAGCTTAGGAACAAAGTTATACGCGTTAGGAGCTAGATCGTCGGAGAAATCGGCTTACCTTGCGAGATTTCTCCTCTTTCTCTCTCTAAGAGCTCTCAACTTTATCTCACTAGTTTCAGCTGGAAATGGCGTGAAATGGCTGAAGAAGATGAGCAATTTGATTAATAATCCATGCTGACATCATCTTTTAATGAGATGATGTCATAATTCCCATTTTCGGATTTTCTGGCAGATTTTCTGCCCAAACTTTGAAAAATCATAACTAATTCTAGAAAAATCGAAATGAGGTTATTCCAAAGCCAAATGAAAGATATTTAAGTCCTCTTCATAGGAAAAATATTGGCCATTACTGAAAATCACCACAAAATTCCCAGAATTCCAATCTTTGCATACTGTTCCAGAAAATAATTAATTTCGCTGGGCAAACTTCAAAAATCCAAAACTCTTAGGTCACAAATCAAAATGATACAAATTATATGTTCATTTTGAAGCTTGACATGTGAACTTTAATACTGGAACATTTCAGAATTTTTAGACACCATTTTCCTATTTAAAACGTCCATACAAAATTGGCTGCCCTGTACAGAGTTTCAATGGACAGAGTTTTCAACTTTTGCACGATTGTTCCCAATGGTTCCAATTTCACAATAAACACTCTCCCCACATGAATTTTCATAAGGAAGCCATTGGAATCATTAAAATATCCAAATTCCCATCACACATTCTCCAAAAGTGTTTATTCAACAATAATTATATCCACTTTTAAAGTCATTAGCCCTTAATCAGTTTTTGGGATATTACATACCAGCCACAGAGGCAGCGCTCTTGCCGTAGACCATACTAGGTCTGGTGCCTATCCCATCCCCTACACGCTTCCAGGGTGCTCAACCTGACCTGTACCCACCTTCAAAGGAGCCGTGGGGTCCATAGACTCTTGTGACTCCTCGGCCTGGGTCTCTCGTAGCTCAGCCTACGACTGCTACATCTGCTTCTGCCATTTTATGAAACAATTACTTATGAGTACTTTTTCATAATAAAGTTGGTTTTATAAACAATATAATAATGAAATCACTTACAATGGCTGCCTCTGCCTGCTGAGAGGTCGGAGTCCCATCACGGTGTCTATGTGTGATAGCAAACAACTCCCCGTAGTCTGTTTGACGGTTCTCCTGCTGTGCCTTCCTCTCCTAAAATAATTACAAAATTAAATTAGTATTATCAAAACAAAATACTAGATTTATAATATAAAATAACCAGCTAAAAATAATTGATATTGAGAAAAGTTATCAACTCGTTGTAAGTGATAGCAAAGGTCTTCGATCCTACTGTGTGGTGGATTGTCTGCTGCCCACGGCACCTCGTGTTCCTCTGAGAAAGCGCCTGGAAAAAAAACAATATTAAATGTATTAAAACAATATAAAAAATTTATAATTAATAAATCATAAATTTAATTAAATTTAAATTTAAATTATAATTTAATAATTATAAATTAAAAAAATTATATATAATTAATTATATACTTAATTAATATTTAATAATTCATATTAATATTTATATAATCTAATCTAAATCCAATTTTTTATAGAATTAATAATTATAAGTTATATTTAATTTTTTATATAATCTAATCTAAATCTAATAATCGAAATAATCTAATAAATACATTACCTGCCATTTCCCTTTGTCCATCCCTAAAGCCATATCAACTACAAAATTTAAAAAAAAAACCGATTTAGTCACATTTATATGTAAAATTATAATAAAAATAAAAATAAAATAAGTATTATCCATACCTCAAGTGATAATGAGAAATGCTAGAGAGAAAACTCTTCGACAGACATCAGAATGCTCAGATCTAAAGGAAAACTCTCAGAGAAACTTTAGAAAACAAAATAGCCAAATGGGAAAAAGGAGGGGCGGCAGGCTTTATATAGTTTTGGATTTTGTAGGAGTTATTGGAAAAACCACTACAACAACCTCTACAAAAATGCTAGGGCGGCAAAACTTTGTAGCGATTATAAAATAACCACTTCAAATATGATGACCTTTAAAGTTCTATAGTGGTTCTGCAACCATAACCGCTACAAATAGATTACCTTTGGCATTTTGTAGCGATTCAATTCGTAGTAACCGCTACAAAAAACCGATACATTATTGGTGCGGCTTGGTGGCGCCAAGTGGCATGAACTTTGTAGCGGTTCATTTGTTGTAACCACTACAAAAAATCGATAAACTATTGGTGTGGCTTGGTGGCGCCAAGTGGCGCGAACTTTGTAGCGGTTCATTTGTTGTAACCGCTACAAACTAACCGCGATAATTTTTGGTGGGAATCGCGCACCATTTTTGTAGCATTTTTTTTCTATTAACCGCTATAAATAACGTTGCTAATTAGTCGCACCACATGGCGCATAGGCTGCAGCTACAATATTCTAGCGGTTTATGTTAAAACCACTACAAATGTCAATATTTGTAGCAATTAATTGTAACCGCTATAAATTCACCGCTACGAAATATCATTTTTTTTGTAGTGAATCTTAGGAACAGGATTATCTAATTAAATTGTATCATTCATGTGTATCCAGGGATATGCTTTTGGTATGTAACTAATCAAATCTTAGGAATAGGATCGCTTTAATTAGAATGCATGGACAAAATAAAATAACACAACAGACATGAATTTTAATTTAGTATAATATATTGTTTATGATGTTAAGTATTGAAAAAAGAAATTGAAGTTATCGTTCATATGGAGTCATGATTTATCATGTTATCCGGACAATTTTATTGCAAAGATTTTGAATTGTTCTACTCGTAGAAACACACGGAAAATTCAGGAATCAAAGCAAATTTTGACACTCATAAGTTTGAGCAAATTCATGGATTTATGATCTCGAATGATAACCTAGTTAGTTACCTTTATCAATAAATAACTATTAAAAATATATAACTAAATAACTAAGATATAAAAAATGACAATAACATGGTTTAAATAAAAAATCCAAATAACTGAAATTAAATCTACCAATATTTATTATTTATCTACTGAATAAAGAAATTTCTAGGTTCATATATGAAGTACTTGAAAACAGTCAAATTCAAAAAATTAACATGTGCTTAAAAGTAAGTTAATATGGTTTTATAAGTTAGAAATATAAAAATAATAAACTCAATGTGTGAACTTGTAGATTCAATTAATTTTCAGACAGTACGATTTTGTAAGCAAGTTCATATAATTTTATAAGATAGATACATAAAAATGATAAAGTCGGAGAGTCAATTAGTGAATTTGACAATAATAATCTAAAGGTGAATTAATCTTCTATGATCAATCCATGCATTATTGTTATAGGTATGTCCCCGTTTTGGCTTGGTTGCTAATTTTGACCAAAAACATAAATTACCTGAATTGAATGTCATAACCTATGTCTGATAATTGAATGTAATAAGTGATAACTCATCATGCATGTTTTAAGCATGTTTGGATTAGCTTATTTTTTAAGAATAAGCTTATTACATAAGTTGAAATAAAACTCCTTTCATATACTTACCTTTTATAACGTAAATCACAATTTATAAGCACTTATTGCCTAAAAATAAACTATCCCGAATGAGCACATTGTCAATATGTTAATTAATTATTATTCAATTCAAAGAAGCAATAAAAACGTTATTCCTTGTGATAAGTGATAACGCTCCAATTTTAATATATATCTCGAGTATAATTTGGAGAGTTATTAGTGCAATTTGTAAGATTTTCTACGTTTAAGTGTTTAACTCGGGCCTCTCATAAGAATTCAGCTCCTCATGGGTGAAAAATAAGCCATCATAGAATGCCTCTATGCTCCAGTCATTGAAACACCTCGTCATACCCCTCATCATAGAATTCAGCTCCTCATGGGTGAAAAAAGAACCATTATATTAGTTTATTTAGAAATTCTTATACCCATTAACATTAGTACTGGGAAAACGGGCCGGCCCGTGATGGGCTCGGGCCTAAACGGGCCGGCCCGTTTAGGCCCGAGTCCAAATCCGTACTCCTGTAGGGCGGCCCGTTTAAGTTAGGCCCGCGGGCCGGCCCGCGGGCTTTTGGCCCGTTTATAGTTTTTTTTTTTGTTTTTTTTGCCATTCCTTTTTTTGTTTCTTATTCTCATAAAGACTAAAATACCTAATTTAAAACATAAATATCATCAACACTAATTTAAAACATAAATATTATCCAAGTTTAATAGAACACAAACACTAAAACTTAAGTCCAAACCAAAATTAATGTTCATAACCAATTAAATAAGTTCACAACCACAATCAAACAAGCCTACAAGCTTCAAATGTCAGTAATAATATAACACCTGATTTGGATTTTGGCGTATACATGCAAAAAAAGAAAAAAGAAAATCAAAGAAGAGAAGCTTCAAATGATGTCTGAATCAATGTGAGAGCATTTTTGATATGAGGGTTAGGTTAGGTTAACTCTACCTCTGACCAATGCTTACTGCCCATTGTCTTGTGCACATTTTAAAAAAAAAAAAAAGTTAAACGGGCCTAAAAGGGCCGGCCCTCAGGGCTTCAGGGCCGGCCCTACAGGGCTTGCGGCCCTACAGGGCCGGCCCTTTTAGGCCCGCTTCCATTTTCAGCCTCCAAATCATAGGCCCGACACTTGACGGGCTCGGGCCTAAACGGGCCGGCCCGACGGGCTCGGCCCGAATTCCCGGCTCTAATTAACATCTCGTCATACAATGAACTAATGAGAACCAATAATTATTCATAGAAATAATACTAGAGAAACAGGAAGAGAGAGCAGCGATGACGTTCATAGGCTCATCGGCGGAGGAAGAAAGAGCGTAGATAGCAGCCTGAAATAGCTGTGTGGAGCCATTTCCGACCACAATGTACTTATCGTTGGTATCTGCCTTACCCACCAAAGCATGAAGCCTTTTAATGGCGTCCCAGAGCTCCGGCATCATAAACCAACACACACTCCTCAGATCACTTAAATAACTCAGAAGCTCACACCCCTTTATCACCACTGTACACTTCTCGCTCATCTTCCTCCAATACTCCTTAAACAGCACAGGATCTCCCCTGCAGAATTACCCAACACAATGAACAATCAAAGCTACCAAAAAAAAAAAAACAGTTAATTAACGATGGAATTTAGTGATGGAATTCGGCCACTAATTTCACTTAGCGATGGAATTTCATTACTAATTAATTAATGATAGTTTATTTGACGATGGAATCATACAATTCCATTGCTAAATTCTGCGGCTAATCCGCTGTTGTTTTTAGCACCAGAAACTATATTATCAACCTAACACACTGAGATCTGAATTGATGTCTTACTGGTCGAGGTTGATGAAGGAGTTAATGGCAGTCGAGGAGGAGAAGCCATTGTTGTTGGTGGTGTTGTTGAGAGGAAGAGAAGGAAGATTTGGAACCAGTGATGTAGTATTGTGAAAAAGGCTTGTGTTTTCTGCAACTAAGCTCTTCATGATGTATTATAAATAATGAGGTTTGTGTCTATTAAGATATATCGATCTGCTTGATGAAGAAGAAGAATAAGAAGCACTGTGTGTGTAAGTGGGTGTGTGTATATATAGCGATGTGGCTCTATATTTAGTTAATTTCCAAGTAAAGCGTTCATGAACCAAATCGAGCGGATCATTTATGCAGAGAACTCAAGGATTATATATTATCTAACTAAATTGTGTCACTCGTATGTATATCTAGGGATATGCTTTGTAGCTAATCTAATCTTAGGAACAGGATCGCTTTAATTAGAATGCATGAACAAAAAAAAAAATTTACGCAACAGACAGGAATTTTAATTTATTATAATATGATGTTAAATATTTATTTTGACGTCATTGGTCAGTTAATAGGTCATAATTTATCAGAGTCTATATTGCAAAGATATTTGAATGGTTCTGCTCGTGAAAACAAGGTTGTATGCTCGTGAGTTTAAATAAACTTGTGATAATATGTGTATCTTGAATTTGAATAGTAATCTAGTAATAAGAATTTAATTTTATCAATAAATAGGTATTAGTAGTGTATAATTAAATAATTTAAATATAAAAATGACAATAATTTGATTTAAATATATTTTAAATATAAATAATTGAAATTAAATTCATCAATATCCATCAATTATCATACTCAGTAAAGAAATTTATATAAATTTCATATATAATGCTATTGGGCATAATTAAATCAAAAAATTTAACACGACTTTAAGAGTGAGTTAACTCGATTTTATAAGCTAGAAACATAAAAACGATAAACTTAGTGTGTAAACTTGTAAATTTATCTGAGTTTACTTTGAGCATGAGTTTACTAATAATTTGACACGATTTTATAAGGTAAAAACATAAAAACGTAAAAACGGTAAACTCAGAGAACCAACTTGAGACATTGACAACAACGCGTAGAAACAAACATACGGAAAATTCAGGATCCAAAGTTGAATTAATCTTCTATGGTCAATCCATGCATTATTATATTGTTATATGTCCCCGTTTTTGTGGTTGGTAATTTTAACCTTCACATGAATTACTTGAATTGAATGGTAAGACCTATGTCTGATTCAATGTAATAAGACCCTTCTGGAATTTGAAATGGATTGAATCTACTAATGTCAAGATTCACTGCTTAATTCAATTAGTAAAAAGAAACAACAACGTTAATTCTTAATTCAAAGACATTTCTATTGCGTTATAAAAGTTCAGTGAATTATAATGATTAATGGAATGGCGTGGATATTTGGATAATTTCTTTTTATTATTACTTATATGTATATCTTAATTTTTTTCCATTTTTGGGGTGTATAATAATTTTAAAGATTTGATTAATTGGAAGTACTATCTTATAAAATAAATCAGAGAATGTATAATATAATTTAAATGAATTACAAATCACTTAAAAGGAGGAACAGTTTGGATTCTTTAGCTTCATTGGTTTGTGAGAAAAACAACAATGGAGACTCGAAACACGACATTGTGTTCCTCAAACCGAACATGTTTTGACTTGTCTCAATTATTATTAATCACTTCTCCAGAAATTTTCATAATTATTTTGTAGTGTTCGTACATGTGTTGCTTCTCATTTCTCTGCATGTGATCCACAATTTCCTTGTACTCCTTCCATCTATTCAACTCAATGCACATCAATCTGTAACATGCCAGTATGTACAATTCCTTCATAACATTATTCTCTCTAATTTTTTTAAAAAATATGTGTGTGTGTATATTTTCTGACATATTATGATTTTAGAGTTCCCCACATAGATTTAAAAAGGTTAATAAATCACCGAAAATTTAACAAAAAAATTTTTAAAAAAATACTCTCATTAATTATGTTCTCCTGAAGTAACATTTATTTTCATTTTAAAACAAGGATATGCCCGTCTAAAATAATGATTATTTAGCAACAGATGTACTAACAAGCATATGTACTGTTAGAATCCAACATTTTATTAAAATAATATTATTGACTTTTCTGTTGTGGTCGGTTCATCAAGTCTCCGTGTTTCCTTCATATGATTGTGTCTTATTATTATTAGTTTTTTTTTTTTTTTTGAGCTAGTGATCTATGCGATTAAATAATATCGAACTATTTTTTATACATGTAAAATCGAACTTTTAAAAACACAAGAAGTAAAACTTACATTTTTATGTTCTTTGAAAATGGGATAAAAAATTTTCTCAATTGTTATAAAAAGGGATAAAAAAATATTTGTATTCACAACAAAATATAAATAGGAGGGAAAATAAATTGAGATTTAGCTAAATAGGCCTTGACATGCAACAGATATATAAAACTAGAGCCTATATGTTGGCTTTTTTAAGCTCAAATTTAAGCCTTCAAAAAGCCTGAAGAGTGATAAAGCTTGTTGCCCTTTTTTAGCCTTCTTAAAATGTAGGATCACTACTACAAAATTGCATATATCTAATAGTTATTATAGACCATAAATGATGGTTCCAAACCATCATATATGAAAGTACTATATATATATATATGCTCGGCACATATACATACATAACAGTTCTGAAGCGTAATACATTGAGGATGTACATAATGATTCTTTGTTAATGATTGTAATCTATTGACTTTATTTTTTTATTATCTATATTTATTTTTATTATTATTTTTATTTTGTTTTGATATTAATATTTATTATACAAGACACAATATAATCATTGATAATAACAAAATAATATTATTATTAAATAAAAAATTTATTATTTATAGTACTCAAAATTCAATACATTGTAGATAAACACCATAAAATTTAAAATAAATTAATCACTTAAACACTCCAACAATAAAACATTATTGTATAATTTTTGAATTAAAAAGGAAAATCAATTAATAAAAAATTTCACAATATTCTATATAACACCCCAATTTCTATTCACCAATATTCCTTGTATGTAATTGATACAGTTAATGGAATAAAATGGTAAATTGTGATGTGCATGAAATGACAGAAACACTCCAATCGGTGGTTACATACAACTTGGCTAAGATGGGACACAAAGGAGTAATTATTATCCATTGAAAGGCCTAACATTGTAGCCTAAATTGGAGCATGAAAGAACACAAATCTTGGCTCAATGCTAGTGCTAAAATTCGGCCAAACTAAAAGGAAAAGGAGCAAGAAATGATTTATTTCAATAAATCACAAAAATATAATGATAAAATGGTAATTTGCCAACAAAACAAGTAGCAAATTATTTTTCCCTCTCTTCTTAATAATTTCAACCAAATTAAGAAACGAAAGGGAAAAGAAATGTTTGGGGATAAATATCCAATTTGGAATAATTGTGGCCAAGTAAATTGAGTTGAAAAGTCAAAGAGTAAAAAGGAGGATTAATTAATTATTTGAAGAGAGAGAATTGTGATAATGCAAGAGGCAATTATTATTTTCCTTTCTCCTTAATATTTTCACCCAAGAAGAGAAATCAGGAGGAAATAATAATACTTGATAGCTAATGGTACCATGTGTCATTATCTTGAGTCAAGTAAAAAGATAAAGCAAAAACACATGGTGAAATTAACCTTAAAATATATTATTTTGGGGAAATGGATGAAGTAATTAAACAGGCCAAATTGGTTCATTTGGAACCTCTTTTTGGGGTCATTTTGGGTTGAAGAAAGGGAGGGAATTTGTCAAGTTAATTGAGGATAAATCCAAAGCAAAACACATGTCATAACTCCAATAAAATATTATATCTTAAAGGAGGTGTGACAGATATTGTAAACCATCATCATCCTTTTTCCCAACACCTCATTTTCGTCCAAACAAGAAGAGAAAGAGAGAGAAAGAGCTTCAAGAACAAGAGAATTCAAGAAGGAAAAAATCCAAGGTAAGTTAGTGAAATCCTTATGTTTGAGCCTTCTAATTCATGTAGAACCTCTCCTAAGCTCTTATCCTTCTTGAAAATCATGTGTAGCAAGCTAAATTAAGAGAGAAGAGAGAGGGAGAGGGAAGAGGTGACATAGAGAGAGAAAGTGGTGGAATAATTAAGAGGTAATCTCATAAACTTGATCCTATTGTGCTATAAGATGTTGTGGTTGCTGTTGTTGAATTTGACTTGGTTTTGCCTTGTTTTGTAAATTTGTGCTAATGAAAACCCTAGGGGAAATGCTGCTAAACTTTTCTCTAATCATGTTCATTAAGTGTTTAAGTAGTTAATCTTGTAATTATAAGTGAAAAGGAAGTGATTAATCAAGACAAATCAAGAAAATACACTTTCCCTCCTAAGAACTTGAATTTTGGTCTGATGCAGAACATAAGGAAGGAGCAGGAATTTTGCAATTTTGATGATTCTATTGGCTTTAGAGGGGAAAATTGTGTAGATATACATGAGTTCATGATTTTTGGATGTTGGTAAGCAAATCTGGAATTTATTGAAGTTCAAAGTAAATGTTGTTTGATGTTTTACTGGAGGTAGTGTTAATGTGCAGTGAATTTCATTAGCCAAACCTAGTTCAAATGTTATGAAACTTTTTAAGATTAAAGTAGACATCTAGAGCTTTAATTTGATAGGTGGGTCATAATTTTTGAACTTGTATACTAAAAGATATGGATTTTTGAAGTTGTGTCCTATTTTTGGAATATAATCTGGAACAGGGAAAGTTTTGCTTATTTCTGGGGAAAACATGATAATAATAACTAGCTTTGGGTATTTTTCCATGAAAATACACTTCAAGAGCTTTACATAGAATTTGGAATCAGTCAATTTGGAATTTCCTAGAATTAGTTATGATTTTTCAAAGTTGATTGAAAATCTGTCAGTTCTGGAAACTGTGAAACTACACTCTGCAGAATTGTACTATGCAGAAACTGTTATAACTTCACTAGATAAATAGCAGAATTTGATTTAGAGGCAGTAATAGTAACTCTAATTTTTATAGGAACTAGAAATTTTTCAAGCCGGAACCAAAGTTTAAGGCGGACCGAGGAACCAAAAAAGAAGTCAGGTAGTAACTTTTTCTTGCATATACTATGTGATTATTGTATGTTTGGATATTTTATCTTCTATAACATGAGCATGTGTCTTTAACACCCTTATTAGCTTAGTTGTGGTCTGTGACCCTAACGAACACACATGGTTACACTACTACAAAAAAGTAAAGCTGTGGCGCTTATAATTACATTAACTGTGGCGCTAGAGAAGTGCCACATATCTAGATGCCACTAAAAAAAGCTGTGGCGCTTGGAAGCGCCACAACATTTAAAATTTTTTTTTTTAAAAAAATACCCTCCTGTGGCGCTTGTTTGAGGAAGTGCCACAGGAGGGGGGCCTCCTGTGGCGCTTTCTCAAGCAAGCGCTACAGTAGGGGGACCCTATTGTGGCGCTTGCTCAAGCAAGCGCCACAGGAGGACCCCCTCCTGTGGCGCTTTCTTGAGCAAGCGCCACAATAGGGTCCCCTTTTTTTCTTCTTCTTCTTCTTCTTCTTTTTCCTGTGGCTTTTTTTTATGCTTCCTGATTGTGAAATTTTATATAAAATGAGTGAACACAGTACATCAACAACTAATTAAGTAAATTAAAAGATTACTAAAAAACGCAAGCTTGTCGGCAAAAAAATTTAAACAAAGCAAAAAGGCAAACGAAATAAGCTATGTTTTCATTCTTTCCTATTAAATTAGGAACAAAAAGGCAAACGTTATATCACAGTTTATCTTGACTAAAAAAAAATTTAAACAAAGCAAGCTAGAATGAAATAGTCTTCTTCTTACAAATCTATTAATTGACCAGCGCAGGGAGTGGGAAACCACGTTGGTGATGCTAGCTTGAGTGACGAGTGAGCATGTGGGTGTGTTTTTTAGTGTGAAGATGATAGCAAATGGAGGGAGGGGGCCGACGGATCCACTAAGAAGATGAGAAAGGGAAAGTAGTTTAATGGAGGAGAGAGTAGTTAAATAATTAAAGTGGAGTAGTAGTTAAAAAGAGAAGGAATGGGGGGCGGATACAGGACCACTACGCGGGAAATGAAATAATTAAGAGCTACACTATAAATTTGAATTTTTTTTTTTTTAAAGTGAGCAATTTTGGCCCCTAAATAATTAGGCGCCACAATTGCTTCTTCTCAGCTGTGGCGCCTAAGCAATTAGGCGCCACAGCTGAGAAACATATTAATATGTGTGGCGCCTATTTATTTAGGCGCCACACATACCCACTTTCTTAAAAAAAAAAAAAATCAATGCTGCAGCTGTGGCGCTTGGTGGGTTAGGCGCCACAGCTGCTTTCGTGACCCCAAGTGTGGCGCCTGCGTAGGCAGGCGCCACACTAGGCCTCCTCAATTGTAGCACTTAATTTATTAGGCGCCACAGCTGGTACCCAAAATTAAAAAAAAAATTATAGACGTTAAAAAAAAAAAAAAGAGAGAAGCTGTGGCACTTGTTTAAAGAAGTGCCACAAAATGTGCGCCACCTTTTACCCTTTTTGTAGTAGTGTTAAGCCAGGATTCGTGCAGGGTTAAGCTAGGGTTGGTGCAGGGTTAGGCTAGGGTTAAATAGCCATTTGGCCTTGAACAGTGTGCACGTATAATTCTATCATTTTTCATAACATGGTGTATGACATATTTCTTTTCACATTTTATATGTCTGAAATGCATGTTACCACTGAGAATTGCTTAAATCTCACCTTTTTTCAAAATGAAAAACCTTACAGCTGAGGCCAGCGGCTCAAAGGGCAAGGCAGTAGCTATGGGTGAATAGAGTCCCAGTGCAAACCGAAGCTGCTATAGTTATCTAAGATTGTAATCTAGTTTCTTTTGGAACGCTTGTGCAATATTTGTAAATATTTTTCAAACCCTACGAGAAATTCTTGTATTGTAAACTAACACTTGATGTCAATATGGTTTCGCTATCCTTGTATGCCTTACGGAACTACATGCTTAATTCTTTGTGAATATCAAACTATTAAGGGGTTTGACATTCTCCATTGTCTTTGTTGTAGATTGTTTATACATCACATATCAATGCTCTAAGAGTTCCTGTCACATATCCTTGAGCTACAAAAGGATAATAAAAATATGGAAATAAGAATATATATATATATATATATAATAAAAATAAGCAAATATAAAAAAAACTAAAACAAATATTGGAATATAACTATGAAAATCAAAATATAGTAAAAATTGGCAAAAATAAAAAATTGAGCAAATATTGGAATCTGATTCAACAAATTTGATTTCAACATAGAATTTGGGTTACTAAAGTTTAGAAACGTAAGATGCTTAATAATGAAAAAACATTTAACATTTTACCTCATTGTTTTCCCGTGTTCTCTACTTTTTTTTTTCTTGTGTTTTTTCTCCATTTTAATCTTGAAACCAACGCCTATCATCATACTAGATATCATAATCATGACTTACGACCTTAAGCATCAACTAGCGAGATCTTATTATATAAAAATACAAAAAGGAAACTAAAAACATTAATTGGAAAAAAATGAAAGCTTGCACAAGGAGGAATGAGAAGAGGAAGGAGTTGCAAAGCGAAAACCCATGGATGTGGTGGAGGACAAGACCTGCACTGGCAGAACAAAACCTATTAGAAAAAGAGTACAAGACCTACTAATGAAGCTTAAAAAATGTTTGAGGAGGAGTTTGAAGAGTTGCATCAAATAAAAGTTTTTACAGAATCCCACCTCTTTATATTTGATATTTTTCAAAATGCCATCTTTTATATTAAAGAATATTTAACGGTTCTTAGTGAAGAATCATGATATATATATATATATATATATATATATATATATATATATATATTGTCGAATAATTTTTTTTAGAATCTCACCTTATATTTGATATCTTTCAAAATCCTGCCTTTGTTTATACTAAAGAATACTTAACAGTTCTTTGTGAAAAATTGTAATGTATTGTCAAATTTTTTTTTTCAAGATCCCACCTCCTTATTATGATATCTTTCAAAATCTCAACTTTATTTATATTAAATAATGCGTAACGGTTTTTTGTGAATAACTGTAATATATTGGCATTTTTTTTTCCAGAAAATCACCTTATATTTGACATTTTTTGTAATCTTATCTTCTTATATATAATGATTATCATGTTTAACTGTTAAGTATTCTAGAGGAATATAAAATGATTTATTGTGACCAACTATCAAATATTATAAAATAATTTTTTTAAAAATCATCCCTTCTTATATATATGACGGTTATTTTTTAACTGTTAAGTATTCTTTAAAAAATAAGTATTTAGGAATCATACTTTACAGTTAATTACTATAACCGTTATATATATATATATATATATATATATATATATATATATATATATATATATATATTGCTGATATAAAGTTATGAAAACAAATTATTTGAAAGTATTATATGACAGTTGTTTCGTAAGAACCATCATAGTAGTTACAAAATATATGTTGGTTGATAATTACAACCATTATATTTATGTTTTCATGAATTTTGCCTCTCAATACATAATGTTTTGCTTATTTAAACATTAAGTTTTAGAGTTATATATTTTTGTGCAACCCCTACCTTGACATACATGACCTTTGTTCGCTATAACTGTTATTTGTTAAGCGTTATATATGCACAATTCTATAGTAGTGGCTTTTAGATAGCCTTATAATTATATATCTCAAAGTTCAAATATAACTCATCAAGCACATTTAAAAGCCTATGTTATATTTTAAAAGACAATGATCCATTCTCACATGTAATATAAGAGTGTAGTAACAAAAGGAAAAGAATGCCTAGTGACAAAAGTTATCCTAGAAGGTAGAAATAAGAAAAATCAATCGTATGTGGACTAAGGAGATATATTTTGCTAAAATCAACCAAACTAAGTACAACAAGTAGCAAGTAAACAGAATTTTACCTCTTTTGTTTTTCTTCCATAAAGTGAGACCAATTCCTCTTATCAAGAATATAATATTTTGTTTTGGGATAACTAAAATAAACTTATAGCAATAATTATTATGACTTAGCAAACGATGCAAATCAAGGGAGAGGGAGTGAGCTAGCATTTCTATCTTGAGCGATCAAAGAGAAGAGAGGTAGAGGTGAATAATTGATGAATGAAAGGGTTGGGCTTATGTGCAATGATGTGATGTGAAACTCTGGGTAAATGCAATGTTAAATAACTTGTAAAATTGATTTATATACAATTATATATAATAGTGCATTTTTTCTTTAAAAAAATAGGTTAGTCTTATAGGTTAGGCCTTATGAAAATAGGTCTAACTTATTTGCTTAAATAATCCGTACAATAGATAGGCCTAAGCCTAAACCTGACATATTTTATGTATTTCCTATTTTGTAAAAAGAAAGAAAGCAAAAGGAAAGAACTAAATAGATAAATCTAATAAGGGTTGTGTAGGCTGCCTATTTTGTGTGAGGGAAGAAAAAGGAAGTTTCTTGATTGCTCTTTGTGAGAGAAAATATTTTTTGCAGCTTGAACGGTTTTGATCTGGGTAACAATCAGAAGGTGATTTCTGGTCGATAAGCTGAATTTTTCTATGGAGGTTCTAAACACGTGTAAATTCAGTTTGGATAGTTAGATCATCCATTGGAGTCTTTTATTTTTCCCAAAATATTTGTAAATGTCTGTTCACATCTATTACAGATTTTTCTTGAGTGATTTTGATCAAGGCGACAATCAGACGGTTATTTATGGTCTAATTGATCTAAAATTTGGTGGGGTTGTTCAAGACATATAGGTCTTGATGAATTAGAATGGTGGGATCGTTGATTGGAGCTTTCTACCTTCCCCAAATTTGGTGTGAACTTTGGTGTACATTATGTGACAGCAGCTTTTGCGTTTGGTGATTTCTAACACATGCAGATTCTATCTTCGCCCAAGAGACATGTATTTTATTTCTCTATTTACTCTTATATTTCATAAATATAATCTATTGGTGATTTTTGTCTTGTTGTCATCCTATAATTGAGCTTTGTATTAAAAAATTGAAAATTGTATTCTCTTTTGAAGATAGTGAAATGTTTCACTTTGGGCCGTGATTGTTTGCTTTCACTCTCATTAAGGGAGATATTTTTTCACGTTAAATTCTTGTATCTTCATTTATTATTTTGTTGCTCATTTTGTTTCTACTTTTCTTGACTCCATACAATCCTTTTCATTAGAAAGATTTAATATCCGCTGCACTCTTCCTAACAGATCTCCCTGGGATTTTTATTTGGTAGGCTCCAAAAATGATATGGTAGGTCCAAGCTTGGGCTCAATCATCATATATTTATTGGCGATAGGCTCTTAGCTAATAGGCTCATTTTCTCCTCTCTTCTCCTTCCACAGTCTCTTGCCTACTTCCTATCTTGCTTCCTCCCTTTCTTCAACTCTCTTTACCGTATCAGTGGTATCAAAGCCAGTTATATTGTATAATTTCTTTACATGTTTTACTGGTTGTTATCACACTCTATTAACTGTTATCTCACTTCGCTTACTCTTCATTTCAAGAAGTTATAAATAATGAAAATGAAATGCTCAAAGGTCATGGGGGAAGATGTGAGGGGAGCATATGAGGCTGGGATAGCAGCTTTGATTGAGATAAATGAATACTCCCTCCGGTCTTAAATATAAGACCTAATTGAATTTTTTTTAGATAAATTAAGAAAGTTAAATAAACTAATTAATCATAGACATAGTATATGTTGTGTATCAGTATATTATACATTAGTTTATAAATGAGGCAAATTGGTTTGGAGAAAATAACGATAAAAATAAATATCTTAAAATAATTTATTTAGTTTTTTTAATCTCTTCAAAAAAGTCAACTGGATCTTATATTTAGGACCAAAAGTAATATGATCTAAATGGACAGTATATAATTAGATATTGTGAAACTTTAAGGGCTTCTTTGATATGAGGGGAAGCGAGGGAAAGTAGGAGGAGAGAGAATTTTTTTTTAGTTGGATTTAAGAATTAAAAAATTTTAATTAGCTTTTCTTACTCTTTTATCTTACATAGTTACATCTTATCTTTATTAAAATTTTGTAACCCTACTTCTCCAATTTTTTTCATTTCAACTTATAAAAATTTTTCCTCCCTACCCCTCCCCTCCAAATTCTTCATACCAAACAGACTCTAAAGAGGATAGGAGGGTAACCTTTCGAGACGGAGTAGCCTTTCTAATGAAATGTTGAGAAGATTAAGAAGTGAGAGGGGTGCAGCCACTACAAAAAAAAAAGGACTTTCAGCGGCGACAACACAATGTCGTCGATGAAAGTTTCACTTTCAACGGCGACATTGTGTTGTCGCCGCCGAAGGTGCCACTTTCAATGGCGACACTTTTGTTGCCGCTAAAAGTCTAACTTTCAGCAGCGACATTGTGTTGTCGCCACCGCTGAAAGTGCGTTTTAGTGGCGACTATAGTGTCGCCGCTGAAGGTCTTGTTTGAAATTTTTTTTAATTTTTTTTAACACTTTCAGCGGCGACTATCAAAAGTCGCCGCCAAAAGGGTGTTTCAGCGGCAACTTTAGTGTCGCTGCTGAAAGTCTTATTTGAAATTTTCCAAAATTTTATTTTTTTTTAAAATACTTTCAGCGGCAACTATCAAAAATCGCTGCTAAAACTCACACTTTCAGTGGCGACAACTAAAGTCACCGCTGAAAGTCAATTTCAGATTTTTTTTATTAAAATTTTTCAAAAATAATATTTATAACATTAAAAAATTAATTATTAAATAATTCTATTTTACCATAATTATTAAAATTATATTATTATTTATTAATATTATATTTAATATTTTTTACTAAAATAATATTTATGATATATTATTTTATTTTATTTAAAATTAATATATATGTTATTAATATTATATTTATAATTTTATTTTAAAATTAATATTTATAATATTAAATTATTATTTATTAAGTAATTTTAATTAAAAAAATTTTTAATTTAAATATATAAATATTTTTTATTTAATTTTTCATTATTTTTAATAATATTATATTTAATTAATTAATTATATGTATGTATGTTTATATATATGATAATATTATATATATAATAATATGTAATAATATGACACAGGTTCATTTCGGCACAATTGGAAAAGACTCACGCGCGTAGGTATCGGCTTCCAGAGGTCACGGGTTCGAACTGGAGGAGAGTCACTTGGAGGAATTATGAGGAGGCGACACGTGGCAGCATGAGGAGGCGGCACGTGGTAGCACAGGGAGGAGACACGTGGCAATTGTAAATTAATTTTTTAAAAATTTTGAATTTTTTTTTTTAAAAAAAGTCACCTCAGCTGCGACACAAAAGTCGCTGCTGGAAGTATACTTTGAGTGGCGACAATTTTTGTCGCTGCTAAAACTTTCAACAACGGTCGCAATAGTGGCGACTTTTTGTCGCCGCTAAAAGACTTTCAACAGTGACTTTTGTCACCACCGAAAGTCTTTTTTTTTGTAGTGAGCGTGAAGGTAGGTATGTTCCCTTTAATTATACTCTAATTAATGTTTCAATTATTGTGTTCCTAATATGGATTATATTGCTGGATTAATCAGTACATGGCTTAATTACTTCAACAATAATTAACTAACCACATAAGTAATACTCCCTTTGGTCTTAAATGTAGGAATTAGAAGAAGAGTTTATTTTGATCCTAAATATAAAACCTCAATATATCTAGTGTCTCCCAATTTTTTTTTTTTTGAACTATATATCCTTATTTATTGCACATGTATAGGGAGTTTTCATCAATAGGGATAATTTCTAATTCAAATGCTTAGAGAGGGCATTTTAGGAAAATCAACACACTTTTTATATATAACTAACTTAACTAATTTACTTATATTAAGTAAATTAGTTATTTAACTCCTACATTTATGGCGGAAAGAATGTCTTTTATCTAGAAATTACTAATTATTTCTTATCAGATTAATGCTTCAATAACTTCCTTTCAAATATGGACCTTATATGTTGCTGAAGGGCTGATGCTGGTTACAGGAATTAGCACTGCCATGCCATGAGGGAGCCGAATGTGCCTTGAAGCTGGGTGGCATGTATATAAGTTTTTGAGTTCTTGTATATAAATTTGTGATGGTCTTAGGTAAAACTAGATTTTAGTTCAAATATTTTTCCTCCAAACATTACTATGTAAAGGGATGTAGTAGCACTTACTTTTTAACTCAGCTGATAGTGCCATTGTATGTATTGGTAGCACTTTACAAGCCCTACTAGGGGGCAGCGATAGCGGCAACCCTTTATGAAGGGAACTTTGCTAAGTGCTTTTGAACCTTAAATTAACACATATTCATTGAAATACTATTTGAGAGGAAATTAGTTTAGTTTTATGAAGTGCAAGGGGGAGAAATAATCCTAGGCTTCATTTAATCCTTGAAGTTAAAAAATCATTTGCCTTTATCAATTTTTAGTTTTAAAAATAGTTTACAAATTCTCTTTCTGTAATATCCTGATTTGTAATCAAGGATTAGTAGCTTCAAATGATGTAATTAATGTTAATTAAGCATATTTGAGTATATGTTGTGTGTTATGATATAAGGATGATTAGTGATGATTTCATGAGTCAAGAACCAATCAGGGGTAAAACGGTAAATTTACCAACTGTCTGGTTAGCTAATGATGAGAAAAACCCCTTAGTAATCAAGATCAATGGTTGAGATTGGAAGACCAAGGGGTGGAATTTGATGCAAGCAAGCTTAGGTGAAAGCATTGTGGGAAGAGTAAGATGATGCCAAGTGGCAAGCTTTGGACCATTGGATGAGTCAAAGTTTTCAAACACTCTTCTCTCTCCCTCTTAGTCGGTTTTTGCATGGGAAAAAGGAAAGAATGATCATCACCAACATCTCACCTTCTCTCTCCATTTCTTCCATTTTCGGCGGTGCAAGCTAAGGAAAGAGAAAGAGAAAAGCTTAAGTCTTGGTAAGTAAAGGTCTCCATATGCTTATATACCTTTCATTAATGTTGATCAAGAAGTTGAGAGCATTACTTCTATGATTTCAGAATTTCCATTGGTGGTGTTTGATTGTTTGATAAATCTGAAAAGTGGTGGAATCAAAGTGTTGATTTCAGCAAGTTGAAGAGGTAGGTTTGTAATGCATTTTGATATATATGTCAAGATGTTTGCCTAATCAATGAAAATTCTGGAAATTTGACCTAATTATGATGTTAAATGAAGGGTAGTCTTTGATGAGAGTGTCACTGTTCATTTGGTCAGTTTTGACACTTGGGAGTGATTAGAATTTGATTTGAAGTTGAATAAGGGAAGTTGTTAGAAATGTGTTAAGTTGTGGTTTTGGTGGATTTATGGTTTAGAGATGAGATCTTGTTGTTGAGTGGAAATTTGGGTTGTTTATGGTTGTCAACGGGTTCCTTGTGATGATATATGAGAGAATGAGTAATGGTATGAGTTAGGGAACCATTGGAATTCATTTGGTGAATTCTGGTAAACCATGTCAGTTTCTGCGTTTTGGGTATCTGGTGTGAATTCTCGAGTGAGAGAAGAACTCACTCGAGCACAGGAAGAACATGCTCGAGTGAGCATGTTTGTGCTCGAGTGAGGGTGCCTTTTTGGTGCTGCGGGTGAGTGTCTCAGGGTATCACTCGTGAGTGATTGCCAAGAGTGCGCCTGGCACTCGCGAGCATTGGGAGATCACTCGAGCACAGGTGTTGTGCTCGAGTGAATCTGTGGTCTGGGAGTTGGGGTGCTCTCGGGCAGACACTCGCTGCCTTGTGCTCGCGAGCACTGAGGGGCAGTGCTCGAGCACAGGTGTTTGTGCTCGAGTGTTGGAGAAGGAAGAGGTTAAGAGATGCTCTCGGGTTGTCACTCGTAGGCCTCACTTCCGTGGTTCTCGAGTGTGCTCGGGATCTCTGCTCGAGCACAGCCTTTTGTGCTCGAGTGAGAGTGTAGGTTGGTCGCGGGAGTTGCTCTCGGGCAAGCACTTCCTGCGTCTCACTCGCGAGTGAGGGGGAGTTGTGCTCGAGCACGGCCTTCTGTGCTCGAGTGAGGGGTGCGAGTGAGGGGTCCAAAAATCAGATCTTAGCTTTCTAAAGAGGGATCTTTGGGGATAGTTATCCCAACCCTTTAGGCATATGTTTAGGCATATTATGGCTATCTAAAGAGTCCGAATGAATACCAACTTAGAGTGTTATTGAAGTAAGAACTTGGAAAAGGAAATTAACCAAATGTCCCTATTTTGATTATAGGATTTGATATCTGCTATCCTCGTGAGCCTACTGTGCCCAGAGACATCAGGAAAGGATCAGGTAGTGACTTTTCTTTTGTACCATATATGATGCATTGTATGTGTGTTATATCGTTGATTTGTAATGAAATCGTATGCTGCGACATCTGTGGATTTGTGTTAGCACTGTCATTCCAATAGTCCCTGAGTAGCTAACAACGGTTCGGATAAAGACTGTGTGTCTTTCCGGCGGAGAAAGGGGATGAGGATGAGGTGTGATTATGTGACATGAAAGCCGAGAGGCTGATTGTGGGCCGAAAGGTCGGTTATGAGCCGAAAGGCTATTTGTGAGGCTGACGAGCCGTTTGTGAAGCCGGATAGCTATGTGCTATAAGGCTATATGTATGCACTGCCACGCCAATAGTCCCTGAGTAGCTAACAACGGTTCGGGTTAGGCAGTGTGCCTTCCCGGCGGAGAAAGGGGAGGAGGCTGGAGTGTGATATGTGTTGCTGCTGTATGATGATTTACTTACATGCTATGTACTTATGTGTGGTATAAATGCTTAGTTACTACTGGGATTCTTTAGAATCTCATTCTTTCCTTTAAACTAACCTTTCAGACAGGGCGACTGGCTCCAAGGAGAAGCGCGTGACCCGAAGTGGTTAGAGTTTCTTAGGGACATTAGTATAGTTTTGTTGGTTATTCATTTTGGATAGGGATTACTGTATTATGTTTTGGAGATGTATATAGTTTGAAATACTTGGTTGTAATCCCTAAACAGGATTTGGAATTCTAGGTATGTAGTGAACCCGGGGGTTGCCGGGAGTTTGGTTATACACTCTGTTATTCGTAAATGTATATAAACTGCGCAGGTGATTATATTCGATAAATTGAACTTGAGACTGGAAGAGGAATGAAGTTTTGAAAATTTCGTAAAGTCCCTACTGCTAGAGGGAAGTTTAAATGAGTTTTAAACCATACGACGGTCTCTAATCTAATTTAATTACCTAATATCGAGTTATAATCACGTGTTTAAAAGCAGGGTGTTACATTTTGGTATCAGAGCTGTAGTTCCTGGCAAGGGTAGAGTTTGCTAGGATAGATCCCTTAGTTGGTTTAGGGATAAAAGATTGTTTGTGAATGATTGTTATGTGTGCACATATATGTTTAAATGATTTGGATACATATAAGTTTTGTGACCATATGTGCATACTGTCTCTGCTGAATTAATGGGGTAAGTTGCTTGTAGAATGAAGAAAACCAGAGGACGCCCCAAAATTCCGCGTGTAGACCCCGTGGTGGAGGTTGATAATGAAAACCCACCAGATCCTATGCATGAGTTGATGAGTCTAATCAAGGATCAGCGGGACATGATCACTGAGCTAAGGGACGAGCTCAGAGCAGAGAAGGCAAAGAATAAGGAAGTTCCGGTTCAGTCTATTCCGGAAGAAACTCAAGAGGAGACCCGTTATGAGGACACTGCAGAAGGATCAGCACGACCTCTAGAATCCCCACCTCGTGCTACCTTGAATCCGGAATCATATGGGATGCCACCCAGGGAGGAAAAAGACCTTCAGTATTGGGTCACCCGATTCTGTAAGCATTTGCCTCCGGCGTTCAGAGGGAGGTTTGATCCTCAAGTGGCAGAAGATTGGCTGAATCGTCTGGAAAAGATATTTGAGGTTCTCGGATGTCCGGATGAAGTGAAGCCACGGTTGGCCGTCTACAAGCTCGAAGGGGATGCAGATCGTTGGTGGCGGAATATCGCCTCAACATTGAAGAGCAATGAAACACCACTGACTTGGGAGTTGTTCTTGCAAGAATTCAACGAGAAGTATTTCCAGAAGTCAGTCCAGCTTGAAAAGGAGACAGAATTCCTTAATATCAGGCAAGGGGACACGGAGAGTTTTGATGACTACTTGTCCCGATTCATCCGCCTGTCCCGGTATTCCTCCTATCTCCGGTACAAGGATGACGGAGAATGGAGCTCAGATATGCTTATTCGTGGTCTGAGACGAGAGTTGAGGAAGCGATTGGTTACTCACCGATTTAAGAAGTTCAATAAGGCTGTGGAGCAATGTCGAATCACGGAAAACAACTTGAGAGAGGTGTACCCTAACAAAGCTATTGGCCACCGCAGTGAGCCTAGTAAGGGTAATGTTCCTCAGAAGCGTAAAGGCCAAGGATCATCTTCATTCAAGGGTGGTGATAAGAAGCCCTATCAGCCTGGAGGTCGTGAACCTCAGAGATTTGCAACCGAGTGGAAATGTCGTCGCTGTAACAAATCACATTACGGCCAGAATTGTCAGGGAGAGATGATTTGTTTTAACTGCAAGCGGCCAGGACATCTTTCCAGAGATTGTCAACAACCACGAGCGGAGCAAAGGCCAAAGACACAGGGTCGAGTGTTTGCAATGACCCATGAGGAGGCTCGTAGATCTCCTGAGATGATACAAGGTAAAATCTCCCTAAATGGCTATCTATTACAAGCATTGTTCGACTCGGGTGCCAGTCATTCCTTTATTGCGTATGATTGTGTAAAACGCCTGGGTATGCATGTGCATAAGTTACCATTTGATTTGGTAGTATCGACTCCGATGGGTGTTAAGGCCTTAACCACAGAAGTTTGTCTGAACTGTGTTATAACTGTGGAAGGGCGTCAGTCTGTTGTAGATTTGATTTGTTTGCCGCTTTACCAGTTGGAAGTTATTTTGGGTTTTGATTGGTTAACGGCAAATAACGTATTACTTGATTGCGGGAATAAGAGGATAGTATATCCTGTTTCTCAAAGGGCTGAAGTTGTAGGTGCTTGTATGAATTTTCTTTCTACAGCTAAAGCTGAGAGATATATTGAAAAGGGTTGCCAGGGGTATATGGTATTCTTCTCCATTCAGGGGGAAACTGGTGAAACCTTGAGTAATATACCCGTGGTAAATGAATTCCCTGAGGTGTTTCCAGATGACCTTAGCGGATTGCCTCCTGAGAGGGAAGTTCAGTTCCCGATTGACATTGTACCTAGAGCTGGTTCTATTTCGAAAGCCCCATATCGTATGGCCCCAAACGAGATGGCGGAACTAAAGAAACAAATAGAAGATTTGCTTGAGAAAGGATTCATTAGACCCAGTGTGTCGCCTTGGGGAGCTCCAGTGTTATTTGTGAAGAAGAAAGATGGAAGCCTACGGTTGTGTATCGATTATAGGGAATTGAATAAAGTTACTATCAAGAACAAGTACCCTCTTCCCCGAATCGATGACCTATTAGATCAACTCTCTGGTTCATGTGTGTTTTCAAAGATTGATCTAAGGTCAGGGTATCATCAGCTGCGAGTGAAAGCGGAGGATGTTTCGAAGACTGCTTTTCGAACCCGGTACGGTCATTATGAGTTCTTGGTGATGCCATTTGGGCTAACCAATGCGCCTGCGGTATTCATGGATTACATGAACCGTATCTTTCGACAATACCTGGATCAGTTTGTTGTTGTATTTATCGATGACATTCTGATATATTCCAAGAATAAGGATGAGCATGAGCATCATTTGAGAATCGTATTGAATATCTTGTGCGAGAAGCAATTATATGCTAAATTGAGCAAGTGCGAGTTTTGGCTATCAGAAGTGAAATTCTTAGGCCATGTTATCTCGCAAGAAGGGGTCTCTGTGGATCCTAGTAAAGTGGAAGCAGTACTAGACTGGAAGAGGCCAGAATCTGTGGCGGAAATACGCAGTTTTCTGGGTCTTGCTGGTTATTATCGGAGATTTATCCAAAATTTCTCCCGTATTGCGTTGCCGATGACCAAGCTCACGAGAAAGGATCAGCCGTTTGTGTGGGATGAGAAATGTGAAAAATGTTTTGTGGAGCTGAAGAAGAGGTTGACTACGGCACCTGTGTTGATTTTGCCCGATCCCAGTTTGACATATGTTGTGTATTCTGATGCCAGTGGGCAGGGATTAGGGTGTGTCCTTATGCAGCAGGGACGTGTGGTGGCCTACGCCTCTCGACAGCTCAGACCTCATGAATTGAACTATCCCACTCATGATCTGGAGCTTGCGGCCATTGTGTTTGCTTTGAAGATTTGGCGTCATTACCTGTATGGTGTGACTGTGGAACTGTACTGCGACCACAAGAGTCTCAAATACTTATATGATCAAAAAGAACTGAATATGAGACAGCGCCGCTGGATGGAATTGCTTAAGGACTACGACCTGGAAATAAAATATCATCCGGGTAAGGCAAATGTAGTCGCTGATGCTCTAAGTCGAAAGATCGTTCTCATTGCCGCTATGATGATACAAGAGAAGAAACTGATTGAAGACTTTCGTGATTTGAATTTGACAAACCAGATCATTTGTGCCAATTACACTGTTTCTCAAGAGGAAAGTGATCTGAGAACTGAGATTGAAGAAGCTCAGAGGCAAGATGACTGGATACAGCGCAATATGACTCGAATTGAGCGGGGAGAAGTTCCAGGGTATGACCTATCGCCTCGTGGATTAGTTTGCTATCAGAAGAGAATCTGTGTTCCACTTCAGGCGGAGTTGAGGCAGAAGATTCTAGATGAGGCACACAAGAGTCGATATACTCTTCATCCTGGTATGACCAAAATGTACCATAACCTGAAATCTGTATATTGGTGGCCGGGTTTGAAGAGTGATGTGACGAAGTATGTAGCAAGGTGTCTCACATGCCAGAAGGTGAAAATCGAGCACCAGAGACCACCTGGTTTACTTCAGAGTCCTGAGATTCCGGAATGGAAATGGGAAAGCGTGACCATGGATTTGGTTGTGGCATTACCCAGGATCAGAAACTATGATGCGATCTGGGTAATTGTGGACCGATTAACAAAGTCAGCCCACTTCATACCAATCGATGCTGGTTACTCTCCGGATAAGCTAGCAGAGATTTATATCCGAGAAATTGTGAAACTCCATGGTGTACCGAAGAATATCATTTCCGATCGAGATCCCCGATTCACTTCGAGATTCTGGAAAGCATTGCATGAAGCCTTAGGTACTCAACTGAGATTCAGTACGGCTTATCATCCTCAAACGGATGGACAATCTGAGAGAACAATTCAGACGCTGGAAGATATGTTGCGAGCTTGTGTTCTCGACTTTAAAGGAAGTTGGGATCGTTTCCTCCCACTTGCTGAGTTCGCCTACAACAATAGCTATCATGCGAGCATCCAAATGGCTCCGTATGAAGCATTGTATGGAAGACGGTGTCAATCACCAATATGCTGGAATGAATTGTCCGAAAGGAAGCTTTATGGGCCAGATTTGGTTGATCAGACCTCAGCACAGATTCAGATTATTCGAAGGAGGTTACTTGCAGCGCAGAGTCGACAGAAAAGCTATGCTGACAAGAGGAGATGACCTCTAGAGTTTGAGGCTGGGGATCATGTGTTCTTGAGAGTATCACCAGTTACGGGCGTTGGGCGAGCTATCAAGAGGAAGAAGCTAAGCCCGAGGTATATAGGTCCTTTTGAGATCCTTGAGAGGATTGGGCCTGTCGCATACCGAGTAGCGCTACCCCCAAGTTTAAGCAGACTTCATGATGTGTTTCACGTTTCCCAACTGAAGAAGTACCAACCAGACCCATCCCACATAGTTGAGTATGAGAATGTTGAGCTTCAAGACAACTTCACATATGCGGTGGAGCCAGAGCAGATCATTGACCGGGAGGAGCGACGGCTCAGACACCGAAGCATTCCATATGTGAAGGTGGTCTGGAAGGGAATGACTCCGAGCGAGGCAACTTGGGAAGCGGAGGAAGATCTGCAGAGAAGATATCCGGAGTTTATGACTCAAGTAATGTAACAATTTCGAGGACGAAATTAAATTTTCGGGGGGAGAATTGTAATATCCTGATTTGTAATCAAGGATTAGTAGCTTCAAATGATGTAATTAATGTTAATTAAGCATATTTGAGTATATGTTGTGTGTTATGATATAAGGATGATTAGTGATGATTTCATGAGTCAAGAACCAATCAGGGGTAAAACGGTAAATTTACCAACTGTCTGGTTAGCTAATGATGAGAAAAACCCCTTAGTAATCAAGATCAATGGTTGAGATTGGAAGACCAAGGGGTGGAATTTGATGCAAGCAAGCTTAGGTGAAAGCATTGTGGGAAGAGTAAGATGATGCCAAGTGGCAAGCTTTGGACCATTGGATGAGTCAAAGTTTTCAAACACTCTTCTCTCTCCCTCTTAGTCGGTTTTTGCATGGGAAAAAGGAAAGAATGATCATCACCAACATCTCACCTTCTCTCTCCATTTCTTCCATTTTCGGCGGTGCAAGCTAAGGAAAGAGAAAGAGAAAAGCTTAAGTCTTGGTAAGTAAAGGTCTCCATATGCTTATATACCTTTCATTAATGTTGATCAAGAAGTTGAGAGCATTACTTCTATGATTTCAGAATTTCCATTGGTGGTGTTTGATTGTTTGATAAATCTGAAAAGTGGTGGAATCAAAGTGTTGATTTCAGCAAGTTGAAGAGGTAGGTTTGTAATGCATTTTGATATATATGTCAAGATGTTTGCCTAATCAATGAAAATTCTGGAAATTTGACCTAATTATGATGTTAAATGAAGGGTAGTCTTTGATGAGAGTGTCACTGTTCATTTGGTCAGTTTTGACACTTGGGAGTGATTAGAATTTGATTTGAAGTTGAATAAGGGAAGTTGTTAGAAATGTGTTAAGTTGTGGTTTTGGTGGATTTATGGTTTAGAGATGAGATCTTGTTGTTGAGTGGAAATTTGGGTTGTTTATGGTTGTCAACGGGTTCCTTGTGATGATATATGAGAGAATGAGTAATGGTATGAGTTAGGGAACCATTGGAATTCATTTGGTGAATTCTGGTAAACCATGTCAGTTTCTGCGTTTTGGGTATCTGGTGTGAATTCTCGAGTGAGAGAAGAACTCACTCGAGCACAGGAAGAACATGCTCGAGTGAGCATGTTTGTGCTCGAGTGAGGGTGCCTTTTTGGTGCTGCGGGTGAGTGTCTCAGGGTATCACTCGTGAGTGATTGCCAAGAGTGCGCCTGGCACTCGCGAGCATTGGGAGATCACTCGAGCACAGGTGTTGTGCTCGAGTGAATCTGTGGTCTGGGAGTTGGGGTGCTCTCGGGCAGACACTCGCTGCCTTGTGCTCGCGAGCACTGAGGGGCAGTGCTCGAGCACAGGTGTTTGTGCTCGAGTGTTGGAGAAGGAAGAGGTTAAGAGATGCTCTCGGGTTGTCACTCGTAGGCCTCACTTCCGTGGTTCTCGAGTGTGCTCGGGATCTCTGCTCGAGCACAGCCTTTTGTGCTCGAGTGAGAGTGTAGGTTGGTCGCGGGAGTTGCTCTCGGGCAAGCACTTCCTGCGTCTCACTCGCGAGTGAGGGGGAGTTGTGCTCGAGCACGGCCTTCTGTGCTCGAGTGAGGGGTGCGAGTGAGGGGTCCAAAAATCAGATCTTAGCTTTCTAAAGAGGGATCTTTGGGGATAGTTATCCCAACCCTTTAGGCATATGTTTAGGCATATTATGGCTATCTAAAGAGTCCGAATGAATACCAACTTAGAGTGTTATTGAAGTAAGAACTTGGAAAAGGAAATTAACCAAATGTCCCTATTTTGATTATAGGATTTGATATCTGCTATCCTCGTGAGCCTACTGTGCCCAGAGACATCAGGAAAGGATCAGGTAGTGACTTTTCTTTTGTACCATATATGATGCATTGTATGTGTGTTATATCGTTGATTTGTAATGAAATCGTATGCTGCGACATCTGTGGATTTGTGTTAGCACTGTCATTCCAATAGTCCCTGAGTAGCTAACAACGGTTCGGATAAAGACTGTGTGTCTTTCCGGCGGAGAAAGGGGATGAGGATGAGGTGTGATTATGTGACATGAAAGCCGAGAGGCTGATTGTGGGCCGAAAGGTCGGTTATGAGCCGAAAGGCTATTTGTGAGGCTGACGAGCCGTTTGTGAAGCCGGATAGCTATGTGCTATAAGGCTATATGTATGCACTGCCACGCCAATAGTCCCTGAGTAGCTAACAACGGTTCGGGTTAGGCAGTGTGCCTTCCCGGCGGAGAAAGGGGAGGAGGCTGGAGTGTGATATGTGTTGCTGCTGTATGATGATTTACTTACATGCTATGTACTTATGTGTGGTATAAATGCTTAGTTACTACTGGGATTCTTTAGAATCTCATTCTTTCCTTTAAACTAACCTTTCAGACAGGGCGACTGGCTCCAAGGAGAAGCGCGTGACCCGAAGTGGTTAGAGTTTCTTAGGGACATTAGTATAGTTTTGTTGGTTATTCATTTTGGATAGGGATTACTGTATTATGTTTTGGAGATGTATATAGTTTGAAATACTTGGTTGTAATCCCTAAACAGGATTTGGAATTCTAGGTATGTAGTGAACCCGGGGGTTGCCGGGAGTTTGGTTATACACTCTGTTATTCGTAAATGTATATAAACTGCGCAGGTGATTATATTCGATAAATTGAACTTGAGACTGGAAGAGGAATGAAGTTTTGAAAATTTCGTAAAGTCCCTACTGCTAGAGGGAAGTTTAAATGAGTTTTAAACCATACGACGGTCTCTAATCTAATTTAATTACCTAATATCGAGTTATAATCACGTGTTTAAAAGCAGGGTGTTACACTTTCCCCATCAAAACTTGTTTTAGCTCAACTTAATTGAATTCACTAAGAATCTTACTTGACCAATTTGTTATACAAATCTCCGTGGGAATGATATTTACTTATCACTTTATTACTTGACGCAATATGTGCACTTGCAATACAAAATTTTTTTGGGAATATTATTTTTTCTATTTAAGACTAAGTAGCATCAATTTTGTTAGAGAAACTTTATATTTTTGAGTTAAGGTACTTTCATCACTATGAAGTATTTTCATAGTAGTATTTAGTATCCTAAAGTAACTTGGAGTGCAATTTTGCTAATGAAATTTTTTTGGGAGCAATTTTAATCTAGATGTTAACTACTATAAGGTACATTAAGCAGGTATGTACATTTAAGGTTAAGATGCATCTATCCCATAAAGTATTTTTTTGAGTAACTCCTAGTATTTTAAAGAAATTTTTTCGCGCAATTTGTTCTTAAAGTATTTTTTGACTTAATTGTTTCATCACTGAAAAATTGGAAAGCAAAGTAATGAATGTGTTAAAGATGTAAGAATTAAAATTCTCAAATTCATCAGTTATTTTTAAGTAATTATATGTCTTTTATATTTTTTATTACAAATGTTTCACATTTCATTTCTCAACATTTCAATATAGAGGTAATATAACCACAATTTTTTCCAATTATATTCAACCTTTGTCAAGATAGAGGCAATATAGTCAAATATCATACAACTGACCAATATGGTTTTAAAAAAGTGACCAAGTAATTAAGATCAATACAAGGCAAATATGTGGTGTTTTGATTTTAGGGAAAGCAAAGAGTGACCGTACAACATCAACATATCCTCTCCTAAATTTTATTTTTTCCCAACATATCACATCGTCCTTAAGAGCTGGACCACCTTAATTACCAAACATCTTCCACCCTTTTCATTACATGTCAAGAACTAATGAATCTCTTTGATGTTTGATAATCGGTCTAAGAGTTCATCAAAGTCGTCTTCTCCTGTGGCCAACATTACAATTCTAGCAAATTTTGGGTCAGATCCAAATTGATTCCCACTTCTAGCACCTACTTTCAGTTTCTTTTCCGGATAAATCGCACCGTCTTCGTCCTTCGTACACATCAACCTCGCAAAAGCTACAGCAAAAAGAACACCAAAACCATATACAATAATTAGAGTTTATCCACTTAACGTTTTATATAAATTGAGGGTTAAGGTACAAATTTTCTTTAAAAATTTTCACTCATAACCAATGTTGACTTGGAAGTATATTTTGTTCAACATCGCTTTGAAAGTTTTAAATGTAATAATGTTTCCCTAACCTATTAAAAGACTAACATTTGCTTGACCTTTAAAAATTTGGCATTGACTGTTAACATTTTTAATACTAAAGAACAACATTGCTCCATTTTAATACTTTCAAGGCAATCAATCTTGAACTCAAAAAAAATCAAGGCTAACATTGCTCTTAAGTAAAAACCTCCATAGTAAATTTACATCTTAACCCTATAAATTGATGAACAATTGACCAAGGATAAAAAAGATAAATTACCAGAATATGTTTCAGATGATTCGTTTCTGAAGTTACAGTCGGCTCTTTGAGAGAACTTATTGTGTAAAATGAAATCACCATTTTTATTGATGACTTCCCTCAGTTTCTCCCACCTCTCTTTCAAAACTCGTCTACTATACTCAAAGAACAACTCAGATTCTTTGTTATACCCATCAACTCTCAGACTCTTATAGCTATCACAGAGAACCTCCATTATTTTAGCAGCTCGAGTTTGGGATTCTTTTGACACCCCTTTGGAGTTCAATACTATAAATCTTGTCATCTTCCTCGCAATATCTATATCTTTCACAATAGCCCACCTACACAACAGAACCCAAAATTAAAGCCTAAACTTGAACTCATCGCCTTGACTCTAATATCATATATACAACATAGTATTTAAAGATAATTGATATAAGATGGGAAACTTAATCTTTTGATCCCTATAGTTTTGACTCATTTGTAACTTAGTCCCTATACTTTGAATCAGTGCAACATAGTCCTTGTAGTATTAACTCAGTTGTAATTCAGTCCCTAAACTTTGACACATTGCAACTTAGTCCCTATAATTTTAATCATTCTATAATTCAGTTCTTAAACTTTGACTCATTACAACTTAGTTCTTATAATTTTAACCATTCTATATGTCAATCCCTAAACTTTGACTCATTGCAACTCAGTTTCTATAGTTTTAACCATTCTATAATTTAGTCCCTCTATTTATGAAAAGGTTAAAACTATAGGGATTGAATTGCAGTAAGTCAAAGTTTTGGAACTGATTTGCAACCGGTTTAAAACTATAGAAACTGAATTATAATGAGTCAAAGTGTAGGAATTGAGTTCCAATTGAGTCAAAACTATAAGGACAAAAAGATTTATTTTTGCATATAAAATATACTTTGTAATGCAAATATAAAATAGATTTTATATTAAGGATGAAGATAGAAGCTAGTACATACCCAATGCGAGAACCATTGTGACCAGTGCATTTGGATGAAGAGAAGAGCATAAGGTCATGTTTGGCCTTGTGAGTAATGGGAGTATAGTGAGGCCAATAAAAAACAAGGTTGTGGATGAGCTTGCCTTCACATCCGTACTTGTTGTTAACCACAGGTGTTGTTCTGATATTGCCATCTGGGTTATTAGGATAATTCACTATCTCTATGTATGCTTCATTCTTATCATAATTTAGAGCGTCCCCACCCCACTTGTATAGGCCTGAGCGTACCATATCTGCCTCGTTTGGGTACCCCTACACTCACAAGTTGTACATAATAATGTTCCCGTGAAAATGCCTTTGTCCATTTGTTATGTTGTGTCCCATAAAAAGGTAAAAGTCGTCCCATAAAAAGAAAAGGTTTAAGAAACATAGGTTTAATAGCCAATATTATCGTTGAGATGTGTGCCAATGAGCAAGACATGAATGTCAATAATAGGAAAAAGAAAATGTTTCAGAAAAATTAGTTTCTTCTATTTCTTCATTGGTATCCAACGTTACTAACAACCAACTAATCCGATTCGTAAAAATGTAGGCCTAGGGCTTGAGCACAAGATCACTGATAACAATCTACAACCAGTCGATCCAAGCTATTACTACCAAAAAGATTTTCTTTATGCCTCATGAATACATTTTAGTTGACTTAGATTAAGGTCTATATGTGGTTTCTACATGAAATTTAATTCATATAGTTATCATGACCTTTGATTAAAATATTACTATCAACAAATATATATATATATACACATATTATTGTCACATTAGTAACCTGTCATTACAAACGGATATCCACTGATCATCTTAAATACATTTACTATATAATGATGACCCCAGAGCAAAAATACAAGTAGAACAGAAATCCATAAGAAGTGAATACGAGTATGAAAAGGGCAAAAGATTACAGATCCAAATTCAGATGATAATGAAATGACGCTTACTCGGTGGCACCATTTTGACAAGGAGGGGCTCATATTTAGAAGCGTTGGCAACATGCATGGTTGCCAAGTGCCTGTTTGCATGCCCTACCAAGTTTATTTGAATTCCCTAATAAATATTTTATGTGATGCTAATTCATCATTTTACCACTTATATGTGTGAATATTGTTAATTGATGGAAGAAAAATATGATATTATCTCGTATCTTTAATATAAGAGGCAGTTGACTTTTTTTTAAGAGATTAAGAAAACAAAATAAATTATTCAGTCATAACAAATGTTGTATATACCATTATATTATATATCAATTTATAAGTTAGATAAATTTGTTTGGGAAAAACAATAAATATAAATAATTTAATCTAACTTAGTTAGTTTCCTTAACATCTCCAACAAAAATCAACAGGCTCATATATTTAGGACAAGAGAGAGTACAATTCACAATCATTTTTGCTGGATTATACTAATTAGGTGCTAAGCGCAATGCAAGTGAGATTATTATGTGAACATGGCGAAATATAGGTTCACAAAGAGATTTTATCTTTATGATTTAAAAATTGAAAGTTATGTGACCACCGAATATGTGACATAGAATATGAGTTGAGGAGCCAGATTTTAAGGAGGAGCCTAACTCTCATAATGCTTCCCCCATTTTTATTTTCTTCCTCTTATTTGTTAAATAATGTGATCGGAGTTTAGACTGATAACCTAGTTTTGTGCAGGAGACTCAATTGCCCAAACAAAATTTATACATTGATCACATATCACTTCACAGCCCAACTTCTTCAGAGCGTGTTTAGATTAGGAGCTGTTGAAGTTGAGTACTCTCTGCCTCCATAGACACTCATGGGCAAGAGGCACATTAATTTCATGGTCTCGTCCTTAGGGTCCCAATCCCATAAATGAAATTACCCTTTTTGTTATGAAAATTGGGAAAATATAAGGGATGAGGGAAGAGGGAGATGAAGAAGATGAGAGAAAGTTGGACAAAAAGTAAGAAGGAGTTCTTATATGTTATGAAAATTGGGAAAATATAAGGGATGAGGGAAGAGGGAGATGAAGAAGATGAGAGAAAGTTGGACAAAAAGTAAGAAGGAGTTCTTATTCACTTCATTGTTGTTAGTACCAATACATTGTACATGACCTCTATTTATAGGTCTCTAACCATTGAATTCTATACATATGGTTACAAAGAAATAAAGATGAGCATAATGGTATTAATCGTAAGAAACTCCCATAAGCCATTCATTGGGGAAGTTATAAGGTTATAGCATTGAACACATGAAATTCTAAGAGTGACATGTTATGGAGTGAAGGGCATATGAAAGGTCAAGAGTTGGATAGTTTATGGACATCCATATCATATAATATTCACAACACTCCCCCTTGGATGTCCATGAACATATATTGTGCCTCATTAAAACCTTACTAGGAAAAACCCATTGGGACAAAAACCCAGTGAAGGAAAAAGAGTACACAATACATATTCAAGTTGCCTCATTAAAAACCTTACCAGAAAAACCCAATGAGACAAAACCTTGATTAAGGAAAAGAGTACAACATGATCTTTACTCCCCCTGATAGCAACATCACTCATTTTGATTAGATTGTCATATTTTAAGACAATATACTGATTTCTCAATTGCAACTGTCATTAATGATTTTTTTCAAGCAATTGATGTTCTTTTTATCTAAACTATGCATAATGCATTGTCATCAAATCATAAACATAATTATTTATCATATCTTCTGGATATGTTAAATATTATATTCTCCACTTGCCTCTATGCATTGTGGAAATAATAAAAGAAAATTATCCTGAAAATCACCATGATATATCTTCAATCCACATATTCAGTTTGTTATAAACAAAATGTACTTATAGAATAGTTTCATAAAACTACTACACTAAATCTCAGTTTCATAGCATCCATAGTGTACCTGCAGCATCTTGATTTTACTAGAAAGAACATAATAACAACAATATTAACATGATGTAAGTATTCATAAATATGTGATACTTATAGACCATAAAATTCAATAAATTTTTGCAAACAATCATCATAGCAAAAATATATGATTTTGAAATCATTAAGGTTTCCAATAACTTGATATGTAAAATTATTCATTTTTCAATATATCTTTCAATCAATTATATATATACTCAAATCATTTTAATCCATGTGATATTTTATATACTGAATACTTTTCTTAGACATGCTTTCAACATTTTGACCCTTCAAGAATTCTCATATAATATTCATTATCCATAGGCATATGCTATATATAATGTTATCTAATAGACGCATTATTTCATTTGCATATACTGCCAGACTAATAATATATGCAACAATTATTGTATCCACCACCAAATGTTGTACCTCATTATAATCATCATTAAACCTTGTGAAAATCTTTATTTTCACATGAATATTCATATATCACAACTAATTTTATATTTCAAATATTTTGGACTACAGGTCCATAAATTTCACATGCTGAAAGAACATTTTTCATTGCGTCTTGTCCCCTTCTTCAGTTGGCCAATCACCTTTTTTTCTACCGACATATTTATGTATAAGATCCTCATTTGATCACGTGATATTATTACTAAAACTGTTGTCGACAACTTTATCTTTTCAGTTCCATTTTTCTTGTTGTGACATAATTCATTGAAATCTCTTTATTACTTTCAGGTACCTGAACCTCTTTTGAGGGTTCTGCAAGTAGTTATGTATTGACCTCTTCTAGAGTGTCTGCCTCCTTAATATGATTATCTTGATTATTTGTTTCTTTCTTTTTTCTTTTGGAACTGATTATTCTCTTATACTTCGGGCATGTCTCACTTTCATTTATGCTGATTAGACCACTTATAGCTGGAATATGAGATTTAGTAATTCTCATTTAGGTCAGTAATTGCATATGGCAGATTTTATGTAATATTTCATGAATGCAAACCAAATGAACTTCTGGTTCATATTGTTATATTCGAGGATCTATATTTATTAGTAATAATGCATTCCTTTTTTTTTATTTTCCAGCTATTTAATTTCTCCCCCTCATATTAGGAAAACTTTGTCAAATGACAATCGACTAATCACGTAGTATAAGTCTCCTAAATCCATTTGTTTCCACTAGAAACATCCTTTTGTTTCATCTAGAGACAAACAAGAAGAAGAAGGTTCTTACCTAACATTTATCTCAATTTCCTTTAAATATCCATCTATGTGCATTGTGGTGAATCAATAGGAATGCACATTCAAACTTTTTAAGATGGAATATACCTGGCTCCTGACTAAAAGCCAATTATATTGGGAGAA
Organism: Inga leiocalycina; assembly: GCA_963242795.1. Classification (NCBI taxonomy): domain Eukaryota; kingdom Viridiplantae; phylum Streptophyta; class Magnoliopsida; order Fabales; family Fabaceae; genus Inga; species Inga leiocalycina. Next base: position 18,163,897 of record OY725330.1, read on the forward strand.
TTTGGTTGGCTAATATAAGTGCTGTAATATGTAAGATCAAATATGCCAACACTGAAATATAAATTTTGTTCTCATAAGTATTAATCTAGCTATTTATGGAGGCTTCAATGAATGAATCATATAATCTGGAAATCGCGCTTAACATAATAATTTATTCAAACGTTCTTGCAAACTTCAGGTTGCAAACTAATAGTAATATCACATGTAACCATCTTATAGATGCATCTGTCAAAATTATTGAACATTGATATGGTTTACATGATATTTGAATGGGCCCATACATGAGTTTATTTATTTCCAGAAATATAGAGATCCATTCCAAATCATAGCTTGTGATACTCTCATAATTAAATTTCTTTGAGAACAAGCAGCACATGATAACTCTTAAATTATATAATATGTTGGCTATTTATGAAGAATCTTCTAGTTCTTCAATGGATATCACACGTAATCTTTTATATATGACTCGGATGAATCAAACAAGTCATGCCAACATAAATTTGTTTGAATCAGTAAACTACTAGTTTACTGTAACATGTTGCTTAACCAACGACAAACTTTTCAATTTCTATAAGTATTGATATAAAATGTCAATATGACATCCATTTTTCGGAGATTAATAGGTTTTGTGAGGAAGTATATGAATAAAACTTTTCAATATTAACTCACACTTATATTCTAACAATCTCCCCCTCAAGTGTGAGTTATATAAATATACTTTCTTTATTTCTCTATTTCAAAGACAAATTTGTATATAGCAAACTAATAATACATCTTTCATTTCAAAACTCAAGTACTTCATAACTCACAACTAATCATGGATTTCAGTCAATTGGACTATCATTTAAACCCTGTAATAGAGTAAAACTCTAATGTAAATCTATGGGTTATAATTTTTCTTAATCAATTCTTCTTCCGCCCATAGAATTTAAGAAAAACTATACTAGTTCTTCAGGAACTATATCGACTTTGTTACATTTATGTTCTTCAGGAACTAATATATATTATCACATATTTATATAGTTTTATTACTCATTAATAATAATAATAATAATAATAATAATAATAATAATATGCTTCAATTTTCCTCTTTTGATGCATATTCAAAATATGAAATGTTCAAAATTTACCACTACATAAAGAAAAATATGAGGAGATCCATAATCAAAATACATAAAGATCTTATTGTAATGAATTCTGATGTTTAGGGGCTAAAATTAATTTGAGAGAAATGTAAACATAAATGTTTTATAATACATAGTCTTCTTTCAAATATTTCTTACTGTTTGATCATCCATAAATTTGACTTTCACTATATATATAGTCCATGCACATTAAGAAAATGACTTTGTCTAACAAATCATAAACTATTCATGATGAATTTTCTCATTAAATTAAATAAGTTCTCATTCTCTTAATTCAAATATGACATATGATTTTTTTTCTTCACAAATGTCACATAACACTAATTTGATTCCAATATATATCATATTATATATTATATCATGATTAATGTATGAAACTGGCACATATCATATAAAAATACTAAGGAGTAGAAGAAATGTTAATACAATGAATTGGGAAATGAGGCAATAAATTATCAATATTAAAATAAAATACAAATTGAAAAGTATTTGTATGCCTTTCAATAATGAAAGTTTGGAACTAAGAAAAACTGCATATATATATATAAGGCAACATAATAGTGCTCAAGAGGAGAAAAGATATGGAAGACAAAGCTAAAATGAAAAATATGATTAATAATGAAAGAAAGTACCTTGATGTTGAGGTATATGAGTTGAATGTTTGTTGGGAAATCTTTGGTGCAACAGAGAAATACAAGTCCCAAAAAGAAAATAGAGATGGTAAACTTCATTGATGTATGAATAGTATTCACATACACAATATGCTTAAAATTACAAATAAAGTGTACAATTATACACAAAGAAGGTAATTAAACAACTTAACTTTATAATTGAAGGTTATATGAATAAATACTAAAAACCATTTGATATGGGAGTTATAGGGATTAATCATGAGGTAGTCAGAATCCTAAAAGGCCATGAAATCAAAATATATCAATAATTACCAATAATGTTTAAATTTGTAAATAAATTGGCACTATACTGAAATTTTAAAATGACCAATAATTACCTTTTTATCTATTTGATTTCATATATCACTCATGTTGATATCACAATGTTAAATAATAATTTCTCTCTCACAAATTAATCACAATCAATTTAAATTTAAATTTAAGCATAAAGAATCAAAATTATATAGCCTTCAGGGCTTACAATTATTTCTTTTAGCTTTACAAGCTAATAATCTTTCTCCATAACTTATTACTTTAAGCATCATACTTAATTTTGATATTTTTCACAATATTTCATGGTCTTTTTGGCTTCACAGCCATTTTGATCTTTATTTTCAATAAATTAGTACATATTAGTCTATATGACTTCTGGTCATATTATACCTTTTTTTTTTCTATCCATATGACTTCTAGTCATAGTATGATATTTGGTCATAATTTTGATCACCTTAGAAATGTTATTATTTCCACAATTGTAGTTCAATAGTTAAGATAAAGTATTCTCAGCTTTCAACTATTAATTCTACAAATGTAATGTGATCATGTTCATTTTCACTCTTACATATTTTCTTTACTTTCAATAGTATCATCAATTTCTCCAAATATTGGTCTTCAGGACCACAGCAAAAATCTTTGTTTAGTTTGATATTTGAACCTTTAGCCTTCAGGGCTTTAATATTTATAACAATTAAATCATCAAAGTGCCAAACTTTTTCTTGTCAATCTTGCAATTTAATGAAACCAATAGCGTTCTTTCTCATAAGAGCTAGTACAAAAGTGATGTGACTTCTGGTCATCTAATCACGAAATTAAGAATATTATGGCTTCTGGCCTATCAATAAAATCAAAATACTAGAAAATAAATTAAATAAATTCAAATTCATAATCAAAAATAAATAATAGATAAGCCCATGATCATATAGACCACATTACATGCTCATATATAATACTATTATATATTAATGTAATATAATAAACAAATGAAAATAAAAGATTGACACAATGATATAACAATAATGTATTAATATGAATAAATGAAATGTAAATCAAATAACAATGAAACAAGATGAAATAAATGACATAAAATAAAGAAACAAACAATAATATATAACATAAAATGTAAATAAAATAAAGAAATACAAATGTTAAATAAGTGTAAATAAAATGAAATAACATAATATAATAACATAAAATGTAAAGAATACTAGAATATAAAACAAATAAATATAAATTTTGCATAATAAGATATTAATGGAAAACGATAAATAAAAGTTAAAAGAAAGAAAACTTGCGGAGGATAATATAATCTCAAATCTTAGCCATGGAACCCGATGTATAAAACAATCGGTAAAAGAGTCTATTTAATTCCATGTAATGGCTCATATTATCCCAGACATATGTAAAAGATAACAACATGATGGATAAAAATAGATAGCGTAAAAGAAAAATAATATAGAACAATAGATTGATAATGTAGACTAGAAAGATAAAATAACATAGAGAATAAACAATATACAATATAGTATGGAGATGAGAAAGTTAGAGAGTAGAAGAGATAGAAAACTAGACCATAGGTATTCTGAGCAAATTCGTGCTGATAACGTGTTATGAAAATTGGGAAAATATAAGGGATGAGGGAAGAGGGAGATGAAGAAGATGAGAGAAAGTTGGACAAAAAGTAAGAAGGGGTTCTTATATGTTATGAATATTGGGAAAATATAAGGGATGAGGGAAGAGGGAGATGAAGAAGATGAGAGAAAGTTGGGCAAAAAGTAAGAATGAGTTCTTATTCACTTCATTGTTGTTAGTACCAATACATTGTACATGACCTCTATTTATAGGTCTCTAACCATTGAATTCTATACATATGGTTACAAAGAAATAAAGATGAGCATAATGGTATTAATCGTAAAAAACTCCCATAAGCCATTCATTGGGGAAGTTATAAGGTTATAGCATTGAACACATGGAATTCTAAGAGTGAGATGTTATGGAGTGAAGGGCATATGAAAGGTCAAGAGTTGGATAGTTTATGGACATCCATATCATATAATATTCACAACACTTTTATGTTTTTACCCGTTTTATTGTCATGTTGTGGTTGCGTTATTAAGTCATTGAATATTGTATTAATTTCACTCATATTGATCAATAGAAAGACTTTACACGGTTATTTTTGTGTATATTATATTTTTTTGACTAATTTTTTTTTGTATAACATACCACTCTGACCCTTTTAATAAGTCTAGTTTATCTAATTTTCACATATTAAGAAAAGTTAGCAAATTAAACTTATTACATATATCATAAATTGATAAATTTTCCCGATTTTGTCTTCATTTATGAATGAGTATAAAAAAATATTTATACATTGCGTTTCATCTCTTTCTTCTCTCTCTCCATTTAAAAGAGACAAAATTGCAGCATTGCCATTAGTTAGTTTTCTGAATGGACTTATTATAAGGACCGAAATTTTATTTTCCAAAATGAACTTATAAAAAGCACCAATGTGGAATTGTCTTGACCCCAGATCAAATTGTATAATTAAGAAGATCTAATAGGATGCATTTTTCGTATAAGTATTATCACCTTATTATAGTTGTTACCTTGTTATAAATGATCACTTCAAACATAATATGATGCATTTCACTCATGTTATAGCATTTTTTAGGTTTATTAAAAAAAAAAGAGCGGGATGCATGTCGTGGTCCCGTTCTAGCTTCTTAACTGTCCTAGTGACAGTCCTATACGTCACCTTGGATAAGGAGGCGGCGCTAACATGCTTGAGTCTGTTCCGGTTAGCATTTGAGAAGCATATTTACTCAAGTTGAGACAAAATTCCGTTGACATGTGTGCCTCATATATTGTAAATCACATTGGAAGACCAGCTACACCGCTGATCTAAATAGGCACTTTGTAATTGAGAGAGAGAGAAGCTGACCGGATAATGAGGAGCAGCAGCGACGACGTTAATAGGAGTATGGGGAGATAGCGAAGGAGAATAAGAGAGAGAGAGAAGAGAGCCGCCTGAAAGAGCTGCGTGGCGCCATTTCCAACCACAAGGTGGCTTTCGTCGGTATCAACGTTACCAACCAAAGCATGAAGCCGTTTAATGGCGTCTCTGAGCTCCGGCGTCATAAACCAACACACACTATTGCTCCAATCGCTCCCATAACTCATAAACTCCCAACCCTTCATCACCACCGTACACTCCTCGCTCATCTTCCTCCAATACGACTCCAACGCCACCTTATCTCCCCTGCAATTCATTCACACACACACACACACACACAAGTATGATCTCTCAGTATCATGCATGCATCAATCAAACCAGAGACTATTATATATGCAAATATGAGTTTGTTACCGGTTGAAATGAATGAAGGAGGAGTATGGAAGAGAAGAATCGGTATTAGAGGAGGGGAAGCCATTGTTGTTAGGAAGTGAAGGATGATTTGCCGCCATGGTTGCAGTGTCATAAATGCGTGTTCATTCTGCATCTAAGCTCTCCATCATGACCATCTTTTCGCCTGTCATTTTTTTTATCTCCTCTCCTTTGATTGATTTGTCTGGGTGACACTTGAGCATTGCGCCTCTGTTATTATATACTCCACTTTAATAATTACATAAATCCTTCCTTATCTCCTTGCCTGTCTCTTTTGTGTCTTCTCTATTATTTTTGTTAAAATATGTACTCCCTCCAATTTTATTTATAAGCAACTTTCATTTTTTATCTGAAAATTAAAACTTCTTTTTTCTATTTTACCCTTATTAAATAAGAGAATAATTTTATTTAATAAATTAACATTGAAAGCATTTTGGAAATACAAATTCTGTCTATATTGCATATAGTCATTAATCAATTAAATATCATTATATTAGGACATAATTTATAGGGATGGAAAAAATGGAATCCTCATTATTTATGGGGATGTAATGCCATTGATGGAGATATAATTTTGGCACCTATATTGCCGGTTTTAGAAAGTTTTTTGGGTCAAATGGAGGGCGTTATAAAATAGAGAAAATTAGGGAATTTAAAAATTATCAAATCATTTCCAAATATAATTGATTAATCAATCAAATATGAAAAATATAATCAATTAAATATCATTAAACACGGTATTGAAAAATATCTACAGATTTCGATGAATCCATTAATTACAATTAAAAGTTTGATGAATTTCTAAAATGTCTCTACAATTTTTTAGCAATTCATTAAATATCATTAACAGTTTGATAATTGTCCTTAATAATCTCCTAATTTTTTAGCTAGAAATTTGGAGTGTTATAATTATGTATTACGAATTATTATGGTCAGAAAGCGTTTTACGATTGCTAAGGGCCCGTTTGGTATCATAGAATTAATCTTAATGGAAATGGAAATGGATATGGATATGGATATGGAAATAGATATGGATATAGATATGGAAATGAGGTGTAAAAATATGTTTGGTACGTCATGGAAATGAGATATGATTTTTAGGTGAAAAGACCAAAATGTCCTTCAAATTTTTTTTCCCAAAAAAACATCATTCAGAGAAGCCCAAAACCTTCTCCTCCCGAAAACCTATACCATTTCATTTTTTTCAAATGTTTGATATGTCATGGAAATGAGTCCTAATTTATATGTGAAAAGAACAAAATGCCTTTATAATTAAAAAATAAAAAATCCCTCTCCTTTGAATATAAATTTTTTTAAAAAAAATTGGAACCTGGACCGGATCGGTTCACCGGCCGGTTCTCCGGTTTCCAGGCCGGACCGACCGGTCCGGTCTGGGTTCCTAAACCTAGGTCTCATCACAGAAAGGGCAAGGTTGGAATTGAAGACATGGAATTGCAAATCTTAGCTATTTGGGTGGAATTGATTTTGATAGAATTGGCCCCATTTAGCTTCCATGTGGAATTAAATTCCATGAGCATTTCTTTGTACCAAACATGCACAACTCATGGAATTGAATTCCAATTCCAATTCCATGCCTTCAATTCCACCATACCAAACAGGGCTTAAGAGTTGAAATATAAGCTACTGGGAAACAAATGGAATCAGTGTTTACAAATCAAATCATTATAATTAGGACATAATTTATGGGGATGAAAAAATGGAATCTGGATGTAATGCAGTTGATGAAGAGATAATTTACGCGCCTATATTGCCGTTTTTAGAACTTTTTAGGTCAAATGGAGGAAGTTATAAAATACAGAAAATTAGGTCTATAAAAAATAAAGAAAATTTAAAAATTTAAAAATTATCAAATCATTTCCAAATATAATTGATTAACCAATAAATATGAAAAATATAAAGAATTTGAAATATTATGAAATAATGATTAAGACGATGTATTTAATGATGGATGGATACGACCCATTTCTTATAAAACTGGGTATTACAAGTTTTCAAAAACAAAGTTGTTTGATTGATTGATGATTCAAATTCCAAATTCAAATCTTTCGCATCTTTTTTTAATATAACAATCCTTTCAATAGTTTAAAATCATCTAAACATATCTTCGTTCATCACCAGCCACCGCCATTCATAGCCTGTTTGGTTCATGGAATTAAAAGGAATGTAATGTTATGTAATGAAATGTAGTGTAATGATGATTACATTAATTTATTTGATTTATCTTTAGGAAAGATGATGCATATACATGAAAATGTTTAGTTGGATTATACATTATAGTGAATAGGGGAATATGTAATAATATATCAAGAGACAAAATTATCACCGTCTACGCACACAAGAGAGATATATGTGTGCATAATGACTTGAAATTATCTATTATTTTACCAAGTATGTATAATAACCCTATCCACACATTTAAGAATAAAGAATTATCTGTGTTATTTAGCAAGGGTATCCATATCAATTGCTTTTGGTGTTCCTATCGAAGCATATATGTTTCAGTTGCAATGAGGTAGCTCACAAAAATCTTATTATATACCCAATATTCTCTCAGGTTTTATTAATTAACAACAGCCAAGAGTCCAAACACCATAAAAGTTCAATATTTATTGGAGATTTTAGCAGCAACAATTCTGGGAGATGATAGTAGCGATGAACATAACCCACACCAAGAAACGACTTACCTCACTATCAAGCACCGACGGAGATGATCAAGCGAAGGCATCCTTCATTCATCGGGGACAGCAACAGTGACCAACGATTGCAGTAGCAATGAAGTCGAAAAAGAGCAGCAAAGAGAACGGCTTTTTTCGCGGCAAAGAGAATGACTTAAATAAGTAGGGTTTATTTGTGGGAACTATAGTCAATTTAAAAAGTTATAATGGCAATATTGTCCTTTCCGCTTGAGTCTTGAGTACAAGATGTTTGCATAGTGATTCATCAGTTCCAGCAATATAATCCTGATTATATTAAAAGATATAATTAGGATTACACATTATAATCTTCTTAACATTACATAAGCCCAACCAAACATCACAAACAGTATGTTCCATCATAATTACAAGTAATCCTCTCCTATATAATCGAACTAAACTGGCTATTAGTGCTCGTAGCTTTCTCCAACTCTTCGATCTCCTTCCTTTGTCATCTTCCTCTCCTGCAACAAGATCTCCGTTGTCATCTCTTCCTCACCAGAATCCCTCTCTCTCTCTCTTTCCCATCTCAAGACCTCCGCTTCTTCTCCATCTCTCGCTCATATAAGTGTACAGTATTTTGTGATTTCCTTCTCATAACTTCACTGCATAATTTCATAGACGTCAAGCTCCATCAGCACAGCAGCTCTGTGCACCATCACCCTCTGTCGGTCGCCGTCAAAGTCCACAAGCCACTTATCAATCCAAACTGGTCAATTCATCTACCTCGGTCAGATTTTCCTTTCTTCCTTCTCTTATTCTCGATAGATCTCTCTCCCATTGCTTGGACTAATTGATCAGTTTTCTGTTCAACGGAGCGCATAGGGAGACATTGCAGGGGAAAGGAATCTCTCCACTAACTCCCCTCTCCATTTCCCCTCAACTTAGTATCTTAACCATTGGATTATATTTTAATGGGTGAGATTTAATTATAGATTTTTATTATATTTAATATATTATAATACTATTTAATACATAGCATTAAATCACACGCATTAAAACATGATCCAATAATTGAGACATTAAGTGGAGAAGGAAATTAGTATAGAGACTTATTTCCCGACATTTGCATGGGTTTCTTATTTTTTAGTCTAATACATTGATTAAAGCGGAAAATAAAGATTACTATTCAATGCTTGCATGCTTTTTGCCTCAAAGGTGCACCATTCCTCTTCCCTTCATTTTAAACTTTCTTTTTTTATTTGATTAAAGGTTTCTCATTTCGAGATTTAGAGTGTAAAGAGTTTTCGTCACTCCCAACAAGCACACTTCCCATGATTCAAACTTGTATTATTCTCCTTATAAGGTGATGCCTCTTACGACTTTAACTAACAACTTATTGGTATTTTTAACTCTCTTTATTCCTCTAAACTCTTCACTAATTAATTACAAGCGTCATGTTATTGTATAAAAAATAAATAATTATATTTATTTTGTAGAAACTATTATGTGTGTGTGTGTGTGTGTGTGAGTTTTTAATTTGGATGTAAAAACAAAAACCCTTTTCGCTGTCTTCAATATATTTTGTTGGGTTTCAAAGAATAAAAAAATTTAAAAGATCAATAAACCATACAAATAAGGGCAAACATATATTTACTCTTGATTCTAAGTAAAATCAAAGAATGGCAGTACAACATTAATCCTTCACAACAACAAAGCCCTTCGCATAATCAATAATATGTCTTCCTGAGAAACAATATATAACCTTTAATTTGTTTTATTGAATATTGTTTGTGTTAAAAGTATAAGGTGATTAGTCAATTAGTTGTTTAAGGCCCTAAATACTCCCCCCAGTCCTATTTATAAGCAACTTTTCCCGTGATTACACAAAACAAACTGGTAGTTAAAAGCAATAAGTGTGTCAAAAATATCATGTTTTTTTCTATATATGTCCCTATTTATGAAAATAGTATAGGAGAGAGAATATATAAAAAGTATGAAAGATAGTAAAATATACATTTTCCCCAATGCTTTGTTAACTTCATTCACCTAGTCTCTTTCACTCTTTCTCCTGAATATAACTCTTGGTGTGTGTGATAATTAAATAGATTATGTATTTAATAAGGATAAAATAGGAAAAAGAAAATTACATTTTCAGACACAAAGTGAAAGTTGCTTATAAAAAGGACTAGCCTCATTAAAGAGAAAGTTACTTATAAATGGGATTAGAGGGAGTAAAAGCAAAGAATGGGAGTACAACATTAATCCTTCACAACAACAAAGCCCTTCACATAATCAATAATATGGCTTCCTGCAAAACAATATATAACCTTTAATTTGTTATATTGAATATTGTTTGTGTTAGAAGTATAAGGTGATTACTCCATTAGTTGTTTAAGGCCCTAACCTATATAAAGGGTCTTAATTAATGTATTTTAGGGTTAGGATAGTTAGATCCTCACCATGTTTAGAGAGAGGATAATTTGAGTCTCTTTCTAGAGAGGAAAGTCCCTCTTACTCCTCAAGTGGGGTTAGTTATCTTCCTCAAGTGATGGTAGATTAGAAATAATCCAAGTGTGTTATAGTTTGTATGAGCATGTTGCCTTTGTGGTTAATACAATAATACATTATTCTCATCTTCTCTATTATGTTTCTCTAATTGCTATTGTTTATAATATCATTAGATTTATATATATATATATATATATATATATATATTGCCCAGATTAGTTTTATACACACACACACACACAGATATATATATATATATATATATATATATATATATATATATATATATATATATATATATATAGTGAGATTAGTAACACTTTGATTGCAAAATTTTTGAAATTTTTGAGAATATTGTGTTGTTTGAAAATTGGAATTGAATCGTGTGTGTGTGTGTGTGTGTGTTTTTAAACTTTTTATTACATTATATTTATTGCAAATAGAATTTCTGGGCTGGTTGTAAAATTTATGTTGCATTAGATTTTCATTTGTTCAAAAAGGATGTTAGGATAAGAATACATATATAATAAAAAAAATTGTCCAATTTTTAGAGCGGTTAAAGTAATGACTAGTTTAGAAAGTACCAGACTTTCTAAATTGGTCTTATTTATGCCTGTTCCAAATCCGGTTTAGAAAATGGCCATTCTAGTGAAAAACTCTTGTTCCCTAATTTTTATATTTGCTTGGGTTTCTTGAATAAAAAAATAAAAAGACAAAACCCTACAAATAAGGGCAAACATGTATAGTTTTCATTCTAAGGAAAAGTAAAGAACCGCAATAAAGAACCACAAGACAACATTAATTCTTCACAACACCACAACCCTTTTACATCATCCATATGTTACGAGTAAATCATGTTATTACCAAACATTTCTCCATTCGTTGACTTCAAATTCAAAATGTAATGTCTTTGATGTTTGATAGTCTCTCTAAGAATTCATCGAAGTCGTCTCCTGTGGTCAACATGTTCATTCTAACATATTTTGGATCAGATCCGAATCGATTCCCACTTCGAGCAACCACCCTCAATTTCTTTTCCAGATAATTCGCACAGTCTTCTTCGTCCTTACTCATCAGCCACGCAAAAGCTATATATTTAACCAGAAAAGCCCAACAACACATTAGAGTTATGATGCACGAACGTACACTATATATAATAAATTGAACAATTGAAGGATGTAAAAATAAAAGTAGAGCATATACCTGGATATGTTTCAAATGTTTCATTGGCGAAGTTACAATGGGCTTTTTGAAAGTTGGGTAGCAAGAAACGATCACTTTGTTTGACCACTTCCCTCAGTTTCTCCCATCTCTCTTTCAAAAGGCGCCTGTTGTACTCAAAGAACAACTCAGATTCCTTATTATTGTTGGAGCCATCAATTTTTAAACTCTGATAGCTATTACAGACAACTCCCATTATTTTAGCAGCTCGAGCCTGCGATTCTTTTGAGACCCCAATGGAGTTCAACACTATAAATGTCGTCATCTTCTTTGCAAGATCTATATCTTTCACAATCGCCCACCTTCACAATCATAAAATCAAAATTAAAGCACAAACGTACACTCATTGATCACCTTGAGTCTAATATCATACACCATATTTAAAGACAATTGATACTTCTCCTTTTCACTCGAAAAAATAGAAGACAATTGATACTACCTCTAGTTTTTAAGATAACATCCACTCCTCCGGTTTTTAATGTAGGACAAAATTAGGGAGTTAATCATCATCCTAAATGTAAAACTTATTACACATATTTATCAATTTTTTTCCTAAATTACCCATAGTAATACTCCATTAATAATAATCAAGAAAGAGAGAGAGGAAAAGAATTCAAGAAGATTGTTAAAGTGTTTTAGAAAAATTATACTATATTAACTAACTTGACTAATTTTCTTAATCTAATCAAATTATCTAAATATACCTATCATTAAGGATAAGAGGAATAAAAAATTGCACTACAAACTAGATCTTATATTAAGGTTCAGATATAGAAGTACGTACCCAATGCGAGAACCCGAGTGACCAGTGCATTTGGAGAGAGTAAAGAGCATAAGATCATGATTGGCCCGGTAAGTAATGGGAGTGTAGTGAGGCCAGTAATAAGCAAGGTCATGAATCAGCTTGGCTTCACCACCCCACTTGTTGCTCATCACCACAGGACTTCTGATACTTCCATCTGGATTATTCGGAGATGTCACTATCTCTATGTATGCTTCTTTCTTATCATAATCCTTTGCGTCCCCACTCCATTTGTATAGGCTTGACCTCACTAGATCTGTCTCGTCTGGGTACCCCTGCATGTTCTTCTCGCTTGAGAAATTCAATAGCATGCAGAAAAATTATGCATGTTGCAACTAAGGGATACATAACAAGCTGTCTTGTGATTGCTAATATATAGGAGACAGGTACTCCTACGCAGTTTAATTACTAAATCTAATAAAACGTTTTCCCTGTGAGGAGTTTTATATTTCAGATGTTATATTTGGTACTCCTCCTCTCTCGTTAGTATACAACATATTTACTTAATTTAATTAAATTAAGGAAGTTAGATAAGTTAGTTAAAATAACATGTATTTTCTAAAATATCTTAATCATCTTCTTCATTTCCCTCATTCACTTTTTTCCTTGATTATTGTTGAGGGAGTATCAATAGGGGTAAATTAGAAGAAAGATTGACAAATATGAAAATTATATCTTATATTTAGGACCAACATCAATTCTCCAAATACATCTTATATTAAAAACCTGAGGAGTATTATGGTTAATTAATGCTCCCTCCAATCCTAAATGTAATTAATTAGTATAGGAGTTTGTTTTGATTCTAAATAGAAGATCTCAACTCATTTTATTTCCTTAATTTATAATTTTTCCTAAATTCTCTTTATTAATTGCATATATTAAGAGAGTTTTCGATTAAATGCAAAGGATAAAAAAAAGGGTTACTTTAGGTGCTAATTATAAACATGGTAGAGGCTAAATATGTGGACAAAATGGAGCAACTGGGAAATATGGACCATCAAATTGAGAGTTTAACTTCCCGATAAATCAATCGAGACAGACAGAGGAAGAATATATATTTTCTTTTCTTTTCCCTTCTGTGTTCATTTGGGCTGCTTATTTGACTTTAAAAACAGAGAAAGTCCTAATCAATAAAACTTTAATTATAAATAGTTAATATTATGGCCGAGATGGGCAGGGCATGAATGAATATGCCAATAATAGGAAAAAGAAAACGTTGAGGTAACTCTTTAAGAAACCCATGTGTTACTTGATAAATTCTTAAACACATTTAATCTATCATGATCTGTATCTATCTAATTAAAATAGAACAATTTATCTTATTTTAATCTTACATAGCAGATGAGTCATCTGGAAAAATTCAAATTATATAATTTAAAAAAAAACAAACTTGTAAATTTAAAAAAACAAAAAGCGCAATTCTCCCATCACCCCTAAAATCAAAAAAATTGAATTTCTGCAAATGACTCAATCTGTAATATAGGATTAAAATAAGATGAGTTGTTGCACTTTAATTAGTCAGAGTATAGATGAAATAACACTCATGAAGTATGCAAGTATTTCTCATCTCAAGAATATTTTAATGTACTAATGTTTAATTTCTATTTTTATTTGTTTCCACATGCTGCGTTATTGTTTGTATTTATAATAGTTTGCTGTAATGTGTTGTTGTTTTTAGACTTTTTACTCCCAATTTGATCTTGACTCACAATCAGTGGTGGCTTTATATGTATTGTTTTACCTGTTTTGTTAAATGAATTGTCTTTTATTTTAAAAGATCTGCTAATGCATTTCATTTTATAAATTATGAATATATTGATAAAATAAAAGCTAGCTATACTAACTTATGTTCACTTTATTATATCAGATACAGTACTTTTTAGAAAAATATTCGCCTATTATATAAGGCACTTAGTGGGTTATTAGTGACTTTTTTTTTTCAACTATTACCCTTAGACTTGAAGTCGAATGGAGTAGTATTTAAGACAAATTTCTGAAAAATACCTTCAAAATATCAAAATCCTCAATTAGCTTTATTTCCTATAGTAGTTTAGATTTGACTACAAATGATTAACAATTGACAACTTATTTTATTAATTTATAACTTTACCATTTATTTATTATTGTATAAAATTTGTTCTCATAGAGTTACTGTATTAAATAAAGGAGAAGTTAAAAAATTATTAAATTTTAAGATAAATTTAATTAAATTTAAATTTTTCTTAATTTTGATAAAGCATGTCAAAAGTAACTTTGAAGATGTTTTTTCTTCTTCTTTGGCTGCAGTTCAACATACCGAGAAAAATCTACATAATTAACTGTAGATGGGACAGGTTTGGATTTCCTCAAATTATGATTTAACGGTGTTTGTACGTTTTTAAAAATAGAAATTTATAACTTTGTAACAGTCAATTAAATTATGATCCGATGATTAATACTCTAAAATGATACTAAATCTCAATAGTTAATATCTCTCCCTTGAAGATTAAAACCCAATGATTTGACTGGGTCCAAATAAGAGAGAGAAGCACACTGAAGAAAAGATTGGTCCAAAATGAACACTCAATTTATGACCTCGTGCTCGGATCTTTGACCGCTCTAGTAATTTTGGCGAAAATATCTTCTGACACAATTTTCTTTCATATATTTATATGTTAGTACAATCTTTAATTTGTTTTTGGGAAAATTCCAAAAAACGACATTGGAAATAGCAAAAAGACAATTCAGTACATTAAAATTACAAAATGACAGATCAGGCTGTGTCAGACGGGCAGAGGAATCTGGTATTTTGAAATTTCGGCCAAATGACGAAAATGCCCTTCAGCCCTCAATGGGAATAACAACATAGGAGTTGTTAATGGCGAATCCGGAGTTGTTAATGGCGAGATCGATGGTGTTATTGGCTCTGAAATTTGTTAAGTGCGAAAGAAGAAAATTGAGTTGTTAATATCGAATCCGGAGTTGTTAATGGCGAGATCGGTGGTGTTATTAGCCCTGAAACTTGTGAATTGTAAAAGAAGAATTGAAGTTGTTAATAACGAATCCGGAGGTGTTAATTCCGAGGATTATGTTGTTATTCTAAAGTGGCCTGAAGTACAGAAGGGCATTTTCGTAATTTGACCGAAATTTCAAAATGCCAGATTCCTCCTTTTTCTGACACCCGCCTGATTCGTCTTTTTTGAATTTCGATGTACTGATTTGTCCTTTTTATATTTTGAGTGTAGTTTTTTAGAATTTTCCCTTTGTTTTTCCTCGTTTTGCTTATCGATGAAATGAAATCATAATTTTTTTTATATTTAATAAAAACTTGGAGTATTTCACTCACTGAGAAACCAAAAATTATTATTTAAAACTTTAAGGGCTAAACTAAACTAAACTTAAGAGTTTAGAGTTCAGAACAAATTTGAAAGGAATAAAAAATTTTATAACATATAAAACTTTGCTAAACTAAACTTAACCAAACACAGAATGACTTTAGAGTTTCGACGGTAAACAAACTGAAGAATTCCAAAAGCTTATCACTTTAGTGAGATTTGGATATTTCATATACAGTTTTAATGGTATAAATTTCAAATTTTCAACTAATGAATTTTTTTTTTGGAATGAATCAAAAGTATTAGACTCTGCCTACTAAAATGTCTAACGTAACATATTATTTTTATTTTTTTATCGAAAAAGGTTATTTTTATTTTAGACCCTGACACCCTGTTCCTATTAAAATGTGTTTTAACTTTTAAGAAAATAAAAGTAAAAAAATTCAATCAGAATTCACCGAAACTTGTTCCCGCCCGCCAAAGTTGTTCACCGGAACGGATTAACAAGTTCCGGTTCACTTGGTTACACCGGTAACCAGATTTATATGTAAAACTGAACGAGAGAGAGAGAAGCTGACCGAATAATAAGGAGCGGCGGCGACGACGTTGACAGGGCCATCGGAAGAAGCAGAGAGAGCAAAGAGAGCCGCCTGAAAGAGCTGCGTGGAGCCATTTCCGACCACAATTTGCCTACCGTCGGTCTCAGCGTTACCAACCAAAGCATGAAGCTTTTTAATGGCGTCTCTAAGCTCCGGCATCATAAACCAGCACACACTCTTCAAATCACTCGCATAACTCAGAAACTCCCAACCTTCAATCTCCACCGTAGACTCCTTCCTCATCTTCCTCCAGTACGACTCCAACAGTACAGTATCTCCCCTGCAATTCATACAATTATCATCAAATCAAACCAGAGAAAGCTGTCCTATTGTGTGTGTGTGTGTGTGTGTTTTTGGAGTTTTTTTTACCGGTCGAGATTAACGATGGAGGAATATGGAAGAGAAGTGTCTGAATTTGAGGAGGTCAAGCCATTGTTACTGTTGTGGGGAACGCCAGGAACTGCAGGAAGATTTGCCACCATTATTGGACTGACTAGGTAAATGCTCAAGCTCAACTAAGGTCTGAAAGATACTTATCTTTCTATGTATTTTGATTTCTCTTTTCCTTTGAATTGTCGTTTGGTCTGACAGGCACTTAGACCAAATATTTCCTCTTTATGCATGAATCGAAGTACTAGGGTGTGTTTGTTTTAAAGGGCGGGACGGGAGGGAGGTGTGATAAATTATAATTTTGGATGGGAGAAATCTAAAATTTATCCTCTCATTCTTTTAAATTTTAAAAATTTTTATGAGTTGAAATTTAAAAGATTGAAGAAGTGAGGTAATAAAATTTTAATAAAGAAAATATATAAGATAAAAGAGTAAGAAAAATTAATTAAAAATTTTTAACCCCACTTTTCTGATTTTTTTAAATTCAACTCAAAAAAATTTTTCCTCCGCCCACTTTCCCTACCCTCCTCTCAGAGTAAACAAGCCCTAAGGGTGTGTTTGGTTTGAGGGGAGGGAGGGGAGGAGAGGAGGGGTAAATTACTTTTTTGGGTTGAAGGTATTTAAATTTTGGACGGGAATCCAAAATTTAAATGAAATGAGAGGTTAAATTTGGGCAGGAATTCAAAATTTAAAAAAAATGAGAGGGTAAATTTTGGGTTTCTTTTGTCCAAAATTGTAATTTACCTACCTCCCCTCCCCTCCCCTCAAACCAAACACACCCTAAGAGTGTGTTTGGTTTGAGGGGAGGGGAGGGGGGAGAAGAGGGGAGGGGTGACAAATTACAATTTTGGACAAGAGAAACTCAAAATTTACCCTCTCATTCTTTAAAATTTTGGATTCTCGCCCAAAATTTACCCTCTCATTTCTTTTAAATTTTGGGTTCTCGCCTAAAATTTAAATAACTTTAATACAAAAAGTTAATTTAACCCCCATTTTCCTTACCTCTTCTCCCTCCTCTCCCCTCATACCAAACACACTCTAAGGTTTCTTATCCGTGTCCCTCCTCTTTTTGGGAGATAATGTCTCAATTAATTCCTCTATCTATTTCCTCTAATCATCGCTCGTTAAATATCTCCATGATTGGATTAAATTTTAATAATTGGGATTTAATACTGTATAAAAATAGTTCTGTAATATTAAATATAACATTAAATCACAACCATTGAAATATTCAATGGGAAGATGAATCAATAGAGACATTATTTTTCCCCTCTTTTTGTGTTATTTCCCTTGTTAAATGTGAAACCAATAAAACAGTGAGTGAGAGAGAGAAATAATCCTAACAAACAAACAAAAAAACAAACAAAAAAAGAAAGCAAGCAAGAAAAATGCTGAAAGGAAGAACGGAAATCTTGCAATAATAAATGTGTAAATACACTTTATTATAACTGGCCAAAGGAAAACACTATATTATAAGCCCAATTTAATTAAATCTCACGTATCAACCAACAAACACTACGGCAAAAAAGTTAATAAACGGCGTTTTTATTTATAAATACTATGCATTTACCAAATGCCATAGGTTTCAACGCCGTAAAAACAAGTTACAACACTTATTGAATTTTTGAAAGCGTCGTAGCTTACAAATCTTATTTTATTTAAATTGAATTACTTCCTCAAGTGTTTTATAGGGGAGCGCTGTAGGAGCTTCTTATGGCGCTTCAAATTGGAGCGCCGAAGGAGTCCTCCTATGGTGCTCCATCATGGAGCGCCGTTGGAGGCCTCCTACTCCCCTGGTACTCCTACTTAAAAAGCCGTAGGAGTATATAACTCCTATAGCATTTCTTATAAAAGCACTGTAGAAGGTTTGGAATTTTTTTTAGATATTATTTTATGTAATTATTCAATTTTCCTAAACTCAAATTCATCAAATATATAACAATTCAAATCCAAAGGGAAAAAAAAGGCTAAACAGAATGAAATAAACGAAGCAAAACAAAATGAAACAATACACAACTAATTCATAAGATGAGTATTAATTTTGTATGTATGGAATTACAACGTAATAACAAATTGTAATGTACAACTGATTTATAGAATAAATAATAGACATACAAGAATAGACAAGAAACAACCTAACGCATGTACGTAGCCAATTGTCTGACCATATATTCACACCATTCTTCAATAACTTCATCCACTTGTTGGTCAGTCAATTAGTCAGAACGTTGATCTTCATAATACTATATAAAATTTCACATACAGAATGAATTAAAATCAATCACCTTACACACTTGTCAATTAAATTTAATATACAGTATGAACTGTAAATCAAAGAATTGAACTTACTTTCGCAAGGATATAATTTAGATCATGATGAGTAACAACATCTTTCATAAATTTCATAATGTAATAACCGCAATCATTGTCATTTGGTTGGAATGGGCACTGCAACAATACAAAGAAATAATAAAGTCAACTTTTGAAGAAAAAATTGTGAATGACAAATTTGAGTAAATTTATATATAAGCACCGCAATCTTCCTCCAGACATAGGCTTTGATTGGGTCTCTATGTATAGAATAGCTCGATCCAACGTTGCTTTAATAAGCGGTCAATGCACTTGCAAAAAACAAGCAGTGACTGATTAATCTTGGTTATTCAATAATCACACGCAAATATTTACACACACACCCATACACTTACTTATTGATTATAAACATCATATTAGGTCGGTTCTCTGGATAACCAGCCACTAGAGGATCCACATAATAAATACGAGGGCCTTTAGTGAACACAAGATGGATAACAAGCAAAATCCAATGTAATCTAAAATATTTTGAAAATTTTACTTCGACAATAATGTTATAGTAAAAGTGAAAGAATAAAAAAACATACATTATTAAAATATTGTCACAAGTAACTTACCCCAGATTGTATGGCTAAAGAAAGAACATATTTGGGGTTGCTCTCCGCATGAAGATGTCCTTAAGATCATTAGATTGTCCTTCCAAATCACTCCCCCTTTGCTAGCCAAAGTGGTGTGGGGTGACAAATACAAATCTATTCACGATTGATGTTCCTACTAATAGATTGTGGTACAAGTGCCTTTATAGAAAACAAATAATGTCATTAAAACCAAAAATAAAATTAAATGATGAATAATAACAAGAGTGATAGACGATAATGATAAAGTACCTTATCCACATGCTGATGACCATCGCACTAACCCATCCACGACCAATCACATCATTCAGTACACCACCATTGACATGATCATTTATCTCTGTATGTTTGATGTCCCCATCAATAGGTATTTCTTGACCTCCTCGTCTGCACAAATTTAGTGCCAACAATGCCAATTGTTGGCGATTTGATGAGCCCATGTGTTTGTTACTTTTGTTGCTGGTTGATGGCTGGGACTTCTGTTGGGTTGCTAAACAGTTAGAGTTTTTCCCAAGCCCTTCAATTCTTTTTCCTTTATGACGACCAACAACCTATAATATTAATCATGAAATTAAACCATGTAATTGTAGATAGAAGTGCATAAAAAAGTAGAAAGAATTGTAATTAACTACCTTTTGATATGGCTCAATCAGACCTATTGACCATGCAACATAACCACCGACAACTTCGTTCACCATTGTATATTCATCCTGAGAAGGGATTGGTAGGAGGGCATCATCGTTTGTGCATACATCAACCCTTACTCGGAGTGTGTTTGGGGGCAACGGTGAATTATGAAGTATATCGTTGTCGGTGTTGTAGGCTATGCCAACAGTAACTATGTGCCTAAAAGACTCATTGACATGTAGCCTGTAATCCGACTCACCCTATAAAACGTATAATTAATATATTCAGGTACACTAATGTGTAACGTGAGAAAAAGTTAATTATAAAGGAAATTATTTACCAACGGAATGGGGACTTTAGGGGTGGACGGGCAACTATCCCTCGTACTTGTGCTAGCACACGCTGGACTAGATGCTGGCCTAGAATATAGTAAGGCATCAAGTTGAGCCTTCAATAACGCATTTTGCTCTTCCAGCAAATGCGTGTGTGCACTCATCTCCTGTTTATAGCCAACAACCTCCTCCTCTAGTTGCAAGAAGTCATTTTTGGTGAGTCGCTTTAAGGATCCAAAGTAAGATTTTTGGATTACTGCAAAACCAGTATCCCAAACACGACTAGTATACTCAAGAGCTCCAAGAGCTTTGTTGAGCAAATCGTCACAACCAACGTAATCAAGCAACTCTAGCTGCTCTTGCATCATTGTGTGATATCACAAAAACAATTGCAACAATAGTAGTTATTATAAAAAAGAATAATTTAAATAAAGGTAAATCTTTATTATATGTACAATCAACAACTTACACAATATTCCGCTACTTTTCTGGCTTGTTTGTTGGGGATGTCACCCTTTTTATTTGTGCAACTGGCCAGCCACAAATCATGTCGTGGTATATTTGTGACATCAGAGTGTGAGTCTTCTTCTATCTGCAAATCAAAGTTAGTTATAGTTAAAAATTAGTCACAGAACTTATATTCTTATGAAATAATGATTAGTTCTTACTAATTGTTGCTTCAACAATGCATACGATACCGGTCCTTTAATATACCGGTATTGCATGTTGAACGCATTTGCACGATTTCGCTCACTTCTTTCCTATTTTACATCCAAATGATTTACATTAGTAAATATTAATTACAAATACATTACATGTACTCCATAAAGGCTAATAAATATTACCTCAAATTCCACAGTAGTATGTGTGCTCACAAACTCATCCCTCTGCTCTTGAGTTATTATTCCATCGTACATCTACGGCAGTGAATGATTGATATTATCATTGTTGTCCTGCAAGTAGAATTTGACAAAAATAGAACGAAATTCTCTCAAAATTTTTCTGCATTTTCTCAACACAAAGTTTTCTTTATCTTTATCGATCAAGAAACAAGACTATAGATAAAAAAGCACACATGTTAGATAGTAATTTCATGAAACAAAACAACCAGAATATTACATTCAATAATGTTTAACCTTAGCGGAACCCAAGAAGATATCAGAATAATCTTTCTTTCCCCGTCTGCAATCTAAAAATGTAATAGGGACGTTTTCTCTGACTACAGTCCCAAGGTAATTAATGAATGTGCTAGCATTTAGTCCGATTGGAATTCCTTTTTCATTCCATTGTATATCTAACATAATGCCTTCACTCCTCATTTTGATCAATTTGGACATTACGGTCTTACCTCGAGCTACATGGGCCTCAAATGTTGGCTGGCCATCATTTTCAAGCTAGGGAACTTCATCTCCATTGTGTGGATCCATTTTCCTACAAGTTAAAAAACCAAACAAAACATCAGCGCACAGTGACAAATATGGAAATAAAAGTAAATTAAGTTAAAATATATGAATACGTATAATAAAACATACAAGGTAAAAAATCAAGGTACTTATTATCATCTTTTCCTCTTTCTTGTTTGATTTAAAAACTAAGTCCCCTCTCCATGATCATGTCTCATGTATAAGGGTTCATCTTCATTTTCATCTTCATCTATATCAATATATTTTGACCACAACATGTCAAAGGAAAGATCATCATCAGAAGGATTCAAATACTCATTACTTTTAGTATCAACTTCTTTGTGATGATTCTTATTTGATGGAAGTACAATGGACCAATTCTTGTTAGCAGGATATGGAATTAAAAACACTTGCTTTGCTTGTGATGCTAAAACGAAAGGATCATCTTTATACCAAACTTTAGAAAGATCCACTTGAACAAACCCTAACTCATCTGTCCGCAATCCACTGTTGTTGTTAACCCACTTACATCTAAAGACAAGGACCCTCAACATAGTGTAATCTAACTCTCATATTCGTTCAATGACACCAAAGTATAACATCGTTGTGTAGATAGGGTGTATGTCTTTGGCACTAGATCTATGCCAAGAATAAGTAATAAGTGTTATCCCACTATTCTGCATCGTGTTCCTTGTATCATATTCTAGTGTGTAGAATATGTAACCGTTTATTGCATAACCATTATAAGACAATACATTTAAGCTGGTCCATTCAATATCCATCTTAAGTTTTTAGAGATAGAATCAGGATTTCTCTCCACATCATCATTAATACACCTTTTTAATCAAGTTGGAAAATGTCGATTGTGCTCTTTTATTATCAAATTTTCATTCCAGTCACCATGTACCAATTGAAGAGCATCATTATGTTCTTCAACATACGGTTCAACCTCATCAGTGTTATGTTGCACATACAAGTGAGTCTGCTCCCATTCAGTCACTGATATGCTAGTTATATCCTTTCCACTTGTCCCTTTTCTTGATGTTCGCTCATCATGACAAGGTTTTGGGATCCCTATAGGGTCAATATTTGATAGAAAATCAGCACAGAAGTCACTTACTTCTTCAACCATGTAACGCTCAGCTATACACCCCTCTGGTCGATATCTATTTTTTACATACCCTTTTAAAATTTTCATAAATCCCTCATCGGGTATATCCATCTTAGGTACACTAGACCACATAATTGAACTTCTTTCACTAAGTGTATAGTTATATGGACCATAATGTCAAAAAATGAAGGTGGAAAATACATTTCAAGTTCACATAGAGTACAAACAATAAGACTTTACAAATCTTGTAACTTTGTTGAATCAACCACTTTACTGTAAATCAACTTGAAGAACATGCAAAGTTTAGTTATGGAATTCCTTACTTTTTTGGGTAAGATTGACCGTATACCAACCGGTACGAAATTTTGCATTAGCACATGACAATCATGAGATTTAAAGTTCTTTAGCTTCAACTCTTTCCCTGATACAAGATTCTTTATATTTGAAGAATAGCCCTCTGGAACTTTGACTCCTTCGAGAAACTCACAAAATAACTTCTTCTCTTTCCTCGATAGAGTGTAAGCCGTTGGAGGTAGATAAGTGCGGTGCCCTTGCTCAACCAGTGCCAACCTTATCTAATTCCCAGGTTAACGAAATCCAACCTAGCATTCACATTGTCCTTGCTTTTCCCTTGCATATTAAGTAGTGTGCCAATTAGACTATCACATACATTTTTTTCTATGTGTATCACATCAAGAAAATGTCTCACATATAAGAACTTCCAATATGGAAGCTCAAAGAAAATAGACTTCTTCTTCCAGCCACTTGTCCCGATTTGATTTGCAAATGGCTTGCCAAAATTGTTATCCAAGTGTTTGACCTTCTCAAAAACCTGAGCATCGATCAACATCTTCAGTAGGCTACCTTTTTCTGACTCACCACTGAAAGCCGTTTTCCACTTCCTCCAACAATGCTTCGATGTCTCATGTACACATTTTTCTTACAATGATCTAGTCACACTGAATGAGTGTCATCTTCACATATAGGGCACACACAATATCCTTTGACCTATATCCGGACAAATTACCATAAGTAGGGAAATCATTTAGTATGCCAAACAACATAGCTTTCAAAGTAAAACTTTCTTCCATGTACCCATCATACACACTGACGCCTTCCTCCCAAAGCAGCTTTAAGTCATCAATTAAAGGAACCAATTATACATCTATATCATTACTAGGTTGCCTTGGCCAGAAATTAACATGGACAACATCATAAACTTACGTTTCATGATTAAGTGCGGAGGAAGGTTATAAATAATCAATATCATCGGCCACGTACTGTGTGTACTACTCTAAACCCCGTAGGGATTGATTCCATCAGTTGAAATTGCAAGGCATAGGTTCCTTGCTTCATTTACAAAGTCAGGGTAGTCATGATCAACTTTTTTCCAATGTAGGGCATCTGCAGGGTGCCTAAGGTTCGTGTCTTCAACCCTTTCATATGTATGCCACATCAATAGCTTAGCAATATCCGCATTACTGTATAATCACTTGAATCTCGGAATAATGAGAAAATACCATACGACCTTCAACGGATATTTTCCTTTCTTCTTCCCATATTGAGATGCATTGCATTTAGGACACTTCTCTAATGTTGCAAACTGCTTTTGAAATAATATGCAATCGTTAGGGCATGCATGTATCTTCTTATAATCTATGCCAGTTATAGAGCACAGTATTCGCTTTGCCTCGTATGTCTTGATAGGAAGTACATTTTCTTCTGGGAGCATATCATGCACAAGTTCAAGCAGTGCAATGAAACCCGAATCACTCAATCCATATCGCGCTTTAAAGTTGTACAATTTCAACACTGCAAGCAATCTTGTGTATTTAGTACTACCCACATATAATGGTTTCTCTGCATCAACTTTCAACTCTTCAAATTCTTGAGAACAGTCATGAAGCACCCATTTGACCGCATTTAGCATTTCTTGAAGACCATCATCCTTATCATCACACATGCTTCGATCAAACTCATTCGAATGATCGATCATGGTATTCACCCGCTCACTACGTGTATCATCTGTCTCACCGTGCCTTGTCCATCCTATTATGATCGGTAGGCACAGTGGAAGAATTTTAAAAATTTTCACCGATCCTAATTGAGGATCTATCAACGGCATTTAAACCAAGTTGGAAGGATTCATACCTTTTTATGATTCAGGGTTTTCACGATCTCTAGGAGCCAACATGTCAGGTCCGCTCCCTCTACCGGTATCCACATGAATGCTCTCCAACCGAGACTGCGTGCTAGCGCCTCTAATGTCTCCTAGGGTTTCCCTTGCGGCTCTCAATTCTCATATGTCTTTCAGTATATTTGCTCTATCAAGTTTATAACCTATGAGGGCTATTTTTCAAATTTCAAAATTAATCATTATTAATTTTGAAATTAATTAACTATTAATTATCTTGATGAGCTAATTAAATAAATTCAGTTTAAATTAAATCTGTCTAACAATTTTAATTTAACCTATTTATTTAATCCAAATAAAGAGCCATTAGATTTAAGTTTTCTTCATAAATTAAATCTGAGATACCATATCTCTATCATGTTAGTTATTAGATTTAATTTATCTTAATAAATTAAATTTAAACCTAACACAATATAATAATATCATATAAAATATATATATATATATACATATATATATATATAATATGCATTTTGAAAATACATATTTATATAATATTATTAACGAATTTTTATATTACATATATACATATATATATATATATATATAAATATAAAATTCATCCACCCTAATTAAACATTATCTCGTGTTAAGCCATTCTTGTGAGCGACCTTGTAGGCCCACATGAAATTGGCAGTGGGCCAATAACTATATTAACCCACAAGTCGCAAGCAGCCTCTAGCAAGACATCACGACTACCCAATTCATATGAGGATCGTTAACACGATGCAACCAGTCATACAACCATGTCACATCCCTTTTGTCACACGATATATCGTTCAAGCATGAGGCATGGATAATGTCATCCTCTTATTCCTGACCATTACTTTCTCGATTCCTAAGTAGTCTGACAATAGAAATAGAAACTCCTTTCCATTGTAGTATGGCCATACATTTCTCAGACTTACTCATCGAGGGGCCCAGTAATATCTCTCTACTAATGTGAGGGAGAAATTCCATCTTGATCAGTCATATTCCTCCCATGAAAAACCACTAAGCCCGATCGTAGCTTTTATCATCACGCGGTCAAAAGTAACTTTTGACTAGTTCAAAGCTTAGCAACTCTCATGTAGGAATCCATGATGACCTCAGGTCTAAAGGCATTGTGACGTGGTTATACATGAGAAAAGTTTATGACTTGATCCATGTAGCTTTCTTATAGTGGGTTGGTTCAGCACCTTGTACTCTTACAAGTACCTTAAACTTTGATTCATATCTCCATATCTTATCAAAGTCATACTAATCTTGTTTCATCTCTACTCCTGCATAGATGACCGACCAGGGACATTTTAGGACAATCTTTAAAAATTATCCAAGGATACAATTATCATAGTTAACATACAAATAATATGATAACAGAATGTAGAAATTTCATTAAATTAATAATATTCAAAGTACAATGATTGGCCATTTGGGCACAATTTCCAACACATCCTGCATATGATTGATAAATTCTATGACATATTAAATGATTTAGCAAGTCAAGTAGACTAATCTGCTTTCTATAACAACAGATAAGCAATGACACAAGATTTTGTTAGGATCATTTGTACGCTCGTTTGCAAATCTAATAAACTCTTTCACCCTATCTATATATTCCCTTGAGTATCGATCAGATGACATCCATTTTTGATCCATCTATACTTTAAACATATTTTTAAAACTGGTTAGTTGCTTGCCTCTTGCAGTTACTAATTACTTTTATGTTCTGTCATTTATTTTAAAAAAAAATTGGCAGCATAAGGTCCTCAAATTTTAAGTTTTTCAAGTATTAAATCATCAATTAATCATTCAATCTCTCAAGTTCAATCAAATACACAAAATCTAAGAGAATAGAATAATGGCAATGCAACATGTGAAACTATGGATAAATTGCACAATTTTGGCATCAATTTTGACAATAATTTCCGCATCAAGAATAAAAAAAACATAATTTCCATATCAACAATTTTGACAATAGTTGCTTGCCTCTTACAGTTTACTAATTACTTTTATGTTCTGCCATTTTTTTTACAAAAAATCGACAGCATAATGAATGTCCTTAATTAAATACACAAAATCTAAGAGAATAGAATAATGGTAAAGCAGCATGTGAAACTGTAGATAAATGCACAATTTTAGCAACAATTTCCGCATGAACAATAAAAAAAACATAAAGACTTACAAGCTAGAAACTTCTGTAGGCTGAGATAGGGAACAAACACAGACAGGAGACGAAGCTTTAAGAAAACAATTGAAACTAAAAACCTGAAAAATAAAATCATGAGCACACATAAGATTTATTACATATTTGAAAAAAAAACATATGTTCTTAACCTTTTATATAAAAAAATACTTACGAGTGGGCGAAACTTCTTGCAAGAGGTTCAGCCAAAGAAAACAACACGTGAGTGACCAAGCTTTGTACCGTAATTAAAGTGCGATGACCAAAAAAGATCTTAAGAATGCACACAAGAAGACAAGAAAATAAAATAGTAGGGACCAACAAAGCTTCTAATTTCCGCCGTCGAAGAAAGGAGTGAGTGGAGACAACAGATAATGAAAGGTAGAGTGGGAATTGAACAGAAATAATATAATGTGGTGGACCAATTAGTTCTTTGGAAAATGGCTGGAGAGCTGAGGATGGGCAAGAAAGACGATAGTGTAGAAAAAATGGTAGGATGTGAAAATTTATATCACTTTGTACAATGCTTTCAAAGAAAACATTGGTTAAAGTATTATCTTGTACGTTGCTTAAAATAAAAACACTGGCTAAGGTACCTACTTCCTATGGCACTTCCTTAAAAAGCGCTGTAGAATCCATCAGCTAATAAAAAAATATATACAAAGCTAAGGCGCTTGCACATGAGGCGTCGTTGCATCCTTACACACAAAAAAAAATCCAAACACGTAATCAAAATAAGTTTGACCAAAATATATTGATATAAAATAAGATAAATGAATAGTGATATTAATTATTATTATTATTATGTAAGACAAATATAATGAATAGTGATAAAGTAAGATTATTCACGATAATTGAAGGTGATGAATTGAAATTGAAGAAATGAATTATTCACATGAAAGTGTTTAAATCAAGCGTGATATATATATAACTAAACAGTGAAATTAATTACCAAGTTCTTCATTGACTTCTTGTTATTAAAAAAAGAAAATAAGTTAAAATACAAAAAAAATAAAAATCTATAACCCCCATAATGAAATATGTCTAAGGGAAAGGCAAATTAAATGGAAGAAAATATACTAGGACAATGCCAAAAATATATGTAAATTAAATGAAGAAGGAAGGTGATGAAACTTGCCTTAATTAATAACTTCGAAGTATCGATGGAGCTTAAACCATAGATGCATGTGCTTAGCATATGAAAGAGGAATGAAGGTGATGAAACTCGCCTTCTTTACTCTCTCAATTGACTTAGTGTCTCAGTGTAGTCTCTTGCTCTATTCTTGCTCAGCTCAATCTGAACTCTTTATGTATATATAATATCCAAGGCAAGATATTTTGCATGCAAGGCCAATCAATATTACGCATGAAAGCCAACGGTGATCTTGCAGCTTACTTTCTTTCCTTTCATTATACTTTCACTAAGAATGACGTAGGAAGATAATTGGACAATGACAAGTCTTTAGAATTACTTGTCAAATCGTGGGAAAAGGCTAGGGGAGTACTAGACAAGCGAATATTGGGAGGGGAAGGGGCTTCACTGGCGCTCTCTTGGAGAGGGCCGGTGGAGCCTATGCAAGACTTGTCTGTTGACACATTGGCTGACGCTCTCTTGGAGAGCGCCGGCCAAGCCATGGCTCTTCACCGATGCTCTCCTGAAGAGCGCCGGGGGAGCCTATCCAAGCAGGCTTGGCTGGCACTCTCCAAGAGAGCGCCGGCCAAGCCATGGTTGCTAACATATTGGCCGGCGCTCTTCAAGAGAACGTTAGCCAATGCCGCCGACAGCTTGGCCGCACGCTCCCCAAGATATAATTTTTTTGTGAGGCAGTTTCTCCCTAACCATTATCCCATTTAAGTTTGATCGTTAATTGACTAAATTTCGAGGCAAATTAGCTCATAAGTGAAAACTTCCAGAGCAAATTTGCTCCTAAATTGAAACTTGCAAGGCAATTTTGTCATTATTTTAGAAGCAAATTTGCCCTGAAAGTTTTCACTTTAGAGCAAAGTTGCCCCTAAATTTGGTCAACTAACGGTCAACTTAACTACGATAACGGTCAAGGCAAAATTATGCCACATTTAAAACTTTCGGGGTAAATTTGCCTCAAATGAGACTTCCAGGGCAAAATTGCCCCTAAGCTAGCACTTCCAGGGCAAAAATGGCCTTTAACCTTAAAACAAATAGAAAAAGGTAGGAGCATGTGAAAAACGTGAGTTGGAATAGAGATTAAATTGTACCACTTTGAATAACAAGCAACAATTCCCTCGCGCGTTGTACATGCTCCAAATGAATACAAAACAATTTTAATGCAACTGTCTTACATATTCCTTAACTATATATCATTCACCGCTAATCACCATCTACGGTCACAAAATACATACAAAAACCATACCATAATGTTCACTTTGTAAATATATGATTCAGCATCAACATAAAAATTGACTACACTAAACATAAGTAACCGGCAAATACACATCTAAAATATAGGAGATACTATTAATATACAATGTTCTATAACTAATATACAATCATCCAATAAAATTAAATAATATCTACAAAAAGGGCAAAAAAAAAGGCCTCAAAAAGGGTATGTAAGTTGAATTTCAAATTTTGAAATTTGAAAAAGATAGAGGGAAAGAAAAACAACTATAATTAATATGCAATGATAGCCAAACAATGAAAAGAAAAATTAGGGAATATACAATTAATATACAAAAATCAAATCATCACACCTTATCAACACCATTGCAAAAATAAACCATTATAAAAAAAAGCCACATAAATAATCCACCGCAAAAAGAATTTAAATATGACTGAAATGATGCACCCCAAGTTAGAAAACACAAGCAAATATACTTTTGTCATCCTTAATGACAAATGATACTGAACATTTTGAGAAAAGTGCAAAACTAATTGACAAATTTGAAGACTCAATTAAATATAAATCTAACACTTTGACCACAAATAAAAGAAACACCAGCAGTAAACAAATTTGTATAGTAGTTTGTAGAAAGAAAGGGAAAAAAATTCTGCATTGGCCATTGATATATGACCTTTTAAGAAACTGCTTTTTTAAATAAATCGTTCATCCCATCTTCAATTCAAATAGAATAAGTATTCGGCACTGGCTATTGATGATGAGTGGCAAACAATGTTTATTTTTAGTGATATAGGATAGGTAGAACAACATAATAGAAGATGGCAATCTCATTGGCTTTCTCATCAGCTCCGTAGTGAATAATTTAGAAGATGAAGAAGATAGATAATGAATGAAAGCAAAAAAGTTATAAAAAAGACTTCAAATTTTAGAAAGAAGCAAAAAACCACAGACCTTAAGGGCATCTCATGATGACTTCATTGATGATTACAAAGGTATAAACTTCTTAATATATATTCAAATATATGATATGGTTATATCGCACAAGAAAAATGATCAATTCGGTTAATAAAAATATAAAAAACACAATATGCTCATTATGTTGAATTTCAAACTCATGGTATTTACATATCAGAATGTTTAGATACATATCCAAACTAACAAAATATTCCAAAAAGATCTAAAAATTGTTACCTATGTCCATCCAACCAAAAACAAATATATATATGAAAAACTAAACCCTTGACCCAATAGAAAGTAGTGAAAATTCAAGCCCTCCTCAATTCCTGGAGCAATGCCCTCCCGTTTGTCCTTATTTGACCATTGTCACCTTCCTTGGGAAATCAAAGTAGAAAAAAATAAGGAAAAAGCTTGCATACAATAGCAGAAATCTCTGTGGCACAGGTAATTGTTCATAATCAAGAAGGTCACTGTTGATACCTACTCAAATATGGAGCATCTGTATCACCTACCTCCTTAGCAATCATAGACAGAAGCTACAGCCAATTGTCACATCATATAACCTGTGGTGCATTTAAAGCAGATCAGTGAAAAAGATCTTGATGAGAACACATTCAATGATAGGCTTTTAAGATGACTCAGCTAAATTATGAACATTTTGCAGTGGCATGCATATTTGTGGATGTGTGAGACCTTAATAGATGACTGATGCAAAAAAAAAAAGACTTCCCATCATGGAATATACTTCTCCCTTAGTATTTGATGAGTAAAGAAGAACAAATTATCAGTCACTTTCATTCATGGCCATAGCTTAAATGCCATTAAACCCTTGCATTGTGAATTGATGCATATGAATACAATCAAAAAACCACATTATATATCATAAGTGAAATCAGAATTAATATGTTTTTCACTACAAAAAAATGGTATTCTGTAGTGGTGCAATTGTAGCGGTTATATAAAACCGCTACAAATACTATAATTTGTAGCGGTTTTAACCTAAACCGCTACAAAATTGTAGCGGCAAGCGACGCGCCAAGTGGCGCGACAGATTAGCAGCGTTTTTTGTAGCGGTTTGGTAGCCAAAACTGCTAGAAATTTGGCGCGAAATTCCCGCAAAAACTTGTAGCGGTTAATACACAGAAACCGCTACAATAGACAGTGTAGCGGTTATTTGTAGCGGTTACAGCAACCAAACCGCTACAAAATACCAAACGTCAGCTATTTGTAGCAGTTATAGGGATATAATCGTTACAAAATTTCTGAAGTCTGCACTTTTGTAGCGGTTCTGGGCAATAACCGCTACAGAATTTCAAAGGTTTTTGTAATTTGTAGCGGTTATTGTAGAACCGCTACAAATTTAAGGCAATGTGGGTGATTTGTAGCGATTATGGTAGCGGTTATTGGAATAACCACTACTAATATCTGGCCTATTTAAGCCACCGCCTCCCTCATTTCTCCGTTTGCTCATTTTGTTTCCTGGGGTTTCTTTGAGTGGTTTCTTCAAGATTTGAGCATTCAGACATCTGTGTAGGAGTTTTTGCTTCAGTATTTGCACCTGAGGTACGTATATAACACATATTTTATTTGTATTTGTATTTTGATTAGGTTTTTGCATAATAATGTGACTAGATTTTTTTTTAAATTTTTACAGTTGATATGGCTTCAGGATAGGATAAGGGGAAGGCCCCTGAGGTCCCTATACCGATTTTACGAGGTGGCAGCAGCCGAGCAAGGGGCAGAGGGAGGGGGCAGCGCGGAGGCAGGGTGACCGCGGCATCTCAGCCCATCCCCCTACAGGAGTCGACCCTACCACAGGCACCGCAGACGATCCCACAGGAGATAACCGCACTAGAGGTGCCTGAGGTTGGGGGACCAGATATTAGCGTCGAGGACTTCCTCGACGAGGAGGAGTCTGAGATCCCGATTGGGCTCAGGGAGATGGAGCAGTTCCTCGATGAGGAGGACACTCGGGAGCAGAACAACCCACGAGGGTTGTCTTCGCTGTCCACTGGGTTTGAGGTGCAGGTCCAAGGTAAATTAATTTTTTAATTTAGTAAATTATTTATTTAAATTTGAAATGTTAACTTTGAATTACAATTTATCTAACGTGCGGTAAACTGTGCAGATGAGCAGGGGAACGTTTCGACACGGAGGCTAGACGTGGCCAGGGTGAACAGCATGGACCGGACCCTGTGAGTTATAGTGCCGTGGAATGAGGGCACTGACCAGCCCATCCACAATGGGGGTCACCTGCTTAACCGCTTCCTGGACGACCTGGGCGCGAATTGGATGTGGTTCCCCCTTCACTTCAAGACGTGGAGGCACGTTCCGAGGGGGCCGAAGGATCAGGCTTGGGAGAAGGTGGTTCAGGTAATTAAAATTATTTAATTAATATTTTTTGTAATTAATTTTATTTAATTAATATTTTTTAAATTATGTTTTTTGTAATTATTGATATTTAAATATTTTTTTTCAGCTGCGGTTTGCTGTCCGGGCCAACCGGAAAAGGTACGCCCTTGTGAAGATGGGTGACGCCTGGAGGAACAGGAGGAACCGTCTCTTCCTCAAGGTGGATAAGGACGGGACGATGCCTCTGGAGCAGCTGATCGAGAGCGTCCCGGATGGCGTGTCGCCAAATGACTAGGCAGGTTTCGTCCAGTTCAAGAGGAGCCCTGAGGGGCAGGTAATGTATTTATTAGATTTTTTATATTTAATTTTGTAATTGTTAATTATTAAATTATAATTTCAATTTAATTGTATTTAATTTGAAATTTTTTAATTTTAAATGTTTTTTATTGTTTTAATACATTTAATATTGTTTTTTTTCCAGGAGATTTCTTAGAGGAACACCAGGATTCGTGCGCAGCAAACGATCCACCACACAGCAGGATCGAAGACCTTTGCTATGACCTATAGCGAGCTAGTAATTTTTCAAAATATCACTAACTTTTAACTGATTATTTCATAATACTAATTATTGTTTTATAATTGTTTCAGGAGACGAAGGCACAGCAGGAGAACCGTCAGACGAACTATGGGGAGCTGTACGCCATCACACACAGACACCGTGACGGGACTGCGACCTCTCAGCAGGCAGAGGCGGCCATTGTAAGTAATTTTATTATTATAATTTTTATAAAACCAAGTTAATAATGAAAAATGTTAATTAGTAATTGTTTCATAAAATGGCAGGAGCGAATTCAACAGTCGCAGGCTAAGCTGCGACAGACCCAGCCTGAGGAGTTACAGGGGTCAGTGGACCCGACGAATCCTTTGAAGGCGGGTCTGGCTCAGGCTGAGCACCCCGGACGCGTGCGGGGGATGGGGATAGGCGCCAGACCTAGCATGGTCTACGGCAGGAGCGCCGCCTCTAAGGCTGGCAGTTCTAGAGGGGTTAGACGTCCGAGGGATGAGTCTATTGACCAGCTGCGGTCAGATTTGGAGCAGCAGATGGCACAGCAGTAGCAGCAGATGGCACAGCAGCAGCAGCAGATGCAGCTGCACGCTGATTTGATCTACGCTCAGCAGACGCAGCGGCGTGAAATTGCGAACAACATGCTCGAACGGTCATGGAGTCGCCTGTTCCCGGACGAGCAGCATCCACAGGTTCCCCCTGTCCCTCGCTACGTCGTCCTGAGTACTACTCCTCCTCCTCCTCATCCTGCTCCTCCTGATGATGATGGTGCGGTTCACTCTGCGCAGCGGCCCGATCCAGCAGCACCTGAGGGAGCCCCACCTGAGGGAGCACCAGATGATCTGCCCCTAGCTACTTAGTTTAGGACATCTTTTTTTTTGTTGAAACATTTGTAAATATATATATATATGAGTTTGTATTTCAGAACTTAAATTCTTATTGTGTTTAATATAATTATATTTATATTATTAGATCGCGTTGTTGAATTTATGAATTAATTGCAACAAATGTTCTAAATTAAAAAATTTAATTTATGGATTAATTGCAACCAAGTTAATATTTATATTCTTATTGAATTTATGAATTAATTGCAACAATTTGTATTTTTTATATTTCTAAATTAAAAAAAATGAAGCATATCTATATTTGTAGCGGTTTTAAGTTACAACCGCTACAAATATATATATTTGTAGCGGTTTTAAAATAAAAACCACTAAACAAATGTATATAGTTGTAGCAGTTTTTCTTGTAGAACCGCTACAAATATATATATTTGTAGCGGTTGTAACTTAAAACGGCTACATCTATATACATTTGTTGTAGCGGTTATATAATAGAAACCGCTACAAATACTCATCATTTAAATTTTGAAATTTGCCGCCTTTGTCCACATTTGTAGCGGTTATGTTATGTATAACTGCTACAAATAAAAAATTATTTTTAAATTTTCTGTCCAACGACTTTAATGTTAGTAGCGGTTTTATACACATAACCGCTACAAATACTCAATGTGTAAATTTTGAATTTCCCACCAATGTGTAACGGCTTGAACATTGGTAGCGGTTTTATGTATATAACCGCTACTAATATTTTATAACTGTAGCGGTTAGTGTAGCGGTTTTAGAACCGCTACAAAATTATAAACGTTGGAATTTCAGAATATATGGTTCTTAGCATTCGTCATTCTCTTCTCACTCATCTTCTTCTCTATACTTTCTTCTCTCTCACTAGTAGCTATGGATAAATCATAGATCAGGTTGCCGCGCAATTCTCCTGAATATTTGTACGGATTAAACAGTTTCTTGGATTTCGCATTCACTCACGCTAGCTGTAACGGCAAGATCGTCTGTCCATGTCGGAAATGCAAGTTCAAGAAGTGGCATGCACGAAATGTTGTGAAGGAACATTTGCTTGTGAAGTCTTTCCCTGAGGACTATACGTTTTGGGCAGTTCATGGTGAGAAGGCCGGCATTAGATATGACGATGCTCTCCCTCGAAGTTCTCAAGTAGGCGTTCAAGTAGATGAAGATGATCTTGTGAATGATGCTGTGCGTGATGCGTTTGGATTTCAAGGCGACAACTTCAATGAAGAAGTGCACGGCTCTAAGCTAGTTTTTCATACACAATTATATTATATTAGACAGCATAATAATTCCTTATTACCTATCTATCCTTAATAATATTATTAATATAAATTTTATACTAATCCAATTGAATTACATTTTTCCTTTTAATTTATTAATAAGTTAAACTATTGAATAATAAGCTAATTAAAATAGATAAAATAATAACAAAATAAACTATTTAATTTAATATTAAAAAAACAGAAACAAATGATCGAATATTTTTTTAAAATTTTTTTAAATATTTGTAGCGGTTATTAAACCGCTACTAAATAACGCGCCTTTTTAAAACTCAAATTTAATTTTTTGGCGCTAATTTTGAATTTCATGAAATTAGCAGCGGTTTTGATAACCGCTACAAATTTCATGAAATTCAAAATTAGTAGTGGTTTGTTAACCGCTACAAAATTAAAAAATGTCATTTTTTTTTGCCTCAAAATTTCAATTTTTTATATTTGTAGCGGTTATATAACCGCTACAAATATCTTTGAAAAAAATTTCGTTCATGAGGGTGTTGTAGTGGTTGGATTAAACCGCTACAAAGGATGTAGCGGTTATTTTTGATTGAGTAGCGGTTTTATATAACCGCTACAAAACTGCTTGCAACATACGATTTAGTAGCGGTTTTGGTAACCGCTACTAATGTTGTTTGTAGCAGTTTAAACCGCTACTAATACCCATTTTTAACCGCTACTAAATCATGTTATTTTTGTAGTGTTTCATCCACAAAAAAATCAATTGGCTTTAGACCCTTCCAAATTGATTGAATATGTTAATAGCCCTTAACATTTCTTGCTGTTTGATTGAATTGCCCTTAACATTACTCAAAACTTGTGGACCTCTGGATAACAACTGATTAATTAGGGGGTCATAACATTTTTTATAAGTTATAGACCAACATATCACAACTAATTAATTGGTGAGTTATACATCACTCAGAAGTTGTAGTACTCCAGACTAGACAAAAAGCAGTATGGTTTTAACTTTGAACATGTAATATACATTAATTAGGGAATATAAGATTAATATACAATAATCAAATTAAAGCAAATAATCCCACGGTTTTAGCACTCATATCTTCACCCAATTTCTACAATTTAGTACCTAATCAATTAGAATGTCCACCCTAAAAAAATACAAACCAAATCACCCTGATTGATTTGGACAGAGTAGAATAAAAAAAGTGTGTACTTAGCTATAAAAGTAACATAATTTAATCTAAGTTATTGGAGAAGAAAGGAAGATAAATATAAAGACAAAGAATATGGCATACATTACTCTTCAGATAAATAAAAAAAAGGGGAAAACAGAGAAAACACATCAACACAGCATAGCTTGTTGATCCATCTACTAGTTTGGTAGATAAGCCCTTCTAAAAGACCATTTGCTTAAACACACAAAAGGAAGGGGAACAAAAGTGTCAAGCATTCAAGCTTCGCAAAAATTCAACTGCAAATGTCTTGGGCTTCTTACCAATAATGAGTGGCAAAATAACATCACCGATCAGTAGATCCTATTCAGCTTATAGAACTATTATGATGTTTTAATTTTAAATTCTTGAATGGTCATTGCATATCTTTGTTTCTCTCAGTTTTCAGCCATCAAACAGCTATGAATAAATTGATATGGAGAGAGGTCTTCATCCTTCATTTTGTTGAAATAGAATTCTGCTGCTTCCCATTTACTATTGGAAGTGCACATTGTTAGAATTACCTCATAAATTACATCAGCCATTTGCAGCCTTTTGAGTTGCAAGTCCTGAATTAGCTCCAGTGCTTTAGAATATCCTTCTTGATCTTAATGAAACCTGCTAGCAGCTAAGGATAACAGCCATGATAAGATTGCAACAAACGTAAAAGAAGTCATGTGTTAGTGGTACAAATCTACAAACATTAAACAATTAACTTTTCCATATAGACGTGTAAGCCAAAAAGAAAAAAAAACAGATAAATTGTTTACAAGAAAAATAAATTGAAAAAAATAATAGCATTGGAAATATACTACTTCTCCACTTTTCTACAGTCATATGAATGTCAAAAAGAATTATACTTAAATGTGCTAACTTTGAACATGCAATATACATAACTTAGTTATTTAAGGCCATGCAAGAACATATATGTACGAAGACAAAACAACCTTTGACCATATTCATCAAACTAACTTGAATTGGCAAAAAGAATAATAATAATTCCATCTATAAGAAGTCCAAATCAAGACATCAGCCATGGACAGGCTAATGACCTGAGAGAACATGCAATTAAAGTAAACAAACATACAAGAAAAAATGGTGGCAAACCGGTATGCCTGAGAACAAATCATAACAATGTTGATGAAATCAAACAGCAAAGAAGGAAACAAATCAGAATACCGCACTCAACATTTACAGTCCATGAGTTACCTGATAAATATCATATTGCTTTTCAACTTGAATGTAGATAGGAATCTTCAATATTTGTCTCACATAGGAATGTTCAATAAACAGAAGACAAATGTAGAGTTTTTAAAAACATTCAATTGTGGTGCTAAGCAACAAAAAAATGTTTAGTTGCCATATTTTTATTGAAAAATATAATAGCAAATACCTAAAGTATTACAAAAGTTTAATCCATCTGATTTTGCAAGTGAAAAGAATTTAAAGAGTCATAGTAGTAGACGCTCGCCAAGATGATGAGAAAAGTCACTCATCAAATGTTATAATTACAACCCAAACATATATATTTATATATATCATACCCAGCTAAGCAAAAAGAAATTTTTATGTACCTGTGGAGTGTTAATAGGGCTATCTCCGCATCCATGACTATTGAAAACAACAACACGCCATCCTTTACTTGAGGTTCTAATCAACATATGTCTCACATAGGAATCTTCACTGCCCTCGGTTAAACCTGGCTGCAAAATCCTACATTTGAATTACTGAACAGTAGGCATAGAATTTCTTCAGACAAGAGAAAAAAAAGTTAAGAATTAACGGACCAGCAAAATAAGGACGAGGAATCGGGAGGCAAGAGTCAATCGTCGCCGGCAACCCAATCAAGAGCCACAGAACCATCACCTTTAATGTGAAGAAGTAAAAATTGTTTCCTGAAAGCAGACATATAGAAGAAAAAATATAAGATGATGGGATGAAGAAAAAGTGAACGAAGCGAAAATCGCAAGCAAAGAAGGAAAAAAATGGAGCCTTTCTTCATTACCTATATTTCGGGCATGAAATCGTTTTTAGTTAGCCATGGCAACAAATTATTTGAAAAATGCTAGATCAGAAGGAGAAGAAATGGAGAAAATGAAGACTCTGATCTTTATGGAATACCCAAACGATGGCCTCATCTTTTGTCCACAGCATGATCACAGGTCCTGGAAGAAAGACATTGCAATGATTTGGAGCTCACATTTCTTTCCTTCGTACTAGAGATTGAAAGGAGGCGTATGCGTTGTCTTCGGTGGAGTAAATGCTTCACCCACTCCTAATGAATGGCAGACAGTGAAAAAAGCAGATATGAAGTGACATTGGAATGATATTTTATGCATGAATTACCTTTTTGCAACTAAGCACTATACATATTTAGTTGGAGCTGAACGAAGCCAACGTGTGAAGAAATGGCTTGGCATTAAAGCCGACACTGTTGTTATAAATAGTGAAATGTGAGAGGATAAATAGTAAAATGTAAGCATCGGTTTATTTCCCTATTACTCTTATGTTGATATTGATACATGTGGTATAAAAATAGGCCAAAATATCCATGCCCCTCTCCACTTTAAGTGAATTTATATAACCCCTCGTTTTTGAAAAATTTTAAATCCCACACCTTGATCATTCATGTTTTGACCCCGAGGCCCTTATCGTTAAAATACTCATTAAATCTGATGAAATGTATGCTTGGCTTATGACATGCAATTTTCAATTTATTTATTTTGGCTTTGTAATTACACTTAAAGGCAATTTGATCATTCAATCGATAATAATCCCTAGTATCAAGATTCGTGTCATCATCTTGCTTATCAAGACAAAAATTATGGAGGCATGGAGCAAAAAAATCACATGAGTTTTATGCAAAAGAAAAAAGAGCAATACAAAATGCTAACATCCTTACTACAAAAAAACTGTGATTTAGTAGCGATTAAAAATGTGTATTAGTAACAGTTTTAACCGCTACAAACGATATTAGTTACAACCGCTACAAAATCCATTGTTGCAAACGTATTTATAGCGGTTTACAATAACCGCTACTCACGTAACAAAATCGCTACAAATTTAGTAGCGGTTATTAAACCACTATAAATGTTGGCGCCACAATTTCACGTGGCGGGAAATGAAAATTTGGCTCCAATTTTGTAGCATTTGAAAAACCGCTACTAAATTTAAATAGAAATTTTAAAAGTAGTGCCAAAAATGTAATACTATTTTGAGTTTAAATTTGTCGCGGTTCTAAAACCGCCACAAAATTTTGAGAATTTTTTTAAAAAAATTATACAATTATTTGAATCCATTGTTATAATATTGTGTTGAATATTTTATTATTTAAGTAACTTAAATGATAGTAGTTATTATTTATAAAGAATGATTAAATTAAGTTAGATAAGTATACACTTTTTATAGGTAATATTATTGAGAATGTGAAGATAATAAGCATAAATATTATGAGAGGGGAAAAATGTTGAAATCAAATAATTGAAATTTTTTTTGCTATATTTGATCACCTTACTCAGCTCTTTAGCTCTTAAAAAAAAATTTAGATGAGAGAAAACGAAAGAGAAGGGTTGAAAGAAATGAAGAAGTATTTGAAATGAGGTATGCTTGGACTATTTATAGGGATCTGCGTAGTGCTTGTAGCAGTTAATGTGACAAGTTTTGTAGCAGTTGATATTTGTAGCGGTTTATGTGACATTATTTGTAGCGGTTTCACATTTGTAGCGGTTTCATAACCCAACAACTATTGGTCTGAATTTTTTTTATAAAATTATTTCACACTTGTAGCGGTTTCATAACCCCTACTAATATTTGTCTGAATTTTTTTATAAAAATATTTTAAATTTTGAATTTTCAATTTGTAGCGGTTTTGTTTGTAAAACCGCTACAAATTCATTCATTCATTTATTTTTTTATAAATATTTATTTCAAATGCATTCTGTAGCGGTTAAACGATAAAAACCACTACAAATTTTCACCACCGTTGACAGGATTTGAAATTCAAATTTTGTGTGGAACAAGGTTTAGAACACAAGCTGATCCAAAAAACCAAATTAAATCGTGATTGTTTGAAATGACGATTGATATCTTCAAAAACAGCTTTTTAATTATGATTTATAATGTATACCAGGTTAGCATGTGAGAAAAGTTTTGCATCAACTTACGTAAATAAATGCTTTTGATGTCTCCAATCATTATCTCAAACAAATTAAACACCAAAAGTTTGGAGATCAACCATGATTCATCACACCAGCCGAGACAACTATTATGAAGGAAAAAAAGAAGCTAAAACTCCAAAGTGATGGCTATTTTAAAATGGAGAGAGTATACTGATTGAGCAACATCATATTGCCATGTGATTGGAGCATTGCAAGGTGTGAGATTTGGTCTATGTATTATGCATATTGGTCCCGTTCAGTGCCAAATTGCTGAAAATCAACAAACGGAACAACACTCATTCTCCTGGACCGAAGCGAATTGAATCATAACTATGCCAAATTATCATGATTTGATTTAGTTTCACATGACAACTAATACACTCTGTTAAGAGATACTGGCACTAGAAAGAGGGGAAAATTGTGTGTTTTAAAATCTTTTGCAGAAATTTTATTAAATGAAATAGTGCAAAAATGTTTAAAACAAAACAATTTTAAGCATCAAATAAAAAAAATTTAAGCAATAACCTTTTGAAAATAATACAGCAGAAAAAAAAGAAAAAGCAAATACACATGATTTTTTCACTTACTTAAGTCCATTTAAAAAAAAAAAACTACTTGAGATTTTTCAACTAACTTAACAAGATTAAACTAGCGTTAATACTAACAAACAATACAAATATTGTATTGAATCCAGCCTGATCTAGACAGACAAACCAGTAAACAAATGAACCATATCTTTGTCCAATCTAATTAAGGGTTTTGGATGAGGTCAACCAAGTTGGATTTTATTTTATCTTTCTTTTCTTATTGAGCTTGAAATGGCATCATTTAAGTTTTAAGAAATAGCAGTTAATCATATTGATGCTTTAGTAACTCTGTTTTGTTGAATCATATATAGTTTATACATAAATATATTCTACCTACCCATGGATTAATATTTTTTATTTAAATTTTATTTTGATTTTGATCGGATTCTGAGTTGTTCTTGACTTGAATAGCCAAACTTTAAACCAACACTGTACTGAACAATTTATTCATCGCTTGATTTTCAGTACCTCGCACAAATGCAAATACAAACT
The DNA here is from genome assembly GCA_963242795.1 of Inga leiocalycina. NCBI lineage: Eukaryota > Viridiplantae > Streptophyta > Magnoliopsida > Fabales > Fabaceae > Inga > Inga leiocalycina. Next base: position 18,206,444 of record OY725330.1, read on the forward strand.
TTCTTAGTCATAAATCAGTTCGCAAGCGCTATAAGGAAATTTCATTCAATTACAATGAGGTACAGCTGGTTCCTGCTTGTACTCGAAAGGAACATCCTCTTTTGAAAAACACAACCCTTCATATCAATATTATATTATCAGGCGTAACGCCTAATTACCAATCATTTTCCACTTTTTGACTACACATTTAATAACTAATAATCTATCTCTTTGATATTTGAAATTAAGGCTCTTCAAGAATTCATCCAAGTCTTCATCGATTCATCTTCAGATTGCACATCGTACCCTTCATCATGAACATTCTCAACTGGTTTAAAAGCATCGAAAAGAGTTTTTTTTTTTCTTTTTCTTTTTAATCGAGCTCCATTTGGTGCTTGTAAAGAAACCTGGAACAACAAATTTGGTTAAAGAGACCAATAACACACCATCATAAGTATAGGGGAAAAGAATAAAAACACACAACTACATATATAAATGCATTACCAGCTTTTGTATATTTTGATCCAATATTTCTTAACATACTATAAATAAACTGATGCATTCAGTGACTCAGTGGTGCAATAATGATGAGGCAAAGAGAATTCTCCGTCGTCTTGCCTCTTTTATGTTAATGCCTCTGATAAGAATGCTGTTGCACTATGGAGTGGGCATGTGAGGACGCGAGAAAGAAGAAATGAATACGGCTATATGGCAGAGAGGGTTTATACAGTGTATACGGAAGCCGGCATATTATTAGAGTTAGGCCGCCTATTTGCTTTTTTTTTTTTTTTAATATTATTTCTCATACTGAACACTGACAAAGTAAACGTCGTACCTTCCTGGCATCATTGGCATCACGTGATCTCCAGCTATGGAGTATCGTACCTTCCTGGCATCATTGGCATCACGTGATCTCCAGCTATGGAGTAAAGTATTGCCCTGTTTTTAAAAAATTTGAAATGCTTAATATATACAAGTGTTGTAAATGATTTCAAATATTAATTTCTTCCTATTTTTTGTTGTAAGGAGCAAATTTTTCTTGGAGGAATGATCCTGAATATAAGAAATAAATCATTTTTCTCTAAAATCTTAACCTGATTTTTTCATTTTCACATGAATTAAACATATACTATCCATTATCTCCTTGTAATAAATCACTACTCATTATATTTATCATATACATTCTTTATAAATAAGGATATAATTGAAAAGAAAAATACATATTTTAGTCATTTATTAATTTCAACTTACATTTTGATTCGTGTAATTTTAATAATTGTTTTTTATAAAAAGAAATAGATAAAATATATCATTTGGTCTAACATTAAAAAAGGCATTTGTTGGCCCAATTGCCGCGCGCTTTACCTTTTGGGAACCAAGGTGATTTGGGGTCAAATCCCACTTTCATTACCTTAACCCAAATAAGAAAAAAAACAACTTGGCATCTAAAAATAGCCACTGGTGCCTATTTTTAGATATGGCATTACTATAAAAAAGTAAAGTTGTGGCGTTTATAATTGATTAGCTGTGGCACTAGAGAAGTGCTACATATCTGGACGTCATTAAAAGAAGCTGTGGCGATGGTAAGCACCACAACATTATAATATATATATATTTTTTAAAAATACCCTCATGTGAAGATGATATAGGAAATGGAGGTGGGGGTGACGGATAGTGTGAAGATGAGAAAGGAAAAGTAAGTGTGAGTCAAAAAGAGAAGGAATGAGGACGCGAGAAGTGAAATTAAGAGATAAGAGTTGGGGTGGAGAGAATTTCTATTGGTTGGAGAGATTACACAATATCCTTTTTGATTTTTTTTTTAAAGTAACCAAACCCAAGCACCACAATTGGTAATTAGAGGCCATGTGCAGGCGCCACACATGGCCCATAGGACAGCTGTGTCACCTGGCCTTGCTTTGGCAGAGCTATGTGCGACGCCTGCATGTGCAGGTGCCACACATGCTTTACAACGTAGCTAGGGCCAGGCGCCACAACTGCGTTTGTGGCAATAAGGCAGGTGCCACACTTGACCGTCCCAACTGTGGCCCCTGTCCCACTAGGCACCACAGCTGGTACCCAAAATTTAAAATAAATAAATAAATAAATAAATATATATATATATATATATATATATATATATATATATATATATATATATATATAAGAAAAAAAAAGGAAGCTGTGTCACTTCTTTAAACAAGGGTTACAAAATGTGCATCACCTTTCAACCATTTTGTAGTAGTGTGGGGTCAAATGGCGAGCAACAGTAGCTTATTCTTTTTGTTTGCATTTAGGGGCAGTTTTTTAATATCAGTAACATTTTAAAATTCTTATTTATTCATGAGGGTATAGATTTGGGATTTTGAATTTTGGACTCACCTTTTTAGAACTTTAAATTTCAAATGGTATTTTAAAAGGATTTTTCTCTTATTCCTATGCATACTGATCAACTCATCATGAAATTGAATTATTTAAGTGTACTTTTTAAGTTATTTTAAATTTTTGATACTTTAGCTTTTAAAGTATATATTATATATATAATATCTTTTTATTTAATTATTATGTCATCTGTTCGATCATCAGTCTAACCAGTTGCCCAAAATTAAAATTATAGTTGGCACTCAATGACCAATGAGGGATTTTGTATTTTTATATGATTTTGAATTCCTAGTGTTTTTTGTGGGATTTTCCCATGACTTTATACAAATTCAGTTTTTCACTTATTTAAGTCCAGTCCAATAAACTACTTCAGATTTTTCACCTAACTCAATAAAGATTATACTAGGTTCAAGCTAAATACAAGACTTCATAAATCAGTTCTCAAATAGTACAAAGAGGTTTCATTCAATTCCAATATGTGAGGAACATGATCTGGTTCCTTGGACATCTGTTTCAAGTTTGAAATAAAATAACTAAGCATGCCATATTGGGCTGGGGCTTCTAGCCCATAAGCTAAAATACACAAAAGCAGGGTTCTAACCAAGGTATTAAAACCCGGACCGGGTAGTGAACCGGTCGGGGTACTGGGTTAAGGGTCAGTGGGTCAGACCGGGACCAAACCGGAGCTAAACCGGGACCAAACCGGTGAGAAATTGAAAATTTTAGACTTATAGTATGAAATTCTAAAGGAAAAAGTAAAAAAAAAAAAATTTTTTTTTTTTAAAAAAAGGGAACCGGACCGGGAACCGGACCGGCCAACCGGCCGGTCCGGTCCGGTTTTCAGAACCCTGGTTCTAACAAATGGTACATGGTCAATCAACCGAAATAAGGTTAGTCCCGTCAGTACGTGACAATTGTTCAAGGAGCATTCTTTTATTAAAACACAAACCTTTGTATCAATATTACGGCTGTTTGAAAAAAAATATATCAATATTCTTCCTTCCATGGCCGGTTAGGTTTGGAATTTGATTCTGGTAAAGATTGGTTGGCTTATTGCTGATTTCTCTATGCTAAGTTTAGTCTACTATTCAGAAGTTTTGATATATATTGAGGGAATTCGGGTTCGTCTTATATACTTAGGTGTTTTGTTATAAGTCTCAACTGGGCAGTGGCTTTTATAAGACAAATTCCAGTAATCATGATGATGCCCCTGTCTTAATGGAAATAGTGTGGATGGTATTTGGGTGGGGGGCGGGGGAAGGGGTCGATTGATTGATCCTAGTTTAAAAAACAAGGCTTTGAAGATAGCTTTATACACTGGTTTTGCTTGGTCAAGGGTATTGGTCAGGGGCTGGGTGGTGAAGTATGTGATTGTTCAACTATCTAAGGGGATGGACGGGATTTGGGGATTTTTAGCTTATTGAAGAAAATTAGAGGTTAATCCTCCAATCCTTACATTCTATGTTACTTGTGTTTTGGATATGGGATTTGAGTATGGTAGTATGGCTATATGTGTTGCTCTGTATCGTTATATATGATTTGTAGATGATAGAATTATCAATTTGAGTCTGTTCAATGGATTCGTACACACTGTTCTTCCTTTGGTAGATATTTGCCTGTTCAGTGTACTTTTCAACACTGTTCATTTTTGGTTTCAATGTATACCTGTTTAGTGGGTATGGCAACACTGTTCATCAGTGAGCTAGAATTGTGTTTCTTTCACTTATTGTCATACTGACTATGTTTTGTTTGCTAGTGCTTTGTTTGTTGACTTCCTTGAGCATTATATTGTCTCAAGGAAAATTGCCAATAACCTTTTATAGATGGATTCTTATAGAAGTAGATTTCGTGACCGTGTGGACTGCCAAAGCTTCTCGGGATGGCCTTGCCCTTTGTGCTGGGTACCTTGACCTCTGTCACAGTGGTTGGCCTACTGGGCCTCTGGTGGAGTGGATGATTAGTTTGATTATGCTTTATGTTCTTAATACATTGTGGAACCTTTATTGGTTTATGTGCTTAGATTTTGTACCTGTATGTTTTAATTTTTAGCTTGCGTCCTTAGTTTATAGGTTGTTCATTTTGTTTTCTTTGTTGTTGTAACTTTTTGGTTGATTTCAATATATTCTGTTTTCTTGGCAAAAAAAAAAAATATATATATATATATATATCAATATTACGCTTAACACCTTTCCAATCATTTTCCACTGTTTTTACTACACACATTTAATAACTAATCTCTTTGATGTCTGACAGCCTCTTCAAGAATTCATTGAAGTCTTCTTCTCTGCACAGCATGTTAATTCTAGCACACCTTGTATCATATCCAAATCGATCCCCACTTCTAGAAAGCACTTTCAATTTCTTTTCCAAATAATCCACACCGTCTTCCTCCTTATGCATCAACAATGCAAAAGCTACGGCAGCAAATGCCGCCAACAACAACAACAACAACATATATATATATATATATATATATATATATATATTAGAATCAACTGCGCTGCTATAAATAACTGAACAGCCAAAAGAAATATATGAAATACAAGTACTTATACCATGATATGTTTCAGATGATTCTTTAGTGAAGTTACAGTAGGCACTTGGAAACTTGGCTAAAATGAAATCATCACTTTGTTTGATGACTTCCCTCAGGTTCACCCACCTTTTTTTTCATAATGCCTTTGCTGTACTCAAAGAACAACTCAGAATATTCCTTAGATCCATCAAATCTTAAAATCAGATATCTTTCACGGAGAACTTCCATTATTTTAGCAGCTCAGTTTGGGATTCTTTTGACACTCCAATGGAGCTCAACACTAGCAATAAATTTCGTCATCTTCCTCGCAATATCTATATCTTTCACAATAGCCCACCTTCACAATCACAAAACCAAAATTAAAGCATAAACACTCATCACCTTGACTTTAACATCATACACAGTATTTTATGTAACTGATATACTCTTTTCCGTCTTTAATGTAAGATTTATTTACTTAATTTGATTATATTAAGGAAGTTAATTTAGTTAGTTAATATGACATGCTTTTTCTAAGATATCGCAATCATCTTCCTTAATTCCCCAATTTCTCACTTGATTATTATTTAGGAACTATCAATAGGGGTAAATTAATTAAAAAAGTATTGACAAATATATATATATATATAGCAAAAAGGTCTTACATTTAGGACTAAGATCAACTCTTCAATTAATCATACACTAAAGACTGAAGGAGTGTATATATACAATAACTAATACTATATCTTATCCTTAATATAAGATCTCGTTTATAGTCTAAATTGTCATACTAATGAGATTTTATATCTCTAATGAGTTTTGATTTTAGTCTTTATAGTTAAACATAAACTAAGTCTTCATGAAATTATAGGGACCAAAATCAATTACATGAACACAAAAAATTTCAATCGAAAGGTACGGAATCCCTAAAAATAATAAAAGTGTTAGGGACTAAGGTTGAAAATATGGAAGATAAATCTATAAAATATTTAAGATGGCAATTAAAAAATTGAAAAACTAATTATTAAAAATGTTAAAGATGGGTATAAATATACACAGAAAATGAGTACTCAGAATATGAAAAAGAGTGAAGAATAAATAATTAGTTTAAGGGCAAAATTTCACCAAAAGATTTCTTTAGAATGCTAAGTGATGTTGAAAAGAAATATTATAAGATTCTGAATGTACTTACACTTGATTTGAACTGAAAGGCCGTGAATGTACTTACACAAAATGGACTTTTTGGGACTTAAGACAAGGTTAAAATTGTTTCTGAAAAAATACGACTTTAAGAGCAAAATCACCGTCAGAAACATATTTAAAGGATAAAATTACACCACGAAATGTTTTATTACATTAGACGAACTTTAGACCCATGGTGTCAATAAATTCATCTTTGTTTTCCCTTGCTATTGAAAAAGTCATGATTATATTGTCTTATTATATTCAATCGAATTACTTGCTTGTACTTAGCATAATGAGTCTTAATGCTTGATTGTTCAACTCAAGGAGTTAATATCATTATTTATAAATTACTTATTATCACATTATCCTATTTATCACCAGCTTTCTCATTTTTGGGTTGCTCCTTAATATAAGTATTTTTTTTTGTCTCAAAATTCAAACTGTATTTTCCTTTTCTGCCCCTATTAAATACATATGTTTATATTAATAAACCATTCTTTTTCATTTAATCATTTTGTACCCATTTTCTTCTCATATTTTCTACTCATTCTCTCTCTTATACTCTTGTAATAACTAAGAGCATATTTGGAAAAGAGATTATATTTTTGATATATTTATTATTTTTAACTAATTTTAACAGTCACTTTCTTTTGCATAATCAAAGATAATTGTTGTTTATAAAAAGGATAGGAGAGAATAAATTGTTATCATTAATGTTAATAATTACTGATGATTACAAATTGTGAGAACCTCTTCAGCATTTAATGAACATTAGTCAAAGTCATTACTTCAACATTTAAACCTTTTAAATTTGAATTTCGGGATGATACAACATTTCACTAATATTTGACAATTAATAGATAATAATTTATCAAGGAAATTAAGACAAATATTTCACAATGAAGTATTCTCTCTCTGTTAATAATTCAGTCATGATCAGCGACCGGGTTCGAACCCGGGGAGCGGGGAGAAGTGGGACCATAGCGCATAAAGGCGCTGGTCACATCGATAGCTTTAAGTGCTTTATGCATTTCTGGTCAAGAAAAATGCTTTATGAATTCTTTTCATGTTAAAATGATTTCATCATTTGTGGGTCTGTTTCTATTACTCCCTCCGGTCCTAATTATAGGACATATTTACCTAATTTTGGAGAAATTAAGAATAGTAGTTAAATTAGTTAATCTTATTTATTTTTCTAAAATGCCCTTATTTAATATATACAAGAAATCATGTTCTATTGATGTTGATCACTTACCTTGAAGTATCAATTGGGGTATTTTGGGAAGAAATTGACAAAAATTAAAATTTTGTCCTATAATTAGGACCAAAATCAACTTTCAAATATTGTCCTATAATTAGGACCGGAGGGAGTATAAAAAAAAAAAAAAAACTACACGTGCAATTATCATTAAAGGATCGGATGTGTTATATAAAATCATATCTTTTGAAGATATGATTTATTGGGACATAATTTCTGCCCAATGAATCACGTTCTTAGAAAATTAGGAAATAAAAAGCAATAGGAAATTGAAGAAATAATTAATCAAATCATTTTCATTTTACAATCACTAGGAACCTATGAACAAAAAATTATAAAGTAAATATAATAATATTAGGAAATATTCTGCTTTATTGTCGGACAATGACGCCACTCTAAATCAAATCAATGTCTTTAATTATAATTAAGTATTATAATTAAAATATTAGGATTGACAAATTAATTATTAAAAATGTTAAAGATAAATACTAAAAACAAGGAATATGAGTATTGAGGATATGAAAAAAAAATTAGTGAGGAATAAATCAACTCAAAAAAAAAATAGTTTAAGGAAAAAATTGCACCAAAAAATTATTTAAGGATGTTGAGTGTTGTTAGTGCTGGCTATGGATGCACCTACATTGAACGGACATTAATTTGAAGTAAACTACGAGGTTAAAATTGTTCTTCAAAAGTACTTTAAGAGCAAAATTAGTTCCGAGACCAAATATTTAAAGAGTAAAATTTCACCACAAAATGTTTTATGATATTGGATACACGTATAAAGAAAAGATATGTCAGGTGGCTAGCTAGACGAACTTTAGGCCGAAGGTGTCAATACATTCATCTCTGTTTTTCTTGTCATTGAAAAAGTCATGATTATATTGTCTTATTCATGTGAACTCGCTACTTGCTTTCACTTGCTCTGCATAAACAATTTCTGATACATAAAAGATTTTGATTCTACCATCACCTCATTCCATTCTTATCATTTGAATTAACCTCAAGTGACGACCACATTAAATTAACTAATAGTAAATGAAAATATTTATAGTAATCACAACATTTATTTCAACATAATTCAGGTTTAATAACTTAAATCTGCCGACAGTAATTAGTTATGGTTTTCATGCTATATATTGAAAGTCCAATCTTTTTCATAAAAATCCAAAATTTGAATTTTTTTAATCTTTTTTATAAGAACCCGATAATAGTTATATGAATTTTTATTGATTTTGTTACATTTTTGTCTCTCATTAACTATATATATTATATTAATTAAACTATTGGTGATACTTATATTTACTCTATTTCATTCTCTTATTTATCCCTCATAAATTAATAAAGACATGCTTAAAAAAATAGTTTATTTTGAACGCACTTATTATTTTTAATTAATTTTATGCATTTTCTTAAATCACATAATTAGTTCTCAGTTTCTTATTAATGGGATTGGAGGGAGTATCTTTTTACAATATGTAAAGGTAAATCTTTTTGAAACAGATAATGTTTTCGATCGAGCCATAAATCAATATATAAGAACTGATGGAAAACCTTATAGTAATATACTATTGTAAATAGTTCCTTTGCAGCAACAAAAACCTTAACTAAACAAAATCAACCTAGACCACACCGAACAAAAGATAGGTGGGCCTTGTTCTTCTAAAAGACTAAAACCAATCTACTCGATCGACATTTTTCCGATATTAATGAAACTAGAAATAAAAGATACTCTCTTCGTCTATAATATGGGACACTTAAATTATATCACGAAAAACAAGAAATGATAGCTAAATCATTTAATATATCCTAAAATGTAAATTTTTTTCCACTTTTACGTTTCTTGAGAAATATATTTAATTGCATTTTGATGTTATTTTAGAAATGTGATATAATGAGTGAACAAAGTTCGAAAATGAATATTAATCACAGGAGTAAAATAGAAAAAATAATATTAATTAATCTAGATATGCCTTACCACTCTGGTCCTTTATATTAGTCCCTTTTACCACTAATACAAAGGGACTAATATAAAGGACCAGAGTGGTATGTTTAGAATCATGTTTTCAATCTAAAAGTGTCTTATATTGTGTAAGGGGGGAGTACTTCTATATTGAATAACCCATCTTGTTATAGATTTTACCCCTCCAGCTACATTTAATCCAAATCTCATTCATATTAATTGATAGCCTCTTCAAAAATTCTTCAAAGACGTCACCTTTACCCAGCAAGCTTACTCTAGCATACTTTGGATCAGATGTAAATCGGGTCCCACCTCTTCCAAGTATTTTCAATTTCTTTTCCAAATAACTCTCACAATCGTAGTCCCTGTTGCACTTCAACCATGCAAAAGCTGCAACAAAGAAAGCCCCACAAAATATATCAGAGCCAAATATTAAGAATGGAGCAACCAAAGGTGTGTGTGTGTGTATATATAACTAAATAACAAAACGTACCAGGATATGTCTCATATGATTCATTAGCGAAGTTTCAATATGCCTTTGGAAACTTTGGCAAACTGAAGCCATTACTTTGTTTGAATATATTTAAATGAAGAGATGTGTTTTGAGAGTCATGGTATTATGAATTAAGAGATTTGTATTAGTTCATGAATTAATATGGTTCATAAAATTAACATATAGTTATGACATTTTAATTAAAGGGGTGTAGTTTTTAAGAGGCATCACTTCAAGGTATCGATTCAGTATCTATAAATACCCCAATTGTGACACCATTTAAAGTAGAGAAAGAAGCCTCAGTGATCTCTTACTAAGTTACTTTTATCTTTCGCCAGTTCTGTCACCCTATATCCTTAGAGGAATGGTTCGTTTAATCATGGGGAGATGCCACTTCCTATTAATTGAGAGAGCTATGAAATATTTCTTAAGGACAGTATCTTCGGACGCGACACAAACCAAATATTTTCTTGTTTCTTTTTAGATTTTGCCAAAAATCTTAAGAGATAAATCCTGTTAATCCCATGAGTGTGTGATTTGACCGTGTCTTTACTCCTTGGGGTCAAATACAAAATATTTTTAATCCAAGAATTGCAGTACAATGCAACACTCGGGTCGTCTCACTTGAAGAGCCTTTTATTGAGTCCTAAGTAATCTATATGCCATGTAAATGCAATAAAAACAAGGGGAAAATTTGTTTTGGTTTTTTTCAAATTAATAAGTAAAAGAAGGATGTAAATTAATTAAAATCCCTAAACTACTATTTTTTTATCTTTTCTATAAAAATGATGAAGGAGTGAATGGAAATGAATTTGGAATTGGAAATATGAATGATGAAATGAATCTTAGTGGTAAATTTGGTGGCTTTCCTAGCTCCTTAAAATAATTTGGGAGTTACTTTTGCATCAAGTCAAATTTAAAACCCTAAGCAATCACATTAGGTCCAATCTATCTAATAAATGAGTAGTCCTACAATCGCATTCTTAGTCATCTCTTAGACAAATTGTTAAAAACACACTTGATGTGTATTGAAAATGGATTAATGCACTTGGTTCTTCTTAATTGAAAGTACAATCATGACATTCAAATTAAATTAAATCCACCACACAATCAAGATATCACATAGAATGTATGACTTCATTAGTCTAATAGGAAAACAATTTCAATAAAATTTAAATGCACTAATACCAAATTCAGCACAAGATATTAACCAACAAAGACAAATTATCACTCATCTAAGTCTCAAATAATACAAATATATCAATGCAAAATTAATCCACAAAGACATAATGTTTAAATTGAGCAAATAGAAAATAATAAACTCCCCTTATAAAACCTTGAAGTTCTAGCCATTTCTTTTGCTACCAAGACTCACTGAATTATCAGCCACTCATAGCCACTGCAACCACTGTCATTGCCTGAATCAGAGTACCAACCAAAATTGCCCTAAAGTAGAAAACAGGACAGATTTAGTGATGAATTGAAAATAGAAATGAGTGGTGTTGGACGATGGAAAGAGAAGCAAAAGAAGGTCGGTGGTGGTTGATGGTCAGTGGTGGGGGAAGGTCAAGGATGATGGTGCAGTGAGGATGATGACGATGTTGTTGCCATGCTCGTCTTTTCCCTTCTCTCTCTCTTCGAAAGTGCCTCTCACTCTCAGGTCCAAGTCGCAGCACAGTGGAGGTAAATGGGGAACGACGGAGGCAGAGGTCCGGTGTTGGAGCTCTCTTCGTCAACGGCTATCCTGAGCGCTTGTCTGAGTTCAAGCTGCTGTCACCGATAATGGTGAAAGAGAAGGTCAAAGGCAATGAGCTCTCCTATGTCAGCCCCCAAATCCCAGCTGCCACAATGTCAGGCCCCCCTCTGTTTCGGAGCTCGCGGCGGCGGCTCTCTTAATCTGAACCTCACCAGCGACAGAAAGAATGGAGGAAAGGAAGTGAAGGTCGCCGGTAAAGGGCAGAGGTAGTACGTGTGATGAGATGCTGAAGGTGATGATGCGATGATGGTGATGATTGTGGTTCTGATCCAAGATCTGTCACGGAGGTGGATAAACTTTGGACAAAGAAGAACATAGGAATGAAGAAGACGATGGAAACAGAAGGAAGGACGATGGTGGTGCTGATGCTGTGAAGATGATGAAGGAATGAAGAAAGAAGATGGTGGCGGTGAAGTCCAGAAAACAAAAGACAGAGATGACGAGAATGGTGAAGCACAGTGGACGTTGAAGGAAGCTGCCTCTGCTCTGGTTCACAGTGGTCGTCGGCGGCAATGGTGATGAGAGTGAAGCTTGCCGCCGGCGACGAGAAGGAGAGGAAGGATGAGGTCTGATGATGATACTCGATGATCGTGTCCAGCTCCCCCTTGTATCTGCAGCGCCACTCTGTATATGGTACTCTCTGCTTGCGTCTCGGATTGGGTCTGCCATGTCCATCCAAATGCAACCAAGTCGGGTCTGTGCTTGTCATATTTCTCAGCCCATTCAATAATTCAAAGTAGGCCCTGGTCTTTGTTTTTCTCTAGCCCAGTCGGGTACTTCTCTGCTGATGAAGAAAGGGAACAATACGTAGGTCCTGGTCAAAACGCCAGTTTTGACCAGTGACCTATTTGCAACTTGAAAAGTTCTGAAGGAAGGACCAAAGTGCAATATTTTGAAATATTTGTGAGGTAGGACTAACATTTTTAAAAATTTTGGGTATTTATCTGTATTTCTACCCTTCCTTTTCTTCATATTTTTGTAATTTTTCTAAAATTTAGGGCCCCTTTCTGTCATTTTCCCCAATCTTCAAAATATTAATTTGACCTCCAAAATCTACAATTTTCTTCCAAAACACCTGAAATGCAATATTAAGCACAAGGTAATATCAAAAGTTCAAGGGAAAATATATAAAAAATTAATAATTAATGAATTTTGACAATTTTGCCCCTAATTCCCTTTAATTCAAAATAATTGTCCCTAACCAAAATTAATACTTAATAATGCAATAATGTCCTAGAAAATACATTAAAATCCCAAATTAATCATAGAAAATTCATATAAAAATATGGTTCAATCAGTGTATTATGATGTGTGTTCTTCAATTCATATGTCTGACTAAAAAGAAAATCAGATTAGTCCTAACTCCAATCTCTCCCCCTTTTATTTTAATTTGTTCGACCTGAATACATTGGGTTATAACATTTGTTGAGATTGGACAATATACACTACAAAAAAAAAGGTATTTTGTAGCGGTGGACTAGTAGCGGTTATATTAAACCGCTACAAATTATGACATTTGTAGCGGTTCTTACCTAAACCGCTACAAATTTGTAGCGGCAAGAATATTTGTAGCGGTTTCCTACAAAAAACCGCTACAAATTTGGCGCGAAATTCCCGCCAAAACTTGTAGCGGTTATTTTGTAGCGGTTAATGCACAATAACCGCTACAAAATACCAAAGGTCATAATTTTGTAGCGGTTCTTGCCCAAAACCGCTACAGAATTTCAAGAGACTCCAAATTTGTAGCGGTTCTGGGCAATAACCGCTACAAAATTTCAAACGTTGTGAAGATTTGCAGCGGTTATTGTAGAACCGCTACAAATTTAATTATTTGTAGCGGTTAGAGTAGCGGTTATTTTTAATAACCGCTACTAATTACTGGCCTATTTAAACCCCCCACCTCCTTCATTTCTCCGTTTGCTCATTTTGTTTCCTGAGGTTTCTCTGAGTGATTTCTTCGAGATTTGAGCATTCAGACGGCTCTATAGGAGTTTTTGGTCAGTATTCCGCAGTATTTACACTTGAGGTACGTATATAACACGTATTTTATTTATATTTGTAATTTTATTATATTTTTGCATGATAATGTGACTAATTTTTTGTTAATTTGTACAGTTGATATGGCTTCAGGACAGGATAAGGGGAAGGGGAAGGCCCCTGAGGTCCCCAGACCGAATTTACGGGGTGGCAGCAGCCGGGCAGGGGGCAGAGGGAGGGGGCAGCGCGCAGGCAGGGCTACCGAGGCATCTCAGCCCATCCCTCCACAGGAACCGCAGACGATCCCACAGGCGACGACCGCAGCTGAGGTGCCTGAGGTGGAGGTGCCAGAGATTATCTTTGAGGACTTCCTCAACGAGGAGGAGTTCGAGATCCCGATTAGTGGGTTCAGGGAGATGGAGCAGTTCCTCGATGAGGAAGAGGCTCGGGAGCAGAACAACCCACGAGGGTCGTCTTCGCTGTCCACTGGGTTTGAGGTGCAGGTCGAAGGTAAATTATTTAATTTTTTAATTTTTTAACTTTTTAACTTTGAATTATAATTTATCTAACGTGCGGTCAACTGTGCAGATGAGCAGGGGAACGTGTCGACGAGGAGGCTGGATGTGGCCGGTCTGAACAGCATGGACCGGTCCCTGCGAGTTGTAGTGCCGTGGAACGAGGGCACTGACCAGCCGATCCACAATGGGGGTCACCTGCTCAACCGCTTCCTGAGCGATCTGGGATCGAATTGGATGCGGTTCCCCGTTCACTTCCCGACGTGGAGGCACAATCCGAGGGGGCCGAAGGATCAGGCTTGGGAGGAGGTGATTCAGGTAATTAAAACTATTCAATTAATATTTTTTTAATTAATTCTATTTAATTATCTTTTTTAAATTATGATTTTTAGTATTATTGATATTTAAATGTATTTTTTTCAGCTGCGGTTTGCCGTCCGGGCCAACCGGAAGAGGTACGCCCTCGTGAAGATAGGCGACGCCTGGAGGAACAGGAGGAACCGTCTCTTCCACAGTGTGGATGGGGACGGGACGATGCCTCTGGAGCAGCTGCAGGAGAGCGTACCGGACGGCGTGCCGCCGAACGACTGGGCGCGTTTCGTCCAGTTCAGGAGGAGCCCTGAGGCGCAGGTAATGTATTTATTAGATTTTTGATATATAATTTTGTAATTGTTAAATATTAAATTATAATATCAATTTATTTTGTATTTAATTTTAAATTATAATACATTTAATTTTTTTTTCCAGGAGCTTGCTCGGAGGAACGCCGCGAACCGGGCGCAGCAGACGATCCACCACACAGCAGGATCGAAGACCTTTGCTGTGACCTACAGCGAGCTGGTAACTTTTCAAGTCCTTCACTTACTTTTAGCTGATTAATTCATAACACTAATTATTGTTTTGTAATTGTTTCAGGAGACGAGGGCACAGCAGGAGAACCGTCAGACGGACTATGCGGAGCTGTACGCCATCACACACAGACACCGTGACGGGACTGCGACCTCTCAGCAGGCAGAGGCGGCGATTGTAAGTTAATTTAATATTATATTTTTTATAATACCAAGTTAATAATGAAAAATTGTAATTATTAATTGTTTCATAAAATGGCAGGAGCGAATGCAGCAGTCGCAGGCTGAGCTGCGACAGACCCAGCCTGAGGAGTCACAGGGGTCAGTGGACCCGACGGCTCCTCTGAAGGCGGGCCTTAGTCAGCCTGAGCACCCCGGACGAGTGCGGGGGATGGGGATAGGCGCCAGACCCAGCATGATCTACGGCAGGAGCGCCGCGTCTGAGGCTGGCAGCTCTAGAGGGGTCAGACGTCGGAGGGACGAGTCGATTGACCAGCTGCGGTCAGATTTGCAGCAGCAGATGGCGAAGCAGATGCAGCAGATGCAGGTGCAGCAGCAGCAGCAGCTGCAGATCCACGCAGACGCTATATACGCGCAGCAGACGCAGTGGCGTGAGATCGCGAACACTATGCTCGAGGGAGCATGGGGTCGGCTGTTCCCGGACGAGCAGCATCCAGCGGTCCCCCCTGTCCCTCACTACGTCGTCCCGGGCACGACTCCTCCTCCTACAGCTCCTCCTCCTGCTGATGAGGATGGTGCGGTTCAGTCTACGCAGCGGCCCGATCCAGCGGCATCTGAGGGAGCCCCACCTGAGGGAGCACCAGAGGATCAGCCCCCAGCTTCTTAGTTTAGGACATTTTCTTTTCTTTTAAACATTTGTAAATATTTATGAGATTTTATTTAAGAATTTTCTTATTGTGTTTTATATAATTATATTTATATTATTATATCGCATTGAAATAATTTATAAATGATTTAAATCTAAATTTAAAAAAAAAATTATATATATATATTTGTAGCGGTTTTAGGTTAAAACCGCTACAAATGGATATATTTGTAGCGGTTTTTGGTTAAAACCGCTACAAATATATATATTTGTAGCGGTTATTAGTACATAACCGCTACAAATATATAATAATTTTATAAATTAAATATATATATAATTTATTTTTTTTAATATATGTTAAAAAAAATAAATTATATATACATTTATAAATAATTTATAAATGTATATTTGTAGCGGTTTTGAACTCATAACCACTACAAATTTACTTGTATATTTGTAGCGGTTTCCCTTCAGAAACCGCTACAAATATATATATGTTTGTAGCGGTTATACACTAATAACCGCTACAAACACTCAAATCATTTGAATTTTGAAATTTGCCGCCTTTGTGCACATTTGTAGCGGTTACCTTATGTATAACCGCTACAAATTAGAAAATTATTTTTATATTTAATGTCCAACGGCTTTAATATTAGTAGCGGTTTAATATATATAACCGCTACTAATTCGTTGAACATTAGTAGCGGTTATATATATAAAACCGCTACTAATACTCAACAAGTACATTTTGAATTTCCCACCAATTAACGGCTTGAATATTAGTAGCGGTTTTATATATGTAACCGCTACAAAATTATAAACGTTGAAACTTCTGTAGCGGTTGGTGTAGCGGTTGAATAACCGCTACAAAATGATAAACGTTGGATTTTCAAAATATAAGGTTCTAGGCATTCGTAATTATCTTCTCACTCATCTTCTTCTCTATACTTTCTTCTCTCTCACTTGTAGCTATGGATAAATCATGGATAAGGTTGCCGCGCAATTCTCCTGAATATTTGTACGGATTAAACAGTTTCTTAGATTTCGCATTCACTCACGCCAGCTGTAACGGCAAGATCGTCTGTCCGTGTCGGAAATGCAAGTTCAAGAAGTGGCATCCACGAAATGTTGTGAAGGAACATTTGCTTGTGAAGCCTTTCCCTGAGGACTATACGTTCTGGGCAGTTCATGGTGAGAAAGCCGGCGTTAGATATGACGAGGCTCTTCCTCGAAGTTCTCAAGTAGGCGTTCAAGTAGATGAAGATGATCCTGTGAATGATGCTGTGCGTGATGCGTTTGGATTTCAAGGCGACAACTTCAACGAAGAAGTGCACGGCTCTGAGCCGGCTTTTATGGGGAATGAAGCAGCTCGGGATTTTTTCAGCTTGATGGATGAGGCAGATCGTCCTTTATATCAAGGTTGTCGCAAATATTCTAAATTATCTTTCTTGATCAAATTGTATCATATCAAGTGCTTGTGTGGGATCACGGATAAGGGAATGTCGATGTTGCTCGACTTATTACAAGATGCATTCCCCGACGCCGAGATTCCCACAACCTTCTACGAGGCCAAGAAGATCATCAACAGGTTGGGGTTGAATTATCAAAAGATTGATGCGTGCCCAAATGATTGTATGCTGTATTTGGGAGACGATTCCAGCAGGGAGACGTGCAAGAGATGTCACACATCGAGGTACAAGACAATTCGGAAGGGGAAAAAGCAGAAGAAGAAACCTGCAAAGATTCTCAGGTACTTCCCTTTGAAACCTCGTCTACAAAGATTATTTATGTCGTCTAAAACTGCTGAGCACATGAGGTGGCATGCCGTTGATAAAAACGAAGACGGTAAATTAAGATATCCGCGGGATGCAGCTGCTTGGAAAACATTTGACAACGACTTTTCAGATTTTGCGACTGACCCCAGAAATGTTCGGCTTGCGTTGGCGACCGACGGTTTCAATCCTTTCGGGAATCTTAGCACAAGTTACAGCATTTGGCCGGTAGTCTTAGTTCCCTACAACTTACCCCCTGGATGTGTATGAAACAAAGCTCTTTCATTATGTCTATGATCATTCCAGGCAAAAAGGCACCGGGCAATGACATCGATGTGTATCTCCAACCGCTTATTGCGGAATTGCTTGACCTGTGGAATGTCGGCTTGGAGACATACGACGCTCACAGCAAGACTTTGTTCAACATGCGTGCAGCCTTGATGTGGACGATCAGTGACTTTCCTGGCCTTGGCACATTATCTGGTTGGAACGTGCACACTGGGTCGGCGTGCCCGGCTTGCAATTTCGACTCTGACGCACTGCACCTTCCTTACAGCCGAAAGTGGTGCTTTATGGGGCATCGGAGGTTTCTCGATGGAACGCATAAGTTCAGATTGCAACGGAATCGCTTCAATGGGAAACCAGAGAAAAGAGGACCACCACAGGATTTGTCCGGTACAGATATCTTACAGCAGCTTGAGCATGTTGACGTCGAGTTTGGAAAAAGCGACGGTTCAGCACAAACTCGCCAAAAGACGCGCAGGACTTCGGCGCCTTAGCAGTGGAAGAAGATAAGTATCTTCTTCACGCTTCCGTATTGGAGATCTAATTTACTTCGCCACAGTCTTGATGTAATGCACATTGAAAAGAATGTTTGCGACAATGTGCTGTATACGCTGCTTAACGAACCCGGCAAGACAAAAGATCACCTTCAAGCTAGGAAAGATTTACGCGACATGGGAGTTCGTGAAGACGCTTGGCCAGATGAGAATGACAGATTTACACCGGCAAAGTTTACCCTCACAAAACCGAACAAGGATGTGTTCCTCGCGACGTTGAAGAAATTAAAAGTTCCTGATGGGTATTCAAGCAACATTTCTCGATGTGTCGACTTGCAGGCTCGAAAGGTTGCTGGCCTGAAGAGTCACGACTCACATGTTCTTATGCAGCAGTTACTCCCTCTGGCTATAAAGAATACACTTCCTCCCGATGTTTCCATCGTTTTGGTGGAACTTTGTTCTTTCTTTCGGAAGTTGTGTTCTAAGGTTTTGATCGTTGAGGAGCTCGATCAGCTGCAGTCGAAAATCATTCTTACGCTTTGTCACTTGGAGATGATCTTTCCTCCGTCCTTTTTTACTGTGATGGTTCACCTCACAGTCCACCTCGTTCATGAAACAAAGCTCGCTGGACCAGTACAATATCGTTGGATGTATCCGATTGAGAGGTACTCATTTTATATATGTGCTTTCATTTATTGTCTGTATTTAATGTTTGCTCGTCGTCCTTTTCATCATTTTATATCAATTTTCTCTTATGTACTTCGTAGGTTCCTTGGGAAATTAAAATCTTACGTGAGGAATAAGGCGTGGCCAGAAGGTTGTATAGCTGAAGGCTATATAGGGGATGAGGTGTTATATTTTTGCTCAAGGTACTTTGATGATCTTGAGACGGCTTTCAACCGCCCGCCTCGTGTTGACGATTGTCCTGAACCTGCGCCGACATCAGGAGAATTTATCCCTCGTGTTGGTAAACCAGTTGGAGCAACTGAGAACTTCAAACTAACGGCAACTGAGAAGTTCCAAGCACATAGACATGTCTTGATTAATTGCACTCAAGTTGAGCCTTTCATACGGTAAGAATTGTACACTCACATGTATGTTATTCGATCTATATCTTTCGTAACATTTCTCACTTTCATTTCACTAACGCCTTTCCATTATTAATTGCAGGGAATTCAGAAGTCATGTCAAGCGTCAGCTCAGGATCCGTACACAGACATCCTCGGAAGTTGATAGGAGGGTCCACAGAGAATTCCCGGGCTGGTTTGCTCGCAGAATACTAAATGACCACAACCCACACTCACCGGATTTCAGAGCTCTCGCAATCGGCCCTCTTGATCATGCAAAACGGTTTACAGCATACAATGTCAATGGTTTTAAGTTTTGCACGGTTTCACGGGATCAGGGATTGCAAACACAGAATTCGGGTGTTTATGGCACATTTGGGACAAGGAGTTATGCGAGCAGCAGTGACGCCAACATGCAGTTCGGAGGCGTCCCTTACTATGGCAAGCTTCTTGATGTGGTTGAGCTTAATTATCAAGGCCGTTTCACCGTGACGCTGTTCAAGTGTTTGTGGGCAAATACCACTACTTCTCGGGGACTGACAACTGACGACCTAGGGATCACATCAGTCAATTTCTCACGGCCGATTCATACTGGTATTTCTCAAGATGATGAGCCGTATATTCTAGCTTCAGAGGCACATCAGGTTTATTATGTCGAGGACGAGCGGCATAGGGATTGGCACATGGTCGTTCATTTAAAGCCAAGAGACCTTTACGACATGGGTGAAGGCGATAACATCGCCTACGAGAGTGAGCCATTTCAGCCAGCTGATTTTGAAAACTACTTCCCTGAAGGCGATGACAATTTACCTCTACTGCGGTGAGTTTTTTCAAGTCCACGTCATTTCAATTAAATTTTTTAAATTTAATAATGCATCAATAATAATAATTTTTTTACAAAATTTCTGTAGGGATGGCGACGATGAGTGATCAAATTCAATTGTAAAAAATTCGTCTTTACAAAAAATGCAAAAAATTTGTGTTAAAATAAAATGTAAAAAAAAATTAAAATAATATTTGTAGAATTCAAGTGTAAAAAATTTTTCATTACAAAAAATCCAAAAAATTTGTGTTAAAATAAAATGTAAAAAAAAAATTTTTAAAAAAAATTAATATAATTTTTGTAGCGGTTATTAAACCGCTACAAAAAAACAAATAACCACTACAAATAATTAAACCGCTACAAAAATATAAATAACCGCTACTAATTAGTAACCGCTACATTAACCGCTACATTAACCGCTACAAATAATACGTAAATCCCTATAAATACCCTTATCACAACTCATTTCAAACACCCCCAATTTCTTTTCACCTTACCCTTCTTTCATTTCCTCTCATTTACAACTTCTTTCTTATGAGTTGAGGAGCTGAATAATACGATCAAATATGGTAACAAGATTTTCAATTTCTTTTAGAATACTTCTTTCCTTTCTATAAAATTTATTCTAAACATCTTTTTTTCTACATATATCTTAACTCTATCTCATTTTCATCTATTTTTCAGATATAATTACATGATATTGTAAAACATAATAATTCCTTATTACCTAACTATCGTTAATAATATTATTAATATAATTTTATACTAATCATATTCAATTACATTTTTTCTTTTTAATTTATTAATAAGTTAAACTATTAAATAATAAACTAATTGAAACAAATAAAATAATAACAAATTAAACTATTTAATATAATATTGAAAAAAAAGAAAAAAATTAACGTATATATTTAAAAAAAAATTTAAATATTTGTAGCGGTTATTAAACCGCTACTAAATAACGCGCCTTTTTAAAGGTAAATTTAAATTTTTTGGCGGTAAATTTGAATTTCATGAAATTAGTAGCGGTTCTAAGAACCGCTACTAATTTCATGAAATTCAAATTTGGTAGCGGTTTCTTAACCGCTACAAATAAAAAAAGTCATTTTTAACAAATTTTCATTTTTATATATTTGTAGCGGTTTTTTAACCGCTACAAAAAAAAAATTCACTCTAAATAAAATTTTCCATATTTGTAGCGGTTATATAACCGTTACAAATATCTTTTGATTTTGTAGCGGTTACTATTAACCGCTACAAACTTTGTAGCGGTTATTTTTGATTGAGTAGCGGTTTTATATAACCGCTACAAAACCGCTTGCAACGTACGATTTAGTAGCGGTTTTTCTAACCGCTACTAATATAGTTTGTAGCGGTTAGAACCGCTACGAATACATATTTTTAACCGCTACTAAATCACGTTTTTTTTGTAGTGATAGTGGCTTGAATCGTTACAATATTACTCTTAATCATCGTTGGATAAGCCATGTCGTTTTTTTTTTAATTCATTACTCTTGGCGTCTGGTTTTCTTTTAGGGAGATCATTATTCTTTGATGAAGGCCTTAAAACAACTGATCTGGTTTAAAATATAAACTTCATTTTTTATCTTTGACTTAGCTTTAATCAAAGTTTTCAAGTTGTATTTTTGGAACCTTTTGGGGAAATCATTGCCTATAGTTTGCTACATTTCTGCCGCCCTATCAGGTTCGAAAAAAATTCATACTGAACATCATCATTAAGGTCTATGAGAAAAGATGATTGCATATTACCTAACTGTGGGGGTTCATGGCAAGCAAAGCAAAGAAAAATATGATGGTCTAATGATAATTGAGAATGGAGAGAATGAGAATTGGGTCTTACTATATTTAAAGAAAGCATATTAAAATAAACCTATAATAAAAGCGGGCCATGATGATTACTGTCATGGAGAGATACTCAATATCCCCTTCATCTGGACTCATTTCAATCTTTATTGTAAAAGATTTTGAGGGCGTTGTGATCCTTGTAAACACCGGCAAGAAGTTTGCAACTCTGATCAGAAAGAGAGATGCAATTGTGTGGAAAGATGAAGAAGACGAGAGATGTTGGAACCACCGTTTTTTATTTCCGTTTCCTCCCGAAGTCCAGGGACGCGTCGATTCAATACTAACCAGAATGTTGATGTTCATATATAACAGGCTTATTCATGCGGTTATAGATTTCGGTTCCATGACCGTTAAAATTATCTGCTCATTTTTATATGACTGAAATGTTTTAGAATCAAGATATTATTTTTTTTTAATACATGAGGAATGAGAATATAACCCGTCGCTCTAAGAAAAATAACGGAACATAGTTAATGAAAAAAAAAAAAAATCATACGGTTATAGGTTTGTGTTCATTGAACTTAATTAGTATATTATTTAATTATTCACTTTTCTGATTGAAATCAAGATATTTTTTATATTAATTTTTGATTTCCTATTGGAGTGAATTTTTTGAATATAATATAACTAAAACTCCTATTATATCTCCAGAATTTTTTGATTTAATTTGGTTTTTTAATAGTTGTTAATAACCTATTATCTCTCCTTGAATTTTGCTGATATCCTATTTTTTCAATGAGGATATTACTATTAAAGTTATATTTCATATATTTGTTTCTATTTTTTTAATAGTATATTTGGTTTCTCTGAAGAGAGGATATATATTTGGTGACCATATATATGCACCCTTGATCATTGTTTTAAGATTAGAGCTCTTTAATATATATGTTAGATAAAAGAGTGTAGCGCGCAATATTAGTTGTTGACATGAACTTATCTGCAACAATTATATTATGCAAGGTGTAATTGCAAAAAAAATAAAATAAAATAAAATAAAATTGGTGCGTGATATTATTCAGATAATATATTTGACATATGATATCATATTTATGTGATTTTCTAGAAAACAAGTTTTGAATTTAAATTCCGTTATCCTATGTGAAATTAGAATGAAATATATGAGAAATTCTAATTTAACTATCATGGAAAGAAATTATATCATGAGATTCTAATTTACTTAGAATTAACTTTTTATTGAAATATTTGAAATGTGGGGTGCCTAAGATATAGAGTATCTTGTGGGAGCTCCTTGGAATATATATATATATATATATATATATATATATATATATATATATATATATATATATATATATATATATATATATATATATATATATATATATATATATATATATATATATATATATATATATATTGATATATTGAAAAATTATAAAATTGTCAAAGATGACGCATGTTGAGAATTTGTAGCATTGATAAATGTTAATCCCATGACATAAACAATGATGCATTGAGATTAAGCATATGTAAACTCTCATGAAGAGAAAGAAATAGTTAAGGGATGCCATAAATGATGGCATCATGTATAGTGGATTCCTATTGTATTGATATGCACAAATGGTAACAAAAATTCAGTTTATATGTGGAAACCCAATGGTTATCATTGACCTTACTGGTGACAAAAATAAAATATTATGCAAGTTAGAGTTGATTACTCTAGAAATGGAGAAAATACCAAGAATGTTGAAAATCTCTTAACAAATATTTTTGGTAGGAAACTGACACTAAGTGTTGATGATATGTGCTTACTAAATATGGCGATAACCATTGTAGAAAGAACAATGATGTAAGTGGAAAATTGTTTGAGATATTATATGAATAAGCATGCTTAAAAATTATGATAAAGTTATCTCTATCGATTTGTTGAGGTCAATAACAGACCTATCGGATCCGTTAACAAAACCCCTTGGGAGAAAAATAATTGTTGAAATGTTAAGAGGAATGGGATTAAAGCCAGCTACTAATTGACAGCGATGGCAACCCAACCTTTGTGATTGGTGATTCCATGAAGAAGGTTTAATGGGTAAGAAAAAGTCGTTCGTTAGTTCTAACTAACACAAATATATTTTACGTTCCTTTTTGTGACACCTTGAATGTGCTAGACTGCATTATTGTTGGTTGAGTAAAGCTCTTAATGATTTCATAGTTCAATGAGACAATGTACATAGTGCAGGTACACTTACTTGAAATCATCTCTATGAATGTGGAGTGTAGCCGCTTCTATGAGATTGTGGCAAAATCTCTAGAGCATTTATTATGCACCAGGCATGCGCATGGCTGACATAACGTGCAAAACCGCCATAAACAACGAAAATGAAAGGATACAATCTAACCTTTAATGCCTTTGATATATACCCAAGAGATGTGAGTTCATAGTCCATAGGACCACTGACATCTCTGTGTATCATGTGTTATCGGTCTAGGTCTAATTCATAGTCCAAAGGACCACTAGATACAATGGCTATATCTATAGATGTAACTCAGCTAATGGTGTTTTCTTTGACACATGTGGGGGATTGTTGTAAATATTGCATATGGGTGATAAATCCCAAATTTAATATATTTTATCACACCTTATTCATTTATTTTGGGGATTATTTTAGGCTAATTTGGATTTATTAGATAATATTTAGATTATCAGCCAATTATAGAAAATAATATAAATTTGAATTGATTATGATATTATTGGGCTTAAATTGATAATATTTTAATTGTTACTAGTGATGGGATAATATTTTAAAATATACAATAGATCACAATTTTATTTAATTCTTGCAGAGTAAGGAAAATCAGATTGAAAGATCCTACGGTGCAGAAATTTTCTTGAAAGCTAAAAAAACATCCAATGATTAAATTTTATTTGGGCTTTTTAAATTTTAATGGGCTTAAGTTATACCCAAAAAACTCTCTTCTCCTCCCTTTTAATGACCCTAGCCGTCACAGCATAGAGGGTACACGCAGAGACACAGCCGCTGGACCAAATCACGCACTGCAGACGCTGAACCCAGAAGAACCACGGGGTCACTATTTCATCTTTTCTCATCACACTATCTGGTCATGCTCTCTCACGCATAACAACACTCTCATTCACCATTAACACTTTTCATCTATACCATATTTAACCACGGGACCCACACTGACCCTCCATCAATCTTCACCTTTATCCATCAATTTAATGGCCGTGGCTTCACAAGAGAATTTGGGAGTGCGTGAGGCGGTGATGGCAGCTTGAGCTATCTTGGGAGGAGCATGGAGGAAGCTAGAGCCTAAGAGCTTATACATGAAGACCAAAAGAGAGTGTCTTTCTTTTTATCTTTTTGATTTAAGACTTGAGATTGTTTAGTTTTAAATGATTTTAGGTTGTGTTAATTGAGAACAATCTAATTTTAGATTGTAGAGTTATTGTTGGTTTGGATTGAATTGATATTTTGGATTTGATTTGTTCTTAAATGATTGTTGGGATTTTTGTTTACAAACCCTCGGTTGCCAATTAGATTATTAATTGAGTTTTCATTATTAATTTAATTGTCGATTTAGGTTTAATCTCTTGATTGTTTAATTAGGTGATTAATTGTCGAATTGTTTAATTAGGCAATTGTGAACATAATTTCCAAAACTATCTTAACAATTGTGATTGGTTTTTAATAGATTTAATTAACCACCGCTTTTTCCATTATTAGTTTTCTAGTGGATTAGGAGTTATCGAGCTTGAGAGTTTCCCATGTTTCAATTAGGTGATTAAGTTTATTGATTTGCAGTAAAGTGGTTGATTCAACGAAGTTACTAGATTTGCAAAGGCTGATTGTTTGTACTCTGTGTGAACTTGAAATGTATTTTCCACCTTCATTTTTTGACATTATGGTCCATCTAACCGTACACTTGGTGAAAGAAGTTCAATTGTGCGGTCCAGTGTACTTGAGATGGATGTACCCGAATGAGCGATTTATGAAAATTTTAAAGGGGTATGTGAAAAATAGATATCGACCAGAGGGTTGTATAGCTGAGCGATATATGGTTGAAGAAGCAAGTGACTTCTGTGCTGACTTCCTATCAAATGTTGACCCCATAGGTATCCCCAAGTCTCGTCATGATGGGCGAAGATCAGGGAAAGGAACAAGTGGGAAGGATGTAATAAGGATATTAATGACTGAATGGGAACAAGCTCACTTGTATGTGCTTCATAACACTGATGAGGTTGAACCATTTGTTGATGAACACAAGGCCGCACTTCGATTGGCACATGGTGACAGGAATGAAAATTTTATAACAAAGGAACACAACAAACATTTTCCAAGTTGGTTAAAAAGGTGCATTAAAGATGAGGTGGAGAGGAATCCTGATCTAATTTCTGAAAACTTGAGATGGCTATCGAATGGACCGAGCTTAAGTGTATTATCTTATAATGGTTATGCAATAAACGGTTACACCTTTTACACACAAGAACATGATACAAGGAGCACGATGCAAAATAGTGGGGTAACACTTGTTGCTGATTCTTGGCATAGATCCAGTGTTAAAGACATGCACCCTATCTACGCACCAATGTCATACTTTGGTGTAATTGAACAAATCTGGGAGTTAGATTATACTGTGTTGAGGGTCCCTGTCTTCAGGTGTAAGTGGGTTAACAATAACAGTGGATTGCGGAAAGATGAGTTAGGGTTTGTTCAAGTAGACCTTTCTAAAGTTTGGTATAAAGATGATCCTTTCATTTTAGTATCACAAGGAAAACAAGTGTTTTTCGTTCCCGATCCTGCTAAGAAGAATTGGTCCATTGTAGTTCCATCAAACAAGAATCATCAAGAACAAGTTGGTACTACAAGTAATGAATATTTGAATATTCCTGAGGATACTCTTTCCTTTGAGATGTTGTGGTCAAGATATATTGATAGAAATGAAGAAGAAGATGAAGACGAACATTTATATATGAGACATGATCATAATGAGGGGACATGGTTTTTAAATCGAACAAGAAAGAGAAAAAGATGATAATGAGTGTCTTGATTTTTCAGTATGTGTGTTTTATTACATGTATTCATATATTCCAACTTAATTTACTTTTATTACTATGATTGTCAATATGCACTGATATTTTTGTCTTGTTTATTTAACTTGTAGGAAAATGGATCCACACAATGATCAAGCAGACTTTGAAGCCCACAATAAAGATGCAGATGATCCTCACATTGAGCAAGCAACCTTTGAAGCCGCTGTAGTCCGAGGTAGGACTGTGATGCATAAACTGATCAAACTAAGGAGCAAGGGCATTATGTTAGAGCTTGAGTGGAATGACAAAGGAAACCCAATTGGTGAAAATACTAGCAACTTTATTAATTATATTGGGACTATTGTCAAAGAAAGAGTCCCCATTACAATTTCAGATTGGAGACGGGCAAAGAAAGACTATTCTGATATGCTTCTGAGTTCAGTTAAGGTAAACATTATTTACTTTATTATTCTGGTTGTTTTATTGCATGAATTACAATCTAACAAAGCATGTGTGGTTTTTTTGTTACAGTCTATCTTCATTATCGATGACGACAAAGACAAATTCGTGCTCGCAAAATGTGGCAAACTTTTGAGATGTTTTCGTTCCAATCTTATCAAATTCTACTCGTGGGATACAGATGGCAATATCATTCATACGCCACCACAGTTGTACGATGGAATAATTACACAAGAGCTGTGGGATGAGTTTTTGAGTACACATACTACCGCGGAGTTTCTGGTAATACAATATTAGCCCTTACAAACTACTTGCAATGTAGTTGAAATTAATATTTATTGAAATTATTTGTATTTAAAAAGGAACGAAGTGATAGAAATCGTGAAAGCGCAAGCAACATGGCATACCGGTACTTAAAAGGACCACTATCGTATGCAAAGTTGGAGCAACAATTGGTAAGAACTTATAATCATTTCATATGCATATAATTTAGATGACTAATTTTTAACTACAACTAACTTTGTTATAAAGGTCAAACAATCACATTCTGATGTCACACACATGCCACGTCATAATTTGTGGCTGGCCGGCATCACTAATAAAAAAGGAGAAATTCCCAGCGAACAAGCCAGAGAAGTTGCAGAATATTGTGTAAGTGGTGGATTATTCATAAATATTTTGCTTTGATTAAATGATTCTATTTTATAATAACTAATATTATTGCAATTGTTGTTGTGATAGCAAAAAATGATGCAGGACCAACCAGAGTTGATGAATTATGTTGGTCGTAATGATTTACTCAGTAGAGCTCTTGGAGCTCCTGAGTATCATGGTCATCTTCGTGGTACTGGTTTTGCAGTCACCTAAACATCATACTTCGGACGCCAAAAGCGACCAAACAAAAATGACTTTATGCAACTACAGGAGCAGATTGGTGACTACAAGCACCAACTGGAACAGCAGATGAGTGACTACAATCAGCAACTGGCACAGCAGATGAGTGTCTACAAGCATCAAGTAGATGAGCAAATGAGTGTCCACCAACGCCAAATAGAACAATTTAACGATCATATGCGATTGATGCAAGAGCAAAATGCATTATTGAAGGCTCAAATTGACACTTTACTGCTTTCTCGGCCAGCACCAAGCCCAATGTGTGACAGCACAAGTGTGAAGAATGATATTTGCCCCTCCACGCCTAAAGTCCCAATTCCATTCGTAATCAATTTCTTCTCTAGTTAAATTTTTGTTATATTTTAAATTAGTGTACCTTAATATTGACTCCATCTTTCATAGGGCGAATCGGCGTGCAAGCTGCATGTCGATGAATCTTTCAAGCATGCAGTTACTGTAGGTGTTGTCTATAACACCGACACTGATATCCTTCATGGTTCACCATTACCTGAGAACACACTTAGAGTCAAGGTTGACGTATGCACAGATGCAGATGCCCTCCTGCCAATCCCTTCTCTAGATGAACATACAATGGTAAAAGATGTTGTTGGTGGTTATGTTGCATGGCCAATAGGTCTGATTGAGCCATATCAAAATGTGATTTAATTTACAATTCTTTCTACTTATTCTATATGCACTTCTATCTAAAAAACTACATGATTAAATTTTAATGATTTTTGTAGGTTGCTACTAGTCATAAAGGAAAAAGAATTGAAGGCCATAGGAAGAACTCACATGGTTCAGCAACCCAACAGAAGTCCCAACCTTCTGCTAGCAAACGAAACAACAAACCAATGGTCTCGTATCGCCAACAGTTGGCATCAATGGTACAACCATTGATCCTCCAACGAGGTCAGGAAATACAATTTCATCCGGACATCTATAATGCAGAAGGTGTAATTGATCATGTCGATGGTGCTGTGCTGAATGATGTGATTACTCGTGGAAGGATAGGTGGAACAGCTATCAACTTATGGATCAGGTATTCATCTATCATTGTTATTATTATTCATCATTCAATTTTTTTTTTGGTGGAAATGACATTGTTTGTTTGATATAAAGGCATTTGTACCACGATGAGATAGTAGGCATGGATAGGATGCAGCGATTTATCTTTGTTAGCCCACACCTCTTTGGCCAGCATAGGGGGAGAGATTTGGAAGCACAGTCTAATGAACTTAGAGACTGCTTTATGCTTAGAGCAACCCCTAACAAGCTCTTTCTTGTTCCATACAATGTAGGGTAAGTGATTTGTGACAATATTTGAATATATGTTTTTTATTTTTTCACTTTTACCATTAAATGATTGTCCAAATAAAATTTTCAAAATGTGTTTTTAGGGAACATTGGATATTAATTGTTGTCCATCCAGCAGCACCAGAAAACCCTCGCATTTACTATCTAGATCCTATAGAAACTGCTTATCCAGATAATCGCCCTGATATGCTGATTATCTTCAATAAGTAAGTGTATGGGTGTATGTGTAAATCTTTTCGTGTGTGATTATTGAATAACCAACATTAATCAGGAACTTCTTTGTTTTATTAGTGCATTAACCGCATATAGAGGAAAAGCTGGATTGACCTACTCTAGACGCAATGACCCAGCCAATAGCTATGCGTGGAGGAAGATTATGGTACTTATATATGAATTTACTCCATTCTTGTTAGTAAAAAAAATTTATTCAACAATTGACATAACTATTTCATTGTATTGTTGCAGTGTCCATTCCAGCCGAATGATAATGATTGTGGTTATTATGTTATGAAATTTATGAAAGATGTAGTTACTCATCGCCACCTTGTAATTCCTGTGAAAGTAAGTTCCCTTTAGTTGCAATTGATATTGTGTTTTAATTTTAATTGACAAAGTGTCTAAATTTAGTAATTTTCATTCTTTGTATACATGATTGTTTATGTAGTATTATGAAGATGCACGTTGTGCTGAGCTGTCTGACCATCAAATGGATGAAATCATTGAAGAATGGTGTGAATATGTGGTCAAGCAATTAGTTAGTTTAGGCATGTAGCTTCTTTCTTGCCTATTCTTATTTTGTTTAATCATTTATAAAATTAGTTGTACACTATATAATCATTGTTAATACAATATATTTTGTAGTTGTTAAACATTATAATTATTCATTGTAGTTATTTGAACAAATGACCATCATCGTTTTGTATTGTAATATTTTCCTATTAGACGAAATATATGGTCATTTGCTTACTACTATATATGGTCATCAGGTATTACACTGCACATATTACACTGCACAGAAAAAAATATTTTAAAAAATTAAAAAAAAAATTAAACTTACTATGGCGTTTGAAGGTAAAATGTCAAAGGAGGGGGAACCCCTCCTGTGGCATTTTCTGGAAAAACGCCAAAGGAGGGGTGTCCCCTCCTTTAGCGTTTTTCCTTCAAACGCCAAAGGAGGGGGTACCCCTCCTTTGGCACTTTCCTCCCGAAACGCTATATATAATTAATATAGTTATTTAATTTAATAAAGTAACGTATGGCGTTTCTGTAAATTGAAAAGCGCCACAGGAATTTTTAATGGTGTCAAAAGCTTTGGCGTTTCTTAAACGCCAAAGTATTTTATATAATAAGCGCCATTACACTACTTTTTTGTAGTAGTGATTATATTAGATAACATAATAATTCCTTATTACCTACCTATCCTTAATATAAATTTTATACTAATCCAATTCAATTACATTTTTCCTTTTTATTTATTAATAAGTTAAACTATTGAATAATAAACTAATTGAAATAGATAAAATAATAACAAAATAAAATATTTAATTTAATATTGAAAAAAAAGAAGAAAAAAATAATTGTATATTTTTGAAATTTTTTTTAAATATTTGTAGCGGTTATTAAACCGCTACTAAATAACGCGCCTTTTTACAACTCAATTTAAATTTTTTTGCGCCAATTTTGAATTTCATGAAATTAGTAGCGGTTTTAAAAACCGCTACTAATTTCATGAAATTCAAAATTGGTAGCGGTTTGTTAATCGCTACAAAAAAAAATGTCATTTTTTTTTCGCCAACAAATTTTCAATTTTTTATATTTGTAGCGGTTATATAACCGCTACAAATATCTCTGAAAAAAATTTCGTCCATGTGGGTGTTGTAGCGATTAAGTTGAACTGCTACAAAGGATGTAGCGGTTATTTTTGATTGAGTAGCGATTTTATATAACCACTACAAAACTGCTTGCAACGTACGATTTAGTAGTGGTTTAAGTAACCGCTACTAACCTTGTTTGTAGCGGTTAGAACCGCTACTAATACCCATTTTTAACCGCTACTAAATCATGTTTTTTTTGTAGTGCACTACAAAAAAAAAGTACTTGCGACTTTTAAAGTCGCCGCTAAAAGTTATACTTTCGGCGGCGACAATACAATGTTGTCGATGAAAGTCTCACTTTCAGCGGCGACATTGTGTTGTCGCCGCCGAAGGTGTCACTTTCAGCGGCGACACTTTTGTTGCCGCTAAAAGTCTAACTTTCAGCAGCGACATTGTGTTGTCGCCGCAGCTGAAAGTGTGTTTTAGTGGCGACTTTAGTGTCGCCGTTGAAGGTCTTATTTGAAATATTTTTCATTTTTTTTAAACACTTTCAGCGGTGACTATCAAAAGCCGCCGCCAAAAGGGTGTTTCAGCAACAACTTTAGTGTTGCCGCTGAAAGTCTTATTTGAAATTTTCCAAATTTTTTTTTTTTTAAATACTTTCAGCGGCGACTATCAAAAGTCGCCGCTAAAACTCACACTTTTAGTGGCGACAACTAAAGTCGCCGCTGAAAGTCAATTTCAGATTTTTTTTATTAATATTTTTCAAAAATAATATTTAAAAAATAAAACATTAATTATTAAATAATTCTATTTTACCTAAAATTATATTATTATTTATTAATATTATATTTAATATTTTCTACTAAAATAATATTTATGATATATTTTTATTTTATTTTATTTAAAAATAATATTTATGTTATTAATATTATATTTATAATTTTATTTTAAAAATAATATTTATACTATTAAATTATTATTTATTAAGTAATTTTAATTAAAAAATTGTTTAATTTAAATATATCAATATTTTTTATTCAATTTTTCATTATTTTTAATAATATTATATTTAATTATTAATTAATTAATTAATTATATGTATGTATGTTTATATATATGATAATATTATATATATAATAATATGTAATAAAATGACATAGGTTCATTTCGGCGCAACTGGAAAAAACTCATGCGTGTAGGCATTGGCTCCCTGAGGTCACGGGTTCGAACTGGAGGAGAGTCACTTGGAGGAATTATGAGGAGGCGGCACGTGGCAACATAAGGAAGCGACATGTGGTAGCACGAGAAAGAGACACGTGGCAATTGTAAATTAATTTTTTTAAAAATTTTGAAATTTTTCTTAAAAAAAGTCACCTTTAGCGGCGACACAAAAGTCGCCGCTGAAAGTATACTTTGAGCGGCGACAATTTTTGTCGCTGCTAAAACTTTCAACGACGGTCGCAATAGCGGCAACTTTTTGTCGCCACTAAAAGACTTTCAACGGTGACTTTTGTTGCCGCCAAAAGTTGTTTTTTTTTGTAGTGAGCATAAGGTAGGTATGTTCCCTTTAATTATACTCTGATTAATGTTTCAATTATTGTGTTCCTAATATGGATTATATTGCTGGATTAATCAGTACATGGCTTAATTACTTCAACAATAATTAACTAACCACATAAGTAATACTCCCTTTGGTCTTAAATGTAGGAATTAGAAGAAGAGTTTATTTTGATCCTAAATATAAAACCTCAATATATCTAGCGTCTCCCAATTTTTTTTTGAACTATATATCCTTATTTATTGCACATGTATAGGGAGTTTTCATCAATAGGGATAATTTCTAATTCAAATGCTTAGAGAGGGCATTTTAGGAAAATCAACACACTTTTTATATATAACTAACTTAACTAATTTACTTATATTAACTAAATTAGTTATTTAACTCCTACATTTATGACGGAAAGAATGTCTTTTATCTAGAAATTACTAATTATTTCTTATCAGATTAATGCTTCAATAACTTCCTTTCAAATATGGACCTTATATGTTGCTGAAGGGCTGATGCTGGTTACAGGAATTAGCACTGCCATACCATGAGGGAGCCAAATGTGCCTTGAAGCTGGGTGGCATGTATATAAGTTTTTGAGTTCTTGTATATAAATTTGTGATGGTCATACGTAAAACTAGACTTTGGTTCAAATATTTTTCCTCCAAACATTACTATGTAAAGGGATGTAGTAGCACTTACTTTTTAACTCAGCTGGTAGTGCCATTGTATGTATTGGTAGCACTTTACAAGCCCTACTAGGGGGCAGCGATAGTGGCAACCCTTTATGAAGGGAACTTTGCTAAGTGCTTTTGAACCTTAAATTAACACATATATTCATTGAAATACTATTTGAGAGGAAATTAGTTTAGTTTTATGAAGGGCAAGGGGGAGAAATAATCCTAGGCTTCATTTAATCCTTGAAGTTAAAAAATCATTTGCCTTTATCAATTTTTAGTTTTAAAAATAGTTTTCAAAATTCTCTTTCCCCATCAAAACTTGTTTTAGCTCAACTTAATTGAATTCACTAAGAATCTTACTTGACCAATTTGTTATACAAATCTCCGTGGGAATGATATTTACTTATCACTTTATTACTTGACGCAATATGTGCGCTTGCAGTGCAAAAAAGTTTTGGGAATATTAGTTTTTTCTATTTAAGATCAAGTAGTAGCAATTTTGTTAGAGAAACTTTATATTTTTGAGTTAAGGTACTTTCATCACTATGAATTATTTTCATAGTAGTATTTAGTATCCTAAAGTAACTTGGAGTGCAATTTTGCTAATGAAATTTTTTTTGGAGCAATTTTAATCTAGATGTTAACTACTATAAGGTACATTAAGCAGGTATGTACATTTAAGGTTAAGATGCATCTACCCCATAAAGTATTTTTTTGAGTAACTCCTAGTATTTTAAAGAAATTTTTTCACGCAATTTGTTCTTAAAATATTTTTTGACTTAATTGTTTCATCACTGAAAAATCGGAAAGCAAAGTAATGAATGTGTTAAAGATGTAAGAATTAAAATTCTCAAATTCATGAGTTATTTTTAAGTAATTATATGTCTTTTATATTTTTATTACAAATCTTTCACATTTCATTACTCAACATTTCAATATAGAGGTAATATAGCCACAATTTTTTCCAATTATATTCAACCTATGTCAAGATAGAGGCAATATAGTCAAATATCATACAACTGACCAATATGGTTTTAAAAAAGTGACCAAGTAATTAAGACCAATACAAGGCAAATATGTGGTGTTTTGATTCTAGGGAAAGCAAAGAGTGACCGTACAACATCAACATATCCTCTCCTAAATTCTATTTTTTCCCAACATCTCACATCGTCCTTAAGAGCTGGACCACCTTAATTACCAAACATCTTCCACCCTTTTCATTACATGTCAAGAACTAATGAATCTTTTTTATGTTTGATAATCGGTCTAAGAGTTCATCAAAGTCGTCTTCTCCTGTGTGGCCAACATTTCAATTCTAGCAAATTTTGGGTCAGATCCAAATTGATTCTCACTTCTAGCACCTACTTTCAGTTTCTTTTCCAGATAAATCGCACCGTCTTTGTCCTTCGTACACATCAACCACGCAAAAGCTACCGCAAAAAGAACACCAAAACCATATACAATAATTAGAGTTTATCCACTTAACGTTTTATATAAATTGAGGGTTGAGGTACAAATTTGCTTTAAAAATTTTCACTCATAACCAATGTTGACTTGGAAGTATATTTTGTTCAACATCGCTTTGAAAGTTTTAAAATGTAATAATAATGCCCTGACCTATTAAAAGACTAACATTTGCTTGACCTTTAAAAATTTGGCATTGATTGTTAACATTTTTAATACTAAAGAACAACATTGCTCCATTTTAATACTTCCAAGGCAATCAATCTTGAACTCAAAAAAAATCAAGGCTAACATTGCTCTTAAGTAAAAACCTCCATAGTAAATTTACATCTTAACCCTATAAATTGATGAACAATTGACCACGGATAAAAAAGATAAATTACCAGAATATGTTTCAGATGATTCATTTCTGAAGTTACAGTAGGCTCTTTGAGAGAACTTATTGTGTAAAATGAAATCACCATTTTTATTGATGACTTCCCTCAGTTTCTCCCACCTCTCTTTCAAAACTCGTCTACTATACTCAAAGAACAACTCAGATTCTTTGTTATACCCATCAAATCTCAGACTCTGATAGCTATCACAGAGAACCTCCATTATTTTAGTAGCTCGAGTTTGGGATTCTTTTGACACCCCTTTGGAGTTCAATACTATAAATCTTGTCATCTTCCTCGCAATATCTATATCTTTCACAATAGCCCACCTACACAACAGAACCCAAAATTAAAGCCTAAACGTGCACTCATCGCCTTGACTCTAATATCATATATACAACATAGTATTTAAAGATAATTGATATAAGATGGGAAACTTAATCTTTTGAACCCTATAGTTTTGACTCATTTGTAATTTAGTCCCTATACTTTGAATCAGTGCAACATAGTCCTTGTAGTATTAACTCAGTTGTAATTCAATCCCTAAACTTTGACACATTGCAACTTAGTCCCTATAATTTTAATCATTCTATAATTCAGTCCTTAAACTTTGACTCATTACAACTTAGTTCTTATAATTTTAACCATTCTATATGTCAATCCCTAAACTTTGACTCATTGCAACTCAGTTTCTATAGTTTTAACCATTCTATAATTTAGTCCCTCTATTTATGAAAAGGTTAAAACTATAGGGATTGAATTGCAGTAAGTCAAAGTTTTGGAACTGAATTGCAACCGGTTCAAAACTATAGAAACTGAATTATAATAATTGAATTATAATGAGTCAAAGTGTAGGAATTGAGTTCTAATTGAGTCAAAACTATAAGGACAAAAAGATTTATTTTTGCATATAAAATATACTTTGTAATGCAAATTGAAATAGATTTTATATTAAGGATGAAGATAGAAGCTAGTACATACCCAATGCGAGAACCATTGTGACCAGTGCATTTGGATGAAGAGAAGAGCATAAGGTCATGTTTGGCTTTGTGAGTAATGGGAGTGTAGTGAGGCCAATAAAAAACAAGGTCGTGGATGAGCTTGCCTTCACATCCGTACTTGTTGTTAACCACAGGTGTTGTTCTGATATTGCCATCTGGGTTATTAGGATAATTCACTATCTCTATGTATGCTTCATTCTTATCATAATTTAGTGCGTCCCCACCCCACTTGTATAGGCCTGAGCGTACCATATCTGCCTCGTTTGGGTACCCCTGCACTCACAAGTTGTACATAATAATATTCTCGTGAAAATGCCTTTGTCCATTTGTTACGTTGTGTCCCATAAAAAGGTAAAAGTCGTCCCATAAAAAGAAAAGGTTTAAGAAACATAGGTTTAATAGCCAATATTATCGTTGAGATGTGTGCCAATGAGCAAGACATGAATGTCAACAATAGGAAAAAGAAAATGTTTCAGAAAAATTAGTTTTTTTCTATTTCTCCATTGGTATCCAACGTTACTAACAACCAACTAATCCGATTCGTAAAAATGTAGGCCTAGGGCTTGAGCACAAGATCACTAATTAAGTTAACAACCTACAACCAGTCGATCCAAGCTATTACTGCCAAAAATATTTTCTTTAAGCCTCATGAATGCATTTTAGTTGACTTAGATTAAGGTCTATATGTGGTTTCTACATGAAATTTAATTCATATAGTTATCCTGACCTTTGATTAAAATATTACTATCAACAAATATATATATATACATATTATTGTCACATTAGTAACCTGTCATTACAAACGGATATCCACTGATCATCTTATAAATTCTTAAATACATGTACTTAATTAAGACCTATTATCTATCTGCCCATTTCTTTACTATATAATGATGACCCCAGAGCAAAAATACAAGTAGAACAGAAATCCATAAGAAGTGAATACGAGTATGAAAAGGGCAAAAGATAACAGATCCAAATTCAGATGATAATGAAATGACGCTTACTCGGTGGCACCATTTTGACAAGGAAGGGCTCATATTTAGAAGCGTTGGCAACATGCATGGTTGCCAAGTGCCTGTTTGCATGCCCCACCAAGTTTATTTGAATTCCCTAATAAATATTTTATGTGATGCTAATTCATCATTTTACCACTTATATGTGTGAATATTGTTAATTGATGGAAGAAAAATATGATACTATCTCGTATCTTTAATATAAGAGCTAGTTGACTTTTTTTTAAGAGATTAAGAAAACAAAATAAATTAGTCAGTCATAACAAATGTTGTATATGCCATTATATTATATATCAATTTATAAGTTAGATAAATTTGTTTGGGAAAAACAATAAATATAAATAATTTAATCTAACTTAGTTAGCTTCCTTAACATCTCCAGCAAAAATCAACAGGCTCATATATTTAGGACAAGAGAGAGTACAATTCACAATCATTTTTGCTGGATTATACTAATTAGGTGCTAAGCGCAATGCAAGTGAGATCATTATGTGAACATGGCGAAATATAGGTTCACAAAGAGATTTTATCTTTATGATTTAAAAATTGAAAGTTATGTGACCACCGGATATATGACATAGAATGAGTTGAGGAGAAAGATTTTACGGAGGAGCCTAACTCTCATAATGCTCCCCCCCATTTTTATTTTCTTCCTCTTATTTTTTAAGTAATGTGATCGGAGTTTAGACTGGTACCCTAGTTTTGTGCAGGCGACTCAATTGCCCTAACAAAATTTATACATTGATCACATATCACTTCACCGCCCAACTTCTTCAGAGCGTGTTTAGATTAGGACCTGTTGAAGTTGAGTACTCTCTGCCTCCATAGACACTCATGGGCAAGAGGCACATTAATTTCATGGTCTCGTCCTTAGGGTCCCAATCCCATAAATTAAATTACCCTTTTATGTTTTTACCCGTTTTATTGTCATGTTGTGGTTGCGTTATTAAGTCATTGAATATTGTATTAATTTCACTCATATTGATCAATAGAAAGACTTTACACGGTTATTTTTGTGTATATTACATTTTTTTGACTATTTTTTTTATAACATACCACTCTGACCCTTTTAATAAGTCTAGTTTATCTAATTTTCATATATTAAGAAAAGTTAGCAAACTTATTACATATATCATAAATTATTCCACACATTTAAGAATAAAGAATTATCTGTGTTATTTAGCAAGGGTATCCATATCAATTGCTTTTGGTGTTCTTATCGAAGCATATATGTTTCAGTTGCAATGAGGTAGCTCACAAAAATCTTATTATATACCCAATATTCTCTCAGGTTTTATTAATTAACAACAGCCAAGAGTCCAAACACCATAAAAGTTCAATATTTATTGGAGATTTTAGCAGCAACAATTCTGGGAGATGATAGTAGCGATGAACATAACCCACACCAAGAAACGACTTACCTCACTATCAAGCACCGACGGAGATGATCAAGCGAAGGCGTCCTTCATTCATCGGGGACAGCAGCAGTGACCAACGATTGCAGTAGCAATGAAGTCGAAAAAGAGCAGCAAAGAGAACGGCTTTTTTCGCGGCAAAGAGAATGACTTAAATAAGTAGGGTTTATTTGTGGGAACTATAGTCAATTGAAAAAGTTATAATGGCAATATTGTCCTTTCCGCTTGAGTACAAGATGTTTGCATAGTGATTCATCAGTCTCAGCAATATAATCCTGATTATATTAAATGATATAATTAGAATTACACATTATAATCCTCTTAACATTACATAAGCCCAATCAAACATCACAATCAGTATGTTCCATCATAGTTACAAGTAATCCTCTGCCATATAATCGAATTAAACGGGCTATTAGTGCTCGTAGCTTTCTCCAACTCTTCGATCTCCTTCCCTTGTCATCTTCCTCTCCTGCAACAAGACCTCCGTTGTCATCTCTTTCTCACCAGAATCCCTCTCTCTCTCTCTCTCTCCCATCTCAAGACCTCCGCTTCTTCTCCATCTCTCGCTCATATAAGTGTACAGTATTTTGTGATTTCCTTCTCATAACTTCACTGCATAATTTCGTAGACGTCAAGCTCCATCAGCACAGCAGCTCTGTGCACCATCACCCTCTGTCGGCCGCCGTCAAAGTCCACAAGCCACTTATCAATCCAAACTGGTCAATTCATCTACCTCGGTCAGATTTTCCTTTCTTCCTTCTCTTATTCTCGATAGATCTCTCTCCCATTGCTTGGACTAAATGATCAGTTTTCTGTTCAACGGAGCGCACAGGGAGACATTTGCAGGGAAAGGAATCTCTCCACTAACTCCCCTCTCCATTTCCCCTCCACTTAGTATCTTAACCATTGGATTATATTTTAATGGGTGAGATTTAATTATAGATTTTTATTATATTTAATATATTATAATACTATTTAATACATAGCATTAAATCACACGCATTAAAACATGATCCAATAATTGAGACATTAAGTGGAGAAGGAAGTTAGTGGAGAGACTCATTTTCCAACATTTGCATGGGTTTCTAATTTTTTAGTCTAATACATTGATTAAAGCGGAAAATAAAGATTACTATTCGATGCTTGCATGCTTTTTGCCTCAGAGGTGCACCATTCCTCTTCCCTTCATTTTAAACTTTCTGTTTTTATTTGATTAAAGGTTTCTCATTTAAAAGATCAATAAACCATACAAATAAGGGCAAACATATATTTACTCTTGATTCTAAGTAAAATCAAAAAATGGCAGTACAACATTAATCCTTCACAACAACAAAGCCCTTCGCATAATCAATAATATGTCTTCCTGAAAAACAATATATAACCTTTAATTTGTTTTATTGAATATTGTTTGGGCTAGAAGTATAAGGTGATTAGTCAATTAGTTGTTTAAGGCCCTAAATACTCCTCCCAGTCCTATTTATAAGCAACTTTTCCCTTGATTACGCAAAACAAACTGGTAGTTAAAAGCAATAAGTGTGTCAAAAATGTCATGTTTTTTTCTATATATGTCCTTATTTATGAAAATAGTATAGGAGAGAGAATATATAAAAAGTATGAAAGATAGTAAAATATACATTTTCCCAATGCTTTGTTGACTTCATTCACCTAGTCTCTTTCACTCTTTCTCCTGAATATAACTCTTGGTGTGTGTAATAATTAAATAGATTATGTATTTAATAAGGATAAAATAGGAAAAAGAAACTTATATTTTCAGACACAAAGTGAAAGTTGCTTATAAAAAGGACTAGCCTCATTAAAGAGAAAGTTGCTTATAAATGGGATTAGAGGGAGTAAAAGCAAAGAATGGGAGTACAACATTAATCCTTCACAACAACAAAGCCCTTCACATAATCAATAATATGTCTTCCTGCAAAACAATATATAACCTTTAATTTGTTATATTGAATATTGTTTGTGTTAGAAGTATAAGGTGATTACTCCATTAGTTGTTTAAGGCCCTAACCTATATAAAGGGTCTTAATTAATGTGGTTTAGGGTTAGGATAGTTAGATCCTCACCATGTTTAGAGAGAGGATAATTTGAGTCACTTTCTAGAGAGGAAAGTCCCTCTTACTCCCCAAGTGGGTTTAGTTATCTTCCTCAAGTGATGGTAGATTAGAAATAATCCAAGTGTGTTATAGTTTGTATGAGCATGTTGCCTTTATGGTTAATACAATAATACATTATTCTCATCTTCTCTATTATGTTTCTCTAATTGCTATTGTTTATAATTTCATTAGATTTATATATATATATATATACATATATATTGCCCAGATTAGTTTTATACACACACACATATATATAGTGAGATTAGTAACACTTTGATTGCAAAATTTTTGAAATTTTTGAGAATATTGTGTTGTTTGAAAATTGGAATTGAATCATGTGTGTGTGTGTGTTTTTAAACTTTTTATTACATTATATTGATTGCAAATAGAATTTCTGCACTGGTTGTAAAATTTATGTTGCATTAGATTTTCATTTGTTCAAAAAGGATGTTAGGATAAGAATACATATATAATAAAAAAAAATTATCCAATTTTTAGAGCGGTTAAAGTAATGACTAGTTTAGAAAGTACCAGACTTTCTAAATTGGTCTTATTTATGCATGTTCCAAATCCGGTTTAGAAAATGGCCATTCTAGTGAAAAACTCTTGTTCCTTAATTTTTATATTTGCTTGGGTTTCTTGAATAAAAAAATAAAAAGACAAAACCCTACAAATAAGGGCAAACATGTATAGTTTTCATTCTAAGGAAAAGTAAAGAACCGCAAGACAACATTAATTCTTCACAACACCACAACCCTTACATCATCCATATGTTACAAGTAAATCATGTTATTACCAAACATTTCTCCACTCGTTGACTTCAAATTCAAAATGTAATGTCTTTGATGTTTGATAGTCTCTCTAAGAATTCATCGAAGTCGTCTCCTGTGGTCAACATGTTCATTCTAACATATTTTGGATCAGATCCGAATCGATTCCCACTTCGAGCAACCACCCTCAATTTCTTTTCCAGATAATTCGCACAGTCTTCTTCGTCCTTACTCATCAGCCACGCAAAAGCTATATATTTAACCAGAAAAGCCCAACAACACATTAGAGTTATGATGCACGAACGTACACTACATATAATAAATTGAACAATTGAAGGATGCAAAAATAAAAGTAGAGCATATACCTGGATATGTTTCAAATGTTTCATTGGTGAAGTTACAATGGGTTTTTTGAAAGTTGGGTAGCAAGAAACGATCACTTTGTTTGACCACTTCCCTCAATTTCTCCCATCTCTCTTTCAAAAGGCGCCTGTTGTACTCAAAGAACAACTCAGATTCCTTATTATTGTTGGAGCCATCAAATTTTAAACTCTGATAGCTATTACAGACAACTCCCATTATTTTAGCAGCTCGAGCCTGCGATTCTTTTGAGACCCCAATGGAGTTCAACACTATAAATGTCGTCATCTTCTTTGCAAGATCTATATCTTTCACAATCGCCCACCTTCACAATCATAAAATCAAAATTAAAGCACAAACGTACACTCATTGATCACCTTGACTCTAATATCATACACCATATTTAAAGACAATTGATACTTCTCCTTTTCACTCGAAAAAAGAGAAGACAATTGATACTACCTCTGGTTTTTAAGATAACATCCACTCCTCCGGTCTTTAGTATAGGACAAAATTAGGGAGTTAATCATCATACTAAATGTAAAACTTATTACACATATTTATCAATTTTTTCCTAAATTACCCATAGTAATACTCCATTAATAATAATCAAGAAAGAGATAGAGGAAAAGAATTCAAGAAGATTGTTAAAGTTTTTTAGAAAAATTATACTATATTAACTAACTTGACTAACTTTCTTAATCTAATCAAATTATCTAAATACGTCTATCATTAAGGATAAGAAGAATAAAAAATTGCACTATAAACTAGATTTTATATTAAGGTTCGGAGTTAGAAGTACTTACCCAATGCGAGAACCCGAGTGACCAGTGCATTTGGAGAGAGTAAAGAGCATAAGATCATGATTGGCCCGGTAAGTAATGGGAGTGTAGTGAGGCCAGTAATAAGCAAGGTCATGAATCAGCTTGGCTTCACCACCCCACTTGTTGCTCATCACCACAGGACTTCTGATACTTCCATCTGGATTATTCGGAGATGTCACTATCTCTATGTATGCTTCTTTCTTATCATAATCCTTTGCGTCCCCACTCCATTTGTATAGGCTTGACCTCACTAGATCTGTCTCGTCTGGGTACCCCTGCATGTTCTTCTTGCTTGAG
Source organism: Inga leiocalycina (assembly GCA_963242795.1). Lineage (NCBI taxonomy): Eukaryota > Viridiplantae > Streptophyta > Magnoliopsida > Fabales > Fabaceae > Inga > Inga leiocalycina. Next base: position 18,249,804 of record OY725330.1, read on the forward strand.
AAATTCAATAGCATGCAGAAAAATTATGCATGTTGCAACTAAGGGATACATAACCTGTCTTGTGATTGCTAGTATATAGGAGACAGGTACTCCTACGCAGTTTAATTACTGAATCTAATAAAACCTTTTCCCTGTGAGGAGTTTTATATTTCAGATGTTATATTTGGTACTCCTCCTCTCTCGTTAGTATACAACATATTTACTTAATTTAATTAAATTAAGGAAGTTAGGTAAGTTAGTTAAAATAACATGTATTTTCTAAAATATCTTAGTCATCTTCTTCATTTCCCTCATTCACTTTTTTCCTTGATTATTGTTGAGGGAGTATCAACAGGGGTAAATTAGAAGAAAGGTTGACAAATATGAAAATTATATCTTATATTTAGGACCAACATCAATTCTCTAAATACATCTTATATTAAAAACCTGAGGAGTATTACGGTTAATTAATGCTCCCTCCAATCCTAAATGTAATTAATTAGTATAGGAGTTTGTTTTGATTCTAAATAGAAGATCTCAACTCATTTTATTTCCTTAATTTATAATTTTTCCTAAATTCTCTTTATTAATTGCATATATTAAGAGAGTTTTCGATTAAATGCAAAGGATAAAAAAAAGGGTACTTTAGGTGCTAATTATAAACACGGTAGAGGCTAAATATGTGGACAAAATGGAGCAACTGGGAAATATGGACCATCAAATTGAGAGTTTAACTTCCCGATAAATCAATCGAGACAGACAGAGGAAGAATATATATTTTCTTTTCTTTTCCCTTCTGTGTTCGTTTGGGCTGCTTATTTGACTTTAAAAACAGAGAAAGTCCTAATCAATAAAACTTTAATTATAAATAGTTAATATTATGGCCGAGATGGGCAGGGCATGAATGAATATGCCAATAATAGGAACAAGAAAACGTTGAGGTAACTCTTTAAGAAACCCATGTGTTACTTGATAAATTCTTCAACACATTTAATCTATCATGATCCGTATCTATCTAATTAAAATAGAACAATTTATCTTATTTTAATCTTACATAGCATATGAGTCATCTGGAAAAATTCAAATTATATAATTTAAAAAAAAACAAACTTGTAAATTTAAAAAAACAAAAAGCGCAATTCTCCCATCACCCCTAAAATCAAAAAAATTGAATTTCTGCAAATGACTCAATCTGTAATATAGGATTAAAATAAGATGAGTTGTTGCACTTTAATTAGTCAGAGTATAGATGAGATAACACTCCAGAAGTATGTAAGTATTTCTCATCTCAAGAATATTTTAATGTACTAATGTTTAATTTCTATTTTTATTTGTTTCCACATGCTGCGTTATTGTTTGTATTTATAATAGTTTGCTGTAATGTGTTGTTGTTTTTAGACTTTTTACTCCCAATTTGATCTTGACTCACAATCAGTGGTGGCTTTATATGTATTGTTTTACCTGTTTTGTTAAATGAATTGTCTTTTATTTTAAAAGATCTGCTAATGCATTTCATTTTATAAATTATGAATATATTGATAAAATAAAAGCTAGCTATACTAACTTATGTTCACTTTATTATATAAGATACAGTACTTTTTAGAAAAATATTCGTCTATTATATAAGGCACTTGGTGGGTTATTAGTGACTTTTTTTTTCAACTATTACCCTTAGACTTGAAGTCGAATGGAGTAGTATTTAAGACAAATTTCTGAAAAATACCTTCAAAATATCAAAATCCTCAATTAGCTTTATTTCCTATAGTAGTTTAGATTTGACTACAAATGATTAACAATTGACATCTTATTTTAGTAGGGAATTCCTAATTTGAGGTTTTCAATTTTGAGGTATTTTTCTGAAATTTTTCCTAATGTTTTGTCTATACTCTTAAAATATTCATGAAATTTTTTCAGATATCACCTCTAGACTTGAAGAAATTTTTAGTCTTATTTTATAAGTTATATATCCTTAAAGTTTTTTTATTAATTTATAACTTTACCATTTATTTATTATTGTATAAAATTTGTTCTCATAGAGTTACTGTATTAAATAAAGGAGAAGTTAAAAAATTATTAAATTTTAAGATAAATTTAATTAAATTTAAATTTTTCTTAATTTTGATAAAGCATGTCAAAAGTAACTTTGAAGATGTTTTTTCTTCTTCTTTGGCTGCAGTTCAACATACCGAGAAAAATCTACATAATTAACTGTAGATGGGACAGGTTTGGATTTCCTCAAATTATGATTTAACGGTGTTTGTACGTTTTTAAAAATAGAAATTTATAACTTTGTAACAGTCAATTAAATTATGATCCGATGATTAATACTCTAAAATGATACTAAATCTCAATAGTTAATATCTCTCCCTTGAAGATTAAAACCCAATGATTTGACTGGGTCCAAATAAGAGAGAGAAGCACACTGAAGAAAAGATTGGTGCAAAATGAACACTCAATTTATGACCTCGTGCTCGGATCTTTGACCGCTCTAGTAATTTTGGCGAAAATATCTTCTGACACAATTTTCTTTCATATATTTATATGTTAGTACAATCTTTAATTTGTTTTTCCTCGTTTTGCTTATCGATGAAATCATAATTTTTTTATATTTAATAAAAACTTGGAGTATTTCACTCACTGAGAAACCAAAAATTATTATTTAAAACTGTAAGGGCTAAACTAAACTAAACTTAAGAGTTTAGAGTTCAGAACAAATTTGAAAGGAATAAAAAATTTTATAACATATAAAACTTTGCTAAACTAAACTTAACCAAACACAGAATGACTTTAGAGTTTCGATGGTAAACAAACGGAAGAATTCCAAAAGCTTATCACTTTAGTGAGATTTGGATATTTCATATACAGTTTTAATGGTATAAATTTCAAATTTTCAACTAACGAATTTTGTTTTTTGGAATGAATCAAAAGTCTTAGACTCTGCCTACTAAAATGTCTAACGTAACATATTATTTTTATTTTTTTTATCGAAAAAGGTTATTTTTATTTTAGACCCTGACACCCTATTCCTATTAAAATGTGTTTTAACTTTTAAGAAAATAAAAGTAAAAAAATTCAATCAGAATTCACCGAAACTTGTTCCCGCCCGCCAAAGTTGTTCACCGGAACGGATTAACAAGTTCCGGTTCACTTGGTTACACCGGTAACCAGATTTATATGTAAAACTGAACGAGAGAGAGAGAAGCTGACCGAATAATAAGGAGCGGCGGCGACGACGTTGACAGGGCCATCGGAAGAAGCAGAGAGAGCAAAGAGAGCCGCCTGAAAGAGCTGCGTGGAGCCATTTCCGACCACAATTTGCCTACCGTCGGTCTCAGCGTTACCAACCAAAGCATGAAGCTTTTTAATGGCGTCTCTAAGCTCCGGCATCATAAACCAGCACACACTCTTCAAATCACTCGCATAACTCAGAAACTCCCAACCTTCAATCTCCACCGTAGACTCCTTCCTCATCTTCCTCCAGTACGACTCCAACAGTACAGTATCTCCCCTGCAATTCATACAATTATCATCAAATCAAACCAGAGAAAGCTGTTCTATTGTGTGTGTGTGTGTGTGTGTGTTTTTGGAGTTTTTTTTACCGGTCGAGATTAACGATGGAGGAATATGGAAGAGAAGTGTCTGAATTTGAGGAGGTCAAGCCATTGTTACTGTTGTGGGGGACACCAGGAACTGCAGGAAGATTTGCCGCCATTATTGGACTGACTAGGTAAATGCTCAAGCTCAACTAAGGTCTGAAAGATACTTATCTCTCTATGTATTTTGATTTCTCTTTTCCTTTGAATTGTCGTTTGGTCTGACAGGCACTTAGACCAAATATTTCCTCTTTATGCATGAATCGAAGTACTAGGGTGTGTTTGTTTTAAAGGGCGGGACGGGAGGGAGGTGTGATAAATTATAATTTTGGATGGGAGAAATCTAAAATTTATCCTCTCATTCTTTTAAATTTTAAAAATTTTTATGAATTAAAATTTAAAAGATTGAAGAAGTGAGGTAATAAAATTTTAATAATGAGAATATATAAGATAAAAGAGTAAGAAAAATTAATTAAAAATTTTTAACCCCACTTTTCTGATTTTTTTAAATTCAACTTAAAAAAATTTTTCCTCCGCCCAGTTTCCCTACCCTCCTCTCAGACTAAACAAGCCTTAAGGGTGTGTTTGGTTTGAGGGGAGGGAGGGGAGGAGAGGAGGGGTAAATTACTTTTTTGGGTTGAAGGTATTTAAATTTTGAACGGGAATCCAAACTTTAAATGAAATGAGAGGTTAAATTTGGGCAGGAATTCAAAATTTTAAAAAAAATAAGAGGGTAAATTTTGGGTTTCTTTTGTCCAAAATTGTAATTTACCTACCTTCCCTCCCCTCCCCTCAAACCAAACACACCCTAAGAGTGTGTTTGGTTTGAGGGGAGGGGAGGGGGGAGAAGAGGGGAGGGGTGACAAATTACAATTTTGGACAAGAGAAACTCAAAATTTACCCTCTCATTTCTTTTAAATTTTGGGTTCTCACCTAAAATTTAAATAACTTTAATACAAAAAGTTAATTTAACCCCCATTTTCCTTACCTCTTCTCCCTCCTCTCCCCTCAAACCAAACACACCCTAAGGTTCCTTATCCGTGTCCCTCCTCTTTTTGGGAGATAATGTCTCAATTAATTCCTCTATCTATTTCCTCTAATCATCGCTCGTTAAATGTCTCCATGATTGGATTAAATTTTAATAATTGGGATTTAATACTATATAAAAATAGTTCTGTAATATTAAATATAACATTAAATCACAACCATTGAAATATTCAATGGGAAGATGAATCAATAGAGACATTATTTTTCCCCTCTTTTTGTGTTATTTCCCTTGTTAAATGTGAAACCAATAAAACAGTGAGTGAGAGAGAGAGAGAGAGAGAGAGATAATCCTAACAAAAAAACAGACAAAAAAAGAAAGAAAGCAAGAAAAATGCTGAAAGGAAGAATGGAAATCTTGCAATAATAAATGTGTAAATACACTTTATTATAACTGGCCAAAGGAAAACACTATATTATAAGCCCAGTTTAATTAAATCTCACGTATCAACCAACAAACACTACGGCAAAAAAGTTAATAAACGGTGTTTTTATTTATAAATACTATGCATTTACCAAATGCCATAGGTTTCAACGCCGTAAAAACAAGTTACAACACTTATTGAATTTTTGAAAGCGTCGTAGCTTACAAATCTTATTTTATTTAAATTGAATTACTTCCTCAAGTGTTTTATAGGGGAGCGCTGTAGGAGCTTCTTATGGCGCTTCAAATTGGAGCGCCGAAGGAGTCCTCCTATGGTGCTCCATCATGGAGCGCCGTTGGAGGCCTCCTACTCCCCCGGCACTCCTACTTAAAAAGCAGTAGGAGTATATAACTCCTATAGCATTTCTTATAAAAGCACTGTAGAAGGTTTGGAATTTTTTTTAGATATTATTTTATGTAATTATTCAATTTTCCTAAACTCAAATTCATCAAATCTATAACAATTCAAATCCAAAGGGAAAAAAAAGGCTAAACAGAATGAAATAAACGAAGCAAAACAAAATGAAACAATACACAACTAATTCATAAGATGAGTATTAATTTTGTATGTATGGAATTACAACGTAATAATAAATTGTAATGTACAACTGATTTATAGAATAAACAATAGACATACAAGAATAGACAAGAAACAACCTAACGCATGTACGTAGCCAATTGTCTGACCATATATTCACACCATTCTTCAATAACTTCATCCACTTGTTGGTCAGTCAATTAGTCAGAACGTTGATCTTCATAATACTACATAAAATTGCACATACAGAATGAATTAAAATCAATCACCTTAGACACTTGTCAATTAAATTTAATATACAGTATGAACTGTAAATCAAAGAATTGAACTTACTTTCGCAAGGATATAATTTAGATCATGATGAGTAACAACATCTTTCATAAATTTCATAATGTAATAACCGCAATCATTGTCGTTTGGTTGGAATGGGCACTGCAACAATACAAAGAAATAATAAAGTCAACTTTTGAAGAAAAAATTTTGAATGACAAATTTGAGTAAATTTATATATAAGCACCGCAATCTTCCTCCAGACATAGGCTTTGATTGGGTCTCTATGTATAGAATAGCTCGATCCAACGTTGCTTCAATAAGTGGTCAATGCACTTGCAAAAAACAAGCAGTGACTGATTAATCTTGGTTATTCAATAATCACACGCAAATATTTACACACACACCCATACACTTACTTATTGATTATAAACATCATATTAGGCCGGTTCTCTGGATAACCAGCCACTAGAGGATCCACATAATAAATACGAGGGCCTTTAGTGAACACAAGATGGATAACAAGCAAAATCCAATGTAACCTAAAATATTTTGAAAATTTTACTTCGACAATAATGTTATAGTAAAAGTGAAAGAATAAAAAAACATACATTATTAAAATATTGTCACAAGTAACTTACCCCAGATTGTATGGCAAAAGAAAGAACATATTTGGGGTTGCTCTCCGCATGAAGATGTCTTTAAGATCATTAGATTGTCCTTCCAAATCACTCCCCCTTTGCTAGCCAAAGTGGTGTGGGGTGACAAATACAAATCTATTCACGACTGATGTTCCTACTAATAGACTGTGGTACAAGTGCCTTTATAGAAAACAAATAATGTCATTAAAACCAAAAATAAAATTAAATAATGAATAATAACAAGAGTGATAGACGATAATGATAAAGTACCTTATCCACATGCTGATGACTATCGCACTAACCCATCCACGACCAATCACATCATTCAGTACACCACCATTGACATGATCATTTATCTCTGTATGTTTGATGTCCCCATCAATAGGTATTTCTTGACCTCCTTGTCTGCACAAATTTAGTGCCAACAATGCCAATTGTTGGCGATTTGATGAGCCCATGTGTTTGTTACTTTTGTTGTTGGTTGATGGCTGGGTCTTCTGTTGGGTTGCTAAATAGTTAGAGTTTTTCCCAAGCCCTTCAATTCTTTTTCCTTTATGACGACCAGCAACCTATAATATTAATCATGAAATTAAACCATGTAATTGTAGATAGAAGTGCATAAAAAAGTAGAAAGAATTGTAATTAACGACCTTTTGATATGGCTCAATCAGACCTATTGACCATGCAACATAACCACCGACAACTTCGTTCACCATTGTATATTCATCCTGAGAAGGGATTGGTAGGAGGGCGTCATCGTTTGTACATACATCAACCCTTACTCGGAGTGTGTTTGGGGGCAACGGTGAATTATGAAGTATATCGTTGTCGGTGTTGTAGGCTATGCCAACAGTAACTATGTGCCTAAAAGACTCATTGACATGTAGCCTGTAATCCGACTCACCCTATAAAACGTATAATTAATATATTCATGTACACTAATGTGTAACGTGAGAAAAAGTTAATTATAAAGGAAATTATTTACCAAAGGAATGGGGACTTTAGGGGTGGACGGGCAACTATCCCTCGTACTTGTGCTAGCACACGTTGGACTAGATGCTGGCCTAGAATATAGTAAGGCATCAAGTTGAGCCTTCAATAACGCATTTTGCTCTTCCAGCAAATGCGTGTGTGCACTCATCTCCTGTTTATAGCCAACAACCTCCTCCTCTAGTTGCAAGAAGTCATTTTTGGTGAGTCGCTTTAAGGATCCAAAGTAAGATTTTTAGATTACTGCAAAACCAATATCCCGAACACGACTAGTATACTCAAGAGCTCCAAGAGCTTTGTTGAGCAAATCGTCACAACCAACGTAATCAAGCAACTCTAGCTGCTCTTGCATCATTGTGTGATATCACAAAAACAATTGCAACAATAGTAGTTATTATAAAAAAGAATAATTTAAGTAAAGGTAAATCTTTATTATATGTACAATCAACAACTTACACAATGTTCCGCTACTTTTCTGGCTTGTTTGTTGGGGATGTCACCCTTTTTATTTGTGCAGCCGGCCAGCCACAAATTATGTCGTGGTATATTTGTTACATCAGAGTGTGAGTCTTCTTCTATCTGCAAATCAAAGTTAGTCATAGTTAAAAATTAGTCACAGAACTTATATTCTTATGAAATAATGATTAGTTCTTACTAATTGTTGCTCCAACAATGCATACGATACCGGTCCTTTAATATACCGGTATTACATGTTGAACGCATTTGCACGATTTCGCTCACTTCTTTCCTATTTACATCCAAATGATTTACATTAGTAAATATTAATTACAAATACATTACATGTACTCCATAAAGGCTAATAAATATTACCTCAAATTCCACAGTAGTATGTGTGCTCACAAACTCATCCCTCTGCTCTTGAGTTATTATTCCATCGTACATCTACGGCGGTGAATGATTGATATTATCATTGTTGTCCTGCAAGTAGAATTTGACAAAAATAGAACAAAATTCTCTCAAAATTTTTCTGCATTTTCTCAACACAAAGTTTTCTTTATCTTTATCGATCAAGAAACAAGACTGTAGATAAAAAAGCACACATGTTAGATAGTAATTTCATGAAACAAAACAACCAGAATATTACATTCAATAATGTTTAACCTTAGCGGAACCCAAGAAGATATCAGAATAATCTTTCTTTCCCCGTCTGCAATCTAAAAATGTAATAGGGACGTTTTCTCTGACAACAGTCCCAAGGTAATTAATGAATGTGCTAGCATTCAGTCCGATTGGAATTCCTTTTTCATTCCATTGTATATCTAACATAATGCCTTCACTCCTCATTTTGATCAATTTGGACATTACGGTCCTACCTCGAGCTACTTGGGCCTCAAATGTTGGCTGGCCATCATTTTCAAGCTAGGGAACTTCATCTCCATTGTGTGGATCCATTTTCCTACAAGTTAAAAAACCAAACAAAACATCAGCGCACAGTGACAAATATGGAAATAAAAGTAAATTAAGTTAAAATATATGAATACGTATAATAAAACATACAAGGTAAAAAATCAAGGTACTTATTATTATCTTTTCCTCTTTCTTGTTTGATTTAAAAACCAAGTCCCCTCTCCATGATCATGTCTCATGTATAAGGGTTCATCTTCATTTTCATCTTCATCTATATCAATATATTTTAACCACAACATGTCAAAGGAAAGATCATCATCAGAAGGATTCAAACACTCATTACTTTTAGTATCAACTTCTTTGTGATGATTCTTATTTGATGGAAGTACAATGGACCAATTCTTGTTAGCAGGATATGGAATTAAAAACACTTGCTTTGCTTGTGATGCTAAAATGAAAGGATCATCTTTATACCAAACTTTAGAAAGATCCACTTGAACAAACCCTAATTCATCTGTCCGCAATCCACTGTTGTTGTTAACCCACTTACATCTAAAGACAAGGACCCTCAACATAGTGTAATCTAACTCCCATATTCGTTCAATGACACCAAAGTATAACATCGTTGTGTAGATAGGGTGTATGTCTTTGGCACTAGATCTATGCCAAGAATAAGTAACAAGTGTTATCCCACTATTCTGCATCGTGTTCCTTGTATCATATTCTGGTGTGTAGAATGTGTAACCGTTTATTGCATAACCATTATAAGACAATACATTTAAGCTTGGTCCATTCAATATCCATCTTAAGTTTTTAGAGATAGAATCAGGATTTCTCTCCACATCATCATTAATACACCTTTTTAATCAAGTTGGAAAATGTCGATTATGCTCTTTTATTATCAAATTTTCATTCCAGTCACCATGTACCAATCGAAGAGCTTCATTATGTTCTTCAACATACGGTTCAACCTCATCAGTGTTATGTTGCACATACAAGTGAGTCTGCTCCCATTCAGTCACTGATATGCTAATTATATCCTTTCCACTTGTCCCTTTTCTTGATGTTCGCTCATCATGACAAGGTTTTGGGACCCCTATAGGGTCAATATTTGATAGAAAATCAGCACAGAAGTCACTTACTTCTTCAACCATGTAACGCTCAGCTATACACCCCTCTGGTCGATATCTATTTTTCACATACCCTTTTAAAATTTTCATAAATCCCTCATCGGGTATATCCATCTTAGGTACACTAGACCACATAATTGAACTTCTTTCACTAAGTATATAGTTATATGGACCATAATGTCAAAAAATGAAGGTGGAAAATACATTTCAAGTTCACATAGAGTACAAACAATAAGACTTTACAAATCTTGTAACTTTGTTGAATCAACCACTTTACTGTAAATCAACTTGAAGAACATGCAAAGTTTAGTTATGGAATTCCTTACTTTTTTGGGTAAGATTGACCGTATACCAACCGGTACGAAATTTTGCATTAGCACATGACAATCATGAGATTTAAAGTTCTTTAGCTTCAACTCTTTCCCTGATACAAGATTCTTTATATTTGAAGAATAGCCCTCTGGAACTTTGACTCCTTCGAGAAACTCACAAAATAACTTCTTCTCTTTCCTCGATAGAGTGTAAGCCGTTGGAGGTAAATAAGTGCGGTGCCCTTGCTCAACCAGTGCCAACCTTATCTAATTCCCAGGTTAACGAAATCCAACCTAGCATTCACATTGTCCTTGCTTTTCCCTTGCATATTAAGTAGTGTGCCAATTAGACTATCACATACATTTTTTTCTATGTGTATCACATCAAGAAAATGTCTCACATATAAGAACTTCCACTATGGAAGCTCAAAGAAAATAGACTTCTTCTTCCAGCCGCTTGTCCCGATTTGATTTGCAAATGGCTTGCCAAAATTGTTATCCAAGTGTTTGACCTTCTCAAAAACCTGAGCATCGGTCAACATCTTCAGTAGGCTACCTTCTTCTGACTCACCACTGAAAGCCGTTTTCCACTTCCTCCAATAATGCTTCGATGTCTCATGTACACATTTTTCTTACAATGATCTAGTCACACTGAATGAGTGTCATCTTCACATATAGGGCACACACAATATCCTTTGACCTATATCCGGACAAATTACCATAAGTAGGGAAATCATTTAGTATGCCAAACAACATAGCTTTCAAAGTGAAACTTTCTTCCATGTACCCATCATACACACTGACGCCTTCCTCCCAAAGCAGCTTTAAGTCATCAATTAAAGGAACCAATTATACATCTATATCATTACTAGGTTGCCTTGGCCAGAAATTAACATGGACAACATCATAAACTTACGTTTCATGATTAAGTGCGGAGGAAGGTTATAAATAATCAATATCATCGGCCACGTACTGTGTGTACTACTCTAAACCCCGTAGGGATTGATTCCATCAGTTGAAAGTGCAAGGCATAGGTTCCTTGCTTCATTTGCAAAGTCAGGGTAGTCATGATCAACTTTTTTCCAATGTAGGGCATCTGCAGGGTGCCTAAGGTTCGTGTCTTCAACCCTTTCATCTGTATGCCACATCAATAGCTTAGCAATATCCACATTACTGTATAATCACTTGAATCTCGGAATAATGAGAAAATACCATACGACCTTCAACGGATATTTTCCTTTCTTCTTCCCATATTAAGATGCATTGCATTTAGGACACTTCTCTAATGTTGCAAACTGCTTTTGAAATAATATGCAATCGTTAGGGCATGCATGTATCTTCTTATAACCTATGCCAGTTATAGAGCACAGTATTCGCTTTGCCTCGTATGTCTTGATAGGAAGTACATTTTCTTCTGGGAGCATATCATGCACAAGTTCAAGCAGTGCAATGAGACCCAAATCACTCAATCCATATCGCGCTTTAAAGTTGTACAATTTCAACACTGCAAGCAATCTTGTGTATTTAGTACTACCCGCATATAATGGTTTCTCTGCATCAACTTTCAACTCTTCAAATTCTTGAGAACAGTCATGAAGCACCCATTTGACCGCATTTAGCATTTCTTGAAGACTATCATCCTTATCATCACACATGCTTCGATCAAACTCATTCGAATGATCGATCATGGTATTCACCCGCTCACTACGTGTATCATCCGTCTCACCGTGCCTTGTCCATCCTATTAGGATCGGTAGGCACAGTGGAAGAATTTTAAAAATTTTCACCGATCCTAATTGAGGATCTATCAACGGCATTTAAACCAAGTTGGAAGGATTCATACCTTTTTATGATTCAGGATTTTCACGATCTCTAGGAGCCAACATGTCAGGTCCGCTCCCTCTACCGGTATCCACACAAATGCTCTCCAACCGAGACTGCGTGCTAGCGCCTCTAATGTCTCCTAGGGTTTCCCTTGCGGCTCTCAATTCTCATGTGTCTCTCAGTATATTTGCTCTATCAAGTTTATAACCTATGAGGGCTATTTTTCAAATTTCAAAATTAATTATTATTAATTTTGAAATTAATTAACTATTAATTATCTTGATGAGCTAATTAAATAAATTCAGTTTAAATTAAATCTGTCTAACAGTTTTAATTTAACCTATTTATTTAATCCAAATAAAGAGCCATTAGATTTAAGTTTTCTTCATAAATTAAATCTGAGATACCATATCTCTATCATGTTAGTTATTAGATTTAATTTATCTTAATAAATTAAATTTAAACCTAACACAATATAATAATATCATATAAAATATATCTATATACACACACACATATATATATATATATATATATATATATATATATATAATATGCATTTTGAAAATACATATTTATATAATATTATTAACGAATTTTTATATTACATATATACATATATATATAAATATAAAATTCATCCACCCTAATTAAACATTATCTCGTGTTAGGCTATTCTTGTGAGCGACCTTGTAGGCCCACATGAAATTGGCAGTGGGCCAATAACTATATTAACCCACAAGTCGCAAGCAGCCTCTAGCAAGACATCACGACTACCCAATTCATATGAGGATCGTTAACACGATGCAACATGTCATACAACCATGTCACATCCCTTTTGTCACACGATATATCGGTCAAGCATGAGGCATGGATAATGTCATCCTCTTATTCCTGACCATTACTTTCTCGATTCCTAAGTAGTCTGACAATAGAAATAGAAACTCCTTTCCATTGTAGTATGGCCATACATTTCTCAGACTTACTCATCGAGGGGCCCAGTAATATCTCTCTACTAATGTGAGGGAGAAATTCCATCTTGATCATTCATATTCCTCCGCATGAAAAACCACTAAGCCCGATCGTAGCTTTTATCATCATGCGGTCAAAAGTAACTTTTGACTAGTTCAAAGCTTAGCAACTCTCATGTAGGAATCCATGATGACCTCAGGTCTAAAGGCATTGTGACGTGGTTATACATGAGAAAAGTTTATGACTTGATCCATGTAGCTTTCTTATAGTGGGTTGGTTCAGCACCTTGTACTCTTACAAGTGCCTAAAACTTTGATTCGTATCTCCATATCTTATCAAAGTCATACTAATCTTGTTTCATCTCTACTCCTGCATAGATGACCGACCAGGGACATTTTAGGACAATATTTAAGAATTATCCAAGGATACAATTATCATAGCTAACATACAAATAATATGATAACAGAATGGAGAAATTTCATTAAATTAATAATATTCAAAGTACAATGATTGGCCATTTGAGCACAATTTCCAACACATCCTGCATATGATTGATAAATTCTATGACATATTAAATGATTTAGCAAGTCAAGTAGACTAATCTGCTTTCTATAACAACAGATAAGCACTGACACAAGATTTTGTTAGGATCATTTGTACGCTCGTTTGCAAATCTAATAAACTCTTTCACCCTATCTATATATTCCCTTGAGTATCGATAAGATGACATCCATTTTTGATCCATCTATACTTTAAACATATTTTTAAAACTGGTTAGTTGCTTGCCTCTTGCAGTTACTAATTACTTTTATGTTCTGTCATTTATTTTAAAAAAAAAATTGGCAGCATAAGGTCCTCAAATTTTAAGTTTTCCAAGTATTAAATCATCAATTAATCATTCAATCTCTCAAGTTCAATCAAATACACAAAATCTAAGAGAATAGAATAATGGCAATGCAACATGTGAAACTATGGATAAATTGCACAATTTTGGCATCAATTTTGACAATAATTTCCGCATCAAGAATAAAAAAAAAACATAATTTCCATATCAACAATTTTGACAATAGTTGCTTGCCTCTTACAGTTTACTAATTACTTTTATGTTCTACCATTTTTTTTTACAAAAAATCGACAGCATAATGAATGTCCTTAATTGAATACACAAAATCTAAGAGAATAGAATAATGGTAAAGCAGCAAGTGAAACTGTAGATAAATGCACAATTTTAGCAACAATTTCCGCATGAACAATAAAAAAAAACATAAAGACTTACAAGCTAGAAACTTCTGTAGGCTGAGATAGGGAACAAACACAGACAGGAGACGAAGCTTTAAGAAAACAATTGAAACTTCAATTAAAAACCTGAAAAATAAAATCATGAGCACACATAAGATTTATTACATATTTGAAAAAAAAAAGAAAACATATGTTCTTAAACTTTTATATAAAAAAAATACTTACGAGTGGGCGAAACTTCTTGCAAGAGGTTCAGCCAAAGAAAACAACACGTGAGTGACCAAGCTTTGTACCGTAATTAAAGTACGGTGACCAAAAAAGATCTTAAGAATGCACACGAGAAGACAAGAAAATAAAATAGTAGGGACCAACAAAGCTTCTAATTTCTGCCGTCGAAGAAAGGAGTGAGTGGAGACAACAGATAATGAAAGGTAGAGTGGGAATTGAACAGAAATAATATAATGTGGTGGACCAATTAGTTCTTTGGAAAATGGCTGGAGAGCTGAGGATGGGCAAGAAAGACGATAGTGCAGAAAAAATGGTAGGATGTGAAAATTTATATCACTTTGTACAATGCTTTCAAAGAAAACATTGGTTAAAGTATTATCTTGTACGTTGCTTAAAATAAAAACACTGGCTAAGGTACCTACTTCCTATGGCACTTCCTTAAAAAGTGCTGTAGAATCCATCAGCTAATAAAAAAATATATACAAAGCTAAGGCGCTTGCACATGAGGCGCCGTTGCATCCTTACACAAAAAAAAAAAAATCCAAACACGTAATCAAAATAAGTTTGACCAAAATATATTGATATAAAATAAGATAAATGAATAGTGATATTAATTATTATTATTATTATTATTATTATGATGTAAGACAAATATAATGAATAGTGATAAAGTAAGATTATTCACGATAATTGAAGGTGATGAATTGAAATTGAAGAAATGAATTATTCACATGAAAGTGTTTAAATCAAGCGTGATATATATATAACCAAACAGTGAAATTAATTACCAAGTTCTTCATTGACTTCTTGTTATTAAAAAAAGAAAATAAGTTAAAATACAAAAAAAATAAAAATCTATAACCCCCATAATGAAATATGTCTAAGGGAAAGGCAAATTAAATGGAAGAAAATATACTAGGACAATGCCAAAAATATATGTAAATTAAATGAAGAAGGAAGGTGATGAAACTTGCCTTAATTAATAACTTCGAAGTATCGATGGAGCTTAAACCATAGATGCATGTGCTTAGCATATGAAAGAGGAATGAAGGTGATGAAACTCGCCTTCTTTACTCTCTCAATTGACTCAGTGTCTCAGTGTAGTCTCTTGCTCTATTCTTGCTCAGCTCAATCTGAACTCTTTATGTATATATAATATCCAAGGCAAGATATTTTGCATGCAAGGCCAATCAATATTACGCATGAAAGCCAACGGTGATCTTGCAGCTTACTTTCTTTCCTTTCATTATACTTTCAGTAAGAATGACGTAGGAAGATAATTGGACAATGACAAGTCTTTAGAATTACTTGTCAAATAGTGGGAAAAGGCTAGGGGAGTACTAAACAAGCGGATATTGGGTGGGGAAGGGGCTTCACTGGCGCTCTCTTGGAGAGGGCCGGTGGAGCCTATGCAAGACTTGTCCGTTGACACATTGGCCGACGCTCTCTTGGAGAGCGCCGGCCAAGCCATGGCTCTTCACCGATGCTCTCCTGAAGAGCGCCGGGGAGCCTATCCAAGGCTTGGCTGGCACTCTCCAAGAGAGCGCCGGCCAAGCCATGGTTGCTGACATATTGGCCGGCGCTCTCCAAGAGAACGCTGGCCAATGCCGCCGATAGCTTGGCCCCACGCTCCCCAAGATATAATTTTTTTTGTAAAATTTATTACGTTTTTTTTAATCTTAAGAACGAAGGAAGTGATTTTTTTAACTCAGATATTATAAGCTTTTAATTCATGGACTTTATCATTTAGTCTTTTAGTTTTATTACCAAATCTTCTGGTTTAATATTACATTAATAACCATGTCAATAAATAAAATATTACACTCTAATCAAGTTTAAATTAAGATTAATTAATTAGTTATTGTATTTGACTTAGAAATCCTGCCTTCTCTTTCTATCTTTTGTTCATCTTTTGAGTTCAATATAATGATGTCTTGAAACTTGATCTCTTTTGACTTACATTCTCCCAGCAACCTTATCCAACACTTTATTTTTAAATGCCGAATAACATTTTTTTAAATATAAAAATGCTAAAAAATGATCCCAGCTACGACGCTATCTTCAGAAGCGCTGCAGCTTTGGCTTTTATTTTTTTTTCTTTTTAAATAAATGTTTTATATAGCGTTTGTTTAAGAAAGTGTTGTGCAAGCCTAATACTAACCTTTGGTGCTTATATTAAGAAGCACCGTAGGTTCTGGAACTTTTTTTTTTTAAAAAAAATAAACTGTTAGCTACGACGCTTATTTAAAGAAGTGTCGAAAAAGGAGCGCCATTAAATTCTTCTTTTGTTGTAGTGAAAGATTGGTATGGTAAAGGGGTTGATTCATATACATAAGTTGTTGTGAGTCTGTTAAGTACCTCTGTAAGTATTATTTGAGTCCAAAGGTATCCCCAGACCCTGGTGAGTTTCGGGATCTAACTTTCCTAAACTTTAAATACAAAAAAAAAATCTCATGTACAAAAGAAATGAAAGTTAAGACATTTAATACATTTTAATTTATTTACTTTTTCAATTTTGCCCAAATTTAATAATGACTATTGAACAAAAAAAAAGATGTTATATATTTTCTCTTGCCTATATTTTCAATAGGGATAAAATTAAAAAATAGTTATTAATGACTTTTAGGGTAGATTTATATTTATGATAAAAAAATTTTGAAAAACTAAACCTATAATAAACACCAAAATGAATAGTACTCTCACAAATAATGGGTGTGTTTGATTTGAAGAGAGGAGAGGAGGGGGTGGTAAATTACAATTTTGAATAGGAGAAACCCAAAATTTATCCTCTCATTCTTTTAAATTTTGGATTCTCGCATAAAATTTATCCTTTCGTTCCTCTTGAATTTTATGTTTCCACCTAAAATTTAAATACCTTCAATCCAAAAAGATAGTTTAACAACCCCTTAGCAAAAAAGAAAAAAAGAAAAGAAAAAAAAAGCTTCTGTCTTTTGCCTATTATCATCCGTTGCCCTCGTTTTTCCTTCAAATGGTACCTTTTAACGTGTGAAAAGAGTGAAGATGGTGATAACTGTTTTTCAAAAACACAATGCATGTGATGTGATCTCCGTACGTGACGTCAACACTGAAACAACTGTATCCAGCCTTTCCTTCCTGAAGTCCAAAACCCGGGCAGAGAAAGAAGCTCAATATATTGCTGAAAAACTGTAACATATATGCAACTCCCTTATAAAGGGAAAACACACTACACCCCTTTTTCGTTTTTACAATTGTTTAACATTGATTATTTCATAAATTTTATATGAATTTCTACCCTGAAATAAATTATTTCATTATTTATATAAATGCTACCTATTCAACCCGCCTAGTTATGGAAATAATTTATTGCAATTATTTCGTTGTGTAAAATATGAAATCAGCAATAGTCCCATTATTTTTATGATTTTCAATTTTAATTATTTATATTTCAATTTTAATTGTAATTTAATTAGTTATATTTTTTAAAAAATTAACTATTCAATTTATTTTTATATCAAAACTTAAATAAAATATAAAATATTAAATTACTAATAATCCCATTATTTATATGATTTTCAATCTGCCCAGTACCCGAAATTGGTTAAAATTTTCAGAATACATTTTCTTACCGGAAAAAAATTTTAAAAGATATAGACGCATACATCTTCTTCCCATCCTAACACATAAAATAAGCCACTTTTTTTCAGCAATATACATTGAGCTTGTTCTTTAACCAGGTTTTAGACATTAGGAAGGAAAGCTGGACAGAGTTGTTTCGGTGTTGACGCCACCGGTGCCCATATGTATTGTGTTCGGTGCCCATGTGTATTGAGTTTTTAAAAAACAACAGTGATCACCATCTTCACTCTTTTCATACGTAAAATAGTACCGTTTGAAGAAAACGAGGGCACCGGATGGAAATTGGCAAATTAAAGGAGAGAGGTCAGGCCTAAGTTAGTTACATTTATATGATTGACTGGCAAAAAATATATGTTTACGTCGTACTTATTTAAAATAACGATTGGAATCTTTAAAAATAGTTTTTCAATCATGATTAAAGATATAGGAGGTATGTAAGTGAAATGAGTTTTATCTCGATTTATGTGAAAAGTACTTATAAGCTCTTTATAAGCCATCTCAAACAAGTTGAGTCATTAGTTAACAAATATTTTATGATGATGGATACTCTATAAAATACTTTAAGATGTTGGATGCACAAAAAAATACTTAAAGATATTGAATGCATCTGACAAAATATATGGAATGTTGAATAGACTTTAACCTTAGATATTTTTTTGTTTGACCTGAGTGCTTCAGGATGCATGTTGAATGCATATTAACCTAATTCTTAGCCCTCCCCATTTCTAGCCCACTCGGTGACAACCTTTGCCGACAACCCATCTTCTTCCAACCTTCAATTTGGAATAGCCTTTTTTTTTTTTTGGAAAATAAGTGTTTATTACGTAAGTTGAGATAAAACTCATCTCATATACTTATTTCGTATACCGTAAATCCTGATTTATAAGCACTTATAAGTCAAAAATAAGCTATTCCAAATATCCTCATGCGGGGTCTCCCATGTATGTCTCCCATGAGTGCTTTCTTAAATAAAACAAAGGGTTAAAGGTCATTTTTATCTCCGGAAGTATTGGTTTAGGGGCAATTTTGTCTTGGAAGTCTCATATAGGGCAATTTTGCCTCAGAAGTTTCAAATGTGGGACAGTTTCTCCCTAACCATTATCCCATTTAAGTTTGATCATTAATTGACTAAATTTCGAGGCAAATTATCTCATAAGTGAAAACTTCTAGAGCAAATTTGCTCCTAAGTTGAAACTTGCAAGGCAATTTTGTCATTATTTTAGAAGCAAATTTGCCCTGAAAGTTTTCACTTTAGAGCAAAGTTGCCCCTAAATTTGGTCAACTAACGGTCAACTTAACTACGATAACAGTCAAGGCAAAATTATGCCACATTTAAAACTTTCGGGGTAAAATTGCCTCAAATGAGACTTCCAAGGCAAAATTGCCCCTAAGCTAGCACTTCCGGGGCAAAAATGGCCTTTAACCTTAAAACAAATAGAAAAAGGTAGGAGCATGTGAAAAATGTGAGTTGGAATAGAGATTAAATTGTATCACTTTGAATAACAAGCAACAATTCCCCCGCGCGTTGTAAATGCTCCAAATGAATACAAAACAATTTTAATGCAACTGTCTTACATATTCCTTAACCATATATCATTCACCGCTAATCACCATCTACGGTCACAAAATACATACAAAAACCATACCATAATGTTCACTTTGTACATATATGATTCAGCATCAACATAAAAATTGACTACACTAAACATAAGTAACCGGCAAATACACATCTAAAATATAGGAGATACTATTAATATACAATGTTCTATAACTAATATACAATCATCAAATAAAATTAAATAATATCTGCAAAAAGGGCAAAAAAAAAAAAGGCCTCAAAAAGGGTATGTAAGTTGAATTTCAAATTTTGAAATTTGAAAAAGATAGAGGGAAAGAAAAACAACTATAATTAAAATGCAATGATAGCCAAACAATGAAAAGAAAAATTAGGGAATATACAATTAATATACAAAAATCAAATTAAATCAAATCATCACACCTTATCAACACCCTTGCAAAAATAAACCATTATAAAAAAAAGCCACATAAATAATCCACCGCAAAAAGAATTTAAATATGACTGAAATGATGCACCCCAAGTTAGAAAACACAAGCAAATATACTTTTGTCATCCTTAATGACAAATGATACTGAACATTTTGAGAAAAGTGCAAAACTAATTGACAAATTTGAAGACTCAATTAAATATAAATCTAACACTTTGACCACAAATAAAAGAAACACCAGCAGTAAACAAATTTGTATAGTAGTTTGTAGAAAGAAAGGGAAAAAAATTCTGCATTGGCCATTGATATATGACCTTTTAAGAAACTGCTTTTTTAAATAAATTGCTCTTCCCATCTTCAATTCAAATAGAATAAGTATTCGGCACTGGCTATTGATGATGAGTGGCAAACAATGTTTATTTTTAGTGATATAGGATAGGTAGAACAACATAATAGAAGATGGCAATCTCATTGGCTTTCTCATCAGCTCCGTAGTGAATAATTTAGAAGATGAAGAAGATAGATAATGAATGAAAGCAAAAAAGTTATAAAAAACACTTCAAATTTTAGAAAGAAGCAAAAAACCACAGACCTTAAGGGCATCTCATGATGACTTCATTGATGATTACAAAGGTATAAACTTCTTAATATATATTCAAATATATGATATGGTTATATCGCACAAGAAAAATGATCAATTCGGTTAATAAAAATATAAAAAACACAATATACTCATTATGTTGAATTTCAAACTCATGGTATTTACATATCAGAATGTTTAGATACATATCCAAACTAACAAAATATTCCAAAAAGATCTAAAAATTGTTACCTATGTCCATCCAACCAAAAACAAATATATATATGAAAAACTAAACCCTTGACCCAATAGAAAGTAGTGAAAATTCAAGCCCTCCTCAATTCTTGGAGCAATGCCCTCCCATTTGTCCTTATTTGACCATTGTCACCTTCCTTGGGAAATCAAAGTAGCAAAAAATAAGGAAAAAGCTTGCATACAACAGCAGAAATCTCTGTGGCACAGGTAATTGTTCATAATCAAGAAGGTCACTGTTGATACCTACTCAAATATGGAGCATCTATATCACCTACCTCCTTAGCAATCATAGACAGAAGCTACAGCCAATTGTCACATCATATAACCTGTGGTGCATTTAAAGCAGATCAGTGAAAAAGATCTTGATGAGAACACATTCAATGATAGGCTTTTAAGATGACTCAGCTAAATTATGAACATTTTGCAGTGGCATGCATATTTGTGGATGTGTGAGACCTTAATAGATGATTGATGCAAAAAAAAAAAAGACTTCCCATCATGGAATATACTTCTCCCTTAGTATTTGATGAGTAAAGAAGAACAAATTATCAGTCACTTTTATTCATGGCCATAGCTTAAATGACATTAAACCCTTGCATTGTGAATTGATGCATATGAATACAATCAAAAAACCACATTATATATCATAAGTGAAATCAGAATTAATCTATTTTTCACTACAAAAAAATGGTATTCTGTAGCGGTGCAATTGTAGCGGTTATATAAAACCGCTACAAATACTGTAATTTGTAGCGGTTTTAACCTAAACCGCTACAAAATTGTAGCGGCAAGCGACGCGCCAAGTGGCGTGACAGATTAGCAGCGTTTTTTGTAGCGGTTTGGTAGCCAAAACCACTAGAAATTTGGCTCGAAATTCCCGTAAAAACTTGTAGCAGTTAATACACAGAAACCGCTACAATAGACAGTGTAGCGGTTACAGCAACCAAACCGCTACAAAATACCAAACGTCAGCTATTTGTAGCAGTTATAGGGATATAACCGTTCCAGAATTTCAGGAGTCTGCACTTTTGTAGCGGTTTTGGGCAATAACTGCTACAGAATTTCAAAGGTTTTTGTAATTTGTAGCGGTTATTGTAAAACCACTACAAATTTAAGGCAATGTGGGTGATTTGTAGCGATTATGGTAGCGGTTATTGGAATAACCGCTACTAATATCTGGCCTATTTAAGCCACCGCCTCCCTCATTTCTCCGTTTGCTCATTTTGTTTCCTAGGGTTTCTTTGAGTGGTTTCTTCAAGATTTGAGCGTTCAGACGTCTGTGTAGGAGTTTTTGCTTCAGTATTTCTCAGTATTTGCACCTGAGGTACGTATATAACACGTATTTTATTTGTATTTGTATTTTGATTAGGTTTTTGCATAATAATGTGACTAAATTTTTTTTTTAAATTTTTACAGTTGATATGGCTTCAGGACAGGATAAGGGGAAGGCCCCTGAGGTCCCCATACCGATTTTACTGGGTGGCAGCAGCCGAGCAAGGGGCAGAGGGAGGGGGCAGCGCGGAGGCAGGGTGACCGCGGCATCTCAGCCCATCCCCCTACAGGAGTCGACCCTACCACAGGCACCGCAGACGATCCCACAGGAGATGACCGCACCAGAGGTGCCTGAGGTTGGGGGACTAGATATTAGCGTCGAGGACTTCCTCGACGAGGAGGAGTCTGAGATCCCGATTGGGCTCAGGGAGATGGAGCAGTTCCTCGATAAGGAGGACACTCGGGAGCAGAACAACCCACGAGGGTCGTCTTCGCTGTCCACTGGGTTTGAGGTGCAGGTCCAAGGTAAATTAATTTTTTAATTTAGTAAATTATTTATTTAAATTCGAAATGTTAACTTTGAATTACAATTTATCTAACGTGCGGTAAACTGTGCAGATGAGCAGGGGAACGTTTCGACGCAAAGGCTAGACGTGGCCGGGGTGAACAGCATGGACCGGACCCTGTGAGTTATAGTGCCGTGGAATGAAAGCACTGACCAGCCCATCCACAATGGGGGTCACCTGCTCAACCGTTTCCTGAACGACCTGGGCGCGAATTGGATGCGGTTCCCCCTTCATTTCAAGACGTGGAGGCACGTTCCGAGGGGGCCGAAGGATCAGGCTTGGGAGGAGGTGGTTCAGGTAATTAAAATTATTTAATTAATATTGTTTGTAATTAATTTTATTTAATTAATATTTTTTAAATTATGTTTTTTGTAATTATTGATATTTAAATATTTTTTTCCAGCTGCGGTTTGCTGTCCGGGCCAACCGGAAGAGGTATGCCCTTGTGAAGATGGGTGACGCCTGGAGGAACAGGAGGAACCGTCTCTTCCGCAAGGTGGATAAGGACGGGACGATGCTTCTGGAGCAGCTGATCGAGAGCGTCCCGAACGGCATGCCGCCAAATGACTGGGCGGGTTTCGTCCAGTTCAAGAGGAGCCCTGAGGGGCAGGTAATGTATTTATTATATTTTTTATATTTAATTTTGTAATTGTTAATTATTAAATTATAATTTCAATTTAATTGTATTTAATTTGAAATTTTTTAATTTTAAATGTTTTTTATTGTTTTAATACATTTAATATTGTTTTTTTTTCCAGGAGATTTCTCAGAGGAACACCAGGATTCGTGCGCAGCAGACGATCCACCACACAACAGGATCGAAGACCTTTGCTGTGACCTATAGCGAGCTAGTAATTTTTCAAAATATCACTGACTTTTAACTGATTATTTCATAATACTAATTATTGTTTTATAATTGTTTCAGGAGACGAAGGCACAGCAGGAGAACCGTCAGACGAACTATGGGGAGCTGTATGCCATCACACACAGACACCGTGACGGGACTGCGACCTCTCAGCAGGCAGAGGTGGCCATTATAAGTAATTTTATTATTATAATTTTTATAAAACCAAGTTAATAATGAAAAATGTTAATTAGTAATTGTTTCATAAAATGGCAGGAGCGAATTCAGCAGTCGCAGGCTGAGCTGCGACAGACCCAGCTTGAGGAGTTACAGGGGTCAGTGGACCCGACGAATCCTTTGAAGGCGGGTCTGGCTCAGGCTGAGCACCCTGGACCTGTGCGGGGGATGGGGATAGGCGCCAGACCTAGCATGGTCTACGGCAGGAGCACTGCCTCTGAGGCTGGCAGTTCTAGAGGGGTTAGACGTCCGAGGGATGAGTCTATTGACCAACTGCGGTCAGATTTGGAGCAGCAGATGGCACAGCAGCAGCAGCAGATGCAGCTGCACGCTGATTTGATCTACGCTCAGCAGACGCAGTGGCGTGAAATTGTGAACAACATGCTCGAGCGGTCGTCATTCTCTTCTCACTCATCTTCTTCTCTATACTTTCTTCTCTCTCACTAGTAGCTATGGATAAATCATAGATCAGGTTGCCGCGCAATTCTCCTGAATATTTGTACGGATTAAACAGTTTCTTGGATTTCACATTCACTCACGCCAGCTGTAACGGCAAGATCGTCTGTCCATGTCGGAAATGCAAGTTCAAGAAGTGGCATGCACGAAATGTTGTGAAGGAACATTTGCTTGTGAAGCCTTTCCCTGAGGACTATACGTTTTGGGCAGTTCATGGTGAGAAGGCCGGCATTAGATATGACGATGCTCTCCCTCAAAGTTCTCAAGTAGGCGTTCAAGTAGATGAAGATAATCTTGTGAATGATGCTGTGCGTGATGCGTTTGGATTTCAAGGCGACAACTTCAATGAAGAAGTGCACGGCTCTAAGCTAGTTTTTCATACACAATTATATTATATTAGACAACATAATAATTCCTTATTACCTATCTATCCTTAATAATATTATTAATATAAATTTTATACTAATCCAATTGAATTACATTTTTCCTTTTAATTTATTAATAAGTTAAACTATTGAATAATAAGCTAATTAAAATAGATAAAATAATAACAAAATAAAATATTTAATTTAATATTAAAAAAACAGAAACAAATGATCGAATATTTTTTAAAATTTTTTTAAATATTTGTAGCGGTTATTAAACCGCTACTAAATAACGCGCCTTTTTAAAACTCAAATTTAATTTTTTGGCGCTAATTTTGAATTTCATGAAATTAGTAGCGGTTTTGATAACCGCTACAAATTTCATGAAATTCAAAATTAGTAGTGGTTTGTTAACCGCTACAAAAAAAAAATGTCATTTTTTTTTCGCCTCAAAATTTCAATTTTTTATATTTGTAGCGGTTATATAACCGCTACAAATATCTCTGAAAAAAATTTCGTTCATGAGGGTGTTGTAGCGGTTGGATTAAACCGCTACAAAGGATGTAGCGGTTATTTTTGATTGAGTAGCGGTTTTATATAACCGCTACAAAACTGCTTGCAACATACGATTTAGTAGCGGTTTTGGTAACCGCTACTAATGTTGTTTGTAGCGGTTTAAACCGCTACTAATACCCATTTTTAACCGCTACTAAATCATGTTTTTTTTGTAGTGTTTCATCCACAGAAAA
Organism: Inga leiocalycina; assembly: GCA_963242795.1. Classification (NCBI taxonomy): domain Eukaryota; kingdom Viridiplantae; phylum Streptophyta; class Magnoliopsida; order Fabales; family Fabaceae; genus Inga; species Inga leiocalycina. The sequence continues at coordinate 18,275,303 of OY725330.1, forward strand.
ATCAATTGGCTTTAGACCCTTCCAAATTGATTGAATATGTTAATAGCCCTTAACATTTCTTGCTGTTTGATTGAATTGCCCTTAACATTACTCAAAACTTGAGGACCTCTGGATAACAACTGATTAATTAGGGGGTCATAACATTTTTTATAAGTTATAGACCAACATATCGCAACTAATTAATTGGTGAGTTATACATCACTCAGAAGTTGTAGTACTCCAGACTAGACAAAAAGCAGTATGGTTTTAACTTTGAACATGTAATATACATTAATTAGGGAATATAAGATTAATATACAATAATCAAATTAAAGCAAATAATCCCACGGTTTTAGCACTCATATCTTCACCCAATTTCTACAATTTAGTACCTAATCAATTAGAATGTCCACCCTAAAAAATACAAACCAAATCACCCTGATTGATTTGGACAGAGTAGAATAAAAAAAGTGTGTACTTAGCTATAAAAGTAACATAATTTAATCTAAGTTATTGGAGAAGAAAGGAAGATAAATATAAAGACAAAGAATATGGCATACATTACTCTTCAGATAAATAAAAAAAAGGGAAAAACAGAGAAAACACATCAACACAGCATAGCTTGTTGATCCATCTATTAGTTTGGTAGATAAGCCCTTCTAAAAGACCATTGACTTAAACACACAAAAGGAAGGGGAACAAAAGTGTCAAGCATTCAAGCTTCGCAAAAATTCAACTGCAAATGTCTTGGGCTTCTTACCAATAATGAGTGGCAAAATAACATCACCGATCAGTAGATCCTATTCAGCTTATAGAACTATTATGATGTTTTAATTTTAAATTCTTGAATGGTCATTGCATATCTTTGTTTCTCTCAGTTTTCAGCCATCAAACAGCTATGAATAAATTGATATGGAGAGAGGTCTTCATCCTTCATTTTGTTGAAATAGAATTCTGCTGCTTCCCATTTACTATTGGAAGTGCACATTGTTAGAATTACCTCATAAATTACATCAGCCATTTGCAGCCTTTTGAGTTGCAAGTCCTGAATTAGCTCCAGTGCTTTAGAATATCCTTCTTGATCTTAATGAAACTTGCCAGCAGCTAAGGATAACAGCCATGATAAGATTGCAACAAACGTAAAAGAAGTCATGTGTCAGTGGTACAAATCTACAAACATTAAACAATTAACTTTTCCATATAGATGTGTAAGCCAAAAAGAAAAAAAACAGATAAATTGTTTACAAGAAAAATAAATTGAAAAAAAATAATAGCATTGGAAATATACTACTTCTCCACTTTTCTACAGTCATATGAATGTCAGAAAGAATTATACTTAAATGTGCTAACTTTGAACATGCAATATACATAACTTAGTTATTTAAGGCCATGCAAGAACATATATGTACGAAGACAAAACAACCTTTGACCATATTCATCAAACTAACTTGAATTGGCAAAAAGAATAATAATAATTCCATCTATAAGAAGTCCAAATCAAGACATCAGCCACGGACAGGCTAATGACCTGAGAGAACATGCAATTAAAGTAAACAAACATACAAGAAAAAAATGGTGGCAAACCGGTATGCCTGAGAACAAATCATAACAATGTTGATGAAATCAAACAGCAAAGAAGGAAACAAATCAGAATACCGCACTCAACATTTACAGTCCATGAGTTACCTGATAAATATCATATTGCTTTTCAACTTGAATGTAGATAGGAATCTTCAATATTTGTCTCACATAGGAATGTTCAATAAACAGAAGACAAATGTAGAGTTTTTAAAAACATTCAATTGTGGTGCTAAGCAACAAAAAAAATGTTTAGTTGCCATATTTTTATTGAAAAATATAATAGCAAATACCTAAAGTATTACAAAAGTTTAATCCATCTGATTTTGCAAGTGAAAAGAATTTAAAGAGTCATAGTAGTAGACGCTTGCCAAGATGATGAGAAAAGTCACTTATCAAATGTTATAATTACAACCCAAACATATATATTTATATATATCTACCCAGCTAAGCAAAAAGAAATTTTTATGTACCTGTGGAGTGTTAATAGGGCTATCTCCACATCCATGACTATTAAAAACAACAACACGCCATCCTTTACTTGAGGTTCTAATCAACATATGTCTCACATAGGAATCTTCACTGCCCTCGGTTAAACCTGGCTGCAAAATCCTGCATTTGAATTAATGAACAGTAGGCATAGAATTTCTTCAGACAAGAGAAAAAAAAGTGAAGAATTAACGGACTAGCAAAATAAGGACGAGGAATCGGGAGGCAAGAGTCAATCGTCGCCGGCAACCCAATCAAGAGCCACAGAACCATCACCTTTAATGTGAAGAAGTAAAAATTGTTTCCTGAAAGCAGACATATAGAAGAAAAAATATAAGATGATGGGATGAAGAAAAAGTGAACGAAGCGAAAATCGCAAGCAAAGAAGGAAAAAAATGGAGCCTTTCTTCATTACCTATATTTCGGGCATGAAATCGTTTTTAGTTAGCCATGGCAACAAATTATTTGAAAAATGCTAGATCAGAAGGAGAAGAAATGGAGAAAATGAAGACTCTGATCTTTATGGAATACCCAAACGATGGCCTCATCTTTTGTCCACAGCATGATCATAGGTCCTGGAAGAAAGACATTGCAATGATTTGGAGCTCACATTTCTTTCCTTCGTACTAGAGATTGAAAGGAGGCGTATGCGTTGTCTTCGGTGGAGTAAATGGTTCACCCACTCCTAATGAATGGCAGACAGTGAAAAAAGCAAATATGAAGTGACATTGGAATGATATTTTATGCATGAATTACCTTTTTGCAACTAAGCACTATACATATTTAGTTGGAGCTGAACGAAGCCAACGTGTGAAGAAATGGCTTGGCATTAAAGCCGACACTGTTGTTATAAATAGTGAAATGTGAGAGGATAAATAGTAAAATGTAAGCATCGGTTTATTTCCCTATTACTCTTATGTTGATATTGATACATGTGGTATAAAAATAGGCCAAAATATCCATGCCCCTCTCCACTTTAAGTGAATTTATATAACCCCTCGTTTTTGAAAAATTTTAAATCCCACACCTTGATCATTCATGTTTTGACCCCGAGGCCCTTATCGTTAAAATACTCATTAAATCTGATGAAATGTATGCTTGGCTTATGAGATGTGATTTTCAATTTATTTATTTTGGCTTTGTAATTACACTTAAAGGCAATTTGATCATTCAATCGATAATAATCCCTAGTATTAAGATTCGTGTCATCATCTTGCTTATCAAGACAAAAATTATGGAGGCATGGAGCAAAAAAATCACATGAGTTTTATGCAAAAGAAAAAAGAGCAATACAAAATGCTAACATCCTTACTACAAAAAAACTGTGATTTAGTAGCGGTTAAAAATGTGTATTAGTAACAGTTTTAACCGCTACAAACGATATTAGTAGCGGTTGTAAAAACCGCTACAAAATCCATTGTTGCAAACGTATTTATAGCGGTTTACAATAACCGCTACTCACGTAACAAAATCGCTACAAATTTAGTAGCGGTTATTAAACCGCTATAAATGTTGGCGCCACAATTTCGTGTGGCGGGAAATGAAAATTTGGCTCCAATTTTGTAGCATTTGAAAAACCGCTACTAAATTTAAATGGAAATTTTAAAAGTAGTGCCAAAAATGTAATACTATTTTGAGTTTAAATTTGTCGCGGTTCTAAAACCGCCACAAAATTTTGAGAATTTTTTTAAAAAAATTACACAATTATTTGAATCCATTGTTATGTGTTGAATATTTTATTATTTAAGTAACTTAAATGATAGTAGTTATTATTTATAAAGAATGATTAAATTAAGTTAGATAAGTATACACTTTTTATAGGTAATATTATTGAGAATGTGAAGATAATAAGCATAAATATTATGAGAGGGGAAAAATGTTGAAATCAAATAATTGAAATTTTTTTTGCTATATTTGATCACTTTACTCAGCTCTTTAGCTCTTAAAAAAAAATTTAGATGAGAGAAAACGAAAGAGAAGAAGGGTTGAAAGAAATGAAGAAGTATTTGAAATGAGGTGTGCTTGGGCTATTTATAGGGATCTGCGTAGTGCTTGTAGCAGTTAGTGTGACAAGTTTTGTAGCAGTTGATATTTGTAGCGGTTTATGTGACATTATTTGTAGCGGTTTCATAATCCAACAACTATTGGTCTGAATTTTTTTTATAAAATTATTTCACACTTGTAGCGGTTTCATAACCCCTACTAATATTTGTCTGAATTTTTTTATAAAAATATTTTAAATTTTGAATTTTCAATTTGTAGCGGTTTTGTTTGTAAAACCGCTACAAATTCATTAATTTATTTATTTTTTTATAAATATTTATTTCAAATGCATTCTGTAGCGGTTAAACGATAAAAACCACTACAAATTTTCACCACCGTTGACAGGATTTGAAATTCAAATTTTGTGTGGAACAAGGTTTAGAACACAAGCTGATCCAAAAAACCAAATTAAATTGTGATTGTTTGGAATGACGATTGATATCTTCAAAAACAGCTTTTTGATTATGATTTATAATGTATACCTGGTTAGCATGTGAGAAAAGTTTTGCATCAACTTACGTAAATAAATACTTTTGATGTCTCCAATCATTATCTCAAACAAATTAAACACCAAAAGTTTGGAGATCAACCATGATTCATCACACCAGCCGAGACAACTATTATGAAGGAAAAAAAGAAGCTAAAACTCCAAAGTGATGGCTATTTTAAAATGGAGAGAGTATACTGATTGAGCAACATCATATTGCCATGTGATTGGAGCATTGCAAGGTGTGAGATTTGGTCTATGTATTATCCATATTGGTCCCGTTCAGTGCCAAATTGCTGAAAATCAACAAACGGAACAACACTCATTCTCCTGGACCGAAGCGAATTGAATCATAACTATGCCAAATTATCATGATTTGATTTAGTTTCACATGACAACTAATACACTCTGTTAAGAGATACTGGCACTAGAAAGAGGGGAAAATTGTGTGTTTTAAAATCTTTTGCAGAAATTTTATTAAATGAAATAGTGCAAAAATGTTTAAAACAAAACAATTTTAAGCATCAAATAAAAAAAATTTAAGCAATAACCTTTTGAAAATAATACAGCAGAAAAAAAGAAAAAGCAAATACACATGATTTTTTCACTTACTTAAGTCCATTTAAAAAAAAAAAAAACTACTTGAGATTTTTCAACTAACTTAACAAGATTAAACTAGCGTTAATACTAACAAACAATACAAATATTGTATTGAATCCAGCCTGATCTAGACAGACAAACCAGTAAACAAATGAACCATATCTTTGTCCAATCTAATTAAGGGTTTTGGATGAGGTCAACCAAGTTGGATTTTATTTTATCTCTCTTTTCTTATTGAGCTTGAAATGGCATCATTTAAGTTTTAAGAAATAGCAGTTAATCATATTGATGCTTTAGTAACTCTGTTTTGTTGAATCATATATAGTTTATACATAAATATTCTACCTACCCATGGATTAATATTTTTTATTTAAATTTTATTTTGATTTTGATCGGATTCTGAGTTGATCTTGACTTGAATAGCCAAACTTTAAACCAACACTGTACTGAACAATTTATTCATCGCTTGATTTTCAGTACCTCGCACAAATGCAAATACAAACTTTCTTAGTCATAAATCAGTTCGCAAGCGCTATAAGGAAATTTCATTCAATTACAATGAGGTACAGCTGGTTCCTGCTTGTACTCGAAAGGAACATCCTCTTTTGAAAAACACAACCCTTCATATCAATATTGTATTATCAGGCGTAACGCCTAATTACCAATCATTTTCCACTTTTTGACTACACATTTAATAACTAATAATCTATCTCTTTGATATTTGAAATTAAGGCTCTTCAAGAATTCATCCAAGTCTTCATCGATTCATCTTCAGATTGCACATCGTACCCTTCATCATGAACATTCTCAACTGGTTTAAAAGCATCGAAAAGAGTTTTTTTTTTCTTTTTCTTTTTAATCGAGCTCCATTTGGTGCTTGTAAAGAAACCTGGAACAACAAATTTGGTTAAAGAGACCAATAAGACACCATTATAAGTATAGGGGAAAAGAATAAAAACACACAACTACATATATAAATGCATTACCAGCTTTTGTATATTTTGATCCAATATTTCTTAACATACTATAAATAAACTGATGCATTCAGTGACTCAGTGGTGCAATAATGATGAGGCAAAGAGAATTCTCCGTCGTCTTGCCTCTTTTATGTTAATGCCTCTGATAAGAATGCTGTTGCACTATGGAGTGGGCATGTGAGGACGCGAGAAAGAAGAAATGAATACGGCTATATGGCAGAGAGGGTTTATCCAGTGTATACGGAAGCCGGCATATTATTAGAGTTAGGCCGCCTATTTGCTTTTTTTTTTTTTAATATTATTTCTCATACTGAACACTGACAAAGTAAACGTCGTACCTTCCTGGCATCATTGGCATCACGTGATCTCCAGCTATGGAGTATCGTACCTTCCTGGCATCATTGGCATCACGTGATCTCCAGCTATGGAGTAAAGTATTGCCCTGTTTTTAAAAAATTTGAAATGCTTAATATATACAAGTGTTGTAAATGATTTTAAATATTAATTTCTTCCTATTTTTTGTTGTAAGGAGCAAATTTCTCTTAGAGGAATGATCCTGAATATAAGAAATAAATCATTTTTCTCTAAAATCTTAACCTGATTTTTTCATTTTCACATGAATTAAACATATACTATCCATTATCTCTCTGCAATAAATTACTACTTATTATATTTGTCATATATATTCTTTATAAATAATGATATAATTAAAAAGAAAAATACATATTTTAGCCATTTATTAATTTCAACTTACATTTTGATTCGTGTAATTTTAATAATTGTTTTTTATAAAAAGAAATAGATAAAATATATCATCTGGTCTAACATTAAAAAAGGCATTTGTTGGCCCAATTGCCGCGCGCTTTACCTTTTGGGAACCAAGGTGATTTGGGGTCAAATCCCACTTTCATTACCTTAACCCAAATAAGAAAAAAAACAACTTGGCATCTAAAAATAGCCACTGGTGCCTATTTTTAGATATGACATTACTATAAAAAAGTAAAGCTGTGGCGTTTATAATTGATTAGCTGTGGCACTAGAGAAGTGCTACATATCTGGACGTCATTAAAAGAAGTTGTGGCGATGGTAAGCGCCACAACATTATAATATATATATATATATATATATATATATATATATATATATATATTAAAAATACCCTCATGTGAAGATGATATAGGAAATGGGGGTGGGGGTGACGTATAGTGTGAAGATGAGAAAGGGAAAGTAAGTGTGAGTCAAAAAAGAGAAGGAATGAGGACGCGAGAAGTGAAATTAAGAGATAAGAGTTGGGGTGGAGAGAATTTCTATTGGTTGGAGAGATTACACAATATCCTTTTTGAAATTTTTTTTTAAAAGTAACCAGACCCAGGCACCACAGTTGGTAATTAGGAGCCATGTGCAGGCGCCACACATGGCCCACAGTACAGCTGTGTCGCCTGGCCTTGCTTTGGCAGAGCTATGTGCGGCGCCTGCATGTGCAGGTGCCACACATGCTTTACAACGTAGCTAGGGCCAGGCGCCACAGCTGCATTTGTGGCAATAAGGCAGGTGCCACACTTGGCCGTCCCAACTGTGGCTCCTGTCCCACTAGGAGCCACAGCTAGTACCCAAAATTTAAAATAAATAAATATATATATATATAAAGAAAAAAAAAAGGAAGCTGTGGCACTTCTTTGAACAAGGGTTACAAAATGTGCATCACCTTTCAACCTTTTTGTAGTAGTGTGGGGTCAATGGCGAGCAACGGTAGCTTATTCTTTTTGTTTGCATTTAGGGGCAGTTTTTTAATATCAGTAACATTTTAAAATTCTTATTTATTCATGAGGGTATAGATTTGGGATTTTGAATTTTGGACTCACCTTTTTAGAACTTTAAATTTCAAATGGTATTTTAAAAGGATTTTTCTCTTATTCCTATGCATACTGATCAACTCATCATGAAATTGAATTATTTAAGTGTACTTTTTAAGTTATTTTAAATTTTTGATACTTTAGCTTTTAAAGTATATATTATATATATAATATCTTTTTATTTAATTATTATGTCATCTGTTCGATCATCAGTCTAACCAGTTGCCCAAAATTAAAATTATAGTTGGCACTCAATGACCAATGAGGGATTTTGTATTTTTATATGATTTTGAATTCCTAGTGTTTTTTGTGGGATTTTCCCATGACTTTATACAAATTCAGTTTTTCACTTATTTAAGTCCAGTCCAATAAACTACTTCAGATTTTTCACCTAACTCAATAAAGATTATACTAGGTTCAAGCTAAATACAAGACTTCATAAATCAGTTCTCAAATAGTACAAAGAGGTTTCATTCAATTCCAATATGTGAGGAACATGATCTGGTTCCTTGGACATCTGTTTCAAGTTTGAAATAAAATAACTAAGCATGCCATATTGGGCTGGGGCTTCTAGCCCATAAGCTAAAATACACAAAAGCAGGGTTCTAACAAAAGGTACATGGTCAATCAACCGAAATAAGGTTAGTCCCGTCAGTACGTGACAATTGTTCAAGGAGCATTCTTTTATTAAAACACAAACCTTTGTATCAATATTACGGCTGTTTGAAAAAAAATATATCAATATTCTTCCTTCCATGGCCGGTTAGGTTTGGAATTTGATTCTGGTAAAGATTGGTTGGCTTATTGCTGATTTCTCTATGCTAACTTTAGTCTACTAGTCCGAAGTTTTGATATATATTGAGGGAATTCGGGTTCGTCATATATACTTAGGTGTTTTGTTATAATTCTCAACTGGGTAGTGGCTTTTATAAGACAAATTCCAGTAATCATGATGATGCCCCTGTCTTATTGGAAATAGTGTGGATGGTATTTGGGTGGGGGGCGGGGGAAGGGGTCGATTGATTGATCCTAGTTTAAAAAACAGGGCTTTGAAGATAGCTTTATACACTGGTTTTGCTTGGTCAAGGGTATTGGTCAGGGGCTGGGTGGTGAAGTATGTGATTGTTCAACTATCTAAGGGGATGGACGGGATTTGGGGATTTTTAGCTTATTGAAGAAAATTAGAGGTTAATCCTCCAATCCTTACATTCTATGTTACTTGTGTTTTGGATATGGGATTTGAGTATGGTAGTATGGCTATATGTGTTGCTCTGTATCGTTATATATGATTTGTAGATGATAGAATTATCAATTTGAGTCTGTTCAATGGATTCGTACACACTGTTCTTCCTTTGGTAGATATTTGCCTGTTCAGTGCACTTTTCAACACTGTTCATTTTTGGTTTCAATGTATACCTGTTTAGTGGGTATGGCAACATTGTTCATCAGTGGGCTAGAATTGTGTTTCTTTCACTTATTGTCATACTGACTATGTTTTGTTTGCTAGTGCTTTGTTTGTTGACCTCCTTGAGCATTATATTGTCTCAAGGAAAATTGCCAAGAACCTTTTATAGATGGATTCTTATAGAAGTAGATTTCGTGACCGTGTGGACTGCCAAAGCTTCTCGGGATGGCCTTGCCCTTTGTGCTGGGTACCTTGACCTCTGTCACAGTGGTTGGCCTACTGGGCCTCTGGTGGAGTGGATGATTAGTTTGATTATGCTTTATGTTCTTAATACATTGTGGAACTTTTATTGGTTTATGTGCTTAGATTCTGTACCTGTATGTTTTAATTTTTAGCTTGCGTCCTTAGTTTATAGGTTGTTCATTTTGTTTTCTTTGTTGTTGTAACTTTTTGGTTGATTTCAATATATTCTGTTTTCTTGGCAAAAAAAAAAAATTATATATATATATATATATCAATATTACGCTTAACACCTTTCCAATCATTTTCCACTGTTTTTACTACACACATTTAATAACTAATCTCTTTGATGTCTGACAGCCTCTTCAAGAATTCATTGAAGTCTTCTTCTCTGCACAGCATGTTAATTCTAGCACACCTTGTATCATATCCAAATCGATCCCCACTTCTAGAAAGCACTTTCAATTTCTTTTCCAAATAATCCACACCGTCTTCCTCCTTATGCATCAACAATGCAAAAGCTACGGCAGCAAATGCCGCCAACAACAACAACAACAACATATATATATATATATATATATATATATATATATTAGAATCAACTGCGCTGCTATAAATAACTGAACAGCCAAAAGAAATATATGAAATACAAGTACTTATACCATGATATGTTTCAGATGATTCTTTAGTGAAGTTACAGTAGGCACTTGGAAACTTGGCTAAAATGAAATCATCACTTTGTTTGATGACTTCCCTCAGATTCACCCACCTTTTTTTTCATAATGCCTTTGCTGTACTCAAAGAACAACTCAGAATATTCCTTAGATCCATCAAATCTTAAAATCAGATATCTGTCACGGAGAACTTCCATTATTTTAGCAGCTCAGTTTGGGATTCTTTTGACACTCCAATGGAGCTCAACACTAGCAATAAATTTCGTCATCTTCCTCGCAATATCTATATCTTTCACAATAGCCCACCTTCACAATCACAAAACCAAAATTAAAGCATAAACACTCATCACCTTGACTTTAACATCATACACAGTATTTTATGTAACTGATATGCTCTTTTCCGTCTTTAATGTAAGATTTATTTACTTAATTTGATTATATTAAGGAAGTTAATTTAGTTAATTAATAAAGACATGCTTGAAAAAATAGTTTATTTTGAACGCACTTATTATTTTTAATTAATTTTATGCATTTTCTTAAATCACATAATTAGTTCTCAGTTTCTTATTAATGGGATTGGAGGGAGTATCTTTTTACAATATGTAAAGGTAAATCTTTTTGAAACAGATAATGTTTTCGATCGAGCCATAAATCAATATATAAGAACTGATGGAAAACCTTATAGTAATATATTATTGTAAATAGTTCCTTTGCAGCAACAAAAACCTTCACTAAACAAAATCAACCTATTCCACACCGAACAAAAGATAGGTGGGCCTTGTTCTTCTAAAAGACTAAAACCAATCTACTCGATCGACATTTTTCCGATATTAATGAAACTAGAAATAAAAGATACTCTCTTCGTCTATAATATGGGACACTTAAACTATATCACGGAAAACAAAAAATGATAGTTAAGTCATTTAATATATCTTAAAATATAAATTTTTTTTCCACTTTTACCTTTCTTGAGAAATATATTTAATTGCATTTTGATGTTATTTTAGAAATGTGATATAATGAGTGAACAAAGTTAGAAAATAAATATTAATCATAGGAGAAAAATAGAAAAAATAGTATTAATTAAACTAGATATGCCTTATATTTAGAATCATGTTTTCAATCTAAAAGTGTCTTATATTGTGTACGGGGGGAGTACTTCTATATTGAATAACCCATCTTGTTATAGATTTTACCCCTCCAGCTACATTTAATCCAAATCTCATTCATATTAATTGATAGCCTCTTCAAAAATTCTTCAAAGACGTCACCTTTACCCAGCAAGCTTACTCTAGCATACTTTGGATCAGATGTAAATCGGGTCCCACCTCTTCCAAGTATTTTCAATTTCTTTTCCAAATAATTCTCTCAATCGTACACTACAAAAAAAAAGGTATTTCGTAGCGATGCACTTGTAGAGGTTATATTAAACCGCTACAAATTATAGTATTTGTAGCGGTTTTTTCCTAAACCGCTACAAATTTGTAGCGGCAAGAATATTTGTAGCGGTTTCCTACAAAAAACCGCTACAAATTTGGCGCGAAATTACCGCCAAAACTTGTAGCGGTTATTTGGTAGCGGTTAATGCACATAAACCGTTACAAAATACCAAAGGTCAGAATTTTGTAGCGGTTTTTACTGAAAACCGCTACAGAATTTCAAGAGACTCCAAATTTGTAGTGGTTATGGGCAATAACCGCTACTGAATTTCAAACGTTGTGAAGATTTGTAGCGGTTATTGTAGAACCACTACAAATTTAATTATTTGTAGCGGTTAGAGTAGCGGTTATTTTAAATAACCGCTACTAATATCTGGCCTATTTAAACCCCTCGCCTCCTCCATTTCTCATTTTGCTCATTTTGTTTCCTGAGGTTTCTCTGAGTGGTTTATTCGATATTTGAGCGTTCAGACGAGTCTATAGGAGTTTTTGGTCAGTATTCCGCAGTATTTACACTTGAGGTACGTATATAACACGTATTTTTATTTATATTTGTATTTTTATTATATTTTTGTATAATAATGGACTAATTTTTTTTTAATTTGTACAGTTGATATGGCTTCAGAACAGGATAAGGGGAAGGCCCCTGTGCTCCCCAGACCGACTTTACGGGGTGGCGGCAGCCGGGCAGGGGGCAGAGGGAGGGGGCAGCGCGCAGGCAGGGCTACCGAGGCATCTCAGCCCATCCCTTCACAGGAACCGCAGACGATCCCACAGGTGACGACCGCAGCTGAGGTGCTTGAGGTGGAGGTGCCAGAGATTAGCGTTGAGGACTTCCTCAACGAGGAGGAGTTCGAGATCCCGATTAGTGGGTTCAGGGAGATGGAGCAGTTCCTCGATGAGGAAGAGGCTCGGGAGCAGAACAACCCACGAGGGTCGTCTTCACGGTCCACTGGGTTTGAGGTGCAGGTCGAAGGTAAATTATTTAATTATTTAATTTTTTAACTTTTTAACTTTGAATTATAATTTATCTAACATGCGGTCAACTGTGCAGATGAGCAGGGGAACGTGTCGACGAGGAGGCTGGATGTGGCCGATCTGAACAGCATGGACCGGTCCCTGCGAGTTGTAGTGCCGTGGAACGAGGGCATTGACCAGCCGATCCACAATGGGGGTCACCTGCTCAACCGCTTCCTGAGCGACCTGGGATCGAATTGGATGCGGTTCCCCCTTCACTTCCCGACGTGGAGGCACGTTCCGAAGGGGCCGAAGGACCAGGCTTGGGAGGAGGTGGTTCAGGTAATTAAAACTATTTAATTAATATCTTTTGTAATTAATTCTATTTAATTATTTTTTTTAAATTATGATTTTTAGTATTATTGATATTTAAATGTATTTTTTTCAACTGCGGTTTGCCGTCCGGGCCAACCGGAAGAGGTACGCCCTCGTGAAGATGGGCGACGCCTGGAGGAACAGGAGGAACCGTCTCTTCCACAGTGTGGATGGGGACGGGACGATGCCTCTGGAGCAGCTGCAGGAGAGCGTCCCGAACGGCGTGCCGCCGAACGACTGGGCGCGTTTCGTCCAGTTCAGGAGGAGCCCTCAGGCGCAGGTAATGTATTTATTATATTTTTGATATATAATTTTCTAATTGTTAAATATTAAATTATAATTTCAATTTAATTTGTATTTAATTTCAAATTTTATAATACATTTAATTATTTGTTTTTCCAGGAGCTTTCTCAGAGGAACGCCGCGATCCGGCCGCAGCAGACGATCCACCACACAGCAGGATCGAAGACCTTTGCTGTGACCTACAGCGAGCTGGTAACTTTTCAAGTGCTTCACTTACTTTTAGCTGATTATTTCATAATACTAATTGTTTTGTAATTGTTTCAGGAGACGAGGGCACAGCAGGAGAACCGTCAGACGGACTATGCGGAGCTGTACGCCATCACACACAGACACCGTGACGGGACTGCGACCTCTCAGCAGGCAGAGGCGGCGATTGTAAGTTATTTTATTATTATATTTTTTATAAAACCAAGTTAATAATGAAAAATGGTAATTATTAATTGTTTCATAAAATGGCAGGAGCGGATGCAGCTGTAGCAGGCTGAGCTGCGACAGACCCAGCCTGAGGAGTCACAGGGGTCAGTGGACCCGACGGCTCCTCTGAAGGCGGGTTTGGCTCAGCCTGAGCACCCCGGACGAGTGCGGGGGATGGGGATAGGCGCCAGACCCAGCATGATCTACGGCAGGAGCGCCGCCTCTGAGGCTGGCAGCTCTAGAGGGGTCAGACGTCGGAGGGACGAGTCGATTGACCAGCTACGGTCAGATTTGGAGCAGACGCAGCAGCAGCAGATGGCGCAGCAGCAGCAGCAGATGCAGCAGATGCTGCAGGTGCACGCAGATACGATGTACGCTCAGCAAACGCAGTGGCGTGAGATCGCGAACACCATGCTCGAGGGAGCATGGAGTCGCCTGTTCCCGAACGAGCAGCATCCAGCGGTTCCCCCTGTCCCTCACTACGTCGTCCCGAGTACTGCTCCTCCTCCTACTGCTCCTCCTCTTGCTGATGACGATGGTGCGGTTCAGTCTGCGCAGCGGCCCGATCCAGCGGCATCTGAGGGAGCCCCACCTGAGGGAGCACCAGAGGATCAGCCCCCAGCTCCTTAGTTTAGGACGTTTTCTTTTCTTTTAAACATTTGTAAATATTTATGAGATTTTATTTCAGAATTTTCTTATTGTGTTTTATATAATTATATTTATATTATTATATCGCATTGAAATAATTTATAAATGATTTAAATCTAAATTTAAAAAAAAATAAATTATATATATATTTGTAGCGGTTCTAACCTAAAACCGCTACAAATGTAAATATTTGTAACGGTTTTAAACTAAAACCGCTACAAATGTATAGATTTGTAGCGGTTATTAGTACATAACCGCTACAAATATATAATAATTTTATAAATTAAATATATATATAGTTTATTTTTTTAAATATATTTAAAAAAAAATAAGTTATATATACATTTCTAAATAATTTATAAATGTATATTTGTAGCGGTTTTGAACTCATAACCGCTACAAATTTACTTATATATTTGTAGCGGTTTCCCTTCAGAAACCGCTACAAATATATATGTTTGTAGCGGTTACACACTAATAACCGCTACAAACACTCAAATCATTTGAATTTTGAAATTTGCCGCCTTTGTGCACATTTGTAGCGGTTATCTCATGTATAACCGCTACAAATTAGAAAATTATTTTTATATTTAATGTCCAACGGCTTTAATATTAGTAGCGGTTTAATATATTTAACCGCTACTAATTCTTTGAACATTAGTAGCGGTTATATATATAAAACCGCTACAAATACTCAACAAATACATTTTGAATTTCCCACCAATTAACGGCTTGAATATTAGTAGCGGTTTTATAAATGTAACCGCTACTAAATTATAAACGTTGGAATTCCTGTAGCGGTTGGTGTAGCGGTTTAATAACCGCTACAAAGTTATAAACGTTGGATTTTCAAAATATAAGGTTCTAAGCATTCGTCATTATCTTCTCACTCATTCTTCTTCTCTATACTTTCTTCTCTCTCACTTGTAGCTATGGATAAATCATGGATAAGGTTGCCGCGCAATTCTCCAGAATATTTGTACGGATTAAACAGTTTCTTAGATTTCGCATTCACTCACGGCAACTGTAACGGCAAGATCGTCTGTCCGTGTCGGAAATGCAAGTTCAAGAAGTGGCATCCACGAAATGTTGTGAAGGAACATTTGCTTGTGAAGCCTTTCCCTGAGGACTATACGTTCTGGGCAGTTCATGGTGAGAAGGCCGGCGTTAGATATGACGAGGCTCTTCCTCGATGTTCTCAAGCAGGCGTTCAAGTAGATGAAGATGATCCTGTGAATGATGCTGTGCGTGATGCGTTTGAGACGGCTTTCAACCGCCCACCTCGTGTTGACGATTGTCCTGAACCTGCGCCGACATCAGGAGAATTTATCCCTCGTGTTGGTAAACCAGTTGGAGCAACTGAGAACTTCAAACTAACGGCAACTGAGAAGTTCCAAGCACATAGACATGTCTTGATTAATTGCAGTCAAGTTGAGCCTTTCATACGGTAAGAATTGTACACTCACATGTATGTTATTCGATCTATATCTTTCGTAACATTTCTCACTTTCATTTCACTAACGCCTTTCCATTATTAATTGCAGGGAATTCAGAAGTCATGTCAAGCGTTAGCTCAGGATCCGTACACAGACATCCTCGGAAGTTGATAGGAGGGTCCACAGAGAATTCTCGGGCTAGTTTGCTCGCAGAATACTAAATGACCACAACCCACACTCACCGGATTTCAGAGCTCTCGCAATCGGCCCTCTTGATCATGCAAAACGGTTTACAGCATACAATGTCAATGGTTTTAAGTTTTGCACGGTTTCACGGGATCATGGATTGCAAACACAGAATTCGGGTGTTTATGGCACATTTGGGACAAGGAGTTATGCGAGCAGCAGTGACGCCAACATGCAGTTCGGAGGCGTCCCTTACTATGGCAAGCTTCTTGATGTGGTCGAGCTTAATTATCAAAGCCGTTTCACCGTGACGCTGTTCGAGTGTTTGTGGGCAAATACCACGACTTCTCGGGGACTGACAACTGACGACCTAGGGATCACATCAGTCAATTTCTCACGCCCGATTCATACTGGTATTTCTCAAGATGATGAGCCGTATATTCTAGCTTCAGAGGCACATCAGGTTTATTATGTCGAGGACGAGCGGCATAGGGATTGGCACATGGTTGTTCATTTAAAGCCAAGAGACCTTTACGACATGGGTGAAGGCGATAACATCGCCTACGAGAGTGAGCCATTTCAGCCAGCTGATTTTGAAAACTACTTCCCTGAAGGCGATGACAATTTACCTCTACTGCGGTGAGTTTTTTTAAGTCCACGTCATTTCAATTAAATTTTTTAAATTTAATAATACATCAATAACAATAATTTTTCTACAAAATTTCTGTAGGGATGGCGATGATGAGTGATCGAATTCAATTGTAAAAAATTTGTCTTTAAAAAAAATGCTAAAAATTTGTGTTAAAATAAAATGTAAAAAAAATTAAAATAATATTTGTAGAATTCAAGTGTAAAACATTTTTCTTTACAAAAAATGCAAAAAATTTGTGTTAAAATAAAATGTAAAAAAAAATTTTAAAAAAAAAATTAATATAATATTTGTAGCGGTTATTAAACCGCTACAAAAAAATAAATAACCGCTACTAAATAATAACCGCTACATTAACCGCTACAAATAATTAAACCGCTACAAAAATATAAATAACCGCTACTAATTAGTAACCGCTACATTAACCGCTACAAATAATACGTAAATCCCTATAAATACCCTTATCACAACTCATTTCAAACACTCCCCAATTTCTTTTCACCTTACCCTTCTTTCATTTCCTCTCATTTACAACTTCTTTCGTATGAGTAGAGGAGCTGAATAATACGATCAAATATGGTAACAAGATTTTCAATTTCTTTTAGAATACTTCTTTCCTTTCTATAAAATTTATTCTAAACATCTTTTTTTCTAGATATATCTTAACTCTATCTCATTTTCATCTATTTTTCATATACAATTACATTATATTATAAAACAAAATAATTCCTTATTACCTAACTATCGTTAATAATATTATTAATATAATTTTATACTAATCATATTCAATTACATTTTTTCTTTTTAATTTATTAATAAGTTAAACTATTAAATAATAAACTAATTGAAATAGATAAAATAATAACAAATTAAACCATTTAATATAATATTGAAAAAAAGAAAAAAATCAATGTATATTTTTAAAAAAAAATTTAAATATTTGTAGCGGTTATTAAACTGCTACTAAATAACGCGCCTTTTTAAAGGTAAATTTAAATTTTTTGGCTGCAAATTTGAATTTCATGAAATTAGTAGCGGTTTTAAGAACCGCTACTAATTTCATGAAATTCAAATTTGGTAGCGGTTTCTTAACCGCTACAAATAAAAAAAGTCATTTTTAACAAATTTTCAATTTTATATATTTGTAGCGGTTTTTTAACCACTACAAAAAAAAATTCTTTTTAAAGCTGTAAATAAAATTTTTTATATTTGTATAACCGCTACAAAGATCTCTTGATTTTGTAGCGGTTACTATTAACCGCTACAAAGTTTGTAGCGGTTATTTTTGATTGAGTAGCGGTTTTATAGAACCGCTACAAAACCTCTTGCAACGTACGATTTAGTAGCGGTTTTTCTAACCGCTACTAACCTAGTTTGTAGCGGTTAGAACCGCTACAAATACCTATTTTTAACCGCTACTAAATCACGTTTTTTTTGTAGTGGTAGTCCCTGTTGCACTTCAACCATGCAAAATCTGCAACAAAGAAAGCCCCACAAAATATATCAGAGCCAAATATTAAGAATCACTACAAAAAAAAAGGTATTTTGTAGCGGTGGACTTGTAGCGGTTATATTAAACCGCTACAAATTATGAAATTTGTAGCGGTTTTTACCTAAACCGCTACAAATTTGTAGCGGCAAGAATATTTGTAGCGGTTTCATACAAAAAACCGCTACAAGTTTGGCGCGAAATTCCCGCCAAAACTTGTAGCGGTTATTTTGTAGCGGTTAATGCACATAAACCGCTACAAAATACCAAAGGTCAGATTTTGTAGCGGTTTTTGCCCAAAAACCGCTACAGAATTTCAAGAGACTCCAAATTTGTAGCGGTTCTGGGCAATAACCGCTACAGAATTTTAAACGTTGTGAATATTTGTAGCGGTTATTGTAGAACCGCTACAAATTTAATTATTTGTAGCGGTTAGAGTAGCGGTTATTTTGAATAACCGCTACTAATATCTGCCTATTTAAACCACTCACCTCCTCCATTTCTCATTTTGCTCATTTTGTTTCCTGAGGTTTCTCTGAGTGGTTTATTCGATATTTGAGCGTTCAGACGAGTCTATAGGAGTTTTTGGTCAGTATTCCACAGTATTTACACTTGAGGTACGTATATAACACGTATTTTTATTTGTATTTGTATTTTTATTATATTTTTGTATAATAATGGACTAATTTTTTTTTTAATTTGTACAGTTGATATGGCTTCAGGACGGGATAAGGGGAAGGCCCCTATGCCCCCCAGACCGACTTTGCGGGGTGGCGGCAGCCGGGCAGGGGGCAGAGGGAGGGGGCGGCGCGCAGGCAGGGGTACCGAGGCATCTCAGCCCAACCCTCCACAGGAACCGCAGACGATCCCACAGGCGACGACCGCAGCTGAGGTGCCTGAGGTGGAGGTGCCAGAGATTAGCGTTGAGGACTTCCTCAACGAGGAGGAGTTCGAGATCCCGATTAGTGGGTTCAGGGAGATGGAGCAGTTCCTCGATGAGGAAGAGGCTCGGGAGCAGAACAACCCACGAGGGTCGTCTTCGCGGTCCACTGGGTTTGAGGTGCAGGTCGAAGGTAAATTTTTTAATTTTTTAATTTTTTAACTTTTTAACTTGGAATTATAATTTATCTAACGTGCGGTCAACTGTGCAGATGAGCAGGGGAACGTGTCGACGAGGAGGCTGGATGTGGCCGGTCTGAACAGCATGGACCGGTCCCTGCGAGTTGTAGTGCCGTGGAACGAGGGCACTGACCAGCCGATCCACAATGGGGGTCACCTGCTCAACCGCTTCCTGAGCGACCTGGGATCGAACTGGATGCGGTTCCCCCTTCACTTCCCGACGTGGAAGCACATTCCGAAGGGGCCGAAGGACCAGGCTTGGGAGGAGGTGGTTCAGGTAATTAAAACTATTTAATTAATATATTTTGTAATAAATTCTATTTAATTATTTTTTTTAAATTATGATTTTTAGTATTATTGATATTTAAATGTATTTTTTTCAGCTGCGGTTTGCCGTCCGGGCCAACCGGAAGAGGTACGCCCTCGTGAAGATGGGCGACGCCTGGAGGAACAGGAGGAACCGTCTCTTCCACAGCGTGGATGGGGACGGGACGATGCCTCTGGAGCAGCTGCAGGAGAGCGTCCCGGACGGCGTGCCGCCGAACGACTGGGCGCGTTTCGTCCAGTTCAGGAGGAGCCCTCAGGCGCAGGTAATGTATTTATTATATTTTTGATATATAATTTTCTAATTGTTAAATATTAAATTATAATTTCAATTTAATTTGTATTTAATTTCAAATTTTATAATACATTTAATTATTTGTTTTTCCAGGAGCTTTCTCAGAGGAACGCCGCGATCCGGGCGCAGCAGACGATCCACCACACAGCAGGATCGAAGACCTTTGCTGTGACCTACAGCGAGCTGGTAACGTTTCAAGTGCTTCACTTACTTTTAGCTGATTAGTTCATAATACTAATTGTTTTCTCATTGTTTCAGGAGACGAGGGCACAGCAGGAGAACCGTCAGACGGACTATGCGGAGCTGTACGCCATCACACACAGACACCGTGACGGGACTGCGACCTCTCAGCAGGCAGAGGCGGCGATTGTAAGTTATTTTATTATTATATTTTTTATAAAATCAAGTTATTAATGAAAAATAGTCATTACTAATTGTTTCATAAAATGGCAGGAGCGGATGCAGCTGTCGCAGGCTGAGCTGCGACAGACCCAGCCTGAGGAGTCACAGGGGTCAGTGGACCCGACGGCTCCTCTGAAGGCGGGCCTTAGTCAGCCTGAGCACCCCGGACGAGTGCGGGGGATGGGGATAGGCGCCAGACCCAGCATGATCTACGGCAGGAGCGCCGCCTCTGAGGCTGGCAGCTCTAGAGGGGTCAGACGTCGGAGGGACGAGTCGATTGACCAGCTGCGGTCAGATCTGGAGCAGACGCAGCAGCAGATGGCGCAGCAGCAGCAGCAGATGCAGCAGATGAACGTGCAGCAGCAGCAGCTGCTGCAGGTGCACGCAGACACTATGTACGCGCAGCAGACGCAGTGGCGTGAGATCGCGAACAATATGCTCGAGGGAGCCTGGCGTCGGCTGTTCCCGGACGAGCAGCATCCAGCGGTCCCCCCTGTCCCTCACTACGTCGTCCCGAGTACTGCTCCTCCTCCTACTGCTCCTCCTCCTGTTGATGACGATGGTGCGGTTCAGTCTGCGCAGCGGCCCGATCCAGCGGCATCTGAGGGAGCCCCACCTGAGGGAGCACCAGAGGATCAGCCCCCAGCTCCTTAGTTTAGGACATTTTCTTTTCTTTTAAACATTTGTAAATATTTATGAGATTTTATTTCAGAATTTTTTTATTGTGTTTTATATAATTATATTTATATTATTATATCGCATTGAAATAATTTATAAATGATTTAAATCTAAATTTAAAAAAAAAATAAATTATATATATATTTGTAGCGGTTTTAGGTAAAACCGCTACAAATGTATATATTTGTAGCGGTTTTTGGTTAAAACCGCTACAAATTTATATATTTGTAGCGGTTATTAGTACATAACCGCTACAAATATATAATAATTTAATAAATTAAATATATATATAATTTATTTTTTTAAATATATTTTAAAAAAAATAAATTATATATACATTTATAAATGTATATTTGTAGCGGTTTTGAAACGATAACCGCTACAAATTTACTTATATATCTGTAGCGGTTTCTCTTCAGAAACCGCTACAAATATATAAGTAAATTTGTAGCGGTTATACACTGATAACCGCTACAAATAGTCAAATCATTTGAATTTTCAAAATTGCCGCCTCTGTGCACATTTGTAGCGGTTATCTTATGTATAACCGCTACAAATTAGAAAATTATTTTTATATTTAATGTCCAACGGCTTTAATATTAGTAGCGGTTTTATATAGATAACCGCTACTAATAGGTTGAACATTAGTAGCGGTTATAGATATAAAACCGCTACTAATACTCAACAAGTACATTTTGAATTTCTCACCAATTAACGGCTTGAATAGTAGTAGCGGTTTTATATATATAACCGCTACTAAATTATAAACGTTGGAATTTCTGTAGCGGTTGTTGTAGCGGTTTAATAACCGCTACAAAGTTATAAACGTTGGATTTTCAGAATATAAGGTTCTAGGCATTCGTCATTATCTTCTCACTCATCTTCTTTCATCTTCTTCTCTATACTTTCTTCTCTCTCACTTGTAGCTATGGATAAATCATGGATAAGGTTGCCGCGCAATTCTCCTGAATATTTGTACGGATTAAACAGTTTCTTAGATTTCGCATTCACTCACGCCAGCTGTAACGGCAAGATCGTCTGTCCGTGTCGGAAATGCAAGTTCAAGAAGTGGCATCCACGAAATGTTGTGAAGGAACATTTGCTTGTGAAGCCTTTCCCTGAGGACTATACGTTCTGGGCAGTTCATGGTGAGAAGGCCGCGCGTTAGATATGACGAGGCTCTTCCTCGAAGTTCTCAAGTAGGCGTTCAAGTAGATGAAGATGATCCTGTGAATGACGCTGTGCGTGATGCGTTTGGATTTCAAGGCGATAACTTCAACGAAGAAGTGCACGGCTCTGAGCCGGCTTTTATGGGGAATGAAGCAGCTCGGGATTTTTTCAGCTTGATGGATGAGGCAGATCGTCCTTTATATCAAGGTTGTCGCAAATATTCTAAATTATCTTTCTTGGTCAAATTGTATCATATCAAGTGCTTGTGTGGGATCACGGATAAGGGAATGTCGATGTTGCTCGACTTATTACAAGATGCATTCCCCGACGCCGAGATTCCCACAACCTTCTACGAGGCCAAGAAGATCATCAACAGGTTGGGGTTGAATTATCAAAAGATTGATGCGTGCCCAAATGATTGTATGCTGTATTGGGGAGACGATTCCAGCAGGGAGACGTGCAAGAGATGTCACACATCGAGGTACAAGACAATTCGGAAGGGGAAAAAGCAGAAGAAGAAACCTGCAAAGATTCTCAGGTATTTCCCTTTGAAACCTCGTCTACAAAGATTATTTATGTCGTCTAAAACTGCTGAGCACATGAGGTGGCATGCCGTTGATAAAAACGAAGACGGTAAATTAAGACATCCGCGGGATGCAGCTGGTTGGAAAACGTTTGACAACGACTTTCCCGATTTTGCGACTGACCCCAGAAATGTCCGGCTTGCGTTGGCGACCGACGGTTTCAATCCTTTCGGGAATCTTAGCACAAGTTACAGCATTTGGCCGGTAGTCTTAGTTCCCTACAACTTTCCCCCCTGGATGTGTATGAAACAAAGCTCTTTCATTATGTCTATGATCATTCCAGGCAAAAAGGCACCGGGCAATGACATCGATGTGTATCTCCAACCGCTTTTTGCGGAATTGCTTGACCTGTGGAATGTCGGCTTGGAGACGTACGACGCTCACAGCAAGACTTTGTTCAACATGCGTGCAGCCTTGATGTGGACGATCAGTGACTTTCCTGGCCTTGGCACATTATCTGGTTGGAACGTGCACACTGGGTCGGCGTGTCCGGCTTGCAATTTCGACTCTGACGCACTGCGCCTTCCCCACAGCCGAAAGTGGTGCTTTATGGGGCATCGGAGGTTTCTCGATGGAACGCATAAGTTCAGATTGCAACGGAATCGCTTCAATGGGAAACCAGAGAAAAGAGAACCACCTCAGACTTTGTCCGGTACAGATATCTTACAGCAGCTTGAGCATGTTGACGTCGAGTTTGGAAAAAGCGACGGTTCAGCACAAACTCGCCAAAAGACGCGCAGGACTTCGGCGCCTCAGCAGTGGAAGAAGATAAGTATCTTCTTCACGCTTCCGTATTGGAGATCTAATTTACTGCGCCACAGTCTTGATGTAATGCACATTGAAAAGAATGTTTGCGACAATGTGCTGTATACGCTGCTTAACGAACCCGGCAAGACAAAAGATCACCTTCAAGCGAGGAAAGATTTACGCGACATGGGAGTTCGTGAAGACGCTTGGCCAGATGAGAATGACAGATTTACACCGGCAAAGTTTACCCTCACAAAACCGAACAAGGATGTGTTCCTCGCGACCTTGAAGAAATTAAAAGTTCCTGATGGGTATTCAAGCAACATTTCTCGATGTGTCGACTTGCAGGCTCGAAAGGTTACTGGCCTGAAGAGTCACGACTCACATGTTCTTATGCAGCAGTTACTCCCTCTGGCTATAAAGAATACACTTCCTCCCGATGTTTCCATCGTTTTGGTGGAACTTTGTTCTTTCTTTCGGAAGTTGTGTTCTAAGGTATTGATCGTTGAGGAGCTCGATCAGCTGCAGTCGAAAATCATTCTTACGCTTTGTCACTTGGAGATGATCTTTCCTCCGTCCTTTTTTACTGTGATGGTTCACCTCACAGTCCACCTCGTTCATGAAACGAAGCTCGCTGGACCAGTACAATATCGTTGGATGTATCCGATTGAGAGGTACTCTTATGAAATATGTGCTTTCATTTATTGTCCGTATTTAATGTTTGCTCGTTGTCCTTTTCATCATTTTATATCAATTTTCTCTTATGTACTTCGTAGGTTCCTTGGGAAATTAAAATCTTACGTGAGGAATAAGGCGTGGCCAGAAGGTTCTATAGCTGAAGGCTATATAGGGGATGAGGTGCTATATTTTTGCTCAAGGTACTTTGATGATCTTGAGACGGCTTTCAACCGCCCGCCTCGTGTTGACGATTGTCCTGAACCTGCGCCGACATCAGGAGAATTTATCCCTCGTGTTGGTAAACCAGTTGGAGCAACTGAGAACTTCAAACTAACGGCAACTGAGAAGTTCCAAGCACATAGACATGTCTTGATTAATTGCACTCAAGTTGAGCCTTTCATACGGTAAGAATTGTACACTCACATGTATGTTATTCGATCTATATCTTTCGTAACATTTCTCACTTTCATTTCACTAACGCCTTTCCATTATTAATTGCAGGGAATTCAGAAGTCATGTCAAGCGTCAGCTCAGGATCCGTACACAGACATCCTCGGAAGTTGATAGGAGGGTCCACAGAGAATTCCCGGCCTGGTTTGCGCGCAGAATACTAAATGACCACAACCCACACTCACCGGATTTCAGATCTCTCGCAATCGGCCCTCTTGATCATGCAAAACGGTTTACAGCATACAATGTCAATGGTTTTAAGTTTTGCACGGTTTCACGGGATCAGGGATTGCAAACACAGAATTCGGGTGTTTATGGCACATTTGGGACAAGGAGTTATGCGAGCAGCAGTGACGCCAACATGCAGTTCGGAGGCGTCCCTTACTATGGCAAGCTTCTTGATGTGGTCGAGCTTAATTATCAAGGCCGTTTCACCGTGACGCTGTTCAAGTGTTTGTGGGCAAATACCACGACTTCTCGGGGACTGACAACTGACGACCTAGGGATCACATCAGTCAATTTCTCACGCCCGATTCATACTGGTATTTCTCAAGATGATGAGCCGTATATTCTAGCTTCAGAGGCACATCAGGTTTATTATGTCGAGGACGAGCGGCATAGGGATTGGCACATGGTCGTTCATTTAAAGCCAAGAGACCTTTACGACATGGGTGAAGGCGATAACATCGCCTACGAGAGTGAGCCATTTCAGCCAGCTGATTTTGAAAACTACTTTCCTGAAGGCGATGACAATTTACCTCTACTGCGGTGAGTTTTTTTAAGTCCACGTCATTTCAATTAAATTTTTTAAATTTAATAATACATCAATAACAATAATTTTTCTACAAAATTTCTGTAGGGATGGCGACGATGAGTGATCAAATTCAATTGTAAAGAATTTGTCTTTAAAAAAAATGCAAAAAATTTGTGTTAAAATAAAATGTAAAAAAAAATTAAAATAATATTTGTAGAATTCAAGTGTAAAAATTTTTTCTTTACAAAAAATGCAAAAAATTTGTGTTAAAATTAAATGTAAAAAAAAATTTTAAAAAAAAAATTAATATAATATTTGTAGCGGTTATTAAACCGCTACAAAAGAATAAATAACCGCTACTAAATAATAACCGCTACATTAACCGCTACAAATAATTAAACCGCTACAAAATATAAATAACCGCTACTAATTAGTAACCGCTACATTAACCGCTACATTAACCGCTACAAATAATACGTGAATCCCTATAAATACCCTTATCACAACTCATTTCAAACACTCCCCAATTTCTTTTCACCTTACCCTTCTTTCATTTCCTCTCATTTACAATTTCTTTCGTATGAGTAGAGGAGCTGAATAATACGATCAAATATGGTAACAACATTTTCAATTTCTTTTAGAATACTTCTTTCCTTTCTATAAAATTTATTTTAAACATCTTTTTTTCTACATATATCTTAACTCTATCTCATTTTCATCTATTTTTCATATACAATTACATTATATTATAAAACATAATAATTCCTTATTACTTAACTATCGTTAATAATATTATTAATATAATTTTATACTAATCATATTCAATTACATTTTTTCTTTTTAATTTATTAATAAGTTAAACTATTAAATAGTAAACTAATTGAAATAGATAAAATAATAACAAACTAAACTAATTAATATAATATTGAAAAAAAAGAAAAATATCAAAAAAAATTTTAAATATTTGTAGCGGTTATTAAACCGCTACTAAATAAGGCGCCTTTTTAAAGATATATTTAATTTTTTTGGCGGCAAATTTGAATTTCATGCAATTAGTAGCGGTTCTAAGAACCGCTACTAATTTCATGAAATTCAAATTTGGTAGCGGTTTCTTAACCGCTACTAATAAAAAAATTCATTTTTAACAAATTTTAATTTTTATATATTTGTAGCGGTTTTTTAACCGCTACAAAAAAAAAATTCTTTTTTTAAGACGTAAATAAAATTTTTTATATTTGTAGCGGTTATATAACCGCTACAAATATCTCTTGATTTTGTAGCGGTTACTATTAACCGCTACAAATTTTGTAGCGGTTATTTTTGATTGAGTAGCGGTTTTATATAACCGCTACAAAATCTCTTGCAACGTACGATTTAGTAGCGGTTTGTATAACCGCTACTAACCTAGTTTGTAGCGGTTAGAACCGCTACGAATACCTATTTTTAACCGCTACTAAATCACGTTTTTTTTGTAGTGAATGGAGCAACCAAAGGTGTGTGTGTGTATATATAACTAAATAACAAAACGTACCAGGATATGTCTCATATGATTCATTAGTGAAGTTTCAATATGCCTTTGGAAACTTTGGCAAACTGAAGCCATTACTTTGTTTGAATATATTTAAATGAAGAGATGTGTTTTGAGAGTCATGGTATTATGAATTAAGAGATTTGTATTAGTTCATGAATTAATATGGTTCATAAAATTAACATATAGTTATGACATTTTAATTAAAGGGGTGTAGTCTTTAAGAGGAATCACTCCAACGTATCGATTCAGTATCTATAAATACCCCAATTGTGACACCATTTAAAGTAGAGAAAGAAGCCTCAGTGATCTCTTACTAAGTTACTTTTATCTTTCGCCAGTTCTGTCGCCCTATATCCTTACAGGAATGGTTCGTTTAATCATGGGGAGATGCCACTTCCTATTAATTGAGGGAGCTATGGAATATTTCTTAAGGACAGTATCTTCGGAAGCGACACAAACCAAATATTTTCTTGTTTCTTTTTAGATTTTGCCAAAAATCTTAAGAGATAAATCCTGTTAATCCCATGAGTGTGTGATTTGACCGTGTCTTTACTCCTTGGGGTCAAATGCAAAATATTTTTAATCCAAGAATTGCAGTACAATGCAACACTCGGGTCGTCTCACTTGAAGAGCCTTTTATTGAGTCCTAAGTAATCTATATGCCATGTGAATGCAATAAAAACAAGGGGAAAATTTGTTTTGGTTTTTTTCAAATTAATAAGTAAAAGAAGGATGTAAATTAATTAAAATCCCTAAACTACTATTTTTTTATCTTTTCTATAAAAATGATGAAGGAGTGAATGGAAATGAATTTGGAATTGGAAATATGAATGATGAAATGAATCTTAGTGGCAAATTTGGTGGCTTTCCTAGCTCCTTAAAATAATTTGGGAGTTACTTTTGCATCAAATCAAATTTAAAACCCTAAGCAATCACATTAGGTCCAATCTATCTAATAAATGAGTAGTCCTACAATCGCATTCTTAGTCATCTCTTAGACAAATTGTTAAAAACCCACTTGATGTGTATTGAAAATGGATTAATGCACTTGGTTCTTCTTAATTGAAAGTACAATCATGACATTCAAATTAAATTAAATCCACCACACAATCAAGATATCACATAGAATGTATGACTTCGTTAGTCTAATAGGAAAACAATTTCAATAAAATTTAAATGCACTAATACCAAATTCAGCACAAGATATTAACCAACAAAGACAAATTATCACTTATCTAAGTCTCAAATAATACAAATATATCAATGCAAAATTAATCCACAAAGACATAATGTTTAAATTGAGCAAATGGAAAATAATAAACTCCCCTTATAAAACCTTGAAGTTCTAGCCATTTCTTTTGCTACCAAGACTCACTGAATTATCAGCCACTCATAGCCACTGCAACCACTGTCATTGCCTGAATCAGAGTACCAACCAAAATTGCCCTAAAGTAGAAAACAGGACAGATTTAGTGATGAATTGAAAATAGAAATGAGTGGTGTTGGACGATGGAAAGAGAAGCAAAAGAAGGTCGGTGGTGGTTGATGGTCAGTGGTGGGGGAAGGTCAAGGATGATGGTGCAGTGAGGATGATGACGATGTTGTTGCCATGCTCGTCTTTTCCCTTCTCTCTCTCTTCGAAAGTGCCTCTCACTCTCAGGTCCAAGTCGCAGCACAGTGGAGGTAAATGGGGAACGACGGAGGCAGAGGTCCGGTGTTGGAGCTCTCTTCGTCAACGGCTATCCTGAGCGCTTGTCTGAGTTCAAGCTGCTGTCACCGATAATGGTGAAAGAGAAGGTCAAAGGCAATGAGCTCTCCTATGTCAGCCCCCAAATCCCAGCTGCCACAATGTCAGGCCCCCCTCTGTTTCGGAGCTCGCGGCGGCGGCTCTCTTAATCTGAACCTCACCAGCGACAGAAAGAATGGAGGAAAGGAAGTGAAGGTCGCCGGTAAGGGCAGAGGTAGTACGTGTGATGAGATGCTGAAGGTGATGATGCGATGATGGTGATGATTGTGGTTCTGATCCAAGATCTGTCACGGTGGTGGATAAACTTTGGACAAAGAAGAACATAGGAATGAAGAAGACGATGGAAACAGAAGGAAGGACGATGGTGGTGCTGATGCTGTGAAGATGATGAAGGAATGAAGAAAGAAGATGGTGGCGGTGAAGTCCAGAAAACAAAAGACAGAGATGACGAGAATGGTGAAGCACAGTGGACGTTGAAGGAAGCTGCCTCTGCTCTGGTTCACAGTGGTCGTCGGCGGCAATGGTGATGAGAGTGAAGCTCGCCGCCGGCGACGAGAAGGAGAGGAAGGATGAAGTCTGATGATGATACTCGATGATCGTGTCCAGCTCCCCCTTGTATCTGCAGCGCCACTCTGTATATGGAACTCTCTGCTTGCGTCTCGGATTGGGTCTGCCATGTCCATCCAAATGCAACCAAGTCGGGTCTGTGCTTGTCATATTTCTCAGCCCATTCAATAATCCAAAGTAGGCCCTGGTCTTTGTTTTTCTCTAGCCCAGTCGGGTACTTCTCTGCTGATGAAGAAAGGGAACAATACGTAGGTCCTGGTCAAAACGCCAGTTTTGACCAGGGACCTATTTCCAACTTGAAAAGTTCTGAAGGAAGGACCAAAGTGCAATATTTTGAAATATTTGTGCGGCTGGACTAACATTTTTGAAAATTTTGGGTATTTATCTGTATTTCGACCATATCATTTTCTTCATATTTTTGTAATTTTTCTAAAATCTAGGGCCCCTTTCTGTCATTTTCCCCAATCTTCAAAATATTAATTTGACCTCCAAAATCTACAATTTTCTTCCAAAACACCTGAAATGCAATATTAAGCACAAGGTAATATCAAAAGTTCAAGGAAAAATATATAAAAAATTAATAATTAATGAATTTTGACAATTTTGCCCCTAATTCCCTTTAATTCAAAATAATTGTCCCTAACCAAAATTAATACTTAATAATGCAATAATGTCCTAGAAAATACATTAAAATCCCAAATTAGTCATAAAAAATTCATATAAAAATATGGTTCAATCAGTGTATTATGATGTGTGTTCTTCAATTCATATGTTTGACTAAAAAGAAAATCAGATTAGTCCTAACTCCAATCTCTCCCCCTTTTATTTTAATTTGTTCGACCTGAATACATTGGGTTATAACATTTGTTGAGATTGGACAATATAGTGGCTTGAATCGTCACAATATTACTCTTAATCATCGTTGGATAAGCCATGTAGTTTTTTTTTTAATTCATTACTCTTGGCGTCTGGTTTTCTTTTAGGGAGATCATTATTCTTTGATGAAGGCCTTGAAACAACTGATCTGGTTTAAAATATAAACTTCATTTTTTATCTTTGACTTGGCTTTAATCAAAGTTTTCAAGTTGTATTTTTGGAACCTTTTGGGGAAATCATTGCCTATAGTTTGCTACATTTCTGCCGCCCTATCAGGTTCGAAAAAAATTCATACTGAACATCATCATTAAGGTCTATGAGAAAAGATGATTGCATATTACCTAACTGTGGGGGTTCATGGCAAGCAAAGCAAAGAAAAATATGATGGTCTAATGATAATTGAGAATGGAGAGAGTGAGAATTGGGTCTTACTATATTTAAGGAAAGCATATCAAAATAAACCTATAATAAAAGCGGGCCATGATGATTACTGTCATGGAGAGATACTCAATATCCCCTTCATCTGGACTCATTTCAATCTTTATTGTAAAAGATTTTGAGGGCGTTGTGATCCTTGTAAACACCGGCAAGAAGTTTGCAACTCTGATCAGAAAGAGAGATGCAATTGTGTGGAAAGATGAAGAAGACGAGAGATGTTGGAACCACCGTTTTTTATTTCCGTTTCCTCCCGAAGTCCAGGGACGCGTCGATTCAATACTAACCAGAATGTTGATGTTCATATATAACAGGCTTATTCATGCGGTTATAGATTTCGGTTCCATGACCGTTAAAATTATCTGCTCATTTTTATATGACTGAAATGTTTTAGAATCAAGATATTATTTTTTTTTAATACATGAGGAATGAGAATATAACCCGTCGCTCTAAGAAAAATAACGGAACATAGTTAATGAAAAAAAAAAAAAAATCATACGGTTATAGGTTTGTGTTCATTGAACTTAATTAGTATATTATTTAATTATTCACTTTTCTGATTGAAATCAAGATATTTTTTATATTAATTTTTGATTTCCTATTGGAGTGAATTTTTTGAATATAATATAACTAAAACTCCTATTATATCTCCAGAATTTTTTGATTTAATTTGGTTTTTTAATAGTTGTTAATAACCTATTATCTCTCCTTGAATTTTGCCGATATCCTATTTTTTCAATGAGGATATTACTATTAAAGTTATATTTCATATATTTGTTTCTATTTTTTTAATAGTATATTTGGTTTCTCTGAAGAGAGGATATATATTTGGTGACCATATATATGCACCCTTGATCATTGTTTTAAGATTAGAGCTCTTTAATATATATGTTAGATAAAAGAGTGTAGCGCGCAATATTAGTTGTTGACATGAACTTATCTGCAACAATTATATTATGCAAGGTGTAATTGCAAAATAATAATAATAATAATAAAATAAAATTGGTGCTTGATATTATTCAGATAATATATTTGACATATGATATCATATTTATGTGATTTTCTGGAAAACAAGTTTTGAATTTAAATTCCGTTATCCTATGTGAAATTAGAATGAAATATATGAGAAATTCTAATTTAACTATCATGGAAAGAAATTATATCATGAGATTCTAATTTACTTAGAATTAACTTTTTATTGAAATATTTGAAATGTGGGGTGCCTAAGATATAGAGTATCTTGTGGGAGCTCCTTGGAATATATGTATATATATATATATATATTGATATATTGAAAAATTATAAAATTGACATAGATGACGTGTGTTGAGAATTTGTAGCATTGATAAATGTTAATCCCATGACATAAACAATGATGCATTGAGATTAAGCATATGTAAACTCTCATGAAGAGAAAGAAATAGTTAAGGGATGCCATAAATGATGGCATCATGTATAGTGGATTCCTATTGTATTGATATGCACAAATGGTAACAAAAATTCAGTTTATATGTGGAAACCCAATGGTTATCATTGACCTTACTGGTGACAAAAATAAAATATTATGCAAGTTAGAGTTGATTACTCTAGAAATGGAGAAAATACCAAGAATGTTGAAAATCTCTTAACAA
This sequence comes from Inga leiocalycina, assembly GCA_963242795.1. Classification (NCBI taxonomy): domain Eukaryota; kingdom Viridiplantae; phylum Streptophyta; class Magnoliopsida; order Fabales; family Fabaceae; genus Inga; species Inga leiocalycina. The sequence continues at coordinate 18,307,512 of OY725330.1, forward strand.
ATATTTTTGGTAGGAAACTGACACTAAGTGTTGATGATATGTGCTTACTAAATATGGCGATAACCATTGTAGAAAGAACAATGATGTAAATGGAAAATTGTTTGAGATATTATATGAATAAGCATGCTTAAAAATTATGATAAAGTTATCTCTATCGATTTGTTGAGGTCAATAACAGACCTATCGGATCCGTTAACAAAACCCCTTGGGAGAAAAATAATTGTTGAAATGTTAAGAGGAATGGGACTAAAGCCAGCTACTAATTGACAGCGATGGCAACCCAACCTTTGTGATTGGTGATCCCATGAAGAAGGTTTAATGGGTAAGAAAAAGTCGTTCGTTAGTTCTAACTAACACAAATATATTTTACGTTCCTTTTTGTGACACCTTGAATGTGCTAGACTGCATTATTGTTGGTTGAGTAAAGCTCTTAATGATTTCATAGTTCAATGAGACAATGTGCATAGTGCAGGTACACTTACTTGAAATCATCTCTATGAATGTGGAGTGTAGCCGCTTCTATGAGATTGTGACAAAATCTCTAGAGCATTTATTATGCACCAGGCATGCGCATGGCTGACATAACGTGCAAAACCGCCATAAACAACGAAAATGAAAGGATACAATCTGACCTTTAATGCCTTTGATATATACCCAAGAGATGTGAGTTCATAGTCCATAGGACCACTGACATCTCTGTGTATCATGTGTTATCGGTCTAGGTCTAGTTCATAGTCCAAAGGACCACTAGATACAATGGTTATATCTATAGATGTAACTCAGCTAATGGTGTTTTCTTTGACACATGTGGGGGATTGTTGTAAATATTGCATATGGGTGATAAATCCCAAATTTAATATATTTTATCACTCCTTATTCATTTATTTTGGGGATTATTTTAGGCTAATTTGGATTTATTAGATAATATTTAGATTATCAGCCAATTATAGAAAATAATATAAATTTGAATTGATGATGATATTATTGGGCTTAAATTGATAATATTTTAATTGTTACTAGTGATGGGATAATATTTTTAAATATACAATAGATCACAATTTTATTTAATTCTTGTAGAGTAAGGAAAACCAGATTGAAAGATCCTACAGTGCAGAAATTTTCTTGAAAGCTAAAAAAACATCCAATGATTGAATTTTATTTGGGCTTTTTAAATTTTAATGGGTTTAAGTTGGTACCCAAAAAACTCTCTTCTCCTCCCTTTTAATGACCCTAGCCGTCACAGCATAGAGGGGACACGCAGAGACACAGCCGCCGGACCAAATCACGCACTGCAGACGCTGAACCCAGAAGAACCACGGGGTCACTATTTCATCTTTTCTCATCACACTATCTGGCCATGCTCTCTCACGCATAACAACACTCTCATTCACCATTAACACTTTTCATCTATACCATATTTAACCACGGGACCAACACTGACCCTCCATCAATCTTCACCTTTATCCATCAATTTAATGGCCGTGGCTTCACAAGAGAATTTGGGAGTGCGTGAGGCGGTGATGTGAGCTTGAGCTATTTGGGAGGTAATTTGGGAGCAGCATGGAGGAAGCTAGAGCCTAAGAGCTTATACATGAAGACTAAAAGGGAGTGTCTTTCTTTTTATCTTTTTGATTTAAGACTTGAGATTGTTTAGTTTTAAATGATTTTAGGTTGTGTTAATTGAGAACAATCTAGTTTTAGATTGTAGAGTTATTGTTGATTTGGATTGAATTGATATTTTGGATTTGATTTGTTCTTAAATGATTGTTGGGATTTTTGTTTGCAAACCCTCGGTTGCCAATTAGATTATTAATTGAGTTTTCATTATTAATTTAATTGTCGATTTAGGTTTAATCTCTTGATTGCTTAATTAGGTGATTAATTGTCGAATTGTTTGATTAGGCAATTGTGAACATAATTTCCAAAACTATCTTAACAATTGTGATTGGTTTTTAATAGATTTAATTAACCACCGCTTTTTCCATTATTAGTTTTCTAGTGGATTAGGAGTTATCGAGCTTGAGAGTTTCCCATATTTCAATTAGGTGATTAAGTTTATTAATTCCAATTTTTCATTAATCTCCCTTTGGTCTAATAAATTAAATGGCTAAGAAAGTTAAATCCATGTGAATCCTGAGTTGTACTCTTCATCATTATAATTGAATTAAACCTTTGTTATTTGTCTCGCTTTTTCTTGATCTTTTTTATTAGTGTTACGAGTTTGGATGATCAATTAAATAGTGCAAGTGTACACTGTCGTAATCAAGTAATATAGAAGTGAGTAGAGTATCGTTCCCACGAGGATTGATCACTAAGTACCAAAATGAGTAATTTTAATTCTATTTAGTCGATCAATAAGTTGGTGATTGAGAGTACAAATAAAAGAAAAATAATTAAATATGAGTGCAGATGATATGAAAACAAATATGAGAAAAAGTCCTAGGGATTAGATTTCACTTAACAAATTTCGGATTGAATCACTTATTTATTCTAGCCCAATTTATTCCACATGATTGATAGTCGAGTTTCCTTAATTTAATTACTAGCCTCTTCCAAGGTCAAGCAATTCTATAATTAATTGCTAATCCAATATATTCCTATATGAATTCAAGCAATTAATTATGCATTAAGATTTATGAAACTCAATAAGACTACACAACTCATATGAATATATTCCTATTTCATATGCAAGTCATGATTTTAATTATAGGATCTACACACATGCATCTCCTTCCGGTCTCAACATGCATATTGTAATCATTCAAAAGATGGCCAGTCAATCAAAAGCATTAAGAATAATAATTAAAACTCAATCATAAAGGAGAAATTTAAACTAGATTTAATAAGTTAAGATTCAATCCGTCATTAGTAAGCTACGTCATCACCCTAGGAAAATGAAAATTTAGCTCATGATAAAATTAAAAATAAAATAAAAATAAATTGACATTATATAAAACTAGAATGAAATCTTCATAAATACTGCATAAACTTGAATATTAAATTCTCAAACATAAATATACAACAAAAAATATACATAAAAAAAACTAGAGAAATCTAGCCGTCCATTTAGGAGGTAAAACCTTCCATGTAGGAGGCATGCAAAAAGTAATATAATACTAAGCCTTCCATATAGGAGGCATGAAAAAAAATAATACAATACATAAAATTAAAAATAAAAAATAACACAATTTATTTAGAGCTGTCAGAGAAAATATCTCTCCCTGTCAGAGAAGGATCTCTGACTGTCAGAGAAAATTCTCCACCTCCACGAATCTGCTTCTCCTCTGAATCTGCACCTGAATTTATAGGCAGCGTCCGTCACTTTTTTCCACCGTGCTACAGTGAATTTCCAATTTTTTACGCAATGCTACAGTGATTTTTCCAATTTTTCACGCAATGCTACAGTAATGAACAGTAACCTGTCGGTGGATTTACGCGTTTTTTCCGTGTTGCTACAGTGCTACAGTGATTCCATCCGCTACAGTCACCTCCGTCCGCTACAGTAACACCCTGCTATAGTGAATCCGTGATGAATAGTAACCGACGCTACAGTACTGATCTTTTTTATATTTTTCTTTATTTTTTTTTAAATACTATTTATTTTACACCCAAATATATTATATTAAACTCAAATAGCGTCCATAAAATCATCATATAAGGGAAAATAAATATGCAAATATTTCACTTATCAAATTCCCCCACACTTAGCTCTTGGACGTCCTCGGACAAGGAATGACTAATAAGTGCTTCCAACAAAATTAGAAGTGTCAAGTCATAAGTAAGAACACAATTGTAAAGTAAAGAGATCATAGGATTCATGAATCAACGAAAATACAAATTGGTAACTTTGTTTGAAAATGAATAAACCGAGTTTGTAAGTGTAACTCATTCTCTCAATCTCTCAAGTGTTTAAGGGTAAGTGTTTCGCTCAAATTCAACCAAAAAAATTGCACTACCATAGGCTTGCTAAAAATCTCAATCTCCACTACTTAGTTCACATGCATAATTCAAATCAAAAGGACTTATTAAGGGTTGTAATGGGGTTAAGGTAAAAGGAATGTAAAACATAATATGAAAGGCTATATTTAAGAAATTTAATAGAACAATTGAAAAATGGGCTACTTATAAATTTATCTCATCATAACAACCCACAATTCAAATACTTGACATATTTTCTTTTTCTTTTTCTTTTTCTTTTTTTTTTTTTAATTTTTTTTTTCTTTTCTTTTTTTTTTCTTTTTGAATTGCAACTATAAAATTGATGATATATATACCCCCACACTTTGTCAATAGCCCATTTCACAAGAATTTCTAATGCTCTACCAATCTTCCGAATAAGGTAAAAGCACTTGATATATCATTAACGTACATGTTAATGGGTTGAGAACAAAGAAACAGTCAATTAGGCTCAAAGGGGCTTATCAATGGTATAATTGCAAGGTTGGCTATTTGGCTCTGGCTAATGGAAATGAATGCCTTTATCATTTTTGAATGTGCATGTGAGATGTAATTTCAACCAGATTTAAAGCAAGTTCTAGAGTGACAACTTAATAGGTGAATATCACACACAAGAGAAATAATCATTATAGGCTCAGAAGCTCACGGCTAGGAATTTTTAAACTCAGTTCATTCAAACTCAAAATTTATCACCAATTGCAACAAATCAGTTGTTCATTCATGCTATAAAATCTCTAAATTCAATTGATCCATACTTAAAACTTGTGTACTTCTTAATATCATTACAAAGCACTTGAACAAGATTGTTTTTTTACTCTTTTTTTTTTTGAAAAAGATAAAAAAATATTGCAACTAATAAAATGCAATTAATGAAATGCGTCTCAGGAGTTAAGAATAACTCCTTACTCTGCCATTTTTTCCACACCCCATGCATCTAATGGTTTTACTAAATAACAAAAGAAAAACAGAAGAAAATATTTTTTTTCTCCTCCCCCAACCTAAATCAGACATTGTCCCCAATGTCTTCTAGAGCTCAGAGAAGGTTTTTTTTTTTTTTGAAACATAAACACATAATAAAGTAAAATCAAAATACTAAGAGTAAAACCAAGAGATTAAGGAAAGTTACAACCGAAGGATGGTATCTGGGTTCTGCTTCTGACTGCTATCTGAAGATTGCCCACCTATTTGCTTGACGAGTATATCTGGTTTAGGTTCATAGGTTTGCAATTGATCGAGCAGCTGATCAGCAGTTGGTGCAGAAATTATGGAATGGCGAGTCGCTTGGGGTATGAAACCTGTTTCCACAGCATGATCAAGAAAAGACAACAGATTATCATAAAAACCATTAACATTTAACAATCCTAATGGTTTTCTGTGATAGTTTAACTTAGCCCAATATGCAACACTAGAAATGCCATCCAATGTCTCCAAACCACCGGGTAGAGCAATAAAAGCTTGAGCATGGTGGAACATTAGTCCCATTTGTTCAGGCAAGCTTGAAACCTGTAACTCTTGTCCTAAGGAAAAAGTGTGATCTTCCAACTCCTTCACCCTTACACTTAAACCCTTGCTTCCATTCATGGATGCAGAAATGGCTACACTTCCCTTTAGGCCCTGGATGCCTCCCCCGTACACAAAGTTGATCCCTCTGGCAGCTAATCCAATTCCCAGTTCATTTGCTGCTGTTATAAACTCTCCTTTCTTGCCTATATCAGTTTCACCAAAAATGCAAATAGATGTAAATCTACATTTTTGTGTGATAACCTTTTTCTCTTTGTTTCTCTCGGACCATGTACGCTTACAAGAGAAAGAATTCATATTTACAAATGGAAGTGTGTATGCTTACAGGTAGAAGAGTACATACATATATAACACTAAAACAACGACAACAAAATCACACAAATCACACATTTTTCAAAGAAGTTTGAAAAAATTTCCGACACAGATGACCGGTGGGCCATTGCGTGAAGAAATTATACAAAAAGAGGAAAGAAAGTCAAAAGATAAAGTAGAGTAGACAAAAGCTGTCGAAAAGATAAGAAAGATTTGACAAAAGCATGATTATGTACAGTAGTTGTGATTTTGGCTCACATCTTCCTCTGGTTTTACGTCCAGAAACGGCTTAAACGATTTCTATGAATCGAGGATTGGCTTCCCATCCAGTTTTCTTATAAACTGGCAAACAGGGTCTTTTTTAGTCAGATTCCCAAGACAATAGCGCTCTTTCTCTCTGTTGAATATGTCCGCTAAATCAAGAAGAATACGATGAACATCACCACTCGGATGCGTCTCAAGAGTTTGAATGATATCATCCAGGGACTCCTTACTCAGTCCATCCTTTATAAATTTAATTTTATCTTCTCGATTTACAGAAACCATACCTTTACTCCTACAGCGCTGATCACAATTCCACCTTGCACATTTATGGCAGACCTTTATTCTTTTAGCTCTTCTCTTTTTGGAGTAAGAACTTCTTCCCATTCCTGGCAAAGGTTTAACAAATGAATTATGAATCTCACCTGCTAAACGTACCTTAGCTTCAATGATCCAACGTATATCCACAGGAAGGCCCAAACGATTGAATACTTTCATCCTTTCAAGTCGACAGCTATAGATCTTCCTGAGCACATCTTTGGGAAGAGTGTGGAACCTGTTCTTAAGCTTTACAAGAGATTCCTTCATAGTAAATGAAATTGATGAAAACTAAAATGCTCAATGTAGTGTAGTGTGTTTTGGTGAGTAAGAAAGAAAAAATGAGACGATAAGAAAGAAATGAGTGAGTAGAAAAGAAATTGAATGAGTGGGAAAGAAAATTGAGAGAGTAATAAAGAAAACTAAGAGAGTAGAAAAGAAGTTTTGAAAGAGTAGGAAAGAAGTTTTGGGTTGCCTCCCAAATAGCCGCCTTTCTTTAATGTCTTTAGCTAGACAAAAAAAACAAACCAAAAATTTTTTTTTTCTTTTTTTTTTTAAAAAAAAAATTATTTTTTTTTTCTTTTATCAAAGTAGAATACATCATTAGGAGTTACCAGAAGTCCTGCAAAATTACAACAAACATCAAACCAAACATTGGGTTGCCTCCCAAGTAGCGCTAAATTTATAGTCTTCAGCCAGACTTCTCAAACATAAACTACTAATCAAAAGTATCAAACACCAGAATTACCTTTTCTTCATTTCTTCTCAAGCAACAATATTTCAGAAACCAACAATGATCATTCAAAGTAATTAATTGTACTTCTTCAATCATAGACAATTTTAGAGTACAATTATTTACTGAATTCAAAGAAAGCACAACATGCATGTATTTGCAAACATATTTAGGAATTTCTAAAATTTTAGAGCATCCCATAAAATCCACTTGACTCTCATCAGTAAGAGTCAATACTTCAACAGGAGAGACATAAACAACATTTTTTGGAATATTCACATTAGTTTCAATATCAAAATCACAAAGATCAGGCTCCACAGGCAGAACCTCAGTTGGACATCCATTATTTTCTCCAAAAGTGATTTCAAGTTCCTTATCACATGCCACAAGAGCTAAGGTTTCATTCAATTCCACATCGTCAACTTCCTCACAATAATCATCATCAACACAAGGAGTAGGAATCATGCTCAAAGAATTATCTTGCCTCATAGTCTCAAGTGATGCAATAATTTGACTCGCATATATTCCAATATTTTGGACACTTGACTTGACTCTTGTGTCATTTTCCTTTTGCTCTCTACAAAATCTCTCTGTTGATTGCCCAAACTCCTCAATTAATTTTTCTAAATCAGATTTTTCCTTATACTCAAGAGTTTGTTCTTCAATATATGGATAAGAGAAGAAAGGAGGATTAGGACAATACCTGACATATGGATCCAAAGATTCTTGTTGCTCCGAAATTTCACCAGGATAAAAGGAATGATCAAAACAAGTTTGATGCATATTGAAATCATCTCCCATATAATGATTGGTAGTGCTATATGGATAATGCTCATAGGGATGACACTCTCCATAATAAGCGCCAGAAAAACAATTATAAGGAGAACAATTTTCAATCCAACCAGCATTTATATTTTCTTGTCTCATTCCATTCACATGCATTCTAGAAAAAGAACTAAGATATGACAAGTTATCACCAAATGAATGATGTGAATAATTCATTTTTTTTTTTTTTGAATTTTTTTTTTTTCAAATTTTACATGCAGACTAAATTAGTATTAAAATTACTTGGTATTGATATTAATGACAACAATCCCCGGCAACGGCGCCAAAAACTTGTTACGAGTTTGGATGATCAATTAAATAGTGCAAGTGTACACTGTCGTAATCAAGTAATATAGAAGTGAGTAGAGTATCGTTCCCACGAGGATTGATCACTAAGTACCAAAATGAGTAATTTTAATTCTATTTAGTCGATCAATAAGTTGGTGATTGAGAGTACAAATAAAAGAAAAATAATTAAATATGAGTGCAGATGATATGAAAACAAATATGAGAAAAAGTCCTAGGGATTAGATTTCACTTAACAAATTTCGGATTGAATCACTTATTTATTCTAGCCCAATTTATTCCACATGATTGATAGTCGAGTTTCCTTAATTTAATTACTAGCCTCTTCCAAGGTCAAGCAATTCTATAATTAATTGCTAATCCAATATATTCCTATATGAATTCAAGCAATTAATTATGCATTAAGATTTATGAAACTCAATAAGACTACACAACTCATATGAATATATTCCTATTTCATATGCAAGTCATGATTTTAATTATAGGATCTACACACATGCATCTCCTTCCGGTCTCAACATGCATATTGTAATCATTCAAAAGATGGCCAGTCAATCAAAAGCATTAAGAATAATAATTAAAACTCAATCATAAAGGAGAAATTTAAACTAGATTTAATAAGTTAAGATTCAATCCGTCATTAGTAAGCTACGTCATCACCCTAGGAAAATGAAAATTTAGCTCATGATAAAATTAAAAATAAAATAAAAATAAATTGACATTATATAAAACTAGAATGAAATCTTCATAAATACTGCATAAACTTGAATATTAAATTCTCAAACATAAATATACAACAAAAAATATACATAAAAAAAACTAGAGAAATCTAGCCGTCCATTTAGGAGGTAAAACCTTCCATGTAGGAGGCATGCAAAAAGTAATATAATACTAAGCCTTCCATATAGGAGGCATGAAAAAAAATAATACAATACATAAAATTAAAAATAAAAAATAACACAATTTATTTAGAGCTGTCAGAGAAAATATCTCTCCCTGTCAGAGAAGGATCTCTGACTGTCAGAGAAAATTCTCCACCTCCACGAATCTGCTTCTCCTCTGAATCTGCACCTGAATTTATAGGCAGCGTCCGTCACTTTTTTCCACCGTGCTACAGTGAATTTCCAATTTTTTACGCAATGCTACAGTGATTTTTCCAATTTTTCACGCAATGCTACAGTAATGAACAGTAACCTGTCGGTGGATTTACGCGTTTTTTCCGTGTTGCTACAGTGCTACAGTGATTCCATCCGCTACAGTCACCTCCGTCCGCTACAGTAACACCCTGCTATAGTGAATCCGTGATGAATAGTAACCGACGCTACAGTACTGATCTTTTTTATATTTTTCTTTATTTTTTTTAAATACTATTTATTTTACACCCAAATATATTATATTAAACTCAAATAGCGTCCATAAAATCATCATATAAGGGAAAATAAATATGCAAATATTTCACTTATCAATTAGCATTTTAATTCCCCTTTCATAAAACCCCAAATATTGCATTTGCATTCATTTAGGTTAGTTTCATTCTCATATAGGTTATATAAGTCATTTGCATTTTGCATTCTAGTTTAGGTTCATTTCATTGCATATTTCATCACCTAAACTCAATTCTAGAGAAAACCCATATATTGCTCCTTAGGAGAATGACCTAGGTTGCCACTATATTGCATTAGTAGGCTGTCCTAGTTATTAATTGATTGCTTTAGCGACATAAGCACGCATCAATGGGTGTGTCAAAAAATAAGTCTTTCCAACATTATGAAATATGTTTAAATGAAGATATGCGTTTTGAGAAGTCATGGTCTTATGAATTAAGGGTTTGTGTTAGTTTATGAATCACTACGGTTCATGAAATTAACATATAGTTATGACCTTTTAATTGAAAATGTGTAATCTTCAAGAGGCATCACTTCAAGATATCGATTTAGTGTCTATATATACCCTAATTGTGACACCATTTAAAGCAGAGAAATAGAAGCTACAGTAATTTCTTACTAAGTTATTTTATCTTTCGCCAGTTCTGTCGCCCTGTATCCTTACAGGAAGGGTTCGTTTAATCCTGGGGAGATGCCGCTTCCTATTAACTGAGGGGGGCTGCGGAATATCTCTTAAGGACAGTATCCTTGGAAGTAACTCAAATCAAATATTTTCTTGTTTTTTTGCAGATTTGCCAACAATTGAGAGGAAGAGAAGGAAGATTTGGAACCAGTAATGATGGGCTAGTATTGTGATAAAGGCTTGTGTTGTCTGCAACTAAGCTCTTCATGATGTATTATAATACTCTTTTGTGTCTTATCTTCTTGATCGATCTGCTTGATGATGATGAAGAAGAAGAACTTTTGGGTGACACTATGTTCGTGTAGGTGGGTTTGTATACATACAGCGTTGTGCCTCTACATTTAGTTAATTTCCATGTGCAGCGTTCATGAATCCAAACTAATCTAATCTTAGGAACAGGATTATCTAATTAAATTGCGTCATTCATGTGTATCTTGGGATATGCTTTTGGTATGTAGCTAATCAAATCTTAGGAACAGAATCGCTTTAAATAGAATGCATGAACAAAATAAAATTACACAACAGACATGAATTTTAATTTATTATAATATATTGATTATGATGTTAAGTATTGAAAAAAGAAATTGAAGTCATCGGTCATATAATGTCATGATTTATCATGTTATCGGGACAATTATAATTGAGTTTATTGCAAGGATTTTGAATTGTTCTACTCGTAGAAACTAGGGTTGAGTAATAGGCAGGCTGGGCTGGGCTGACCCTTACCTGCCCGTTTATGTCTTAATGGGTACGGGCTATCCCGTACCCGTTAAGTACCTGAGATAGCCTGGTAATAAATAGGCTGGCGATACCCCTCCAAATTTGGGCAGCTAATGGGCAGCCCATTTAACATATGATATTAAAAAATTCCCTACTATTACAAAGTGTAAAACAATTCATTGTCATACTTTAAGTCCTACAGTACTGTGCTTTTGCATTTAACAAACACATAATACTTATATAACTGTCTGTAATGTACCTTTTAATTTAAATTAAAACATCATATAGTAACATTCACAATCAGAAATTCAGAATTTAAGCCTTAAATTACAACTAAAAAGGGTATTCAAACTTTGAATATAAAGGAATAAAACTGTTAACAAAAGCCATTCAATAAAAGTATTGGCATCTTTCCATAATCAGTCTTCTTAATATGCATCATCCTTACATTTCTATTGAATCTTCAATAAAATCAATAAAAAAAAATAAACAAGCGGGTATGGGCAGCCCGAAGGGGTACCCATAGCCCGCCCATTTAATGCTTAAAAGGGCGGGTAATTTGCCCGCCCGTTACGGGCCTGTTTTGGGCGGGCCCAAAATAGATAAATTTATTACGGGTGTAAGCGGGCTTATCGGGTTGTGGGCTCCTTGCTCAGGCCTAGTAGAAACACACGGAAAATTCAGGATCCAAAGCAAATTTTGACACTCATGAGTTTGAGCGAATTCATGGATTTATGATCTCGAATGATGGCCTCGTAAGTATTTACCTTTATCAATAAATAACTATTAAAAATAAATGACTAAATAACTAAGATATAAAAAATGACAATAACATGGTTTAAATAACAAATCCAAGTAACTGAAATTAAATCTACCAATATTTATTATTTATCTACCGAATAAAGAAATTTCTAGGTTCATATCTGAAGTAATAGAAAACAATCAAATTGAAAAAATTAACATGTGTTTAAAAGTAAGTTAATATGATTTTATAAGTTAGAAATGTGAGATATTTTAATTATTATAATATAATTATTAGTTATTAATTAGGTTAATTAAAATATCCTGAGTGTAGCCCGTTAGTCAGAGCTAGGCCTAACTACAGGATTAGGGTAACAGTGGACAATCTATTTATGTTTATTTCTGATGGTGAAATAAATTTTTAGGTTTTATAACCGTCTGAATTGAGCGTACGAGTAAAAACCCTAGCTGCTCTTTGAGGTTCATTGACTGGCGATGGCTCTCACACCAGTTGCCATCACTGTGCCTTGTGGTCATTCAGAAGAGTAACCTGTCAATCTTTCTTCTGACTCATTTCTGTTTTGCAGTCTTAATTCCCAGTGTTCGTGAACTCTTTTTCTGATAAGAGAAAAGCTATGACGAGAGGTATTTATTAAAGTCTTCCACTGTAACTTGTAGAATATCTTGTGATGTGATAATCGTGATGTAATTGAGAATATGCATGATTTATTCTAACATGTAATATCAGAGTCTCTCTCTCTAACCCTCTGCCTGTTTTTCTTTGATTGGGACGATTCAAATATGGAATTCAATGATTCAACCGTTGTAATTCCTACTTGGTTCCATATTTTGGATCAGAGATCATGTTTTGTTAATTTTGAAACATTATTGCCTTCATTTTGATTTTAAAGGATCCGATTCTAGGTTTTGACTAATTTTCGATGTATCTGGAATTTTACTCATCGACTATCACTATGATTTATGTTCATCTTGCTTTGAGAATATCTGATTAATAAATAGAGGTTTATTGCATCGATTTGGGTTTCTAAAATTTTACTTTTTCAGTTCTGTGTTTGATGATTTTCGATGTACTAGTTTTCGGATTTTCTGTGACTAAATCACATTTTCGATTCTCTGGGTTCATGGTTGTACCTTTTATATCTATGATTATTTATGGTTTCTAGTTTCTGTTACTGCAATTACACCGTCAGAATCTTTGTGTTTGGTTTTCAAATATGAAAATCTTGTTTCGAAATTGTGTTTAATCACTATTTTATTGCACATATATTGGATCGTATTGTGTTTTTGTTGCATTTTCAAAGAAAACCACTGTGACTACGCCGTTGTTTTTGTTGCAGGAGAGCCTCCCCCCACGCGCAAAATGGCACCGTTTGGCCCTAAGTGAAACGCTGCGTTTCACTTATCCTGAAGGGTGGGCCGGACGCGTTTTTGGACTGAGTGCAAATCCTCTGGCCCAAGGCGTTTTAGGCTGGTGTATTTTTTTTTCTCGCTATTAAAACGCAGATCGGGCTTGAACGACTGGGCTTTGTATTTTTTTTTTTTGTGATTAAGAGGAAACGGATTCTAGGCTGAAAAAAAACTGTTTTTTTATTTAATTGAACAGTGACGGTTTTTGTTGAATTCTGGGCCCTATAACGTTTTTTTTGGACCATGAATTTTAAAATAACAAGAAACAAATTATTGGGCTTATGAGTTTTTTTGTTCTTCTGGGCTATGGATTTTAAGATTTCCAGAAAACGTTTTGGGCTTTTCTTAAACCTTTACTGCACTGTTTAATTAAATATATTTCTGTTTTATGTATTTTTCTTATTAATGACATTAAATTGTTTAAATTAGAGATAGTGATTAATTTTGGAATTTTCACATACAGAAAAATTTATAAAATTTTTTTCATAAGTTAATTAATTGTCTAACATTTTGAAAATAGCTTTAGACAATTATTTAACAATTCAAAAAATTTTGTAAAAAATGGAATTTGAGTTATTAGGTGCCAAAATTAATTATCTAAACAATTTTGAATACATAAAGCAGTGGGAGGGATTTAATTAATTATTTACTAGATTTATTAAATTAATTAATCTCTCCATTATGATGTGCACATTTTGATTTAAATGCACTTAAATGATAATTGTTACTAGCATGCTACTTTTTCAAGGAATAGCCGCAGCATCCTTTAGTTTTGCATGCAACATGATCACATATGGAACTTATAAAATATCTAATTGTAATTAAATATAGAATTATAATTGATCTTTACCCACATGTAGACAGTTATGATTATATATTTAATTAGGGTGGGCAAGTTTTGTCTTATATTTTCTAAGTTGCCCACAGGTATTAGGAAATGTAAATTATAGACTCTAGGCCCACCAATTTAAGATAAATGCATGCAATGCTAGGTTCTTTGCCCACAGGTAGAATTTAGTGATACACATTTATATATATTGCATGTTTCCATTGGTGCATAACATGAATTCAAAAGGCACAGAATTCATGATTGTCTCAAATATTTATCTTGTGAGCTAACTCAAGTTTTTAAATTGTAGCACTTACTACTTTCCCTAATCTTTTTGTTGATACTACTGGCAAAATTGTGCTGGATGGTACTAATTACCCTAAGTGGAGAGAGGACATAACTTTGCAGATTGATATGCTGCATATGCATTTTGTAATGGAGAAACCCAGACCTCCCAAACCAAATGACAAGTCAATTAAAGATGAAATTGACTATCAGGAGCGCTGGGAGCATTACAATCACATGTGCTTGTCATATATTAAGACTAGGATCCAATGAAGCATTAGGGGAGCAATTCCCAAATGTGAAACTGCTAAGGAGTTCCTGGAAGCTGTGGACAAACAGTTTAAGCCGACTGACAAATAGATGGGTGGTTCCATCATGCCAGAGCTATGTGAAATGAAGCTGACAGGTACTAATGAAGTCAGACAACATATGATGAGGATGAGAGACTTGTCCTCTCAGCTGAGGGCCTTTGACATGGAACCAACAGAGCAGTTCCTAGTGCATCTAGTACTGAACTCCCTTCCTTCTCATTATGATGCCTTTAAGGTCTCATATAACACACATAGGGAAAAATGGACAATTGATGAATTCCTATCCATGTGTGTTCAGGAGGAAACTAGGCTTCAAATGAGTGGTAGGGAGGCACCTAGGGCATCTCATTTGGCTGAAAGTTCCAACAGGAATGGTGCTAGGGGCAACAAGGACAAGTAGAAAAAGAAGAAAAATATTCCTATTGTGCCATCTATTAAGAAAGTTGAAGCTATTTGCTTCTTGTCCAAGAAGAAAGGGCACATGAAGGATGAGTGCCTGAAGAGGAAGGCATGGTTGGAGCGTAAAGATATGTATTTTTCAAGTTTAGCTTTAGAAGCTCATTATATTAGTACTAGTAATGATACTTGGTGGATCGATACGGGTTCAATGATCAATATTTCTACGACCATGCAGGGGTTTCTAAACACCAGGCTTCTACTTCCCAATGAAGCACGAGTCCTTTCTGGAAGTGGGAAAGGAGATCCGATCAAAGCAATTGGAACTTTTAGAATTGTTTTCCCAAATAAAACCGTGCTGGATCTTTTGAATTGTTTTTACATTCCTAGTTATATGAGAAACTTTATTTCTATGTCAAAACTCATTCCTTTGAATTATGGTATTTATTTGCAAAAGGATTTGATGTATTTCAGTAAGGACTATTTTCCAATTGCAAGGGTTATTATGATTGATGATTTGTTTAAAATAATTCTTGAACCACCAAAAGTTTTTTCTGTTTTGCATGGTATTAGACAAAGTATCATTTATGAGAATTCTATTAGCTTGTGGCATAGGAGATTAGGACATATCTCCGTTGACAGGATCAAAAAGTTAACTAAAGATGGAATCCTTCGATCTTTAGACCATTCGGAATTTGATACTTGTGTGGACTGCATAAGGGGAAAGCAGACCAATAAGTCACAAAATGGACTAAAAGAAGTTCCGATTTACTTGAAATTATACATACCGATATTTGTTGTCTTGACTTATCCGCAAACAGTAAAAAATACTTTATCACTTTCATTGACGATTACTCGCGATATACTTATATCTACTTGCTTGAAAATAAAAGCGAGGCACTAGATGCCTTTAATGAATATAAAGCTGAAGTAGAAAAACAAGTTGGGAAATCAATAAAGATTGTGAGATCCGATAGAGGTGGTGAGTACTACGGTAGGTATACTAGTAAAGGACAAGAGCCTGGTCCTTTTGTTGATTTTCTTCGAGAGCATGGTATAGTTGCACAATATACCATGCCTGGCTCACCAGATATGAATGGTGTAGTAGAAAGAAGAAATAAGACCTTGCTTAACATGGTTAGGAGCATGATAAGTGGATCCAAAGTTCCAACATCCTTGTGGAAAGAGGCACTTAAGACAGCTGTGTACTTATTAAACAGGGTTCCAATAAAGGCAGTGCCAAAAACACCCTTTGAAATCTGGAAAAGATGGAAACCCAGTTTAAGACACCTTAGGGTATGGGGTTGTCCTGCGGAAGTAAGAGTGTACAATCCACAAGAAAAGAAACTAAATCCTAAAACCATTAGAGCTTACTTTGTAGGCTATCCATGTATGACTAAAGGTTATAGGTTCTATTGTCCTCCACCTTCTGCACGTTTTATAGAATCTAGGAATGCTATTTTTCTTGAGAATGACGTGATTAGTGGGAGTGATTCAAAGAACAATGATCATATAGAAGTAACCCCTGATTTATGTTGTGAAGGTTTTATTCAGATTTATCCACCTCCCACACATGGAGAACCAAGACAAGTTGTGGTGGAGGATGTCCTGAATGAACAATCTGAACTGACTCAAGAGGTTGAATTAAGAGGATCAACTAGAGAAAGAAGGCCAGCATTGCCTAGTGACTACGTGGTGTACTTTGTTCAAACTGATTGTGATATTAGCATTGAAAATGATCCATTAACGGTTACTCAAGCTATTAAGAGTGAGAACTCTAAGTTGTGGCATGATGCTATGACTGAAGAAATGAATTCCATGGCAAACAAGGATGTATGTGATCTTGTGGAGTTATAAAATCCTATTAAAAAATATTAA
Source organism: Inga leiocalycina (assembly GCA_963242795.1). NCBI lineage: Eukaryota > Viridiplantae > Streptophyta > Magnoliopsida > Fabales > Fabaceae > Inga > Inga leiocalycina. The sequence continues at coordinate 18,324,400 of OY725330.1, forward strand.
TTAAATACTATTAATTACCTGCATCACCTCCTCCCACACTAGGTCCTTCGACCCCTTCGGAATGTGCCTCCACGTCCTGAAGTGAAGGGGGAACCTCATCCCATTCGAGCCCAGGTCGTTCAAGAATTGGTTGAACAGGTGGCCCCCATTGTGATGGGCTGGTCCGTGCCCTCATTTCACGACACTACAACTCATAGTAACCAGTCTATGCTATTTAGACTGGCCACGTCCAGCCTCCTCATGGACATGTTCCCCTGCACATGTGCACAATTTACCGCACGTTAGATAAATTGTAATTCAAATTTAACATTTTGAATTTAAATAAATAATTTATTAAATAAAAAAATTTATTTACATTGGACTTGCACCTCAATCCCATTAGACCGCGAAGACAACCCTTGTGGGTTGTTCTGCTCCTGCGCCTCCTCCTCATCGAGGAACTGCTCCATTTCTCTGATCCTAATCGAGATCTCGAATTCCTTGTTCGTGTCATAGTCATCGACGCTGATATCTCCCTCCCCAAAATCAGGCACTTTTGGTGCGGTCATCTCTTGTGGGATCTTCTATGGTGGCTGTGGTAAGGCCGACTCCTGTGGGGAGATGGGCTAAAATGCCACAGTCGCCCTCCCTCCGTGCTGGCCCCTCCTTCTGCCCCTTGCTCTACTGCTGCCACCCCACAAAATCGGTCTGGGGACCTTGGGATCCTTCCACCTATCCTGTCTTGAAGCCATATCAACTACAAAAATTAAAAAAAAACATTTTAGTCACATTATTATGCAAAAATATAATAAAAAGAACAAATACAAATAAAATATGTATTGTCTCCATACCTCAAGTACAAATAAGAAGAAATACTACAACAAAAACTCTTCCACAGACGTCTGAACGCTCAAATCTAAAAGAAAACACTTAAAGAAACTTCAGGAAATAAAATGGCCAAACGGAAAAATGAATGGAGGTGGTGGAATTATATAGTGGGGGAATTTGTAGCGGTTCTTGAAATAACCACTAAATCAACCGCTACAAAGAAGTTAGGGCGGCTAAACTTTGTAGCGGTTCTATAATAACCATTACAAATTATAAAAACCTTTGAAGTTCTGTAGCAGTTATGGTACAAAACCGCTACAAACTTAGAGACCTTTAAAATTCTGTAGTGGTTATAACTTTATAACCGCTACAAAGAGGCAACGTTTTGAATTTTGTAGCGGTTTAATTAGTTAAACGGCTACAAATAACCGCTACATTGTTGGCGCGTCTTGGTCGAGCCAAGTGGAGACAACCTTGTAACGGTTTTTATTTAGTGACCGTTACAAGTTTAGGAGGGAAATGCATGCCATATTTGTAGCAGTTTTTTTTACTTAATTGCTACAAAAAATGTTGCCAATCTGTCATACCACTTGGCGCGTAGCTTGCTGCTACAAATTTGTAGCAGTTTAGGTTTTAACCGCTACAAATTTTAGTATGTGTAGCGGTTAATTATAACCGCTACAATGCCACCGCTACGAAATGGCATTTTTTGGTAGTGATCTTAGCTTGGTTCCATTCTCATATCTGAGAAGAAGAAGATTTGGAGGGTCGAGATCTGAACTTGAAGTCTAGTCTTATTCTTCAGTCCTCCAAATCATCATCATCTTCCTTTTCTTCCTTCGTTGTCAGATCTTGGGGTCTAACTTGGTCCAACCCAGTCTATGCACACCCTTAATTTAGCCCATTGCTTTGCAAGATCCAATTTTCCAAAAAGGGTATTCTCTGAGGACGAGAGCTCCATAAGCATATTGATGAGGGGACTCTCAAGTCTCTGTCCTTCTTGATCATGTACAATCGTCTCTCCTTGCCTTTTCTCAACTCCCCTCCTTCTAATATGCTCTCCAATCTCCACCATTTCCCCTTCCTCACCTCTCTCCCCTTGTCTCACAGCTTGAGCAATGAAAATGAGTCTGCAAGGGAGGAGATCGAGAATAAGGGATTTTTTTCCTTAATGAATAAAATGACAAGTTAACACTTTTGTAAAAAGTCTACGTTTCTATATATAATTGCCATAGGATGATACATAGGATGTCATGTATCTTATATATATTGATATGATGCAGTAAATTTCGTTAAAAAGATAATGATGAACTAGTGGCAAGGGTTTTTTGGTACATAAAATAAAAGATTGGGGGGGGGGGTTAAATTCAACTTTGAAATGTCAGGGAGTTTATGCACTACAAAAAAAAGATAATTTGTAGCGGTTAGAATAAACCGCTACAAATATCAGGATTTGTAGCGGTTTTGAGCAACACTACTACAAATTTATAACGATATGCTTCGCGCCAAGTGGTTCGTGGGTTATGAAACACAATTTGTAGCGGTTTACAAGACATAACGGCTACAAATTTTGGCGCCAAACCCGCGCCAAATTTATCGCAGTTATTTTATAGCGGTTAATCTATATTAACTGCTACAAATGTGGCACCAACTTGGCGCGAAGCTAGCGCGACTATTGTGGCGGTTTTTCTGTAGCGGTTTTTACAATAGTAACCGCCACAGAATTTAGAAGGCCACCTTTTTGTAATGGTTACAAAGAACCGCTATAAAATTTAACTCATATTTGTAGCGGTTATAGTGTATAACTGCTACCAAATGTATTTAAAATAAATATTTATTAAAAATAAATAAATAAAACATTTGTAGCGGTTTATAAATATAAACCGCTACAAAATATAAATATTTGTAGCGGTTAAATAGATGAAACCGCTACAAAGTGATATGCAACTTTGTAGCGGTTTTACAAACAAAACCGCTACAAATTGAACATTTGAAATTTGAAAAATTTTAATTCCCGCCAATGATTATGAATATTTGTAGCGGTTTTTTAATACTAACCGCTAGAAAGTGTTCATTTAAAATTTGAATATTTTAATTCCCGCTAACAATCATGAACATTTGTAGCTATTTTTTTGAGATTACCGCTACAAAGTGTTGCACATTGAAAATTTGAATTTCAAATCCTATCAACGGTGGTGAAAATTTGTAGCGGTTTTTATCGTATAACCGCTACAGAATACATTTGAAATAAATATTTATAAATAAATGAATGAATTTGTAGCCGTTTTTATATATAAACCGCTACAAAGTATAAATATATGTAGCGGTTTTACAAACAAAACCGCTACAAATTAAACATTTGAAATTTAAAATATTTTTATAAAAAAAATTCAAAAAATATTAGTAGGAGTTCTGAAACCGCTACAAAATTAAAATAAAACCGTTACAAGTGTGAAATATTTTTATTATAAAAAAATCAGTTTAATATTTGTAGGGGTTATGAAACCGCTACAAAATCAAATAAAACCGCTACAAATATCAACTGCTACAAAACTTGTCACATTAACCGCTACAAGCGCTACGTAGATCCCTATAAATACCTTCATCACACCTCATTTTAAACACTCCTCCATTTTTTTCAACCTTTATTCTCTTTCATTTTCTCTCATCTAAATTTTTTTTTAAAAGCCAAAGAGCTGGGTAAGGTGATCAAATATAGTAAAAAAATTTCAATTCTTTGATTTCAACATTTTCTCCCTTCTCATAATATTTATACTCATTATCTACACATTCTCAATAATATTATCTATATAAAGTTTATATTTATCTAACTTAATTTAATCATTCTTTATAAATAATAACGATATCATTTAAGTTACTTAAATAATAAACTATTCAACACAATATTATAACAATGGACTCAAATAATTGTATGATTTTTTTAAAAAAATTCCCAAAATTTTGTAGCGATTTTAGAACCGCTACAAATTTAAACTCAAAATAGTATTAAATTTTTGGCGTTGCTTTTAAAATTCCCATTTGAATTTAGTAGCGGTTTTCTAACCGCTACAAAATTGGAGCTAAATTTTCATTTCTCATTTTTCGCCACGCGAAATTGTGGCGCCAACATTTGTAGCGGTTTAGTAACCGCTACTAACTTTGTAGCGGTTGTGTTACATGAGTAGCGGTTTTTGTAAACCGTTACAAAACCGCTTGCAACATACGATTTAGTAGCGGTTTTTACAACCGCTACTAATGTTGTTTATAGCGGTTAAAACCGCTACTAATAACTATTTTTAACCGCTACTAAATCACGTTTTTTTGTAGTGATGGTTAACTGAACCAAAGTTCAGGTGGCTTAAATAATTTAGCCATTAGTAAATTAACATTAGTGCAGATAAAATCCCACCACACTTGAACCTTTGTACTCTTGGACAAAGTCGTGAGGGACCAATGTTTTAAAAATCAGGCCGGACATAGAGCCGGAAAGATGAACAAATCATAGTTCAAATGGTTAGATCGGTAAGATCATTTAGTCGGATCGACGATGTAATTATTAAATAAAAATATTATATAATTGTATGATAATATATGTATAAGAAATAAAATATCAAATTTTAAAAAAATTAAGAAAAACTTAAATATTTCAGTTTTATAATGAGTTAATCACATATATTAACATGCGTCATAACTCACAAAATCATTAACGATAATGTAGTAAATATGTATAACTTTATATTAATCATTTTACATAAAAATAAAGTATAAAAATAAAAAAAAAAGTATAAATAAAATATGAAATTCTTAAACAGACTGAATAGTGCCCAGTGCAAACAAACTGACGAAAAGATCTCTTTTTTATTATTGTTAAAAAGAAGATGAACCCTTGGTGAACTTGTGTGACGGTGACAGGCATTAAATGAAAGCTGTTACTTTACGGCTCTCAAAACAACTTTACCCTTTGAACAATTTTAAAACTATCGGACATCTTCATTTTAAGTTTTTAGATCTGAAGTTTAAAGTCTAAACACTCCAACCTTCCACCTGTAGGAGCTTTAATTTTTCTCATTCACGGCTGTCTCACTCAAATCTGGTTTTATTTTGACAGTGTGAGTGCTCTGTTTCAAGCCGTCCGATTCTTGTAAAGCCGTTCAGGCTCCCGGCTGAATGCTGGCTCCCGATCCAAAAGGCGACTTAAAGCAGCTAGAAACAGCTAAACAAGCAGAACAAATGAACTGTGCAAAACAAGCCGGAGAAACTTCCGGTTGCCTTATAGACCGGCCAGACTGTCCAATCCGATCTGGTTTTTAATTCATTGTGAGGGACAATGCAATGCGTTAATGAAAAGTAAGAATGAAACAAACTCAAAGCATGCACGTAACGTGGTTTAATCAATTACATTTTTGGAGCTCACACAAGTCATACATGAATCAATACAAAGGGACTAGTCATGATATAATGCATAATCAATCCAACGGAATTGAGACAAGGGGGAGCACTAAAGGGAGTTATGTGTTTAACTCAGGTCTCTCATAAATCGGTAAGTTCTCTCCAATCCTTATAAGTCAAGCCCTACCATATGTTTCAGTCACACAATTTCAATATTACAATCCCAAACAACATTACAACTATAATGCCTAGATTGTAACAACACAAATAACTCATCTAACTAAGACAAATCAAAGTGCAAGCTATAACGGGAGATTGAGATATGAAAAATTCCCCAAGCGATGCTCTAAGCTCCTGCATAGTCCACTCTACTCCAGCCAAATTAAAGTGGGAATGATGAAGGAAAGTAGGAAATATGCAGAAAAATGATTAAAAATAAAGGTAGGAGCGAGAAAAAGGCGAGAAATGGTGGATTTTAGAGATGATAGGGAAGGTGTATAGAGGATGTTGGCTGTGTGAGACAATGAGATGGGATCCCTAAAATTCTGCTTCTGCATTGAAAAATGGCAATTTTCGGATTTCGAGACTAAACTGGTATTTCAAAAATTTGGGGACTAACTTGAAAATATTTTAGATACTAAATGGTACTTTCTCGCTGCAATTCGGAGACTAAAGTGAAAATATCTTTGGGACTGAGCTGTAATTTCTGAAATTCATCCACTTGACCAAATGCCCTAAAATGAAATCCAAAACTACTGCAATACCAGTAATCAACATGATAATGACATTTTTACCATTTTATAACCTTTAATTCATGCAAGCACTCTTGAATCTACATTCCTCACTAATGCATTTTATAATCAATAAATATACTAGAAAGGTCCAAATGATGCATGAATTAGTGTTTTGATATTAGAGCATATCATTAATTCAAAGAAATTTCTATTCAGTTAGAAAAGTTCACTGGATGAAGAAAATTAAAAGAATGGCGTGAACATTTGGATACTTTCTTTTAGTCCACACACACATATATCTTAATTTTTTTATTTTTGGTGTCTATCTTAATTTTAAAGATTTGATTGGAAGTATCCTATAATGGAAATCCGAAAATGCATATTCTCTTGGTTCGTCAATCTACAATATAAGTCATTTCAACTGATTTATTGAAATAAAAAAAATGATAGTTAACTCATTAAAGATATCTTAAATAAAAAAAAAATTCATATTTACTCATGTTAAATAAGGTTTTGAATGAGAGGAAAAATATAAGGAGTTATATCCAATGAATGAAAAACCGGACCGGACCGGCCGGTCCGACCGGAAAACCGGTGAACCGGTCCTCAGTCTGGTCCGGTTTGCTGTTTTAGAGAGAGGGAGGTTGAACCGATGGAAACCGGTTGAACCGGTCCAAAATCGGTGGGTTACTGGTTTAACTAGTTTGCTCTTTTTTTAAAAAAAAAGAGATATCCGGTTCAAAAAAAAGCTGAAAAAGAAAGAAAACCATAGATTTAGACCGATATACATACAATCTATAATATTTTACTAAATTATAAGGACAAATTTTAATTTCAAGGCTACAAAAATTTAAAAAATAAAAAGAATAAAAGAAAAAATATTATATATTATATACATATAATATATAATATTTTAGTCAATTAATTTTATATGATTCAAGTAATCAATTCTAATATAATCAATTGATTTTATCTATAGAAGTTTAAGAATATATTAATATATATATTGTTACTAATAATTGGTAATATTTTAATATGACCGGTTCGACTACCAGTTTGATCATCGGTTCGATCCCGGTTGAACCATTAACCCTTGAACCTGTTCCGTGACCGGTTCATTGACCGGTCTGATTTTTTGTTTCTTGGTTATATCTAAACCTAAACATTAATTATAGGGACAAAATAGACACACACACACATATATATAAGCACAAATTACTTCAAGCGAATAGACTAATGAATTCTTCTGAAAGTGAACTATATTGCAAACCGGGTGGAGTATAAATGTAAATTAATTACAGATCACTTGAAAGGAGGAACAAGTTCGGATTGTGCACTTTTATTGGTTAATCAGAAAAACAACAGCGGATGCTCGAAACACAAAATATTGTGTTTCTCAAACCAATATATGTTTTTGACTTATTGTCTCAATTATTATTATTTACTTCTCCAGAAATTTTCATGATTCTTTTGTTGTCTCCATGCATGTGCTTCTCATTTCCCTGCATGTGATCCACACTTTCCTGGTACTCCTTCCATCTAATCAACTTTATTCATCACTGTGCAACATCACTGTGCAACAAGTACAATTCCTTCCAAATATAATTCTCTCTAATTTTATAAAATTATGTATACACACTATCAAAGAAAACAATTTATTACCGACAAAATTTTAATTTACCAATGGATTAGTAACAAAAACATATTACCAACAGAATTACCAACGAAATGTTTCCCATCGCTAAATGTTACATAGCCAATTGGTTTACCGAAGGAATTGAATTTCAATTCCATCAAAAATTTCCAATGAAAATTTTTGGCAAAATTATCGACAAAGATTCCATCAAAAAATTATTTTTTTATAATCAAAAAATGTCACATGGCACCCCTTATTAGAAGCTACAATGTGGCACGGCCAAGCGCTGTCATGTGACCATCATCAGATTTGTCAATGCTCAACACTGCCGTCTAGCCACCTTGTTGCCACGTGTCCCTACCACTACCTCACCTCTACAACACCATGTCTCCTTGCCACTTCACGTCCACGTCACAAATTGGTTGCATTTTATGATAAAAGGAGGATTTGAATCCTTAATCTCGCGAGCACACTAATGCCTACAATCTTTAATTACAAAATTAAATTTGTGTTTTCATATATATATTCAATTCACAAAAACAAATATAATATTTATATTTTTTTAATTAAATATATATTATTTTAATATATTAAATATTTATTTTTAATTTTCTTATTTCATGTGAATATTTAATAATAATTAAAATATTATTTAGTAAAAAATTGAAAACATAATATTTATATTATATATTTGAATTTTTATTTGTATTTAATATTTTTATTTTTTATTTATATACATAATATATTATTAAAAAATTCACATATTTTTTTATCCAAAAAAAAGAGACAACAATTTTTATATATTTATTTTTATTATTGTATGTATATTATATTTTATTATTTTTTTAGAGATATTTTTTTTATAGAAAAAGACAAAAAATGAACTTTAAATTTGCAAAATTTTAAATTATGTATTTGCCAAAAAATGAATTGTAAATTTCTTATTAAGTTTCGTTATTCCCTTATCTACTCTTAGTAATATACCTGATTTAGGATTTTATAATTTTAAAGTTCTTTTTTAGTCTTTTTTTCCTTGTTTTTATATAAAATTATTTTCATTATTTTTTATTTTAATAAAGAATAATATTATAATATTATATAAATTAAAATAATATAATAATAAAAAATTGCAGAAAATATTATTGACAGAATTTTCTATTGGTAAATCCTGTCGATAATTCATCGGTAAATACAATTTCAGATGAAATTTCGCCTGAAAATTCCCCAGTAATTATGATGAAAAATTTATGACGGTATTAGCAACGGAATTTCCATTGTAGATAATCTATCAGAAATCACAAACAAAAAAATTCCACCTGTAATTGTATGTTTTTTTAGTATATTTCTGACACATTATTATCATTTAGATTTTCCCACGTATATAGATTGAAAAACTTAATAAATTACCTAAAATTGAGCAAAAATGTAATTTTTTTAAAAATACTCTTATTAATTATGCTTCATAGGTAACAATAATTATTTATTTAAAAACAAGGATATACAGTTATACACGTCTAAAATGATTATTATTACGACCTCTGGTTTTTAACTAAATAAAATCTCGTTCGTAGTGCTATTTAAGAACAGGAGGTAGGAGGTAGTATTTTGGAACATATGTACTAACAAGCATATGTACTGTTAGAATCCAACAACATTTTATTAAAATGCAAATTACTGACTTCTGTGTTGTGGTGGGTTCAAGGCTACTTTTTTTCCATTCATATGATTGTGTCTTTTTATTATTAGTTTTTTTTTTAATTTTAGCTGGTAATCCATGCATTCCTCTCTTCTTTGATCAATACCCGACTGTAATTAGTTATGTGGTTTTCATACTGCATTACTATCTTTTACAATGTAAAGGTAAAATCTCTTTAAAACACAGTACAAATAATGTTTATGAGCTGTAGAAGAACATATTCTATATATTATATGAATAGTTCCTTTAGAAAACAACAAATGAAAAACCTTCACTAAACAAAGTCAACCCTAGACCGCACCCAAATAATGTTTATGAGCTGTAGAAGAAACATATTCTATATTACTGTATGAATAATTTCTTTAGAAAACAACAAATTAAAAACCTTCACTAAACAAAGTCAACCCCAGACCGCACCCAAAAAAAATGGCTGGGTCTTATTCTAAACCCTATCTACTTGACATTTTCTTATACTTATGAAACTACAAATAAAAGTTACTTCTATATTCAATAACCCCTTCTATTGGATTTCACCCCTCCAACTACATTTAATACCTAATCTCATTCATGTTAATTGATAGCCTCTTCAAGAATTCTTCAAAGTCCTCAGCTTTACCCAGCAAGCTTACTCTCACTACAAAAAAAACGTGATTTAGTAGCGGTTAAAAATAGGTATTCGTAGCGGTTCTAACCGCTACAAACTAGGTTAGTAGCGGTTAGAAAAACCGCTACTAAATCGTACGTTGCAAGAGGTTTTGTAGCGGTTCTATAAAACCGCTACTCAATAAAAAATAACCGCTACAAACTTTGTAGCGGTTAATAGTAACCGCTACAAAATCAAGAGATCTTTGTAGCGGTTATATAACCGCTACAAATATAAAAAATTTTATTTACAGCTTTAAAAAGAATTTTTTTTTGTTATATAAAAATGAAAATTTGTTAAAAATGACTTTTTTTATTTGTAGCGGTTAAGAAACCGCTACCAAATTTGAATTTCATGAAATTAGTAGCGGTTCTTAAAACCGTTACTAATTTCATGAAATTCAAATTTGCCGCCAAAAAATTTAAATTTACCTTTAAAAAGGCGCATTATTTAGTAGCGGTTTAATAACCGCTACAAATATTTAAATTTTTTTTTAAAAATATACGTTGATTTTTTTCTTTTTTTTCAATATTATATTAAATGGTTTAATTTGTTATTATTTTATCTATTTCAATTAGTTTATTATTTAATAGTTTAACTTATTAATAAATTAAAAAGAAAAAATGTAATTGAATATGATTAGTATAAAATTATATTAATAATATTATTAACGATAGTTAGGTAATAAGGAATTATTATATTTTATAATATAATGTAATTGTATATGAAAAATAGATGAAAATGAGATAGAGTTAAGATATATATAGAAAAAAAGATGTTTAGAATAAATTTTATAGAAAGGAAAGAAGTATTCTAAAAGAAATTGAAAATCTTGTTACCATATTTGATCGTATTATTCAGCTCCTCTACTCATACGAAAGAAGTTGTAAATGAGAGGAAATGAAAGAAGAGTAAGGTGAAAAGAAATTGGGGAGTGTTTGAAATGAGTTGTGATAAGGGTATTTATAGGGATTTACGTATTATTTGTAGCGGTTAATGTAGCGGTTACTAATTAGTAGCGGTTATTTATATTTTTGTAGCGGTTTAATTATTTGTAGCGGTTAATGTAGCGGTTATTAATTAGTAGCGGTTATTTATTTTTTTGTATATATTAATTTTTTTTTAAATTTTTTTTTACATTTTATTTTAACACAAATTTTTTGCATTTTTTGTAAAGAAAAATGTTTTACACTTGAATTCTACAAATATTATTTTAATTTTTTTTACATTTTATTTTAACACAAATTTTTAGCATTTTTTTTAAAGACAAATTTTTTACAATTGAATTTGATCACTCATCGTCGCCATCCCTACAGAAATTTTGTAGAAAAATTATTGTTATTGATGTATTATTAAATTTAAAAAATTAATTGAAATGACGTGGACTTAAAAAAACTTACCGCAGTAGAGGTAAATTGTCATCGCCTTCAGGGAAGTAGTTTTCAAAATCAGCTGGCTGAAATGGCTCACTCTCGTAGGCGATGTTATCGCCTTCACCCATGTCGTAAAGGTCTCTTGGCTTTAAATGAACGACCATGTGCCAATCCCTATGCCGCTCGTCCTCAACATAATAAACCTGATGTGCCTCTGAAGCTAGAATATACGGCTCATCATCTTGAGAAATACCAGTATGAATCGGGCGTGAGAAATTGACTGATGTGATCCCTAGGTCGTCAGTTGTCAGTCCCCGAGAAGTCGTGGTATTTGCCCACAAACACTCGAACAGCGTCACGGTGAAACGGCCTTGATAATTAAGCTCGACCACATCAAGAAGCTTGCCATAGTAAGGGACGCCTCCGAACTGCATGTTGGCGTCACTGCTGCTCGCATAACTCCTTGTCCCAAATGTGCCATAAACACCCGAATTCTGTGTTTGCAATCCCTGATCCCGTGAAACCATGCAAAACTTAAAACCATTGACATTGTACGCTGTAAACCGTTTTGCATGATCAAAAGGGCCGATTGCGAGAGCTCTGAAATCCGGTGAGTGCGGGTTGTGGTCATTTAGTATTCTGCGAGCAAACCAGCCCGGGAATTCTCTGTGGACCCTCCTATCAACTTCGAGGATGTCTGTGTACGGATCCTGAGCTGACGCTTGACATGACTTCTGAATTCCCTGTAATTAATAATGGAAATGCGTTAGTGAAATGAAAGTGAGAAATGTTACGAAAGATATAGATCGAATAACATACATGTGAGTGTACAATTCTTACCGTATGAAAGGCTCAACTTGAGTGCAATTAATCAAGACATGTCTATGTGCTTGGAACTTCTCAGTTGCCGTTAGTTTGAAGTTCTCAGTTGCTCCAACTGGTTTACCAACACGAGGGATAAATTCTCCTGATGTCGGCGCAGGTTCAGGACAATCGTCAACACGAGGCGGGCGGTTGAAAGCCGTCTCAAGATCATCAAAGTACCTTGAGCAAAAATATAGCACCTCATCCCCTATATAGCCTTCAGCTATAGAACCTTCTGGCCACTCGTTATTCCTCACGTAAGATTTTAATTTCCCAAGGAACCTACGAAGTACATAAGAGAAAATTGATATAAAATGATGAAAAGGACGACGAGCAAACATTAAATACGGACAATAAATGAAAGCACATATTTAAAATGAGTACCTCTCAATCGGATACATCCAACGATATTGTACTAGTCCAGCGAGCTTTGTTTCATGAACGAGGTGGACTGTGAGGTGAACCATCACTGTAAAAAAGGACGGAGGAAAGATCATCTCCAAGTGACAAAGCGTAAGAATGATTTTCGACTGCAGCTGATCGAGCTCCTCAACGATCAAAACCTTAGAACACAACTTCCGAAAGAAAGAACAAAGTTCCACCAAAACGATAGAAACATCGGGAGGAAGTGTATTCTTTATAGCCAGAGGGAGTAACTGCTGCATAAAAACATGTGAGTTGTGACTCTTCAGGCCAGCAACCTTTCGAGCCTGCAAGTCGACACATCGAGAAATGTTGCTTGAATACCCATCAGGAACTTTTATTTTCTTCAACGTCGCGAGGAACACATCCTTGTTCGGTTTTGTGAGGGTAAACTTTGCCGGTGTAAATCTGTCATGCTCATCTGGCCAAGCGTCTTCACGAACTCCCATGTCGCGTAAATCTTTCCTGGCTTGAAGGTGATCTTTTGTCTTGCCGGGTTCGTTAAGCAGCGTATACAGCACATTGTCGCAAACATTCTTTTCAATGTGCATTACATCAAGACTGTGGCGAAGTAAATTAGATCTCCAATACGGAAGCGTGAAGAAGATACTTATCTTCTTCCACTGCTGAGGCGCCGAAGTCCTGCGCGTCTTTTGGCTAGTTTGTGCTGAATCGTCGCTTTTTCCAAACTCGACGTCAACATGCTCAAGCTGCTGTAAGATATCTGTACCGGACAAAGTCTGAGGTGGTCCTCTTTTCTCTGGTTTCCCATTGAAGCGATTCCGTTGCAATCTGAACTTATGCGTTCCATCGAGAAACCTCCGATGCCCCATAAAGCACCACTTTCGGCTGTGGGGAAGGCGCAATGCGTCAGAGTCGAAATTGCAAGCCGGACACGCCGACCCAGTGTGCACATTCCAACCAGATAATGTGCCAAGGCCAGGAAAGTCACTGATCGTCCACATCAAGGCTGCACGCATGTTGAACAAAGTCTTGCTGTGAGCGTCGTACGTCTCCAAACCGAAATTCCACAGGTCAAGCAATTCCGCAATAAGCGGTTGGAGATACACATCGATGTCATTTCCCGGTGCCTTTTTGCCTGGAATGATCATAGACATAATGAAAGAGCTTTGTTTCATACACATCCAGGGGGTAAGTTGTAGGGAACTAAGACTACCGGCCAAATGCTATAACTTGTGCTAAGATTCCTGAAAGGATTGAAACCGTCGGTCGCCAACGCAAGCCGGACATTTCTGGGGTCAGTCGCAAAATCTGGAAAGTCGTTGTCAAACGTTTTCCAAGCAGCTGCATCCCGCGGATGTCTTAATTTACCGTCTTCGTTTTTATCAACGGCATGCCACCTCATGTGCTCAGCAGTTTTAGACGATATAAATAATCTTTGTAGACGAGGTTTCAAAGGGAAATACCTGAGAATCTTTGCGGGTTTCTTCTTCTGCTTTTTCCCCTTTCGAATTGTCTTGTACCTCGATGTGTGACATCTCTTGCACGTCTCCCTGCCGGAATCGTCTCCCCAATACAGCATACAATCATTTGGGCACGCATCAATCTTTTGATAATTCAACCCCAACCTATTGATGATATTCTTGGCCTCGTAGAAGGTTGTGGGAATCTCGGCGTCGGGGAATGCATCTTGTAATAAGTCGAGCAACATCGACATTCCCTTATCCGTGATCCCACACAAGCACTTGATATTATACAATTTGATCAAGAAAGATAATTTAGAATATTTGCGACAACCTTGATATAAAGGACGATCTGCCTCATCCATCAAGCTGAAAAAATCCCGAGCTGCTTCATTCCCCATAAAAGCCGGCTCAGAGCCGTGCACTTCTTCGTTGAAGTTGTCGCCTTGAAATCCAAACGCATCACGCACAGCATCATTCACATGATCATCTTCATCTACTTGAACGCCTACTTGAGAACTTCGAGGAAGAGCCTCGTCATATCTAACGCCGGCCTTCTCACCATGAACTGCCCAGAACGTATAGTCCTCAGGGAAAGGCTTCACAAGCAAATGTTCCTTCACAACATTTCGTGGATGCCACTTCTTGAACTTGCATTTCTGACACGGACAGACGATCTTGCCGTTACAGCTGGCGTGAGTGAATGCGAAATCTAAGAAACTGTTTAATCCGTACAAATATTCAGGAGAATTGCGCGGCAACCTTATCCAAGATTTATCCATAGCTACAAGTGAGAGAGAAGAAAGTATAGAGAAGAAGAATGAGTGAGAAGATAATGACGAATGCCTAGAACCTTATATTTTGAAAATCCAACGTTTATAACTTTGTAGTGGTTATTAAACCGCTACACCAACCGCTACAGGAATTCCAACGTTTATAATTTAGTAGCGGTTACATTTATAAAACCGCTACTAATATTCAAGCCGTTAATTGGTGGGAAATTCAAAATGTACTTGTTGAGTATTTGTAGCGGTTTTATATATATAACCGCTACTAATGTTCAAAGAATTAGTAGCGGTTAAATATATTAAACCGCTACTAATATTAAAGCCGTTGAACATTAAATATAAAAATAATTTTCTAATTTGTAGCGGTTATACATGAGATAACCGCTACAAATGTGCACAAAGGCGGCAAATTTCAAAATTCAAATGATTTGAGTGTTTGTAGCGGTTATTAGCGTGTAACCGCTACAAACATATATATTTGTAGCGGTTTCTGAAGGGAAACCGCTACAAATATATAAGTAAATTTGTAGCGGTTATGAGTTCAAAACCGCTACAAATATACATTTATAAATTATTTAGAAATGTATATATAATTTATTTTTTTTTAAAATATATTTAAAAAAATAAATTATATATATATTTAATTTATAAAATTATTATATATTTGTAGCGGTTATGTACTAATAACCGCTACAAATCTATACATTTGTAGCGGTTTTAGTTTAAAACCGCTACAAATATTTACATTTGTAGCGGTTTTAGGTTAGAACCGCTACAAATATATATATAATTTATTTTTTTTAAATTTAGATTTAAATCATTTATAAATTATTTCAATGCGATATAATAATATAAATATAATTATATAAAACACAATAAGAAAATTCTGAAATAAAATCTCATAAATATTTACAAATGTTTAAAAGAAAAGAAAACGTCCTAAACTAAGGAGCTGGGGGCTGATCCTCTGGTGCTCCCTCAGGTGGGGCTCCCTTAGATGCCGCTGGATCGGGCCGCTGCGCAGAATGAACCGCACCATCGTCATCAGCAGGAGGAGGAGCAGTAGGAGGAGGAGCAGTACTCGGGACGACGTAGTGAGGGACAGGGGGAACCGCTGGATGCTGCTCGTTCGGGAACAAGCGACTCCATGCTCCCTCGAGCATGGTGTTCGTGATCTCACGCCACTGCGTTTGCTGAGCGTACATCGTATCTGCGTGCACCTGCAGCATCTGCTGCATCTGCTGCTGCTGCTGCGCCATCTGCTGCTGCGTCTGCTCCAAATCTGACCGCAGCTAGTCAATCGACTCGTCCCTCCGACGTCTGACACCTCTAGAGCTGCCAGCCTCAGAGGCGGCGCTCCTGCCGTAGATCATGCTGGGTCTGGCGCCTATCCCCATCCCCCGCACTCGTCCGGGGTGCTCAGGCTGAGCCAAACCCACCGTCAGAGGAGCCGTCGGGTCCACTGACCCCTGTGACTCCTCAGGCTGGGTCTGTCGCAGCTCAGCCTGCGACAGCTACATCCGCTCCTGCCATTTTATGAAACAATTAATAATTACCATTTTTCATTATTAACTTGGTTTTATAAAAAATATAATAATAAAATAACTTACAATCGCCGCCTCTGCCTGCTGAGAGGTCACAGTCCCGTCACGGTGTCTGTGTGTGATGGCGTACAGCTCCGCATAGTCCGTCTGACGGTTCTCCTGCTGTGCCCTCGTCTCCTGAAACAATTACAAAACAATTAGTATTATGAAATAATCAGCTAAAAGTAAGTGAAGCACTTGAAAAGTTACCAGCTCGCTGTAGGTCACAGCAAAGGTCTTCGATCCTGCTGTGTGGTGGATCGTCTGCTGCGGCCGGATCGCGGCGTTCCTCTGAGAAAGCTCCTGGAAAAACAAATAATTAAATGTATTATAAAATTTGAAATTAAATACAAATTAAATTGAAATTATAATTTAATATTTAACAATTAGAAAATTATATATCAAAAATATAATAAATACATTACCTGCGCCTGAGGGCTCCTCCTGAACTGGACGAAACGCGCCCAGTCGTTCGGCGGCACGCCGTCCGGGACGCTCTCCTGCAGCTGCTCCAGAGGCATCGTCCCGTCCCCATCCACACTATGGAAGAGACGGTTCCTCCTGTTCCTCCAGGCGTCGCCCATCTTCACGAGGGCGTACCTCTTCCGGTTGGCCCGGACGGCAAACCGCAGCTAAAAAAAATACATTTAAATATCAGTAATACTAAAAATCATAATTTAAAAAAAATAATTAAATAGAATTAATTACAAAAGATATTAATTAAATAGTTTTAATTACCTGAACCACCTCCTCCCAAGCCTGGTCCTTCGGCCCCTTCGGAACGTGCCTCCACGTCAGGAAGTGAAGGGGGAACCGCATCCAATTCGATCCCAGGTCGCTCAGGAAGCGGTTGAGCAGGTGACCCCCATTGTGGATCGGCTGGTCAGTGCCCTCGTTCCACGGCACTACAACTCGCAGGGACCGGTCCATGCTGTTCAGACCGGCCACATCCAGCCTCCTCGTCGACACGTTCCCCTGCTCATCTGCACAGTTGACCGCACGTTAGATAAATTATAATTCAAAGTTAAAAAGTTAAAAAATTAAATAATTAAATAATTTACCTTTGACCTGCACCTCAAACCCAGTGGACCGTGAAGACGACCCTCGTGGGTTGTTCTGCTCCCGAGCCTCTTCCTCATCGAGGAACTGCTCCATCTCCCTGAACCCACTAATCGGGATCTCGAACTCCTCCTCGTTGAGGAAGTCCTCAACGCTAATCTCTGGCACCTCCACCTCAGGCACCTCAGCTGCGATCGTCGCCTGTGGGATTGTCTGCGGTTCCTGTGGAGGGATGGGCTGAGATGCCTCGGTAGCCCTGCCTGCGCGCTGCCCCCTTCCTCTGCCCCCTGCCCGGCTGCCGCCACCCCGTAAAGTCGGTCTGGGGAGCACAGGGGCCTTCCCCTTATCCTGTCCTGAAGCCATATCAACTGTACAAATTAAAAAAAAAATTAGTCCATTATTATACAAAAATATAATAAAAATACAAATATAAATAAAAATACGTGTTATATACGTACCTCAAGTGTAAATACTGCGGAATACTGACCAAAAACTCCTATAGACTCGTCTGAACGCTCAAATATCGAATAAATCACTCAGAGAAACCTCAGGAAACAAAATGAGCAAAATGAGAAATGGAGGAGGCGAGGGGTTTAAATAGGCCAGATATTAGTAGCGGTTATTTAAAATAACCGCTACTCTAACCGCTACAAATAATTAAATTTGTAGCGGTTCTACAATAACCGCTACAAATCTTCACAACGTTTGAAATTTAGTAGCGGTTATTGCCCAGAACCGCTACAAATTTGGAGTCTCTTGAAATTCTGTAGCGGTTTTCAGTAAAAACTGCTACAAAATTCTGACCTTTGGTATTTTGTAGCGGTTTATGTGCATTAACCGCTACAAAATAACCGCTACAAGTTTTGGCGGGAATTTCACGCCAAATTTGTAGCGGATTTTTGTAGGAAACCGCTACAAATATTCTTGCCGCTACAAATACTATAATTTGTAACGGTTTAATATAACCGCTACAAGTGCACCGCTACGAAATACCTTTTTTTTTGTAGTGTCTAGCATACCTTGGATCAGATCCAAATCGGGTCCCACCTCTTACAAGTATTTTCAATTTCTTTTCCAAATAACTCTCACAATCATTGTCCTTGTTGCACTTCAACCAAGCAAAAGCTGCAACAAAGAAAGTCCCACGAAATATATCAGAGCCAAACACTATGAATGAAACAACCAAAGGGGTGTGTGTGTGTGTATAACACTACAAAAAAACAGCAAATTACCCACGGAAATTACCCACGGAATTCCGTCTCTGAAATCAAATTACCCACGGATTAGGGACGGAAACGGAATTACCGACGGATCACCGACGGAATTTTTTCCGTCCCTAAAAAATCCGTGACAAATTGATTTACCGACGGAATTTTTATTCCGTCGGAAATTACCGACGGAAATTACCCACGGAAAAAATTCCGTCGGTAATTACCGACGGAAATTACCCACGGAAAATTTTCCGTCGGTAATTACCCACGGAATTTACCCATGGAAAAAATTCCGTCGGCGATTACCCACGGAAAAAATTCCGTCGGTGATTACCCACGGAATTTACCCACGGAAAAATTCCGTGGGTAATTACCGACGGAATTTTTTCCGTGGGTAATCCGTCGGTAATTTAATATTATTTTTTTTAAAAAAAAATTCCACGTGGCAATCTTAAAAAAGGCCACGTGGACATCTCCGAAAGCCCCCCACCGCCCGCCCCCACATCTGGCCCCGTCAGCCCCTGAGCAAGGGCCACGTGTCCCTCTAACATTGCGCCACGTGTCTCTGTGAGATAATTGTTGCATTTTGTGACGAAGGTGGGATTTGAACCTTGGACCTTTTGGTATGTGTTCTGATGCCTTTGCCAGTTGAGCTACTTTAACCTTGTGTTATTTATTCACGTAATAATATATATAATGTAATAATTTAAAAACAAATATAATATTAAGATAAATATATATAATTAAATATATATATTTATATATAATTATATTTTTCATTTTTTATAATATAAATTTTTTTAATTTCTAATTTCGTTTAAATATTTAATATTAATATAAATATATACAAAATTACATATATACTTATAAATAATTATATATTTCGTTTTTTATAATATAAATTTAAATTTTATTAATTTCTTATTTCATTTAAATATTTAATATTAATATAAATATATATAATATTAAATATATATTTATATATAATTATATATTTTGTTTTTATGATATAAAGTTTAAAATATTTAATTTTTTTATTTCATTTAAAATTTTTATTATTAATATTATATATATTTAATTTTTTTATTTCATTTAAAATTTTTATATTTAATATTAATTTTATAATATTTAAATTTTTATTTGTTATATATTATTTTTATTTTTATTATTTTATATAAATTATTAAAATATGATAAAAAAATTATTAGTTTTACCGACGGATTACCCACGGAATTCCGTCGGTAATTTCTCATTCAAATTACCCACGGAATTCCGTGGGTAAGGCGTGAGTAATTACCGACGGAAAAAATTCCATGGGTAAAAGTCAAATTTACCGACGGAATTTTGATTCCGTCGGAAATTACCGACGGATTACCCACGGAAAAAATTCCGTGGGTAATTACCGACGGAAATTACCCACGGAAAATTTTCCGTCGGTAATTACCCACGGAAAATTTTTCCGTCGGTAATTACCCACGCTTTACCCACGGAATTCCGTGGGTAATTACCCACGGAAAAAATTCCGTGGGTAATCCGTCGGTAATTACCCACGGAATTTTTTTCCGTCGGTAATTCCGTCGGTAATTTTTCCGACGGAAAATCTGTCGGTAAATCGTAGGAAATTACCGACAGAAATAATTCCGTGGGTAATTCCGTCAGTAATAACATGTTTTTTTGTAGTGTAATTAAGTAACAAAACGTATACATACCTGGATATGTCTCAGAATATTCATTACTGAAGTTACAATAAGCCTTAGGAAACTTTGGCAAACTGAAATCATTACTTTGTTTGATGACTTCCCTCAATTTTTCCCACCTTTCCTTCATAAGGCATTTGTATGTTCAAAGAGCAACTCAATTTCTTTAGACGACCCACCACATTTGAAATTCTCATAACTATCACAAAGAACTTCAACTATCTTAGCAACTCGAATTTGAGATTCTTTTGACACTCCAATAGAGCTCATTTGTATAAAGTTGGTCATCTTCTTCGCAATCTCTTTGTCCTTCACAATAGCCCACCTTCACAATAAAAACCAAAATCAAAACACTCATCCACTTGGACTCAATCACATCATGCGTATCTATCCTTAATATAATATCTAGTTTGTAATGCAAATTTCACTATAAACTAGATCTTATATTATGAATAGAAGGTAGTATTCAAATACGTACATGGCTGAGAAAGCTAAGTGACTTACCCAATACGAGAACCTGCATGACCAGTGCATTTGGAGAAAGTGAAGAGCATAAGATCATGAATCAGCTTCCCTTCACCTTCACACTTTTGTAGTTCACCACAGGTCCTCTGATACTACCATCTGGATTATTTGGTGACGTCACTACCTCTATATATGCTTCATTCTTATCATACTTCATCGCGTCACCACTCCATTTGTGTATCCCTGAACGCAAAATATCTGTTTGCTCTTCATACTCCTGCGTGCACTCACATGTTTCAGTATTTTTTTTTTCTCTGAACCCAAATGCCTCGGGTTTTAAAAATTAGAGATTATTATTGGAGTTTTTGAGGTTGCATGACCAACAAGAACACTATATATTATTATATAATTAATCGAAAACCCACTCTCATGTTACCATGTTTGCATGTAGAATCCAAAAAGTTCGTGCATGTGTCTCGACGTGAATGTTGTTGGTTGCATGTTTCCTATTATTAGGTGTCTCCGGAAAAAAATGTGTTTGTCAATTTTGTTGTCTACTAATAAAAACAGAAGCATTTGACTAAGGCTTAAAAGGAAATTAGTGTCTCAGCAGTTGTCACCCACGATTTGTAACAGTTTTTCTCAGCATTACTATCTATTAACATAAATAAATAATTTATTATTTATGTGTGCAATCAAAAAAGTGACATGTGGAAGCGCTATGCGTCGACCAACGTAAAGATATGACAGACTGTTACTCCTCTTTTCGCCTCCTGCCTTCTCCTGTCAGTATTTCTAGCCGTTAGATGAAACTAACAGTCCAGATTTTGCGTATTGACAATTGTTGACAATTATTTATGTAACTTGCAAATAGATATGGATTTTTTTGTTTTTTTGGGGGGGGGGGAATGTTTGCAAAGGAGGCATATATATCTTTGCCCTTACCCTTGTTTCTTCCCATTTTAATAAATATAAATGCCCGAGTTTCTAAAAAAAAAAGGTTACTTATTCTTGTGTTGTTCATCTTATGGGACACTGTGTTTCAAGGTCATATGGAGTGGGGACTAAGAAGTGATCATTTGATAGAATAGAACTGTTTTTGTATAATTGAAAGCAAAAATGAGACATGTGTGGAGGTGAGACTGCAACAAAGAATGGGATCTGGACCATTCCCTTGATCTAACGGCTCAGACAAGCGGACAAGAATGAATTCCATTCCTGATGAACAAGGTTAGTTAGGCATGTTTGACCCCAAACAAGAGCCATTATATTAGTTTATTTAGAAATTCTTATACCCATTAGCAACTCGTCATACAATGAACTAATGAGAACCAATAATAATTCATAGAAATAATACTATAGAAACAAGAAACTAAGCCTCCATGATGAACTGAGAGATTTTGGAAGAGAGAGAGATAAAGAAAGAGAAGCTGACCGAATAATAAGGAGAAGCAGCGATGACGTTCATAGGCTCATCGGAGGAGGAAGAAAGAGCGTAGAGAGCAGCCTGAGATAGCTGTGTGGAGCCATTTCCGACCACAATGTACTTATCGTTGGTATCTGCGTTGCCAACCAAAGCATGAAGCCTTTTAATGGCGTCCCTGAGCTCCGGCATCATAAACCAACACACACTCCTCAGATCACTTAAATAACTCCGAAGCTCACACCCCTTTATCACCACCGTACACTTCTCGCTCATCTTCCTCCAATACTCCTTAAACAGCACTGGATCTCCCCTGCAGAATTACCCAACACAATGAACAATCAAAGCTACCAAAAAAAAAAAAACAGTTAATTAGCGACGGATTTTAGTGATGGAATTCGGCCACTAATTTGACTTAGCGATGGAATTTCATTACTAATTAATTAATGATAGTTTATTTGATGATGGAATCATACAATTCCATTGCTAAATTCTGTGGCTAATCCACTGTTGTTTTTAGCACCAGAAACCATATTATCAACCTAACACATCGATCTGAATTGATTTCTTACTGGTCGAGGTTGATGAAGGAGTTAATGGTAGTCGAGGAGGAGAAGCCATTTTTGTTGTTGTTGTTGCTGTTGAGAGGAAGAGAAGGAAGATTTGGAACCAGTGATGTAGTATTGTGAAAAAGGCTTGTGTTTTCTGCAACTAAGCTCTTCATGATGTATTATAAATAATAAGGTTTGTGTCTATTGTCTTCTCGATATATCGATCTGCTTGATGAAGAAGAAGAATAAGAAGTACTGTGTGTGTGTGTGTGTGTGTGTGTATAGCGATGTGGCTCTATATTTAGTTAATTTCCAAGTAAAGCGTTCATGAACCAAATCGAGCGGATCATTATTATGCAGAGAACTCAAGGATTATATATTATCTAGCTAAATTGTGTCACTCGTATGTATATCTAGGGATATGCTTTTGGTATGTAACTAATCTAATCTTAGGAACAGGATCGCTTTAATTAGAATGCATGGACAAAATAAAATTACGCAACAGACAGGAATTTTAATGTATTATAATATGATGTTAAATATTTATTTTGACGTCATTGGTCAATTAATAGGGTCATAATTTATCAGAGTCTATATTGCAAAGATATTTGAATGGTTCTACTCGTGGAAACAAGGTTGTAGACTAGTGAGTTTAAGCAAACTTATGATGGTGCATGTATCTTGAATTTGAATAGTAAACTAGTAATAAGAGTTTAATGTTATCAATAAATAGGTATTAATAGTGTATAATTAAATAATTTAAATATAAAAATGACAATAATTTGATTTAAATATATTTTAAATCTAAATAATTGAAATTAAATCAATCAATATCCAGAAATTATTATACTTAGCAAAGAAATTTATATAAATTTCATACATAAAACTACATGGCATAATTAAATCAAAAAATTTAACACGACTTTAAGAGTGAGTTAACCTGATTTTATAAGCTAGAAACATAAAAACGATAAACTCAATTTGTAAACTTGTGAGTTTATTTGATTTTACTTTGAGCATGTGTTTATTAGCAACTCGACATGATTTTGTAAGATATAAATGTAAAAACGGTAAACTCAGAGAACCAACTCGTGAGTTTAACAACCATGTGTAGAAACAAACACACGGGAAAATTCAGGATCCAAAGTTCAATTAATCTTCTATGGTCAATCCATGCATTATTATATTGTCATATGTCCCCGTTTTTTTAGTTGCTAATTTTAACCTTCACATTAATTAATTGAATTGAATGGTAAAACCCATGTCTGATTCAATGTAATAAGACCCTTCTGGAATTTGAAATGGATGGAATCTACTAATGTCAAGATTCACTGCTTAATTCAATTAGTAAAAAGAAACAACAACGTTAATCCTTAATTCAAAGACATTTCTATTGCGTTATAAAAGTTAAGTGAATTAAAATGATTAATGGAATGGCGTGGATATTAGGATGATTTCTTTTGATTATTACTTATATATATCTTTTTTTTTTCCATTTTTGGTGTATATAATAATTTTAAAGATTTGATTAATTGAAAGTACTATCGTATCAAATAAATCAGAGAATGTATAATATAATTTAAATTAATTACAAATCAATTAAAAGGAGGAACCGGTTGTGATTGTATAGCTTCATTGGTTTGTGTGAAAAACAAAAGTGGAGGCTCGAAACACATGACATTGTGTTCCTCAAACCGAACATGTTTTGACTTCCTGTCTCAATTATTATTAATCACTTCTCTAGAAATTTTCATAATTATTTTGTTGTGTTCGAACATGTGCTTCTCATTTCCCTGCCTGTGATCCACACTGTCCTTATACTCCTTCCATCCACTACTACAAGTTGAAGATACTACTACCCTTATAGATGTCCCTTTTTTAAAAAGGGATGTTAAAAGATAGAAGCGGTGCCATTTTTATAAATAAATATGGGAAATGGGAATATTAGACGTCCTAAATTTGAATTGGGACACCTAAAGTAGAGTTTAGACGTCCCAAATTTAAATTGGAATGGCTAAAGATTCCTGCGGGCACCAAAATTTAAGACTAAAAAAATTTGACTTACTTTAAGCGTCCCAAAAATTATTTGGGATGTCTAAAGTCCCAGGTTTAGGCGTCCCAAATGGATTTTGGGATGCCTAAACCCACCTTTAGGCATCCCAGGTGTCCCCTACAGCATCTCGCATGTCAGACAAGTGTCTGACATGCGTCCTCTCCACCCCCTCCTTTACTCTTTTGACTAACCAACTCCCTCCTTCCTTCATTTACTTTGACCGTTGCGTCTTCTTCTTCAACTTTACTCTTCCTCCTCCCTTCTTCCATTGTAGGCCGTCGACACACACCCCTCCTCCACACCTTCTTGCTTTTTTCTCCACCTCCTTCCATTGACGATGACACACACACCACCCCCTCATCCACAGTGCCTTGCTTTTTTCTCCTCCACCTCCTTCCTTCCATTGTCGTGGACGCACACACCCCCTCCACACACCGTCACCTTCTTGCTTTCTCCACCTTTCGGCGTACCTCCTCACCGTACATACACCTCTCCAACGTCTTCTTGCTACCTCTCCACAGTACATAACCGTCGGCTCCCCCCTTCATTAGGTTAGATTTTTTTTTGAAATATAAATTTACTTGAAGAATTAAATTTGAACCTTGCAATGTGAAATTATTTTATATGATTCTAGTTATTGGAGTTATTTTCCCTTTTGATTGATTTTTGTTTTTGCCAAGATTATAGAATCGTTGTTAGCTAGTAGTTATGCAATATATTGTTTGTTTGATATGTTTGGAGCTTGGAAATTGAGAGGGAAAATATGTATACATATTATTATAAATAAATGGAGCTATTGATTGATTTTGATGAAATGAACAACAATTAAACAGAGTAATTTTTGTTTCTTTAATATGGTTGGTTTTATTTTTTTTAGATTAGATTAGTATGATTATTAATGTAGTTTCCTTAATATTAGTAGTATGATTATTATTAGTGTTGTGGAGAGATAGGGTTGCTTGAAATTTGGGGATGTCTTACTTTTAAGGGGAAATCTACCGATTTTTTTGTTGAAAAAAGTAAATCCCATCATGGGTGAGTGTTATTGGGAATGGCTTATGTGGTAACAAAATGGATCACAGTTGGATGAATGCTTTGAGAACTAGTGAAGAATAGGAGAAAGGGGTGGAAGAGTTTATTGAATTCGCTAGAAAGCATGCTCCAGTAAAAAATGGGAAGTATTTTTGTCCTTATGCAATTGTTTAAATGAGAGTCGACAGGATGTTGATCTCATAAAGGATCACCTACTTTGTGATGGAATAAATCTATGATACACAAGGTGGATATGGCATGGTGAGGAAGTAACGATTGTCCGTCACACAAGAAGGAAGATGTGGATGTCATAGATGAAGATAGAATGGAGAAAATGATTCACGATCTTAAGGTAAAATCCTTTGCACAATCGCAGGAGTATGACAGCCTATGGAGTGATGCAGAGACACCATTCTACCATGAGAGTAACTACACTCGGATGACAGGAACATTGCATTTGGTTAACTTAAAGGCAACTTGTGGGTGGACCGATAGTAGTTTCACATTGCTGCTTGAATTATTGTGTGATATATTTCCAGATGATAATGTACTTCTAAATCGTATGTATGAGGCCAAGAAAATCCTATCTACGATGGGTATGGAGTATAAAAAGATACATGCTTGCCTTAATGATTGTGTACTATACAGAAATGAGTATGGAGGTCTTAGTGAGTGTCCTAAGTGTAAAACTGCACGATACAAAGTGAAGAAAGATGGTGGTTGTGGCGATGGGATAACTAAAAGGCAACCTTTAAAGGTTATGTGGTATCTTCCAATAATACCACATTTTAAACGTTTGTCTGCGGCTACAACAAAGTGAAGAAGTTGAGATGGCACTCTGATAAGAGAATATCTTATGGGAAATATCCTCGGTACCTAGCTGACTCTCCACATTGGCAAAAGATAGATGAAATGTTCCCTCAATTTGCCATCAAGCTAAGAAACAGTTGGTTTGGGCTTTGTACAGATGACATCAATCTGTATGGAACTCTTACTAGCACACATAGTGCGTGGCCGGTTCTTCTTGTAATATACAACTTGCCTCACTAGCTATGTATGAAACGCAAGTATATGATGCTTTCTATGATGATTTTTGGACCAAAACAACCAGGGAACGATATTGATATCTACTTGGCACCTTTGATTGAGGACTTGAAAAAGTTGTGGGAGGAAGGCGTATATGTGTTTAATGCTTATAAGAATGAGTCCTTCAAGCTACATGCACTGATTTTCACAACAATAAATGACTTCCCTGCCTATGGAAACTTGTCAGGGTACAGCGTGAAGGGTCATAAAGCATGCCTGATATGTGAAGCAGACACATACTTCCATTAACTAAAGCATGGAAGAAAAAATGTCTACTTTAGCCATAGGAGGTTTCTTCATCGGTTCTACCCATATCATAGGCTAAGAAAGCATTTTAACGGCTTACCAAAGCATGGAATGGCTCCAAATGTATTAACCAAAAAAGAAGTTTATAGTCAAGTAGAATGTATTAATGTCACTTTTGGTAAGAATCAAAGGACTACGGGTGAGAAGAACATATGAAAAAGGAGATCCATTTTATTTGATCTTTCATATTGGCGTTGGCTTGACGTGAGACACAGTATTGATGTGATGCATGCGGAGAAGAACATTTGTGATAGCCTTGTTAGTACACTTTTGCACATACCAGGGAAGACTAAGGATGTGATTAGTGCAAGATTAGACCTTGTTGATATGGGAATTAGAGAACGGTTACATCCACAACTAAGAGATGATGATAGGAGGGTATACATGGAGCCAGCAGCTCATATACTATCAAAAGTAGAGAAAAGAAGTTTGTGTGGGTGCTTGTATAAAATTAAGGTGCCGCAAGGGTATTCTTCTAATGTGAGAAGATGTGTCTCAATGGATGATTGAAAGTTAGTGGGAATGAAGTTCCATGATCATCATGTGTTCATCCAACAACTATTATCGATAGCTATTAGAGGCATAATGAAAGATGAAGTATGAACCATTATAACAAGATTGTGCGTTTTCTTCAATGCTATCTGTAACAAAGTCATTGATATTGGATAAACTGGAAAATAAGGCTTATATTATTTTGTCACAACTAGAAATGCATTTTCCTCCTTCATTTTTTGATATAATGGTGCATTTGATAGTTTATTTGGTAAGAGAGGTAAGGCTCTGCGGTCCAGTTTACCTGAGGTGGATGTACCCTTTCGAGTGATACATAAAGATCTTAAAAGGGTATTCTAAAAATCCTTATCGACTAGAAGCCTCAATAGTAGAAAGATATATAGTTGAAGAGGCTATGGAGTTTTACAAAGATTATATGTTAGGGAAGAAGGAACAATCTCAGCATGAAGAAGGGAGAAGCAAGGGAACACGAGGACTGAAAGTGAAGAATGTTCCTCGTGAAGAGGTGTTGCAAGCACACTAGTATATCCTGAATAATATGGAAGAAGTTCAACCTTACTTAGATGAACACATAAAGACTTTGAAGAACAAGAATCCAAGGCAGAATGACATGCAGATTGCTATTGAGTAAAACAAGACATTGATAGAGTGGTTCGAGGAAAAGGTTTCACATGAGACTGGTGTGTCTAAGACAATCGAATGGCTAGCATGGGGGCTTTCATTTTAAGTCATTACTTGGATCGATTATGATATAAACGACTATTGTTTCTATACAAAAAAGCAAGATGACAGAAGTACCATGCAAAATAGTGGGGTGATGGTAGAAGTTGAAGCCAAGTACTTTTCCAATTTGAAAGACAAAAACCTCATATTAGCATCCATGGGCCTATTATGGAGTTATAGAAGAAATATGAGAGATTACATACTGTTTGGTTTGGCCGGCACAACGGAAGAATTTAAAAAAAAATTCACCGATCCTAATCGAGGATCTATCAATAGCGTTTAAACTGAGTTAGAAAGATTCATACCTTTTTCAATTCAGGGTTTTCGATCTCTATGAGCTAACACGTCAGGTCCGCTCCCTCTACCGGTATCTACACAGATGCTCTCCAACACAGACTGCGTGCTAGCGCCTCCAATATCTCCTAGGGTTAATCCCTTGCAGCTCTGATTTCTTATGCATGTATGAGTATATCTGCTCTATCAAGTTTATAACCTATGAGGGCTATCTTTGAATTTCAAAATTAATCTTCATTAATTTTGAAATTAATTAACGATTAATTATCTTGATGAGCTAATTAAATAAATTCAATTTAAATTAAATCTGTCCAACATTTTTAATTTAACCTATTTATTTAATCTAAATAAAGAGCCATTAGATTTAAGTTTTCTTCATAAATTAAATCTGAAATACTATATCTCTATCATGTTAGTTATTAAATTTAATATATCTTAATAGATTAAATTTAAAACTAACACAATATAATAATATCATATAATACACACACACACACACACACACAAACACACACATATATATAAGATATGTATTTCAAAAATATATATATCTATATAATATTATTAATGAATTTTATATTCTATATATATATATAAATATAAAATTCGTCCCCCCTAAATTAAACATTATTTCGTATTGGGCCATTCTTATGTGCGACCCTGTAGGTCCATATGAAGTTGGCAGTGGGCTAATAATTGTACTAACCATAAGTCGCAAGCAGCCTTTAGCAAGACATTATGACTATTCAATTCATATAAGGATCGTTAACATGATGCAACCTGTCATACAACCATGTCATGTCCCTTTTGTCACATGATATATCGGTCAAGGATAAGGCATGGATAATGTCATCCTCTTGTTCCTGATCATTACTTTCTTGATTCCTGAGTAGCCTGACAATAGAAATGGAAACTCCTTTCCATCGTAGTATGGCCATACATTTCTTAGACTCACTCATCGAGGGGCCCAGTAATATCTCTATATTAATGTGAGGGAAAAATTCCATCTTGATCATTCATATTCTTCTGCATGAAAAACCACCAAGCTTGATCATAGCCTTTATCATCACTAGGTCAAAAGTGACTTTTGACTAGTTCAAAGCTTAGCAACTCTCATATAGGAATCCATGATAACCTCAGGTCTAAAGGCATTATGAAGTGGTTATACATGAGAAAAGATTATGACTTGATCCATGTAGCTTTCTCATAGTGGGTTGGTCCAGCACCTTGTACTCTTACAAGTGCCTAAGACTTTGATTCGTATCTCCATATCTTATCAAAGTCATACTGATCTTGTTTCATCTTTGCTCCCGCATAGATGACCGACTAGGGACATTTTAGGATAATCTTTATTATTTATCCAAGAATACATTTATCACAATTAACATGCAAATAATATGATAATAGTATGGAGAAATTTCATTAAATTACTAATGTTCAAAGTATAATGATTGGCCCTTTTGGCACAATTTCCAACACATACAACAAGTTCAAAGTTGATTTATTCAAAAGTAAATGGGTTAGCAATAATGCTGTAGTAATAGATAAACAATTTGGATTTGTCTCAATCAATCTTAGAAGAGTTGGCTATATAGATGAGCCCTTCATTCTAGCAAGTCAGGAAAAACAAGTATTTTATGTCACAGATCCTATGAGTAAAAAATGTCCATTGTACTTAAAAGTAAAAAATACAAGTATGGTGATCCGACCTTCAACCTTGACAACATACCACCTTTCACAACAACTCCACCAAGAATAAATGAAGTAGAATTGGTAGATGATGAAGAATATGCTGTAAGAAATGATCATGATGGAAGAATATAGGAAACAATATAGAGTAAGACCTTAACTTATAAAATAAAAATGTGTGCTTTTTTTGTTTTACTCCTGCTTAGTTTATTTTATTTTTATCGCAATTTATTTACGTATCTGATTATGCTTTTTGTGTTAACAGGAATATGGACAACTCTAGTGACTCATCACAAAGTGTTAGGGATGACGAAAGGCTTAGAGATGATGAAAGCCCTAGAGATGACGAAAGACCTAGAGATGAACTTGTTGCAAGAAGGGTTAGATGCTGCATAAAGATAGGAGTATTAGTTACATGCCATAAACATCAACAAGAGAGGCTGTATTTGGACTTTGATGCTAATCTAAATCCAGTTGGTCCTGAAGAAGACCATTTCATTAGCCACTTAGGGTATTTAGGTCAAAGCAAAGTGTGCATTACCTATGATAATTGGAGATTGGTTCCCTTAAAAATGAAAGACATGATTTGGCAAACACTTCTAGTATATAAGTTTTAATACATCTATGATAATTGTAGCTTTATTCCTATTTCTTCAAATGTAATTATTTTATATTTTACCTTGCAGCAAACATACAATGTCCCAGACACCAAGGAGATGTACAAGCACTGGATGGGGGAGGTTCATCTACGCTAGAAAGATTTCAAGAACAAGCTAACAGCAAGGTACATTTAAGGGCCCCTTAGGGGTGAGGATCCATGTAAACATTATTCATATTTGTCACCAAAGGACTGGAGGTTGTTTGTGGCATCACAAAAGATCATCAATTTTTGGTAAGATTTCTGTCATAATGATATAGAGCTTTTGATTTTAATATACTTGATATCATTTTTTTTGTTTTTTATTTATAGGAATTAAGTGCAGCAAATGCACAGAGACAAGCAAAAAATAAATATCAGCATTACATGTCTCGTAGTTGTTATCGAAAGCTTAAGTGGCAAATGATGCAATAAGAGTTAGAGAAAATGAAGGAAGCCACATAATCAGATCCTAGCACTATTATCCAGGCCTCGGCACCTCCTCCACGTCATAAAAAATGGAAAGCAGGGAGGATTAAGGATAGGAAGTACATAAATCTAGCTATTCCTGAGGTTGCTACAAGGATTGTAAGTAGTTATACCATAACTACCTAATTTTTTTCATATCGATAGTGGTTTTGATACATTTATGATAAACTGTATGCTACAAGATGAACTGGAAGATCATAGTAGCCAAGTTTCATTCAATCTAAGTAGACAGATAGACATCTTTTCAACGGCTATTGGGAAGCCAGATGACCCTAGACGTGTTTGAGGAGAGACACGAGGAGTTAGTGCCGTGAGGTATTTTGGATGAGACTCACGTTATTCATCACAAGCTGAACCTAGTAGGGACCTTGTGGCCAAGATTTGAGGGGAAGTTGATGAGAGCTTGAGGCCAAACTTCGTGACAAGCTCCGACAAGAGCTGTTGCCAGAGCTTCAACTTAAAATTACAAAGATGTTCGAATCACATAGGGCAAGTTACGAGCGTAGAACTCAGGAATCCTGGCCTTCCTTAGCACCAAAGGAAGTTACAACCCTCTGGAGAAACCACTTGGCGACCCTTCTACTACTCCAGTGTCGGGAGACCCTTCCACCCTCTATTTGGATGTGCCACTGTTGCATGTTGTTGCCAATGCTTTCACTCACACACGTGCTACCACCTACCATCATCAGCAAATTCTGCAGCATTTATGTAGGGTGAATGTGATGTGTGTTAGAGAGGGGGAAGAAGGTACAGCCATCCCTGTTCCTAATATAGAGGTTGGCACGTTAGGTCAGGCGATAGGATCTTTCATCCTTTGGCCTCACAATCTTATTGGTTCAGGGGAAACACCTTTAATGGTAGGCATTACCTTACTATTACTAAAGATCTGTTGGCATCCTAATAACAATTTATTTTTTGATGTTCTAAAAGGATGATGAAGATGCAAGGAAATGGCCCTATTTAGCACGGCTGCAACCGATCTATAAAGGCATTCTCCAGGTTGACTTGAAAATGCCTCAAGGGATTATGGGCCTTACATTGGAGTATCCCTACACGATTGACAATAAAAATCTCAAGGAGTTTATCAGGTTGGAAGAGATAGATGCAGGATGGGTGAAATTTGCAATCTGATAAGTTCTTTTTCAATTTTCCCGTAGAATTCATGTTATGATTTTTTGATTTCATACATTCAATATTTCATTCCTTATTTTAATTCTATTATAGCATCTTACACTGCCTCTGCGTAGACATGGAAAGACGTGATTTGTATGGATTCTTATGTCCTACAAATACGACAGGGGATACCAATACTTTGGAGCCAAGGACTTACTCTGTGGGCTACCCAATGAGACAGACCAAACTTCGTTGTTATTTAGCACCCATTGTTCAAGGGTACGTATTTTCATTTTGTCTATTTAAGATGTTTAATAAATAATTGCCTTGTCATCTAACTTTATTTTAATTTGTACATATTGTTATAGTTACCACTGGAGTTTTTGTGTTATGTGTCCTCACTGCAACGTAGTCTATTGGTTTGATTCCTTGCGTACAAGGCCAGACAAAGATACAAAATCCGCCTTCGACACATAAGTTATTTTATTTGTATTTTATTGACTCTTAAAAAAATGAATAGTTCTATTTTTTTTTATTTTGATTTTCATGATAGTGCGACTCAAACATATAGATTCCTAGGCGGGTCATGCGAGGGTAAAGTTGTTAGATACCCAAAGTGGTATTTTCTGAAAGTAAGTAGTTTCGATTCTAATTCTTTCATTGACGATTGTTTTAGATATACCTTTATTGATTTTAACAACCAATTGGCTTTGATTTAAAGTGCCCTCGACAACCTGGCAACACTGAATGCGGATATTATGTTATACTTTATATGTATAACATCATTCAAAGTAAAATTATTAGCGATTTTAAACAGCTAATCACTTCTTCATTCTCAAATGATAATATTTTTGGTGTTGTAATTGAAATTCTAATTAATTCATTTACTTGATCCATTTTATCAAAGCTTATTTTCTAATTTTCAGATTTTTGATAATGAAGATGCCTACCTACATAAAGACATTAATTTGATCAGAGATCTTTTGGCTAAACATCTTTTTCAACATATAGATCAGTAAACTTTTTATTTATATTAGTTAGTAGTTGTGTGATGGCAGCATTTTGACACTTTCAGGTTGTTATTGTACATATATAGTAGTAGGTTGTATGAGTTGCTATTGTACATATATATAATAAAGATTGCAGTACTGGATGTCCTTACCATTTTGTAACGGACATTGTAGTTTATGATTCCATCTTCTATTCTGTTTCTGCAATTTGAATTTGCTGGGTAATGAAGAATATAAATAATCATTTAAGAAAAATAAAACATTTTAACGTCTCAAATTAAAAAAAGGGAGACGTCCTAATTCTCAATAAGGACGTCTAAAGTGAGGAATTTAGACATCCCAAATTGAGAATTGGGACGTCTAAAGTCCCCCATAGGAGGACTTTAAACGTCCCAATTCTCAATAGGGACATCTAAAGTCCCACTTTAGACATCCCATTTTTTGGGACGTCTTTTCTAAAATATACTACGCTCCTCACATAGACGTCCCCCTATTTTTGGAAGTTAAAAGTGCCAAAATGTTAAAAATCCTTGTTTGTAGTAGTGATCTAATCAACTCAATGCACATCAATATGTAACATGCCAGTATGTACAGTTCCTTCATAACATTATTCCCTCTAATTTTAAAAAATGTGTGTGTGTGTTCTTGACATATTATTATGATTTTAGAGTTCCCCACATAGATTTAAAAAATTCATAAATCACCTAAAATTTAACAATTTTTTTAAAAACCTCTAATTAATTATGTTCTCCTGAAGTAACATTTATTATTCATTTTAAAATAAGGATATGCCTGTCTAAAATACTAATTATTTAGAAACAGTTGTACTAACAAGCATATGTACTGTTAGAATCAAGGAACAAAAAACTGGACCAGGCAATGATCTAGTCGCGATACAGGTTTAAGGGTCAATATGTCAACCGGGGTTATTCGACCATCTCTTTGTGTCTCGGGGTCAAATACAAAATTTCAAATCCAAGATTGTAGTATAATACAAAACTCAAGTCGTCTCACTTGAAGAGTGTTTTTATTTTAACTTCCTAATCAAAATTGAGTGCTAGGAGAAATTGGTTAAAAAAAAGGGTTTTAGAAATTAAATATTTTTTTAATTAAAAGCATTAAACAAACACACCAAAATAAAAAAGAAAATGTAATTTAATTAAGGGTTAAAGGCCAATTTTGCCCCGGAAGTATTAACTAGGGGCCAATTCAGGACCGGAAGTATTTCGAGGGCCATTTTTGTGCCGAAAGTTTCCAATTGGGACAATTTTGCCCCGGAAGTTTCAAATTTGGAGCAATTTTGCCCTAACGTTAGTTGACCATTAGTTGACCGTTAGCCTGGGCAAATTTGCTCCAAATTTGATACTTCCGGGGCAAAATAGCACCTTAACCCACACTGAGGCCCATACTGACTTCTCCAGACTCACTAAAACAGGGGGCAGGCTGTAAAACAGAAAAGAGAACTCTTCTTGAGGCCCATGCTGACTTCTCCGAACTCACTAACATTACTGTCAACTGCCACATCCCGGTTCAGGAATTTTGACCCGATTCCCTTTCAAACTATATGTGCTGCATGCTATCATACGACTGAGCCAGGGTGGGCAAGTACCATTCACATCAAACCTTTCCCCTCTTCAAACTTCAAAGTCATTATTTGAATATTTGCTACTACCACTAAGATCTGCATTGACGACCATCCGCCTGAGCTCTGAAGTATGTGACCTATACCTGTCATTGGGATAAGTGCTAGGGCTTGATGAGTAGAAAGGTGTGGCAGTCGCTGCAAACCCTGAGGTGCGCACCTGGGTGGAGTAGCTGTCAATGCAGATCTTGGTGGTAGTAGCAAATATTCAAGTAAGAACTTTGAAGGGCAAAAAGAGGAAATGTTCCATGTGAACGGTACTTGCACATGAGTTAGTCGACCCTAAGAGACGGGGGAAGCTCGTCCGATAGCGTTCAACATGCGTACTTTGAAAGGGAATCAGGTCAAAATTCCTGAATCGGGACGTGGCAACTGATAAGAACGTTAGTGAGTCTGGAGATGTCGGCATGGGCCTCGAGTTCTCTTTTTTATTTAATAGTCTGCCCATCCTAGCTTAGCCGGAGGTAGGGTCCAACGGCTGGAAGAGCATAGCACGTCGCCTGGTGTTCGATGTGCCCAACTAACGGTCATTGGGTTTTGGGACAATTTTGCCCCAGAAGTATCAAATTTGGCGCAAATTTGCCCAGGCTAACGGTCAACTAATGGTCAACTAATGTTAGGGCAAAATTGCTCTAAATTTCAAACTTCTGGGGCAAAATTGTCCCAATTGGAAACTTTCGGCGCAAAAATGGCCCTTGAAATACTTCCGGGGCAAAATTGGCCTTTAACCCTTTAATTAAATACATACACAAATGCCACTCTATTAAATCATAAGAAATGTGTGTATGTGTGTGTATCTCAAAAGCACAAAATGAATCACACAAATTAATTCACACAGTTATACAAACAATAATCAAACAAAATGTTTGAATAAGAAAAATCAAAACAATGACTCCCCTATTCACGTGCATGAAGTCAAAGAGGAGATGCACATATTAATGATGTCGACATGCATGGATTTATTATAGAAGTCACGATGGTTTTACTCCAAACTGATCCATGGCGCTGATGATTATAGCAAATGAGGATGGATCTAAATCCAAGCTTCCAGTTCTCTATCTTCAGTTCAGATCCTCTGGTGCAGTTTTGCTCGGTGAAGTGAAGTCGAAGAAGAAGAAGGACAACAGAGTATTTTCTAACAGTGGAGATCCGATGCTGTTCACCTCTGGCACTCCCAAAACTGGTCTTTTGGTCTTTGTATTCAAGCTCCCTTAAGCTCGTGGTGTAGTAGTGATCATCTTCTAGCTAACATAATGTTAAGAGAGAATAGTTATCGAAAGAATAGAATGGGGGTTAGAAAATACGGGAGCTTGTCGGAGTTGGAGGAAAACAAAGATGAGATGGTAGTATATAGCTCCGACTATGATGATGATGCTTGAGTGACGGTGTGAGCAAAAGAGGAAGGGTGATGGTGGTGTGTGGATGTTGGAAGGTAGTGACGATGATGGGTCACAGGAATGGGGGTTGGAAAGTTGCAGTCCAACGATGAAGGAAGAAGAAGGTTTATGGTGGAGTTTTGAAGGTGGCAGTAGTAGTTGTTCATGAAGAAGATGGTGGTAAGGATGGAGAAAGGATGGTAACGATAGGGAAGAAGAAAGGAAAGAAGGCGATGAAGGTGATCAATGGTAGTCGAGTGGCACTGTGACTGGCAGTAGTTATAAGGTGATGGTGGTTGGGATGAAGGTGCTTGCTAGACTGTGAAGAAGACGATGGTTGGTGACTGAAGGTGTTGGATGGTGAAGTGAGAAAGAGGATGATTGATGGTGGCGTTGATGATGTGAAATAGAGGAAGGAAGAGGACGATGGTAGTTAGGCCGTTATGGTGATAGGAAAAAGAAAGCAATGAAGATGAAGATTGTGGTGGTTTTATGAGGAAAAAAATGATGGAAGAGATGGACAATGATGGAGAGGAAGATGCCGAGTCTAGTCATGGTGAATGGTGGTGATGAAGGGAAGAGGTCGGTGGTGGTGATAGTGATAACCTCTTTCTTACTTCAACTCCCCATTCTGTAGTATGTCGCAAAATAAAATGTAAGAGGAAAACTGGAGAAGCAAGGAAGAGCTGCCGGTTCTTTGATGCTGGGGTGTGGAAGAAGGTGGACGTATTTATACCCAAAAATTCATCATGCCTTCTTCTTTCTAACCACCCCACTTCTGGATGTAGCAGTAGGTGCTGTCAACCTGGGTCCTTCTTCCCTCAATGCCAGTCTAAAGAAATGTTCCTAGTTTCTTTTTCATCATTGCTCACTGAAAGCAATATTCTTTGCTTCTCTATAATTCAAAGCTTCCCTGTGCATGTTGAATTTCTTTCTTGGGTCATTTTCTGTAATTTACCCTTGTCCCTATTCTTCATTGACTTGAATTCTTCAGAATGTTAGGGAGCTTTTCTGTAATGTGCTCGGACCTCCAAATTATTAATTCATTTTCTATAAATCACCAATTTCATCCTAAAACACTTGCAATACAAGATTAAGCATATGGTAGCATTAAAAGTTCAAGAGATCATATGCATAAATATTTAATAATTTATGGACATTTTATCCTTTAATTACAATTAATCCAATGTTTTAAGGCCCGGACCAGACCGGACGGCTGAACTGGCCAGACTGTCGGCCAGAATTCCAGGCGGTCTGTGTTTCAGTTAAAACTGTCTTAACAAGTTGAGCCGTGTTTGACCGCTCAGAACCGGCGTTTCAGCTGGAAACCGTCGTTTAGCCGGAAGCCAGAACAAGTCAACAAAAACCGGTCAAGTTTAGATATACTGGAGAGGAAGGAGGAGGAGGAATAGAAGTTTAGCCACGAAAACAAGGAAGAAAAGGATGTCAATGAAGAAACCTAGTACGTACCTATCTTTCCATTAATAGCCACATAGATATTGAAAAAAAAACTGACAGGAAGAAGAAAAGATGGGTGTTATTCTCTGGAAATTCTTGTATTTCATCACATTTTTCTTATATATTTGTGGTTTTAAACTAAAATTGTGCATAAAATTTATACATATAAAGGAAAATGTGATGTGTTGAAAATACTTGAAAAAGTGTAAATTTTAAGCTAGATGTATAGAGTTTTAGGTTGAATTGAAGAAAATTGGGAAAGCTCATAAAATCCTTCTCTTTGTAGGAGGATGATGACAAGAAATGGAAGCTTACATGGATTCTTAGAGGTGGAGAAAAGAAGAACAAAAGCCAAAAAGAAAGATCAAAGTAACTTGAAGGTGCCCCCGATTGCTTTTGCTATGCCACAGCGAAGCAAAAACGAAAACACATAAAAAATAGGCCCTTCTGACCGAGTACGCTATGGGGTCGCTATAGCGAAGCAAAAGCGAAAACACATAAAAAATAGGCCCTTCTGACCGCGTACGCTGTGGGTTCGCTATAGCGAAGCAAAAACCAAGTTGCGATACTGCAACTGTGTGTTTTGAAAAAGTGAAGCTTCAGTTGTGTTTTTAACCTAATGGGGGCGCCAAAATGAAGGTATTCTGCACAAGGAAGAGCTCAAGAACCACATGGAGGCTTCTTGAAGAGCTTGAAGAGGATTTTGGTGCTTCTTGGAGGAGATTCTTGGAGAAATTCAAGATTTTCCTCTCTTTTTCTGGTTTTTCCCCTTTTCTCTCCTCATTTGCTGATATGGTTATGAGTTTTGTGTTGAGTTTTTGGGTTGTATTGATCATGAGTAGCTAGAACTCCTAATTAGGATTACTTTTACCCATTGTATGGATTTAAACTATTGGATTATCTTGCTTTTGTTGGTTAATGATTATATGTGCTGATTTTTCTCTATCCTTAATGCTATCTTGTGCTTGATCACCACATGATTAGAGTTCTTCACTTGGAAGATGCTTGAGAGAGCTATTTTGATTGTAGAACTTGAGAAAAATCATGCTAGACTTGAAGTTTAGGGATTAAATGGATGGTTTGTTATTAGAATAGAGATATATCTAACAACCTAGCATAGTCAAGAAAAGGTTTGCTTTGGAAAGATGATTTTCATTAATTGTAAACAAGAGATTGAATTTTTTAATGAGGATTAAAAATCAATCTTGACTCGAGAGAGCTTGATTGATGATTTTAGAACCTTTGACTAGCATATAGACTCATTTAATCAACATAAGTGAATATTTGCTTAGTTTCATGAAATACAATGGGGAAGAAGTAATCCTAAGTTAATATCTCTTAAAGTTAGATCCAATTTCTAAATTTTCACTGTTTTCCTTTGTTATTTTCATCAAACTTCTTTATTTAACTTGATAAATTTCAAATGATTCCATTCAACCTAATTAAGAACATGGTTACATTAGTTAGCTCACTTTCGTCATAGTCCTCGTGGGAACGATCTTTACTTATCACTTTATTACTTGCGACCCGTGCGCTTGCGGAAGCTAAACGGCGAACAATGGGACTAAAACCACTTGTTAGCCATGGCATTTGAAAATGTTCTGGAGTTAGAAGGAAGAAGAGGTAGGACTATTCAGGAGTGAGAACGCATAGAGAAAGTAAGACCCAGCTGCCATGGAAATGAAAGGAAAAGAAGAGAGAGAAGGAAGCAACAAATGTGAGAAGTTAAAGTACCTCCTTCCTTCTGCTATTCTTTACTTTACTATCACCTATTCTCTTTTTCCAATGTAAATATGAATTTACTACCATTGTCCATCACTACAATACACAATAACCAAGGCAAAGAAACTTTTTACCTTAAACAAGTAGATAATTTGAACCCGAAAAAAAAACTGGTAGGTGCCTCATTACTTTATTAATGCATTTTTTCTCATGTTTTGTTTTTATTCTTTATATTTCTAATTTTATAACTTTTTGAAATTCATTTACTTAAATCATTGTTTAATTTACTATTATTTTTATCGAAATCATAAATATAAAATAAAATTAAAGATGTGTTTTTTCTATGTTTTTTACCTTTATACCTATATTATTATATAAATATATAATTTTTTTATTTAATTATTATATTACTGGTCTAACCGGTGTTTCAACCGGTCCAACTGGATGAACCGTGACCCACTAGCCTTTCCGGTTCAACATCCAGTCCAGCTTTTAAAATATTAAATTAATCCAATTCAAATGTCTCTAATTAAAATGAGTGCTTAATCAAGCGATAATGCCTTGAAAAATACATTAAAAATCCCTATTTAATTAAGAGAAAATATATAAAATTATGGTTAAATCACGGGGTCTAATCGGGGGTCAGACCAGCCATATTAAAATATTACAATTTAATTAAAAATAACAAAATAATCAGCATTCATAACTCGTAAGTCATCACTAACATCAAGATGATTAAAATACCTAGTAAGTTCTTCAAACAAAACCCATAACTAACATCAAAATATAGTTAAAACATAACAATGTCAATTATCATTCATCAAACATAGCCAATAACTAACATCAAAATAGTCAAAAGATAGCAATTGCCACTACAAAAAAAATGATAATTCATAGAGGTTGATTTGTTGTGGTAAAAAAAAACCACTACAAATGTGTGTATTTGTAGTGGTTTTAGTTAAAGCCGCTACAAATTTGCAATAGGTCACTCGCACCAAGTGGCATAGGATAAGGGAATGGAATTTATAGCAGTTAATAATTTTTAACCGCTACAAAATTTGGCGCCACGCTCATACCAAATTTGCCACGGTTATAGTACATAAACTGCTACAAAGTTGGTGCTAGCTTGGCGCCACCTAACACAAAGCTAGTGCAACAATTGCGGCGATTATTTTGTAACGGTTATAATCAAAGTAACCACTACAGAATGCAAAGAGACACCTATTTGTAGCGGTTAACCATAATCGCTACAAAGTGCATTGAAAATTTGTAGCGGTTTAAAGCAATAACTGCTACAGAATACAAAGGGTTTGTTTTTTAGTAGCAGTTGCAAATAACTGCTACAAATGTTTACGTCAAATGAGGTAGGGTTTTTAGATTTGTAGCGGTTGGTGTAGAGGTTTATCTAATAACCGCTACAAAATCCAGCACTATAAAAGCCAACCGCCTCCTCCTTACCTCATTTTGCCATTTTGATTTCTCACTCACGCTTTTCGAGATTTAGCTCGAGATATGAGGTTTTGCTGAACCTGCTGAGAGAGTTTATTACGCGAGGTTAGTTAAGTTTAAGTGCTTTTTATCTTCTTTTGGCAATTATTTTATATTTTTTATATAAATTTTACTAATACATTTTTTTTTGTACAGATATACTTTTATTATGACTTTTAAGCAAGATAAGGGGAAAGGAAAGGAGGCTAAACTTCCCCCAAGACCTATTTTATGGGGAGCAGCAGCAAAGGCAGAAGTGGAGAGGCAGCGGCAAATGGCAGCACGGAGGTAGGCACATGCCCACCATGCTATCACCAGGGTCGACCGCGCTGCAGTAGCCACAGGAGTTAGCCCCACCATAAACACAGTAGATAGCCCCATAGGAGGTGACCCCACCTTTGGTGCTTGAGGCTTTTCTAGGAAAGGGAGGCGAGCTGAGTGTCAGCAACTACAAGGAGTTTGATAGCTCGATTCCTCTCAATGACATGGAGCGGTTCCTGGATGAGGAGGAGACATGGGACCAGAACAACCCATGACAGTCGTCTTCCTAGTCAACTGGGTTTGAGGTGTAGGTCCAAGGTAAATATAATTTTTTTAATAAATTAAATATTTAAATTCAATTTGTTAAATGTGAATTTAAATTTATCTAACGTATGTGGTAAATTGTGCAGCTGAGCAGGGGAACACATCCACGAGGAAGCTAGACATGGCCAGTCTGAACAGCCTAAACTAGACATTATGAGTTGTAGTTCCGTGGAATGAGGCCACAGACCAACCTATCGACAATGGAGGTCATGTAATACCCCAAATTTTATTCACCAAAAATATATTATAATTATTTGAATAATTCAATAAAGTGGTGACTATTCATGAAGTTGGATCTTGTGAATTTTGAAATATTCATATTTATAAGGAAATGGGAAAATTAATTCAAAAATTGAATTAAATTACAAAGGGGATAGCAAAATCATAATTTTGCCAATTTAGCCCAAGATTAATTATTTTCCAATTAATTGGAGTTAATTTCAATTAATCAAGGAAAATAAAAGAAAATGCATAATGGGATTATTCTTAGTAGAATAAATCTAGAATTGAGGAAATTAAGGGGGATTATACATAAAACCAATTATGTAAATTGTGGAATTGTTAAAATCATTTTTTCCCTTTCCTTCCCTCTTGAAATTTCGTCCAACCACACATGAATGAGGAGAAAATTTGATTTCATGAGAACATGCCTAATTTCTACATGAAGAGAGTCATGATGCCAAAGGATGAGTGTACACAACTTGGAAGTATGGTGAATGCATGAAGGGATAGCTTGAGTAAAGGAAGGGAGATACTTGATTGCATAATGGTAAGCTTGAGTGAAGGAGTGGAATACTTGAGTGCTTGGAAGAGGACATACATGATTATATGGAATGAGTGACAAATAATTTTTCCTTCCCTTCCCCTCATAATTTTCGTCCAATGCATGGAAATTAAGGGAAATTTTAGTACAAACCCAATTAAAAATAAGTGATGGGAAGGCATGGCATAAAGTAAGGGAGTATGGCATAAAGAAGAGGGTATGGTGGGAGGTATGGTTGGAGGACTGGTGTGCATGTAAGGTGGAGAAATCCCAACCATTAGCTAGATCAAGGGCTAGGATGAAGCATGAAGATTAAAATACTAAAACACATTTTCTCCCTCCC
Organism: Inga leiocalycina; assembly: GCA_963242795.1. Lineage (NCBI taxonomy): Eukaryota > Viridiplantae > Streptophyta > Magnoliopsida > Fabales > Fabaceae > Inga > Inga leiocalycina. Next base: position 18,367,488 of record OY725330.1, read on the forward strand.
CTTGTGCATATTTCATCCAAGCCATAGAGAAAAGGAAGAGAGAGTGAGTTTGTGAAGCTCTTGAGGCTAGAGAGAAAGAGGAAGAAAATCAAGATAAGAGCTTGTGTTCCAAAGTGATTTAAGCTTCTTATTTTGTGTAATCATTCTCTAATCTCTTATTCTTCATGGAAATCATGGCTTAGCATGCTAATCTTCAGGGTTGAGGAGGGAGAGAGAGAGAGAGGATGTCCTAGAGAGAGAAACATCAAGGATCAAGAGGTAATCTCCAAAATCTCAACTTCTTAATGTATTGAAGTTGTTGTTGGTGATTGTTGTTTGGTTTTGTGATTTTTGGGTTGAGTTGTAAAATTAGAAAAGCCATGACCCTAAGGGGTTATTCTGCCCAAAATCCTTTAAATCATGGTTAAGAAGTGTTTAAATAAGTTAATCAAGGATTAGAAGTGGAAAAGTACAAGTTTTGGGAGCTAAAACACAAAACCTCATTTTTTCCCCTTTTTTCCCTAATATTTCGGCCAGGACTAGAAATGATAGTAGGATTTTGATTTTCATGAAATAAATGGTTCCATTAGACTCAGTGGGAAAAAATAGGTGGGGTTACAGTTGGGCACTTTTTCGGTAGAGGCCGAAAAAGCATAATTACGAAAACGACACTGAAATCCCTAAATAGGGGCTGTCAAGGTCATTTTCATAATTTGACATTGAATTTGGTGATTTTGAGCCCGTAAATGGATTCCTTGGGAGAAAATAAGTCAAAATAGCTTTGGTCAAAATTTTGGGAAAACGTGCCATCAGGCCGGGTACGGCAGGGCCGGGCCAGGTTCCTGGGAGCATTTTGGTAAATTTTCACCATAAACTAATATAACCACAAGAAACACTATGCAATAGTCTAAAATGATACTTGGACAGGTTATGACCTATTTTTGGTACATTTAATATTTTAGGACCGATTTGGAGGCGGGATACGACACGTTCTTCGAGGCACATTTAGAAAGAGGATATTAAAGCTTTGAGGTAGGGACATTATCCTTCATACACTATGCCAAAAGTTATGTGATTGTGTGGATACCATTGTTTTGTAAATGCACTTTATTAATCAACATGATTTGCCTAGAGAGAGGCTGTTAGTGCCAGTGTGCACTTACACTGGGAGTTGGCGGAAGTCCAACTGGTGTAAATTGTGGGGCTGGGCCCTACTCATGTATACATGACGATGATGTGTTTATATTGTTCATTAATTTGTGGATACCTTGGCGCATGACATATTTACTTTTTGCATTTTCTATGAACGATATTATGTCTCTACAAGGATTCTTCGGAATCTCACCCTATTTTTAAACAAATACCTCAGCGGGTACCAATAGAGCAAAGGGAAAAGATGTAGACGCCGGAAAGTGAACGGCATGTATCTCGAGGTGAGGACAAGATCGTGGTCATAATTAGTCTATTTTGTGATATTTTGGTGAAATTTATTAATATTAAAACTTCCACTGTATTTTCTGTTTTTCATTGATGAATAATGTTGAGATTGTAAATGAATATTTTATCAGTATAATTATACTTTTCTGTATGCCCATTGAATTCCGTCTTTATTACTCTTCGATTATCGAAATGGAAACGGGTGTTGACAGGTCACCTATTCAACCGCTTCCTAAACGAGCTAGGCTCAAATTGGATGCAGTTCCCCCTTCACTTCAGGACGTGGAGGAATATTCCCAAGGGGCCGAAGGACCTGGTGTGGGACGATACGGTAAAGGTACATAATTGATTGTATTTAATTATATTATATATTTTGTAATTAATTGTGTTTAAATAATATTTTTTATTTGTTTAATTTGTAATAAGTCGTATTTAATTAATTTTTATTCAATTGTGATACAGCTTAGGTTTGCCGTCCGGGACAACCGGACCAAAATGTCATTCCTGAAATTCAAGCCCCAATCTGTCATTTCCAATTTTAACCAAAATTACAAAGACTTTCAATTGAAAATAATTAAACTAATGTCAAATCCTCCCAAGAATCAATGATTAAGAGTAATTGTGACTATTTTATCAATTTTACCCTTTTTAATACTAATTTAATTTATTTACTCTTAATCCCAATTTATCTCAAGAAAGGCATTTTAAACTCAATAATTATGACAAAATCCCCAATTAAAGTATAAAAATATACAATAAAAATAGGGATTTGTCAATTCCCCCACACTTAAACTTTTACACTTCTTGGCAAAACTTTAATTAATTCAAAACTAAACACAAATAAAAACTTCAAATGCTCAATATTGGAGTCAATGAATTAATCAATCATCACTAATCAAGCTAACATAAGTCTTAGTATGAGGTAATACATATGGACTAGATTAATGCACAATTAATCAAAAAAATGTACACAAGAGAACACTCAAGGATTTAGGTGTTTAACTCCTCTCACAAGTATAGGAAATTTCACTCAATACCACATAGACTAGGTTCTACCATATGCTTGTAGAAATTATACTTTATCCACCACTATGCAACACCTAGATTCATGAATCAAGGAGACTTTTAAAAGGGTTGAAATGATGGAAATGGTCTTAGAAGGAATATAATGAAACAAAAAGTACTGTGCTTGCACAAATGTATACAATAGCATCCATTTTTTTTCCTGTAGGCTCAAATAACCACATCTTCTTGCCAATAAAAACAAATGCCTTATTTTTTTTATTTCCTCTCTTTATTTTTGTGCTTTTTTACTTCTCTCTCTTTTTCTTTATGATATTTTTTTTCTTCTTCTTCTTCTTTTCATGTTTTTCTTCTATTTTTTTCAATATATAATGTATGTAAATGACATTTCTTCATACTAACAATATTAATGGCAATTCAATGATATTTGGATGCCAATCTAATGCAAATAGGATGCATACATAGTGCTTGTTAACAAATGATGGATTTTGGAATGTGAAGAGCTCAAAGGGGTAAACAAAGGCAATGATGAATGGTTTGTGTTTAGGTCAATAGGTTTAGAAATGAATGCCCTTATCATATTCATTAATCTAAATGCAAATGTGATTTTGAAAAAGAATTTAAACAAGTTCTAGAAGTACACTATAATAGGTGGCAAACACACATTAATAAATGAAAATTAGGCTCAAAATCCTTCCAACAAAGGTTTTCTTCTCAAATGCGCATTTACAATGATTAATTGAACATTAGCCTAACCAAAATGCATTAACCTGACTAATCATAATGCTAACTCTATGCAATAATCAATCAATTCATTAAAAATCATCCAAGAACATATGCAATTCCCATAAGTATTTAGACAAATTTCTAAATCAAGGAGTGACAAAAATTTAAGAATGTGGTTTGGATCTTTTTTTTTTTTTTTGCAAATGGCACACTTTTTTTTTTTTGCAATTAGGCACAATGAAACACACAAGACTCAAATCCTAATCCCTCCTCCACACTTAAATCTTGCATTGTCCTCAATGCAAAACTAAAGGCAAAGAAATAACAAGAGCTCAAAGCCTAAGGGGGTGAATAATAAAAGAATTCTACATTTTACTACTGGATTATATCTCTCCCCCACACTTATCTTCTTCATACAACAATTAAGCTCAAAAAATCATAAAAATTAGGAAGAAAACAAGTGAGGAAAGAGACAACCTTTGTTAGAATCTTTTAAGGCACTTGAAAGAGAAGTTCTAATCCAATATGAGAAACATGATGGTCGTCATGGTGCACACTTCTCTTTGCTTGATTTTCTTAGGTGGAGGCGGTTTAGGATCAATTGGAAGAGGTCCAAGAATGTAGGATGGAGGTTGGTACCGCAAAGGACCCTTCCAAGTGTATGCTTACAAAGAAGACAAGCTAGAAGTAGTACCGAATCCAAAGATATAAACATGAAGAGACTTAGAGTATTGTGAACACATATTAAGACTAAAAATCTCCAAGTAGGAATCACACCCAAGAAAATAAATTTGGTTCCCTTTAGTAGGAACCAAACAAGTAGTCACAGTTTCAAAATTCTCTTGAGCTTGCAATGGGGAAAATGCGGAATCCAACTTAGTGTTGGAGTGCATTACATCATTTTTGCAATCACAAGAGTTGGGAGATAAAAGAGTGGAAGAAGAAAGAGAATTAATCAAGCTATTACCACCTAAAAATTCAAGACATGTATTTTCATTTACTATATCAGGTGGCAAATCTCAAGAAAGAACTAAATGAAAAGATTCATTTTCATTTACAATTTTATCATTCAAAATTATTGAATCTTTCCTTATTGAACTACCTAGAACATGTGATTCAAAAGGATCAAAAGATGCACAATTGTCAAGGCTTGTAGCAAGTGTAGCATGCACTTTGATGTTGTCAATTGAACTAGATGAAAAATTAAGATAATGCAAAGTAGAAAGCCAATTATCAATTTCTGCACAAATAGCACATGACATTTCACCCTCACACACTACTACAAAATATTGATTTTACAATCCTAAAGGACATCCTTTTTAAAAGAGACTTAAAAAATAAAGGCGGTGGCATTTTTGTAATTCTAAGTGAAATTTGAATAGTTTTAGACGTCCCCAATTCAAATAGGGACGTCTAAAGTTAAATTTTTTTTTAATCAGGAACGCCTTTTGGTCACTTTAGACTTCCCAAATTTAATCAGGGACGTTTAAAATTAAATTTTTTTTAATCAAAAGGCGTCCTTAATATATATTAGGGACGCCTTTAATATCAGGGACGCCGGTTTTGGCGTCCCTAATATTATTAGGGATGCCAAAAGTGGCGTCCCTGATATTACATATATCAGGGACGCCTGATTATATAAAAAAAATAACTTTAGATGTCCCCAATTAAATTGGGGACGTCTAAAGTAATACAACAACAACAACAGCAAAGCCTTAATCCCACTAGGTGGGGTCGGCTACATGGATCACACAACGCCATTGTGCTCTATCAAAAACCAGATCTTTAGATATATTATTAATCAAAAGGTCTCTCTCAATGACCTCATTAAGCGTTCGCTTCGGCCTTCCTCGACCTCGTTTTACAGGACTCCATACGATTTGATCAACCCTCCTCACCGGTGTATTCAACGGCCTTCGTTGAACATGTCCAAACCACCTCAAACGACTTTCGACCATTTTTCCTTCAATAGAGGCCACTCCAACTCGTTCACGAATATGATTATTACGAATCTTATTTTTTGCTTGTATGACCACACATCCATCTCAACAAGGAGGGTTGTGTTAGGCCCCGACAGCCAACGTAAAACCCTGTCGAATCTCTTATGAACATGGGACGTCTAAAGTAATATGAAAAAAAATTAACTAAACAACTTTAGGCGTTCCTAAATTAAATTAGGGACGCCAAAAACAATTTAAATTTGTACTGACAGTCTTTATTTGTCAGTTTTATAGACCTACACTCATTTTTCTCATCACCGCAACCACAATAAAAACCACTACCACCACGCATTTAACTTTTGCTTCTTCTTCTTTATATGTTGTTTTTAAACTTGTTTCTTCTTTTCTCTCTCTTTTTTTCACCAGATCTGTTATGCTTACCACCACGCATTTAACTCTTGCTTCTTCTTCTTTATATACTGTTTTAAAACTTGCTTCTTCTTTTCTCTCTCTCTTTTTCACCAGATCTGTTATGTTTCTTACTATTTTTTATTATTTTATCTTCTTTCTCTTTTTTCTTTGGATTTCCCTTCTATTTTATCTTCTAACTTGTGTTCTTATGGTTTGTAGATCGAGACTCCAAAACATGCTTCATGGCCACGTTCCAACTGAGAAAATGAGGTTCATCTCTCCCTGTTGCTCTTCTCTATTCATTATTACGAGAAAATGAATTTTAATAATAGAAGGAGATAATTTTTTTGCAACTGATTCATCTTATTGTTATCATCTTCTGTTTATGAGATTCCAGCTCTAGAGTTATTATTGTGTAGATTTTGGATTTGGAGTTCAAATACTAGATCTGTAATTTTATTGACGATGATCTGTAATTTCTGATTTTAAATACTGTTTAGTTCATATCTATAATATAAATGATTTTTTTAAAAAAAAAGCACTTTAGACGTCTCCATTTTAAACTGAGGACATCTAAAGTGGGTTTAGAAGTCCCCAATTTAAATTGGGGATGTCTACAGTGCTACATGACACTTTAGACGTCCCCATTTTAAAATGGGGACGTCTAAAGTGTCAGTGTAGCACTTTAGACGTCTCCATTTTAAACTGGGGACGTCTAAAGTCCAGACTTTAGCCGTTCTTTTATTTACGGACGTTATTGTCATTTTTTACTACGTCGCTCACATAGACGTCCCCTTGTTTTTAGACATTAAAAGGCCTAAATAAGGGACGTTAAAAACATTTTTTTGCAATAGTGACATAAACAAACAAAAGTAGAATGTAAGGAAGAGGGAAAAATAAGTTCTTCATCTTGTTCAATAACATTAAAAAATTCCAAATCATGCTTGCCAACACTTGAAACAAAAGAAGAATCATGTAAGCAATCATTAGGTTCACACTTGACCACAATTTGAGCATCCAATCATAATTCATCATTCTCCATAATGTTATGCTTAATGTGTTCATCACTCCTATAACTTAGGAAAAGCACATGTTCATCACACATAGAAGCATTGACAATGCAAGCAATATCTTCAACTTCACAACTACTATTAGAAATATCATAGTAAGCATTTTCAACATCAAGCATATGAGGGGATTTGACCACAATTTCTTCATCCACCTCATCATCACTCACAACATCAAGAATAGTAGTAAGAGGAGGGTCAACCTCTTCAAGAAGAGAAGGAATAGTACCATTGTTTGGAAGTAGCTCATCTAGTAGCTGAAAATACACTTGCTTCTTCTTGACATCATTTGTGGGAGTAGGCACGGGAGGTATGAAATCATCCACTTTGGAAGTGGCATTTGTCTCTTGCTCTTTGGTTCCATCATCATTGGAGTCATGAGTCCATGGAGCTCCGTCGTCTCCTCCGGTCTTTATCCATAGCACATGGTCAACAAACGCTTTGATAAAGACTTCTATCTCCTCCATTCACTCTTTTTGCTCATTGGAAATCACTTTTGCCTCATTGAACATGAACAACTTAAAGTGTTCAACCTTGAGCTTATCATACATTCTTCTCAATACACGAGTTCTGTCATCCATGTTGGGTAAGGTGAGGAAAGCATCAAGCCCACTAGGTTGAGGTGTAGGAGATTGTGGTGCAAGTTCATAGAATGATAGAGAAGGTGGTTCGTAGAGAGTTCTACATGGCATGGAAGTATGGGAAAATGAGGGAAGATGAAATGGAGATAAGGGTTCTTGGTAGAGTGGAGTGGGTAATTCTTGATGGAATAGGTAGGGTGAAGAAGTATGGTTGAAGTTGGATTGAAGTGGTTGGAAGGTGGGTTTATGGTCAAAATAGAGGATTTGTGGACAAGATGGTTCCAAATGTGGATAGAAATATTGATGATGTTGAGATTCAGAGGCTCCTCTTTGATTTATGTTCGCATGGAGGGAATCCAATTCTTATTGAAGCAAATCAAGCTTTTAAAAATATGTAATATCAGAAAATTCTTCATGTCTCTAAGTGCCATAAGATTCATCCAAGAATTGAGAGCTTGAGGTTCTTTCATTCCCTAGAAAAGAATGCATGGGAGGATTAGTGTAAAACCGAAACTTATGATCCTCATTAAACTAAGCCATTCAAATTGCAATCAATTAAACACCAATGAATCCCAAGTCCTAAAAATGCAAATGCAAAAACAAAAGAAAATCAAGATATTTAATTGTATTTCTTCAAAATTTTCTATAGAGATGCAAAATGCTATGGTATGCTAAAGAAAACATGTAAAATGAAAAACTAACTAAAATGCAACATAAACTATGACTAATTATGTAGAAATCCTAAAGGCTCACCCCGGTCAAAAGTATTAGACACTTAATTACTAAGAAACCAATTTCTTGGCTTTCCGACAACATTGCCACTTGAAATAGCCCTTTAGTCGCCTTGGGGTTATCAAGAATAAAACCGAATTAATGCAATATAGTGCACAACTCGGTCGTTTCACTTTGAGGAGCCAATTACGAAACTAATTCCCAATAAACTAAGAAATTAAAATGCAAAATTGACAAGGGTAAAACATGATTGATTGATTTTCAAACTATAAATTGAATGCAATTAAAGTAGATATTTTTGAGATTTTTCAAATAAGGGGGAATGGAGATGGTTTAGAAATGTAATGGATGAAAATGCTCTTGGAAATGGTTTTCAATGGCTATCGTTACTCAATTAAAATATTTGGAAAGTTAATATACTAAGCTTCTAAAATACCAAACCTCAATTACCATTGAATATAATGTTTAAACTCATAAACCCATTCATTTAAGCATTATTAAAACCCTTTAAAGAGTGACTATGGAATAAATAATACATTTAAGTTCAACTACAATTCCAATTCAATCAAATTATCCAACAATACCATGTTAAATAGATAGAGAGCAATAGAATCATAGATAAACATATATATAACCATATATATTTATGAGTACAAATCCTCATTACAAATTCCAAATTACAAGAATTCAATCCATAAAATAAATCATACCTAAAATCATAGTCTCACTACGTAAATGAATTCCTAAACTTAAGAAATCACAAATATAGTGAACTACAGATAAAATACACTCCCCTTTAAAATACATATGAGCTCAAGCCATCTCAAATTCATCTCCAAGAGCAAAGCAAATCAGCTACTCACAGCCATATATTCAAGAAACATAGTCATTCTCAGATTCAAACATCCAGCCATGAAATTAGCAATTAAAGTAACCAATTAGCACCGAAACAATTAAAAACAGGGGCTGGATTTGAACATAAAATTAGAGTGCCACGGTCTGTGATGAGAGTCAGAAATAGATCAGAACAAGCCGCGGTCTGCACTCTCCCAAATTGGGTGACGCAAGCTGACGGTGGATAGCCGGTGTTGGCGCCTCCAGCTCCTCTCACAGCTCTCAGCCCCCTGCTTCTCAAACCTTAGCTCACTGTCGTCGCCCCCTCTCAGCTCTATTCTATGCTTGTCCGTCTCTCACTTCCGACGACGGTGAAGAAAGCAAGGTTGCCGGCGACCGTGAAGGAATGGCGATGGAAGTGTGAAGGATTGGCAACCAATCTCGTGAGCTCTCCTCTGTTCAGTGTCTGCCTCTGCTTTGCTGAAGTTCTTCTTGAGTTGGAGAGGTCGTCGGTGACTATGGTGGTGAAGGTCTCAGTCGCCGGCGACGGAGAAGGTAAGGAAGATGACGGTCTGAGAGGAAGGTTTGGAGGTAGTGCGCAACGGCTCTAGTTCTTGACCTCAGCTCTCCAATTGAAGTTTTCAATTTCATTGCTTCTGACCTGATTTTAGAGGATAAAACGCAGCAGTGTTACTCATGGACTAAACTGGTATTTTGCAAATTCATGCGACCAAAATGTCATTCCTGAAATTAAAAACCCAATCTGTCATTTCCAATTTTAATCCAAAATTTCAAGGACTTTCAATTGAAAACAATTAAACCAATGTCAAATCCTCCTAAGAATCAATGATTAAGAGTAATTGTGACTATTTTGCCAATTTTACCCTTTTTAATACTAATTTTAATCTATTTACTATTAATCTTAATTTATCTTAAGAAAGGCATTTTAAGCTCAATAATTATAGCAAAATCTCCAATTAAAGTATAAAAAAATATACAATAAAAATAGGAATTTTTCATACACGCTGATAAAGATGGGCGACGGCTAAAGGAACAGAAGGAATCATCACTTCCATTGTATGAATAAGGATGGGACAATTCCTCTATAGCAGCTAATCGAGAGCTTCCTGGACAGTGTCCCACCGAATGACTAGGTGAGTTTTGTTCAGTTCAGGAGGAGCGCAGAGGGAAAGATAATTTATTTTTAATTATTATTTTAATATAAATTTCATAAATTTAATGTTTTTAATAATTAAATTACTTTTAATATTTTTTTTCTTTGCAGGCGCTTTCTCAGAGGAATATGAGGTGCCAAGGGTAGCAAAGGATCCACTACACGGTAGAATTGAAGACCTTTGCTTCACTTACAGTGAGCTGGTAATTTTTCACAATCTCAATTACTTTTAGGTGGTTATTTATTAATTATAAATTTAGTGTTTTATTGTTCATAATACTGATTTAATTTTTTAATTATGTTAGGAGAGGAAGGCATGGTAGGAGAACCATTAGACGGACTACGGGGAGTTATTTGCTATCACCCACTGACACCATGACGGGACTCTGACCTCTGAACAGGTAGAGAAGGCCATTGTAAGTAAATTTATTAATTTATAATAATAACTTATTGTGCATAATAATAATTAATTATTTCATAAAATGGCAGGAGTGGATGCAATAGGCATAGACTGAGCTACAAGAGACCTAGACCCAGGAGTCACAGGGGTCTGTGGACCCCATTGCACCATCAAAAGTAGGTCTGGGTTCAGTTAAGCACCCTGGTCGGGTGAGGGGGATGGGGATAGGCACCGGACCTAGCATAGTCTACGACAGGAGCAGCGCCTCCGAGGCTTGCAACTTAAGAGCACGGACGTCCGGGGTTAGACGTCTGAGGGATGACTCTGTTGAGGAGCTCCAATCGGAGGTTGCTAGGACACAGGTTGCGATGGCCCATCAGGTGTAGCAGCAGGCCGATTACTACTACGCCCAGCATACTTAGTGGCAGGGTATCATGAACTATATGCTGGAGCAGTCGTGAAGTCACTTGTTCCCTGACGAGGAGCATCCACAGGTCCCTGATATCCCTCAATTCATCGTCCAGCCGACTTCTCCTCCTGATGATGATGGCATTGTTCACTCTGCTCAATGGCCTAATACAGCCGTACCTAGGGGAGCCCCCCTAAGGGAGGACCTGATGATCAATGACATGATCCTTCCCATCCTAAGGGAGGACCTGATCATCATCTTCCGCGTAGCAAGTTTATGTTTGTGATTAGTTAGTTTAATTTTTTTTCCAAACATCTGTAAATAAATTGGATATTTATATTTTCATAGTATTGTTGCATTCTTCTTTAATCTATGATTGTTATATTTACAATTTTAGAAGTAACAAAAAAATTAAGAAAAAATAAAAATAAAAATATTATTTTTAGCGGTTATAGAGATATAATCGCTACAAAATATTGATTTTTAGGTTTTGTAGTGGTTAAAAATATTAAACCGCTACAAATGGTAATAGAATAATAAATTTATTTTTATAGCAGTTTATCAACATAAACTGCTATAAACATACATTTTAAATTTTAAATTTTGCATTTCCCATCCATGGATATTTGTAGCGGTTAATAATACTAAACCACTACAAATGGTAATAAAATAATAAATTTATATTTGTAGTAGTTTCACTACAAAAACCGGTAGAAAGTATTTAAATTATTTGTAGCAGTTTGTTACAAAACCGCTATAAATGAAAAATAAAATTTGTTTTGATATCCAACGGTAATGAACATTTGTAGTGGTTTATATATTAGAACAGCTGCAACATGTCATACATTTGAAATTCGAATTTCATATCCCGCCAACGGTCATCAAATTTGTAGCGGTTATATTGTTAAAATCGCTACAAAGTGAAAATGAAATTTTGTCAAGCTCTAACGGTCATGAAAATTTATAGCGGTTATGATAATATAACCACTACAAACATGTACTCAATAGTGGTGTTGGCAGTAGTTTTATAACCGCTATAAAATGTTAAACGTTAGAGAAATTGAATATAAGCTTCCAGGCACCCGTAATTCTCTATTCACTCATCTTCTTTACTAAAATTTCTTTCTTACTAGCTATGGATAAGTCATAGATCAATTTGCCACGCAATTCTCCAGAATACTTGTACGGATTAAACAATTTCTTGGATTTCGCATTCTCCCACGCCAGCTGTAATGGCAAGATCGTCTATCCGTGTTGGAGATGCAAGTTCAAGAAGTGGCATGCACAACAAGCTGTCAAAGAACATTTTCTTGTGAAGCCTTTCCCGGAAGACTATACATTATGGGGAGTTTATGGTGAGAAGGCCGGTATGAGATATGATGACGCTCTTCCTCGAAATTCACAAGTAAGAGTTCAACTAGAAGAAGATGATCCAATTAATGATGATGTGCGTGATGCATTTGGTTTTCAAGATGACAACTTCAATAAAGAAGTGCAAGGTTCACAGCCGGTGTTCATGAGGAATGAAGCAGCTCAGGATTTTTTCAGCTTAATAGATGAAGCATATCATCCTTTATATCAAAGTTGTCAAAAATACTCTAAATTATCTTTTTTAATCAAGTTGTATCATATCAAGTGCTTGTGTGGAATCACAGATAAGGGAATATCGATGTTACTAGAATTATTACAAGATACGTTCCCTAACGCAGAGATTCCCACGATGTTCTACGAGGCCAAGAAGATTCTTAATAGATTGAGCTTTAACTAACAAAAAATTGATGCATGCCCCAACGATTGTATGTTGTATTGGGGAGACGATGACAGAAGGGAGACTTGTAAGTGATGTCACACATCGAGGTACAAGACAATTTGGAAGGGGAAAAAGCAAAAGAAACCTATAAAGATTCTCAGATACTTTCCTTTGAAGCCGCGCTTGCAAAGATTGTTTATGTTGTCCAAAACGGAATGAGGTTGATAAGAATGAAGATGGTAAATTAAGACATCCTCAGGATGCAGACACTTGGAAAACATTCGACAAAGACTTTCCATCTTTCACGGCTGACCCCAGAAATGTTAGGCTTTCTTTGGCGATCGACAATTCAATCCATTTGGGAATCTTAGCACATATTATAGTATTTTACAGGTAGTCTTAGTTCCCTACAATTTACCCCTAGATGTGTATGAAACAAAGCTCCTTCATTTTGTCTATGATCATTCTAGGCAAAATGGCACTGGGTAATGATATCGATGTGTATCTCCAACAGCTTATTGCCAAATTACTTGACCTGTGGAATGTCGGCATTGAGACATATGACGCCTACGGGAAGACATTGTTCAACTTGCGTGCATCCTTAATATGGATGATTAGTGACTTTCCTAGCCTAAGAACATTATCTGGGTGGAATGTGCATACTGGATCAGCCTGTCCAGCTTGCAATTTTGACTTTGAAGCAGTGCGCCTTCCCCACAATCGGAAGTCATGCTTTATGGGGCATCGGAGGTTTCTCGATGGAAGGCACAAGTTTAGATTCTAATGGAATCCTTCAATTGGAAACCAAAAAATGATGATGCAGTAAAAGCAGGGCGAAAGATGGCAAGACTTCTGTGCCTCAGCAATGGAGGAAGATAATCATTTTCTTCACTCTTTCATATTGAAATTCTAATTTACTTCACCACAGTCTTGATGTCATACCCATTGAAAAACATATATGCGACAATGTGCTATATACACTACTTCATGAACCGGGAAAGTTAAAAGATCATCTTCAAGAGAGGAAAGATTTACGTACCATAGGAATTTGTGAAGTGGCATGGCCAGATGAGCATGACAAATTTTAGCAAGCAAAGTTCACCCTCACAAAATCGAACAAGGAAGTCTTCTTCGCGACATTGAAGAAAATAAAAGTTCCATATGGGTATTCAAGCAACATTTCACGATGTATTGACATGCAGGCTCAAAAGGTTGCTAGCCTAAAGAGTCATGACTCACATGTTCTTATGCAACAATTACTTCCGCTGGCTATAAAGAATGCACTTCCTCCGGCTGTGTCAATCATTTTGGTGGAGCTTTGTTCTTTCTTTCAGAAGTTGAGTTCCAAGGTTTTGATCATTAAGGAGCTTGATCAGCTAGAATCTAAAATCATTCTTATTCTTTGTTATTTGGAGATCCTTTTTCACTGTGATGGTTCACCTTATAGTCTACCTTATTCATGAAACAAAGCTCACTGGCCTAGTTCAATATCGATGGATCTATCCTGGTGAGAAGTACTCATTTTACATTGTGCTTCATTATTAGTTCTTATATTTGTTAGTTGCCCTTTTTAGCATTCTGTATCATTTTTCCCTTATTCACTTTGTAGGTTTCTTGGGAAAATGAAATCTTACATAAAGAATAAGGCGTGGCCAGAAGGTTCTATAGCTGAAAGCTATATAGGGGATGAGGTGCTGTATTTCTGTTCAAGGTAATTGATAACATTAAGATGGCTTTCAACCACCTACCTAGTGTAGATGATTGTCCTGAACCTGCACCAACATCAGGAGGATTTATCTCTCGTGTTGGTAAACCAGTTGGAGGAACTGAGAACTTCAAACTAATGGCAATTAAGAATTTGCAAGCACATAGACATATCTTTATTAATTGCACTCAAGTTGAACCTTTCCTTCAGTAAGAATTGTACACTCATATGTTATTCTATATCTTTCATAACATTTTTTACTTTTATTTCACGATTGCCTTCCCATGATTAATAGCAAGGAATTCAGAAGTCATGTGAAGCATCAACTTAGGATTCGTACAAAAACATCCTCCGAAGTTGATAAAAAGGTCCACAGAGAATTCCCTAGTTGGTTTGCGCGCAGAATACTAAATGACTACAACCCACACTCACTAGATTTCAAAGCTCTCGTAATTGGCCCTCTTGACCATGCAAAAAGGTTTACAACATACAATGTCAATGGTTTCAAGTTTTGCACAATTTCACGAGATCAAAGATTGTAAACTCAAAATTCAGGGGTTTATGGCACCTTTAGAACAAGGAGTTATGCGAGCAATAGTGACGCCAACATGCAGTTCAGGGACGTCCCTTACTATGGAAAGCTTCTTGATATTGTCAAACTTAATTGCTAAGGCCGTTTCACCATGATGTTGTTCAAGTGCTTGTAGGAAAATACCACTACTTCCTAGGGATTGATAACTGATGACTTAGGCAACCCATCAGTCAATTTCTTATGGCCAATTCATACTAGTAATTCTCAAGATGATGAGTTGTATATTCTTGCCTAAGAGGCACACCAGGTTTATTATTTCAAGGATGAGAGGTACAGGGATTGGCACATGGTAGCTCATTTACAGCCACAAAACCTTTACGATATAGGTGATGGCGATAACATCACCTACGGGAGTAAGCCATTTCAGCCTACCAATTTTGAAAACTTCTTCCCTGAAGGTGATGACAATTTACCTTTACTTCGGTGCGTTTTTTTAAGTTTGCATCATTTAAATTAAATTTTTTTAACAAAATAATATATCACTAACAATTTTTCTACACAGTTTGCATCAATACTTTTTTCCTTTGCATAATATGTTTTCTCACTATTCTTTTTTTGCAGATATTTAAAATCATTTTCTCATTGTTTCCTATTTTCCTTACATAATCATAATCATATTGTAGTAGACAACATAATAGTTCCTTATTACCTATGTATCCTTAATAATATTATCAATACAATCTTCATACTTATCTAACTTAATTAAATCATTCCTTTTAAATTATAAATGAGCTAAACTATTGAATAATAAGCTAATGAAATTTGTTAAACTACTAAAATAATAAACTATTTAATTTAATATTAAAAAATAGAAACAAATAATTGTATATATTTTTTTTTCAATTTTACAAACATTTGTAGTGATTCTATAATCGCTACTAATAAAGACGCCATTTCAAAATAGAAATTAAATTTTTGGGGTAAAATTTGAATTTCAATGAAATTCGTAGCGGTTACGGAATCGCTACTAATGTTTGACACCATTTTTAAATTCAAGTTAGTAGCATTTTTTGAACCGCTACAAAAAGGGAGTCAAGTTTTCATTTTTCATTTCCCGCCATCCAAATTTTATGGGTTGACATTTATAGTGATTATAGTTCCTAGAAAACCTGTTTCCCACTTGAGAAAGTTGCAACGGTTGGAATGAACCGCTCTTATGTTTGTAGCGGTTGGTATGCTTAAGTAGTGGTTAAAAATAACCACTACAAAACTGCTTGCAACAGTGGATTTCGTAGCGATTTTATAAACCACTACTAATGTTGTTTGTAGCGGTTAAAATGCTACAAATACATCTTTTTAACCACTACTAAATCACATTTTTTGTAGTGTGTAATCATCACTCCTCAAGCATCCCTAGCTAGTTCTTCCTACTAATAATAATTGACACCAAACTCTACAACTCATCAAGCTGATCTATGGGAGATGAGTCAATAAGAGCTAGATTAGAGAAAGGGTAAGTGGTAGTAACATCATTATTCAGAGCCGGGTGATTAGGAACATCCATATCTTCTTCACCTATGCATATACACGACAATAATTAATATCAATAGTTATGTATAACAAATAATTATATAGATGTATAATAAATTAGTAACAGGATATTAATAGGACATATAAACCTTCATTAATCCTATCCAGAGTTTATGAAAGTGTAATTCCTTCAATATTAATAACACCTTCAAGATTTTCTGCATCTTCATCATTAAATTATGGAATGGAATATTCTTCAGTCACCCAAAAATCCATCTTATCAATAGACTCATAATCAATAGGATAATAACTTGTCTTCTTTTTCTTCACTTCTTCAATTTTCAAATAACAAATGATTCAGTTAAAATTTAAAACTAAATCCATATTAAGTAAAAACATTTTTCATAATATCTAAAGTTACCTATGCTTTAATCGGAAGTTATAGTTAGTATAAATCAAATCATTCAGCCTTTAATACTCCAATCTATTTCTCCTTTTTGTATGGATGCACTTAAATAAGCTCTAGTTTCTCTCGCAACTAGAAGATGTAGACATTTTCTTAAGAATACGTGTTGCAACACGTTGCAATTCTGAAACTGAATAGCCATAGTACATCCACCATTCATCTACAAAATAAAACATGTACATAATATTAGTTGCAATCAATTAATATACTGATTAAACATTAAACAATAAAGATGAATACTTAGTTACTTTCAAGGATCTAGTTTTTTGGCTCCCTTTTTACATGTCTCTCTGCTGAAAGATTTGTTGCCGTCAAGATACAATGTCACTTGCTTCATTATCTTGAAGTAATCAACATTTTTTGAGTTAGCCTCTACCACATCAATAACCCTCCCTTGTGAACAAAGTTTGGACCATATACCAATGTCGAGTTCAATAATGGTAGCTGAGTCACACCCCAATCCAGCCCATTGGGTAGTTGGGTGTGTGACTTCATGGCACTCCTAGTCTGAACCACTTCTGGGTAGTTGAAAACCTAAAGGATATCCGCACTACCCTTGTGTGTTCCTTTCACCTCCCCACATCTCGAAGCCATGACCCTAGGGATAAAGTCGCACCTAGCTAGCTCAATGGTACCATGTCTCACATAAGGCATGACTTTATCCCTAGGGTCATGGCTTCGAGATGTGGGGAGGTGAAAGAAACGCACAACGGAGTGCGGATATCCTTTGGGATCTCGACTACCCAGAGGTGGGTTGGACTAGGGTGTGACAAGCTGCATGGAGATTGGCCTTCAAATGTTTATCCCATCTCACTTGAATGATACTTGTGTAAAGCTTGTAGTGATCTTTATTCCTCTTGAACATCTCCTTAATTCCATTTTTTGCCCTTTGCATGCCTTTATAAACATATAGCAATGAAGGCTTCTCATTCGAGTCAACAATTCTCAACTATTTTATCAGAAGAGATACAATCTTCACAATTTGGTAGCACTCATTCCAAAATCGGCTATCTAATATGATTGCACTAAAAATTTTTCCTGGAGTAGTCCTAGATAGCTTGTGGTCCACAAAGTATTTATCAACATCAAGGGCTTGCAAGTCATGCTTGTGCATGCATATATTGTGCAATGTAATAAAGGTAGTGGCAAACCTTGTAGCACCAGGATGCACAATTTCTTTCCAACTTGGCCTTTTCCTCAACCAAGGCAAGAATATCATGTGATTGTAAGCAAATATTGTTATCTTTGATGCCTTTACTATAATGTCCGACACATGAGGCATGCTTGAATTGTCTTTCAATACAATATTTAAACAATGAGCAACACAAGGAGACCAATAAATATTTCTATATCTCTCCTTGATCAACCTTCCAAATGCCACATAGTTGGCAGTATTGTCAGTCACCACATGAACAATATTCTTGAAACCAACCCACTCAATCACTTCAGAAAACAATGTGAATAAAGTTTTAGCATCTTTGACTAAATCTGATGCATCAACAAAATTAACAACCAGCATTTTGTAGATAGAATAAACTAAGAATTTTATCAAAGTTTGTTGTTTCACATCAGTCCATCCATTCGCCATAAGTGTGTAGCCATTATTCTTCCATTTAGCTCTATGACCGTCAATGAGTAACTGGCATTCCTTTTTTCCATTCTCTCAACAAGTTGGTTTTAAAATTATAAGTACTAGGGGCTTTAAAGCCAGGCCCTATAGAACATATTCTATCCACAGCTCTTTGAAATAAAGGGCACTCGAATGCTTTAAACGGAATGCAGTTGACTATAGCCCATTCAACAATAAGCATATTCACATTGTGTTGTGCTTCTTTCAATGCTAAGGCACTCTTGATGGTTGGTTGGGGTCCAAGAGTTGTCTTAGGAGTAAAATATTTTATCCATTGTCCCAGGAGGTTTCCTCTTCTTAGCTCTACTATCAAGCTCCTCTTCTTCAACTTCCTCTTCTCTTATATCTTCAACTGATGTTTTCTTAGAACTTTCTTTTAAAGAATCTGCAATATGATGACGTATATCAGTCGAAAATTTTTTACAAGAAGCAATTTGACCCAACACCAGCAAGATATTGCTTTATCCTATTTATGCCTCCTATTCTATAGCTATTACCACAGTGAAGACATATGTAAACATTCTGTGTCCCCTCTTTCTTGTAGACAACATGTGCTCGTATTGGGTCAGTTTTGGTACGGAATGAGGTATTGGGAGTAGGATTAGGACTAGGACTAAGATTGGTGTTCAAAATGGAACTAGGAGGTTCAGTATTGACAGTAGGAGGTTGGGAATTAGGACTAAGAGCGAGATTCTCATTTCCCGAACTCGATAAATTCATCCCTGAAACAAAAATTTAAAAATAGGACTAAGAACGGTATTGAATGTTATAAAGATAGTGACATTGTAGAACACTATTAATTAGTAAATGTAATGAAAGGAAATAAGGTATTGCACTAAAAAGAGGAAAGGAGATTAGTAAAAGGGAATGGAGGCGGAAATGTTGATTGATTGATTTGTAAAAGGGCATACCAAAGAGAAGAGAATCATGAGGCATACCATATATCTCAAATTGTGGAAATATCAACAAAACATAGAGGAAGATGGAGAAAAATCACAAAATATCAGTAAAATATCATAAGGCATACCATATTGTGGAAATAGTCAAACACCAAAATATTAGCAAAACATATAATCTTAAGTCTTAACTAACATCATAGGATTAATGCAAACATAGAGAAAAATCACAGAGTCTTTAAGCATCAGTATATCATAAAGAATATTTAGTTGATTAACAAGTGAAAGTGTGAAATAGAGAGCATAAATCGAGGATTAAGAACCCCCAGAAGCATGTTCAAATTCGACACTCAGAGCAAGACGCAATACACAATACGCCGGTGCATAAATCACATACAACATCAATAAACTAAGAAAAGCCAGAATCATGTTTAGAACAATAGACGCAATACGCAAGCTCAACTACTAGGAGATTGAATAATAGTCTAGTTTGGATGCAACACGCCCTTGCCATTTACCGCTTGCCGTGGCTTGAGATTGCATAATAGTCTACTCATGTTCACCGCTTGCCGTCGCTTGAGCTCACCATCGACATTAATTTCGGCCAATCACCATTACACAGACGAGAGGAAAAGAGTTAGCGTCAACTGGGCAGGGCATGAGGGTTTCTGTTTTCACACTTCTCTCTTTTAATATGAAATCTTATCTAGTTATCGGGTATTCGAGCAACAAACCCAACTTGTATTTTTGTTATTCTGAAAAGCCCCAAAACAACACTTTTTTGGGGCATTTCCAAAAAAAAAAAAACTAACCTGACCAACCCGTTCCACTCGACAGCTTGCCCAGGTTTATCACGACTCAGCCAGGTTGACTCGAAGTTGACTGAGTCGACCTTCCCCCAGGCCAAGCGATGGACTAGACCGGATTAAGGGCCAGTTGACTGGTTTTTTGGTCCGACTAGCTGATCCGGTCCAGTTTTTAATTCATTGTTTAGAATCCAACATTTTATTAAAATTCATATTATTGAATTTTCTGTTATGGTTGGTTCATCAAGTCTCCGTGTTTCCTTCATATGATTGTCTTATTATTATTAGTTTTTCCTAAAAAAAAATTGGCTAGCGATCTATGCTATTAAATAATATCGAACTATTTTTTATACATATAAAATTGAACTTTTAAAAACATAAGAAGTAAAAATTACATTTTTATGTTCTTTGAAAATGGGATGAAAAATTTTCTCAATTGTTAAATAAAAAGGGATAAAAATGAAAAATATTTTTATTCACAACAAAATATAAGTAGAAGGGAAAATAAATTTAGATTTAGCTAAATAGGCCTTGACATGCAACAAATATATAAAACCAGAGCCTATATACTGGCTTTTTTAAGCTCAAATGTAAGCCTTCAAAAGGCCTGAAGAGTGACGAGGCATGTTGCCCTTTTCTAGCCTTCTTAAAATGTTTGCTCACTACTACAAAATTGCATATATCTTATAGTTATTATCGACCATAAATGGCAATTCCAAATCGTCGCATATGAAGGCGCTATATATATATATATGTTCTGCACAGATAAGTACATAACAATTCCGAAGAGTACTATATTGGGGATATACATAATGGTTCTTTGTTAATAACTGTAATGTATTGACTTTATTTTTTTTAGGGAAAATTACAATAAAGTTCCATACAAGAGAAAAAATGAAAAAATGGTCCCTGAAGTTGTTAATGACAAGTCGAGAAGCATCCATTAACAAGTCGAGGAGCTTACACTGACAACTTCAGGGACTATTTCTTCATGTTTTCTCTTGTGTGGGATTTCATTGTAATTGCCCCTTTTTTTATTATATACAATTATTTTTATTATTTTTTTTTATCTGGTTTTGCCATTAATATTTATTATATAAGACACAATATAATCATTGATAATAACAAAATAATATTATTATTAAATAAAAAATTTATTGTTTATAGTATTCAAAATTCAATACATTGTAGATAAACAGTATACAATGTAAAATAAATTAAACACTTAAACACTCAAACACTCCAACTATAAAACATTATTTTATAATTTTTTGAATTATAAAGGAAAATCAATTAATAAAAAATTTCACAATATTCTCCAATATCTTTGTTGTAGATTGTTCATAGATCACGTATCAGTGCTCCAAGAGTTTCTATCACATATCCTTGAGCTACAAAAGGATAATATAAATATGAAAATAAGAATATATATAATAAAAATAAGCCAATGTGAAAAAAACTAAAACAAATCTCGAGAATATAACTATGAAAATTAAAATATAGTAAAAATTGGCAAAAATAAAAACTTGAGCAAATATTGGAACCTGATTCAACAAATTTGATTTAAACATAGAATTTGGGTTTCTAAAGTTTAGAAACGCAAGATGCTTAATAATGAAAAAACATTCAGCATTTTACCTTATTATTTTCCCATGTTCTCTACTTTTTTTTCTTGCATTTTTTCTCTATTTTAATCTTGAAACCAATGGCCATTATCAAACTAGATATTGTAATCCTGACTAATGACCTTGAGCATCAACTAACAAGATCTTGCTATATAAAAATTCAAAAATGAAACTAAAAACATTAATCGGAAAAAAAATGAAAGCTTACACAAGGAGGAATGACAAGAGGAAGGAGCTGTAGAGTGAAAATCTATGGCCGTGGTGGAGGACAAGACCTACATTGGCAGAACAAAACCTATTAGAAAAAGAGTACGAGACCCACTAAAGAAGCTTAAAAAATGTTTGAGAAGTAGTTTGAAGAGTTGCATGAAATAAAAGTTTTAATAGAATCTCAGCTCTTTATATTTGATATATTTTAGAATGCCACCTTTTATATTAAAGAATATTTAACGGTTCTTAGTGAAAAATTGTGATATATTGTACAATAATTTTTTTTTTCAGAATCTCACCTTATATTTGATATCTTTCAAAATCCCGCCTTTGTTTATACTAAAGAATACTTATCCGTTCTTTGTGAACAATTGTAATGTATTGTCAATTTTTTTTTTTAAGATCCCACCTCCTAATATATGATATCTTTCAAAATCTCACCTTTATTTATATTAAATAATACTTTAACGGTTTTTTGTGAAGAACTGTAATATATTGCCATTTTTTTTTCAAAATCTCACCTTATATTTGACATTTTTCGTAATCTTATATTCTTATATATAATGATTATCATTTTTAACCATTAAGTATTTTTGAAGAATATATAATGCTTAATTGTAAAGAATTGTCAAATATTATAAATAATTTTTTTTTCAAAATAATCCCTTCTTATATATATGACGGTTATCTTTTAACTGTTATTTCTTTAAAACAACAAGTATCTAGAAATCATACTTTATAGCTAATTACTATAACTATTTTTTTTTTTTGTTGATATAAAGTTATGAAAAAAATTATTTAAAAGTATTACATGACAATTATTTCGTCAGAACCATCATAGTTGTCACAAAATATATGATGGTTGATAATTACAATCGTTATATTTATGTTTTCACGAATTCTGCCACTCAATATATAACATTTTTCTTATTTAACCATTAAGTTTTAGAGTTATATATTTTTATGCAACCCTCACCTTGACATACATGACGTTCATTCGCTATAACCGTTATTTGTTAAGTGTTATATATGCACGATTCTATGTAGTGGCTTTTATATAGGCTTATAATCATATATCTCCAAGTTCATATATAACCTATCAAGCATAGTTAAAAGCCTACGTTATGTTTTAAAAGCCAATGATCCATTCTCACATGTAATATAAGAGTGTAGTAAGAAAAGGAAAAGAATGCCTAGTGACAAAAGTTATCCTAGAAGGTAGAAATAAGAAAAATCAATCTTATGTTGACTAAGGAGATATATTTTGCTAAAATCAACCAAACTAAGTACAACAAGCAGCAAGTAAATATAATTTTACCTCTTTTGTTTTTCTTCCATAAAGTGCGACCAATTCCTCTTGTTGAGATTATAATATTTTATTTTGAGATTACTAAAATAAACTTATAGAAATAATTATTATGCTTTAGAAAATGATGCAAATCAAAAGAGAGGAAGTGAGCTAGCGTTTCCATCTTGAGCGTTCAAAGAGAAGAGAGGTAGAGGTAAACAATTGATTAATGAAAGGGTTGGGCTTATGTACGATGATGTGATGAGAAACTTTGGGTAAATACTATGTTAAATAACATGTAAAATTGATTTATATATAATTATATATAATAGTGCAACTTTTTTTTTTAAAAAAAAATAGGTCAATCTTATAGGTTAGGCCTTATAAAAATATGTCTAGCTTGTTTTCTTAAATAAGCCTTGCAATAGGCCTAAGCCTAAACCTGACATATATACTAAATAAGCTAAGATATGTTTAAAGAAGTTAGATCGTAGGCCCCTCGTAGAGGCCTAAACTACTTCCCACTCTTAAGCAAAAGGCCACATAAAGTAATTTAATTAGTATGATTACATGATTCTTGGGTGACTCTTATGTGCATTATAAAATATAAAATTAGCAAATAAATAAAGAAAAATCCTAATTATTGGATATGCAACTATTTATTTTTACTTTGTTCATTCCCAATTTCCCATAGGGAAAATTCTAGAAAAATACAATTAAAAATGAGAAAAGATAAATTGGTGTTGCGAATTTATCAAATCCCAAGTTAAAACTGAAGTAGGAATCTAAGGTTTTCAATTCTAACCAAATGATCAAAATGACCTGACTTGAGGGAACAAGTTTCAGGGATCAATAACAACATCTGTATCTGTAACATCCCTTATTTTTGAAACATTTAGAGTTAGTTGTAGCTTAGATTTTATTTGGTCAAAGAGTATAGAGTAAATTAATAATTTAAAAGAAGTATTAAGCTGGAAAAAAAATTACTTTATAAAAAAATTAAAATGAGATCCCTTCTTAAAATAATTATTTTAAGCATGAGTATGTGTGTGTAAATATATTTTAGGGAGAATTACACTGTAGTCCCATAGAAGGCAAAATATGAAGAAATGGTCCAAAAAAATTTTGAAATTATGACCAAGTCCCATGGGACCATTTTGTAATAAATTCTAAATGAAAAAAGTCATAAATACCCTTAAGTATTTCCTCTCTCCCCTTCACAATAGCCCCAATTTCTTTGTGGAAGCTTGAGAACCACAGATCGCCGGCCAACTTTGGCAGTCTCGTAGCCATTACGCAGGGTCACCATTGCCGTTGCACTTTGCTTCCAGTCATTGTCGTGAGTCGTTGCCTCCCAAATTTTCTGGTGTTCGTCTGAACACACATGATTCCTCATTTGTTGGTTCAATTTATTTACTCCAAAGAAAGCCCCAAGTTTTGACTTAAGCCACCTCTGAAGGAGCAGAAGCCATGACTCTGTTGCAACTATGTTATGTATGTTGTTTGATTCTTCAAGTGTTTGTAAGTGTCTCTATGATCCAGTATGTTTGATTCCCAAGTGTTATAACCCATGTTAATATACTCATTAATAGTTGCTTGATGTATAATTTCTAGGAAGATCCTCCTTGTGATGTTGTCGTACTTTTACCCTCTCTTGGTCTATATATGTTGCAAAGAAGCGTCAATTTTAAAATCAAGAAAAAGATTATAGTAACTAGAAAATTATCATGCAAAATAACGATTATGGCATGCAAAGTAACATAGCATATGTTTTCATAATGAAAATAGTTATTTATTTATTTTTGATACATTTTCCAAAATCAGGACTATGGTACTTGATCTCATTTTCAAAGTGAGCTTATTTTGGCACCTGTGTTGTGGTAAACTATCACATAAAAAGATTATCAACCTATATGCAAATCAATTTTTGGTACTACAAGGGCTCAAATTTGTCACCTCTCTTTACTCTTTAACTCTTTGACTCTCTGATCTCTTTATTTTTTCAGGAAAAGTGGGATGTATCTGTGGAGAATCTTTCTCTGGTCCAATGACTAATGAATGCTTGTTAAAGTTCTCTGTTTGGAGTTTTTTCACCCTGCAATATGCACTCAGTCTGGAATGATAAATTGCATGTCCGAATCTTTCTTTACCACCCCCGGTTTCTGTGACTGATCCATATGAAATTGTTACAAATTTTCAAGTGATGAGTGTTAAAGCCCTTAGAACTTCATTGAAGTTGACATTTGAAGGGGTGAATCAATTGGTCTACCTAGAAACAAGGTTCTTTATGTTGGTTGTGGCTACATGCATCATTACTCAAATGAATTACCTCAATAAGGTTAGTTACTGTATGTGCCTTGAAATATGTCCAACCGCCTCGGCTTGCTTTTGGAACTTCTCTAAACCAATTAAAGTGCTCTTTTGCCTAATGAGATAAGGCTTTGTTGTTGTTGTTAATGGCCTTTTGGTAGTTGTCCCAATATTTGAGGAATCATTAAGAAGGACTCTTTTACTGTTGTAATTAATTATTAGTTTCAAGGACCATTTCATCCAAAAGTTAACCTACTAGGGGAAGGTCCAAAAATTCTTTTACTATCTGTAACAATTATTTAAGTATATTTTTCTTCTTTTGTATCTTCTTCTCTCTTTATCTGTAAAGGCAATGATTAAGGGAGATTTCACACAATTGGAGTAGAATACTCCTGACTTCAGTGAGCTGGAGCAATGTATGAGTAGAAGTGAAGTGCATATGGCTAAAAGGAATTATAATGACTTTTCCTCTGTGTTTTCAAGCACCAAGGGTCTTTCTTATTAACACATGTAGCTAGAACATACATGAATATAAAACTAATTACAGTCACCTTTTTGACTCGTGTATACTTTAAAACTCTTGACCATTTATTCATAGAGTTTGTGATATAGCGGCAAGTGATTTCAAGCCATTGTGATTTCAAGCGCCAAAGGTCTTTCCTATTTGTGTGTTGCTTTTCCATGAGCTTGATAGAGATGGGAAAGCCTGAAGAAATCCAAAAGTTTTGTTTTAAGACTTGTAAAATGCTAACCAAGTAATTAAAGTACAACAGTTTGATTTGGGATGCTGAAATAATCGTTAGACATGTTTTGAGACATTATAATGAGGAATTAAGGACTTTGGCCTTTATATTTCACCTTGACAGCACATAACATGTTATTGACACTTACTGTTTTATCTCTCAAACCAAAGGTGTTGTGCAGCTTAGTAAGTACTTGAGTTAATGTTTTGCCATTGTTTGATAAGCTTTGAATTTATGTTCAGGTAAAAAAGATGGAGAAGGGGAAAATGATTATATAAAAAAGGAAGGGGGGAAAAAAGCAAAACTGGACCAAGGGCGCCAAGCTTCTCTGGTTACACTTTGTTTACCAAAGAATTTTACAATGAGAAGGAGGAGAAGTAGAAGAAGAAGCAAAAGAAAAAAGGGAATGGGAAGGGGAAGCGTAAGAAGAAGGAAGAGGATCATGATAAGTTAAAGACATTTAAAGAGGTTAATCTACAAGTGAGAGATGCTTGGAATAAGTTAAGTGATAATAAGAGAGGTTAATGATCAAATTCACACTAATTGTATTCATGACATG
This sequence comes from Inga leiocalycina, assembly GCA_963242795.1. Lineage (NCBI taxonomy): Eukaryota > Viridiplantae > Streptophyta > Magnoliopsida > Fabales > Fabaceae > Inga > Inga leiocalycina. The sequence goes on from OY725330.1 coordinate 18,394,251, forward strand.
TTTTTTTGTAAGTATCAAGTACAGACTTATTGTATTGACTTCATATTAGTGCTTCAGTTATATTATGCAGAATTTGTGTTTGTCATTGCACTTTCAACTATTATGTAAACACAGCTAAAGATTTGCTGACAAGAGTAGGGGATTGACCTGAGAAGTCCATGGGCCTTGATTGACAAATCCATAGGCTTCCATTAATAAGTCCATGAGGCTCTGTTGACAACTTCATGGGTGTCCATTAACAAGTCCATGAGCCTCGGTTGACAACTCCATGAGCCTCTATCAAAAAGTCCATAAACATCCATTGATAAGTCTATGAGCCTCGGTTGACAGCTCTATGAGGCTCTATTGACAAGTTCACGGGATCTATTGACAAGTCCATAAGCCTCGGTTGACAACTCCATAAGCGTCCATTAAAAAGTCTATGTGCCTCGGTTGACAACTCCTCGGTTGTCAATGGAAGGGTTGATGAGTTGTCAATAAAGACCTAATGACTTATCTGTGAAGGCTCCTTGACTTGTCAATGGAGGCCCCCAAAGTTGTCAGTGAAGGCTCCTTGACTTGTTAATAGATGCCCATTGAGTTGTTAATAGATGCACATAGAGTTGTCAATAGAGGCCCTATGACTTGTCAATGAAGGGCCCTTAACTTGTTAATGAAAGGCCAGTGAGTTGTCAGTGGAGGCCCATAGAGTTGTCAGTGGAGGCCCATAGAGTTGTCAGTAGATACCCATTGAGTTGTCAATGGAGACCCTATGAATTGTCAATGGAGGTTTCTAGACTTCTCAATGGAGGCTCAATGACTTGTCACTGGAGGCTCCTGGAGTTGTCAACGGAGTCTCCTCAACTTGTCAATGGAGTCTCTTACAGTTGTCAATGGAGTCAAACAATGTACAAGGAAAAGTAGTATATGTGCATTACATAACTTTACCACTAACGATAACTCTTGAAATTGACTCTATAATTCATAATTACAACAAACATTTCAAGTACAATTTGTTTGAAGTTGATCATAACAAAAAATATCACATTTATACAATGTCACTACACTTAATCATTACAAAAAAATTACCATTTTTACAATGAGTGTGCACATGATCATTACAATCCCCTAATATATTGTCCATACAATCATATTATATGGCTTGTCACTAGTAGCTCCTGGACTTATCAGTAGAGGCAAGTAGACTTGTCAGGGGAGGCCCAATGATTTGTCAGTGGAGGCAAGTGGACTTGTCAGGGGAGGCCCAATGACTTGTCAGTGGAGGCAAGTGGACTTGTCAGGGGAGGGCCAATGACTTGTCAACGGAGGTTCCTTGAGTTGTCAATGGAAGCCCTATAACTTGTCAATAGAGGCTAGTGGATTTGTCAATGGAAGGCTATTGACTTGTCAACGGAGGCCCCCAAAGTTGTCAATTAAGGCCTCGAGAGTTGTTAGTGGAGGCTCATTGACATGGCAATGGATGCCTAATGAGTTGTTAATGGAGTTGTCAGTGGAGGCCCAATGACTTGTCAATGGAGGCCCCTTGAGTTGTCAATGGAAGCCTTATGACTTTTCAATGGAAGGCCATTGAGTTGTCAATTGAGGCCCCTAGAGTTGTCAGTGGAGGCCCTATGACTTGTTAACGGATGCTCATTGACTTGTCAATTGGATGCTCATTGAGTTATCAATGGAGACCCATGGAGTTCTCAGTGGAGGCCCAATGACTTGTCAATGGAGGTTCCTTGAGTTGTCAATGGAAGCCCTATGACTTGTTAATGGAGGCTAGTAGACTTATCAATGAAGGCGCAGTGAGTTGTTAATGGAGGCACATGGAGTTGTCAGTGAAGGCCCTATGACTTGTTAATAGATGCTCATTGACTTGTCATTGGATGCCCATTGAGTTGTCAATACAGGCCCATGGAATTGTTAGTAGAGGCTTATTGACTGGTCAATGAAGGTTTCTTGATTTGTCAATGGAGGATCATCCTCTTGTCAATGCAAGTTCCTCCTACTCTTACTAGACAATGTACAAGGAAGAGTATCATATATGCATTACATAACTTTAGCACTAACGTTAACTCATGAAATTGACTCTGTAATTCATAATTACAACAAACTTCTTAAGTACAACTTGTTTAAAGCTATTCATAACCAAAAACATCACATCTATATAATATCATTGCACTTGATCATTACAAAAAAGTTACCATATTTACAATGAGTGTGCATATATATGGTCATTACAATCCCCTAATATGTTATCTATACAATCATATGTCAATCCAAGTCTTGGTGTACTATGTCAAAGTTATCCACTAATGGAATCTACAGTCCAAATCAGCATCCTAATTAGTTCTCTTCCTCTTATGTATATCTTGAACCAAAGACATAACTTTTTTCGCATGCTTGTCATGGGGATGAGTAATTAACCTCCACAAGAACCCAACCTTCATTTCATGGAGTTCTCTTCCTCTTATATAGTTTTTATTGTATTATCTTCAATTCAGAGTATATTTCAGTATCCCTAATAAGTACAGGAATGAAGTTCGATAAACCAGATTCATTCTCTACCTACAAAAAAGTCAAGAGAAAAATATGAAACATGCATCATGAATTAAAAAAAAAACCGCAACAATCTATAAAAAATTTACAACCATCCTCCAGTCAGAAATGTTAATTAACTACATTTTTAAATTCATCAACTATCAAGAATCAATATCACTAGGAAGATAAATCAAAGGGTTTTGGCGATCTATTTACATCTCATGTTATATTTTATCATCAATAGATGATGTTTCATAAGTACACCAGACTTGTAATTAAATGCTAGACTCCAAGAAATAATTCTTATGCCTACTGCAATGATAGTCATTAAAATCGCACAGTTTATAATTATTAACAAGTCACTGTCTATAATAAGAATCAACAACTACATCAAACATTGTCTTGAATTATCTATAATTTACATGAATCAGCATGATTTAATGATGGTCTTTAAATGCCTTGATATTTTTTTTCCAAGAAAATGAACAACCTCAAAAGAATGAATAGACCCTGAATGATAAAAATGTAATCCCAACCTATTAGCTACATTTATAAAATTTGAATATCATCTATAAATACTTTTAGTTCAGAGTTTTGCAAAAAAATACAAATGGATGTACAGCCTCAAATATTAAAAAACTATGAAGCAAAATAGATAAAACTACAAATGGATAAATGTTGGCATAGTTACAAAAACTATCAGAATTGTACACCCAGGGTGGATATAACCCTCCAACTGAACAGGCATACTGGCCAACCATTGGAATATCTGCAAGCACAATTATTGCATGTTAATCAATTACCAAGGTCAAAACAATAGAAAATCTTACCACTATATAAATACTAAACTGTAATAACAATGCTTTAATATACTTGATGTCGTATCATTCTAGGAAACTCCACAGGATTCCAATCATAAAGCTTAAAAGATACTCGACCTGTTGGGTGTAACCCTCTTCAAGATTTAAGGCCGAGATTTACGTTCGTAAACACTTAATTAATGTAGAATTAGAGACCATATTTCAAATTGGGACTTATTAAGGTAATCTTTTGCCCAAAAATCGGATTTGCAAAAACTTTTTCAAAATTTATTCACAATGGTCTCATATTCATAATACAAAACCAATATGGCTTGTACAAATGGATTCCATTTACAATTATCAGAGTGCAAAGTAAATTCCCGACTCGCTCGGGTTCCATTCATTTAATAAGGGTTTATACAAAGGCATAAAGCCCATAATTCATACCCTTTACTTGGGGATTACACAAAACTACATCACAAATCCCAAAATATACATAAACTTCCCACAAAATATCCAATAATATACAATGATAACCAATAACCAAAAAGGAACTCCTAACACCGAGCTCTACCCGCTCTTCATCACCCATTTGCCTTTCGATACTTCAGCCCTGTCTAAAATGTTTAATTTTGGGAGAGTGAGATTCTAAAAAATCCCCGTAGTGTCAAATCAATCATATAATGTACAATAATAAGGCAAGAAATCAAATCATTATTCATACAAACAACTACAACGACAGTTTAATGGTAATGGTTAGTATGACACATGTCATCCCTGACAATTGCTCATTCTGAATTCCTCACGCTGTATTTCATCACAACAATCCACACAATATAATTCACCACAACTGGGATCTATATAAAGCATTTCATAATGCAAGCCATACAGGCAAGATACACACAGCCCACAGCTGGTTTCACAAATGCCGCCCCATGGGTCGGATTCATAAAGATCCATGTCGATTACGACTTCAACGGCCGACCTAGAGATGACCAGCGTCAATCCCTATACGGCTCACGCTGAAGTGCTCACGCCGTAATGTACAATGGCACACATTTCACAAATTCAATGATAAGTTATGCATACCAAAACATCATACACAATATGAGAGAAGAGTCACTACCTTGATCCTTCCGTATGTGTCCTAGTACCAGTCTCTCCCGAGTAGGGCAAATGTCAAATCCTATATTCACAATTAGGGATGAAGAGTTATACTCTATTCAAAGACTTAATTCACTTCATAATACTTAATTGGTTATCATTATTGCTCTTTTAGAGTCATTAAATACCCCTAACAAAACTCCTAAAGGGTTGAAAGAACTACCCTAAAGACCCCTTTTTTGAAGGCACAACACTAATTTCTGACAGCCTCACTCAAGTGAAGACGACCTCTCTCCAGTGATGAGAGACTTGTACTCGGGTGAGAACGACTCTCACTCATGAGTGTTTGATAGTGAGCAACTACAACGACCAGAACGTGCTCACATTACTCGAGCACCAAGCTCTGTACTCGGGTGAAGACCCCAAATATGCTCGAGTACCCGAAAGTGCAACACCACAAGTGACAACCTGAGAGCTCAAACCACACCAGAGGCACCAGCTCACTCGAGCATGACACCCTGCACTCGGGTGAGAGAACTATGCTTGCGAGTGTCAGAGTACACTCTTGGCATCCACCAGCGAGTGAAGACCCGAGAGCAACCCCCAACTCTGGGCTCACACTATCACTCGAGCATGCTAACCCTCACTCGAGAACAAAGAAGTGCACTCGAGCCTCATTCAAAGAATCCAATCACAACTCAACACAGAAGAGGGAAAATGCATACAGCACTCGAGCATGATCTTCCTCTACTCGAGTGTTGTGTATCAGAGACCAAAAAATACAGAAAATATCAGAAAACACCAGATGGTCAAATTTGTACCCAATGGTTCCCAAACTCTACCAAAAGCTCATACACACTTGGCACTAACTAGGGAACATATTTGCCACTTCAAAAAACTCCCAAAACCAATTTGACCACAATCATACTCTTAGGTCTCTATAACACAACAAATGTCTAATTTCCTTTAACACATTTCCAACATTCCAAACTAAATCCAATACTCAAATATCTTCACAATAAATCATTTCCAACATCAAACAAAATGAAATCCATACTTTCAACATTTGGCATAACTAGGGCAAATTTCCAAATTTTCACAAACTTATCCAAAAATCACCAACAATATATCAAAATGCACTAAATACCTACCTCTTCACTTTGCCAAATCCAGAATCTTGATTCTCCCACTTCTAATTTCGACCAACACACAATTCACCACTTCTCAAGATTCTATAACCACCACAATAGAGCTCTCAATGAGATACACAACATTAGAGAAGAGGATTTTAGCAAAGGAGGGTCATTACTTACCAAAGATCAAAGCTTTATCCTTCTCTTTCTTGCTTGATTCAGTAAAAATGGAGAGGGAGAGAAGAGAGAGAAAATGGTGAGATGAAGCAAATGATGATGATGTACACTTCTCTCTTCCCTTGCCCATACAAACCAAATAGGAGAGAGAGAATGAGGCAAAAAGTAGTCCTTTGTCCTCTTGTGGCCTCATCCAATGGCTCACCAAATGCCACTTGTCACCATCTTACTCATTCCTCCATGAGCTCACCCAAACGCAAAGTATAGGATTCCAACCCATATGCAATGAATCTCAACCCTTGATCTTAAAGGCCACACATATCTATACCAAAATCACATTACATTAATCCCAAAAGTTCTTAATTACACTAATTACAATAATTATCGGAGTCTTTAGCTCTAATCAAAAATTGAGATATTACATTGGGCACTACAAGTAAATATTGGATCAACAAATCCCACTCATAAATTCTCACATGAAATCAAATGCATCAAACTATCATTAGAATGATTAAAAAAATTTACGACACTATTGGGTTAAATAATAAACCTTTTCCCACATCATCCTCAATCTGTTTGACAGGTTGAACTTTGTGATCTTCTGCAACTCTGGTTTTTGTAGGCTTTCTACACCTTCGATTGTTGTGTCACTCTAATTTTCTTCTACAGCTTCATTTACCTTCATCAAAATCTGATAATAATTGAAACTTGCCGAGCAAGTGGTGAAGTCAAAGAGATTTTATAAGGGAAAAAAATTACAGCACTATGACAAGCAAAGAAAACATAAGAATTGATAGTCCACCAAAATGCAAAACTATGTCCTGCACAACCATGTCACATAGAACGCATAAAAATTGAAACTTTAGCATGAAAATGATCTACATCACAAAACACAAATTACTGCAATTAAGCAGAAGCAATCAAGTACCACCATGACAAGCAAGGACTTGTTGTACATTCAAAATAAGCTTACTTTCCACACCGTTTACAGTATTTCTTGGCCTCCCCATCAAGCATAACCGTACTAGCATTAATGCAACGCAAACAAACCCTAAGCCTTTGATTATAGCCTTTGAGGTCAATAATATCTACCTCACACCCAGGTACCTGGCATTGTGCAATCCCAAAGGATGCCCGCACGATGCAAGCATGTTTCTTGCCACAAAAACCTTCATCTTTGGGCTTAGCATCGACCTCAAGGCAAGCACATGGGACCCGACCAACCAGGTAATTGGAACAAGTCAACTTGGAGTCTCACTTGTAAACCTTCTCAGAACTAGGAATCTCTTGATAAGGAAGCATCAGACTTTAAGGAACCTTTAAATTAGAATGATAATCGTCTAACGATAGAGCTAAATTCTTGCCCAAGCTAGAATCCAAGAGTCAATCTAGGTCCTAAACAGAAGAAGCATCTTCAGACAGACAATGTTGCACCTCCATTTCAAAAACCCCCGGTGGTTGATTAAGGACCAATGGTGGCGGCGTCAAAGAGGGTGATAGAGCTGGTGTCAGAGTAGAAGGAGCTTGGGTTTCCATTTTCATGGTAAATTATGGTAGTGGTAGTGGGTGATATAGTGGTTGGATGTTTATCATCAAAAGGGAAACTGACGGCAGAGGTTGGTAGTGATTTGGTGCAGGTGGTTGTTCTTTTGATTATTGGTTGTTCTGCCTTTTTGCCAAATACATAGGGGTATTTTGGACTTTTGGCATTTCCAATTTATTACAAAATGGTCCAATAGGACTTGGCAGTAATTTCAGAATTTTTCAAGACCATTTCTTCATATTTTCCTTTCCATAGGACTATAGTATAATTCTCCCTATATTTTATTATTGGGATAAATTTTATGAAACAAAAAAAATTGCTGTATGAATTTATTTATTATTTTACAAAAGAAAATAATATTATTTTAAAAAGAGGGGTCAAAATCATAACCCTAGACCTACTCCCTGCAAGTTCCTTTCCCCTCACTTCTCATATTTAGCTGTCTCTCTTTATAAAACAAAATATATTTCTCTCTTTCTCTTTTCTTTTCTCTTCTACGGCGTTCTCTTTCTTCCAGTCTTATCAAATTTTTCACTATTCAGCTCCCCTCCTTCCTTCTTTTTGTCCCGCATCTCTCACAGTAAATATTTCTCAGCATGCTTCTCCAATGTCTTATTCTATGCATCTTATCATATCATATCCATTTTCTTCCTCCATTGTTTTATGGTGTGTGATTATGAGTATATATTGTATATATTATCCTGCAAAACCCTATTCTTTGTTCATCTTTATTCAAACCAGTGCGTGTACTTATTATTTTCACCCTTTCTTTTACACCTGTCCAAGCCTATACATATAACTTATTTCAAGTAGCTTCTCCCACCTTGGTTTTCTTGAACCTACCTCTCTTTTTGTGTTGTTGTTGGTGAATGCTTTCTTTTTCTTTGTTTTTTATATGTTAGTTTAAGACCCCACATGCTTCCTCCTACGGTGTAATGGCATATAGCATGAGTTCTCCCTATTCCTATTTATTGTCGAGCCCTTTTTGTCCTATTAACAATTTATTTATTTATTTTTTATTATTATTATGTGGTTCATCATCTCTAAGGCAAGTTAGACTAGTGATAGAAAAATATAGTAATAAGGGGGAAAAATACCCATAAATTTTTTTTCAAAAATGCATCCACCACCATAAATTTTTTTAGGTACAAAAGTAATCATGAATTTTTAAAAAAAGGGGATAAAAATGATACTTCCGTTAAAACTAATAACGGCCGTTAACTCCAACACAAAAGTACCAAATACCCCTATCTAAAAAAAAGTTATAATGGTGGACGCACTTTTGAAAAAAAGTTTATGGGTATTTTTACACTTTTGAAAAATGTTTATGGATATTTTTGCCCCTTAACCTTTTTTTAGATAAGAGTATTTTGGTACTTTTACACTAGAGTTAATGGATGTTAGTTAGTTTTAACGAAAGTATCACTTTTATCCCCCTTTTGAAAGTTCATGGTTACTTTTGTACCCAAAAAAAAATTTATGGTGGTGAATCCACTTTTTTAAAAAATTTATGGGTATTTTTACCCCTTAACCCAAAAAATAAATTACCTAATACTGACCCCATTTTGTTTCTTCACAAGGTTACATGAGAAGTATGCATATATTTTCATATTTCATTTTATGACCCTTTTGTTTTTCATGAACAATATACTTTAATGGTTTTAGTATTAAAATATCTTTAAACCTTGTCACACATTTAGAACCGGCTGACACCCAAGAGGGGGGGTGAATTGGGTGTAAGATAAAAATCTTAAGAACTTTGATAATCTTTTTGCATCTTAGAGGAAGCAATAAATATGAAAATAATGAATCATAAATCAACAGTTAATATATGCTGGAAATATAAGAGTTTAAGGAAGAGAGTATGCAAACTGTGATTTATCCTGGTTCGGTCCAATCTGTGATGGCCTACGTCCAGTCCCCAGGCTCCTCCTGAGATTTTCAAATCCACTATTTTCTTGTTTAATCCAGGCACAAGAAAAGCCTTTACAAAGTTCTCACCAAGATACTCCCCCTTACAACAAGTCTTACGAGCAGAGCAATCCCGAAGACCTTTCCCTCCAGCTTACCTATGCAAGTCTAACGAGCAGCAACGTTCTCTTCTGTTTACACCACTGTAAGTCTAACGAGCAGCAACGTTCTCTACTGCTTGCACCTTGTAAGTCTTACGAGTAGAAAGTCTTACCAGTGATTCTCTCTATAGCTTCCTGTAAGGAAATCAACCCACTCAAGGTCCCTCTACCTTGAGATCAATTCAGAAATACAATTGAAAGTGTTTATAAACTCTCTCACAGAGTGGATATGATGAACACTGAAGTATAATACAAAAACTCTCTCTCTTAAATGTAAATGATATAGAAAGTAGAGAAACAGAGAGTATGTGCGATGGGCAATGATGTCAGGATGTTGGCATTTAGACGATGCATGCACTAGGTCACTCTTCTGTTTTGGATGATCTTCTATTTATAGTTGATGAGGATATGACCGTTTGAGAATTTCAACATATCCGTTAGAATCCCATTGCTTCATTTGACCGTTCTTCATATTTGAAAAAAAAAACTAGCCGTTGTGAACGTTGACGTTCGCTTCCGTAAATTCACCTTTTGACTCTCCACATCATATCTTCATTGTATTCCTGGAGAAATACATTAAATACTAATACAATGAAGTGTTAGAGTGATTAGAAGCAAGAATAATGAGTTATATGATCATTCCATTGATTTCCAGAATTTTCGAGACGCTGTTCTGTTTTTCTGGGAAGCATTACTCGAGTACTTACTCGAGTAAACATCAAGTTTCTTCACAGGTTACTCGAGTGGCTACTCGAGTGACCTTCCATTTTCTGCATAGCTTACTCGGGTAGTGACTTGAAGTTCTCTCTTCATGAACAGTGATTTACTCCAGTAGTGACTTGAAGTTTTCGTAAATAACTCTTCATGAACAGTGCTTTACTCCAGTAGTGACTTGAAGTTTTCGCATGAACAGTGCTTTACTCCAGTAGCTACTCCAGTAATGCTTTTGCAACTTCATAGATTATTGGGGTAACACCTCGAGTAATCCTTTAAAAAAACTTTTGATGAACTTCAGGTTTTTGCTTACCATAGTGAGTTACTCGAGTAGCTCCTCGAGTATCATTGGGAAAACTGGAAGGCAACTGGAAGTTTTTACATGGTTACTCGAGTACCTCCTCGAGTAACATTAGCAGTCGTACAAAATGCCGAGAGCAACTGGAAGTCTTTTACATGGTTACTCGAGTAGCTCCTCGAGTAACATTAGCAGGCCGAGAGCAACTTCACGTGATTTACCTGGTTACTCGAGTAGCTACTCGAGTAACGTCTTTTGTTATCAACTAGTTACTCGAGTGGTGCCTTCAAGTAAATTCTTGATTTTGACTCGAAACATGGCAAATTATATATCATCAGAAAGCCCTCATTATCTACGTTCCAATGCAACAAGAATCAACTCCAAACTCGTTGTGTACAGAAAGTTATGATCCAAAGAGTATCTCCTGTACTTAGACAATCCTGAAATCACGAGCAGCAACTTCCAGAAGTCATAGCTCTTAGGATATAGCTTCAAATATGTCAAATTATATATCCATGGAAAGCTCTTTGAGTCTTCTTTCATATGGCACCGGTTTCGTCTCAATCCGATATGTATTTTGAGAGTTATGGCCAAAATATCGAAGCTTGTCCTGGAATATGACGGTGATTCATGAGTCAACTTCAACAGATCATATCTCCCTCATCTGAACTCCTTTGAATATGATCTTGGTGTCAAAAGTTCGTGTTGGAAGTCTAGTTTCATATGCCACCGGTTTCAGTTCGATCCGACATGTGGTTGGAGAGATATCATCAAAATACCGAACCTCTGTTCTGCCGCGCGAAAAACAGAGTACCATTTACTTCAAGTGCCGCCTCGAGTAATTCATCAAATAACCCGGCAGATTACTCGAGTAAGGCCTCGAGTAAACACCCCCAAAAACAGAAAATGCCATATTACTCGAGTGATTACTCGGGTAATCATCCCCAAAGGTACCATAGCTTCCATATACATCATTTTAGCTTTGTATTGACCCATTCCAACTTCCGTATGATCATAGAAACCTCCGGTATTACTTCTAGGACCTTGAATTTTGATATTCTCATGTGATCTTGCAAGTTTTTCTTTCTTTAATCTCTTTCTTCTTGTTTTTCCTCTTGATGATCATTCTTCATAATCCAACTTCAATCTTCTTGATGAATATCTTCAATCTTCATCTTTCTTTCTTCTTTCTTCAATTCCTTGCCTCTTGATTTTCTTCTTGATGATTATTCTCCATTTATAAGGCATTATAATATCAACCCACAATGATGTCTATGACTAATCTACAATATTAAATATGGTAGTTAGTCAATGTGAAAGATAAGTATATTATACAAACTTTTTGCTCATATTTAACATCTATATGTGACATCATCAAAACTATTCATATCTAACAACACACACACAAAGCTTCCATCTTCTTATATATATATATATATATATATATATATATATATATATATATATATATATATATATATATATATGCAAACACACAGTTAGAGGTGGTAATTTGGACCCGCCAGCCCAGCCAAAATAAATGGGTTCGGGCTGCCATTTGAATTCGGGCTGAGCCCGTTTAGCCTGCGGGCTGATGCAGGTTAGCCCGCGGGTTGGCCCGCTTCATTTTTTTTATTTCAAATGCCCTTAGTCTCCCTTATCACCTTTCCTTTGATGATGTATTTAATTAATTCCACATACTTTTTATTTGACACTTATTTTCATATTATATTTATTTATTCTACTATTATTAAATTTAAAAGAGATGTGCTTATATAACTTTGTGATGTGAATAAATGGAAAAAAAGGAAAGTAAGAATGAAATTGACTTCATAACACAAATGTATAAAAGAAAACAAGTGTGATATGAGTGGGTGAAAGAGAAATAGAGTAAAAATTTTTAAAAATGAGTGAAATTTTAAAAAAAAATTGGCGGGCCAGCCCGCATAAAAGGGCTTGGGTTGGATCCCATCATAGCCCGTAGCCCGCACGGGCTGGCCTGCAACCCGCAGGATAGCCCGCATTACCACCTCTACACACAATGCCCTTTCCTTCCAACGTTGAATTTTTAATTTAAATCATTTAGCCTATTTATCAAGTACGTACGTACGTACATTCATATGTGTATATACAATGGCTCCATATTTAAATATTTTGCCTTTAAAGGGAGCATGTGAATAACTTAACATGTGACAGCTAATGTGTGTGTGCAATACTAGTTTAGAAGGTAATTTTAATATTTTAGAGTAGTTTTAATTAATATATTAATAGGTGTTCATATATGTGATTTTGTGTACTCTCATTGAGAACTTTGGAGTAACTCTTGTGTGCTTATCTATGAACTAGAAAGTATAGGTAACTCTAGATATTCTTTCACATACTTGTGAATTATGTATGATTGTGAATGACTATCTTTTATAAAAAAAAAATGGACTGGATTATATGTATATGTGTATGTATTGTAAATTTCAAATAAGTAATGTTACAAGTAAATTTCTTTATAACTTACTTTATTCACATAGATAATAATTTAATTATAGTTAATGTATTGTTGGATTATTGCTTCCTTTTAGACATGTTTGAATATGTGATGATATTTGATACAAATAGAAACATGATTTATTATACTTTGTCTTTAATGATAATTATATTTAGTGGTGATTAAATATAACTATCATGATGCTTGCATTTGTGATGGGTTGGAGTAAAGAGGAATTTGTATGATCGAATCTATTACTATGTGGTATACCATCACTCAATGTACAGTGGATTACACTTGTCAGGGCCCCTTCTTCCATGTTTTCCTTTGGCTGAGATTGTATTGGAGCTATGGGACATGTGATACCTTTTAAATTATGTTCTTTTAAGGAGGGGAGCTATAATCCAAACTTAAGCTCTACACCTTTACCCAGATGTATCTTAAGAATTAGTGAGCTTGGAATAATCTAGTCAAATGGATGAGTTTCTATTGGACTATGTGTTAGCCTATAACTCCATTCAGTGGTATAAGGATGAACAGTGATATAAGAGAGGTTACATCTTGCATATTACATAATTATATATTACATATTGATATGAAAATATGGATTGACATAATGATGATTAAATTTGCAATTGTTTTGTATGAAGATTATGGTACATGCAAATATATATGTAATCAATTATTTATATCATATTTAGTTTACTTGTATACAGTAGCAACTTTCAGTAGTTATTGAGACGTGAAATCTCATCCCTTATATTAAAATTTTTCAGGTGATTGTTCTAGTAGGAAGTAAGGGAATGCATCTATAGAGTGAGCCTTGAAGGCTGTATTGTGCTTCTGGAGCACATGTTATGTTGTTTCTATTTGTCATGACCCTAAAACTTCCGCATTTTATTTTGTTTATGAAATATTTTGAGGATTTAATTTAACATTTTGATGTGGACTTTATTTGAACTAATTTTGTATTTTGATGATTTGGATGTTAAACATCCTTCTTGGCGATATTTGACATACTTTAGTTAAGTATTTGATTGTTTGGTCAGAGGCGTTACAGTATCTATATTAACAACAGTAGATTTTATATTAACGACTTTGTTTTAATGTTTTACAACTTAATATCCCAAAAATCATAGATAACTTTGAGGGTATAAGTTTTAGGGGTCAATAACAACATTTGTATTTATATTAACAACACATATTTTACATTAACGAATTTACTTTCATGTTTCACAATTTCATATTGCAAAAACCAGGGATAATTTTGAGGACACAAGTTTAAAGAGTCAATAACAATATTTGTATCTATATTAACAATATCAGATTTTATATTAACGACTTCACTTTTATGTTTCACAACTAAACTCAGTGCAATTTGGTCATTTGGTTAAAATTAGAAATACCATATTCCTACTTCAGTTCTTATATAGGATTTTATAAATTCTCAGCACCAATTTATCTTCTCCCTTTTTTAATTGTGTTTTGCTGAAATGTTCCCTTTCACAACTATTCAAAACATTTAAAGATGCACGAGAAGAATCTAGCTAAAAGTAATGAATGTAAAACCGGACCAGACCGGCCAATTCAAAGTAATTTTATAAATTCTCAGCACCAATTTATCTTCTCCCTTTTTTAATTGTGTTTTGCTGAAATGTTCCCTTTCACAACTATTCAAAACATTTAAAGATGCACGAGAAAAATCTAGCTAAAAGTAATGAATGTAAAACCGGACCAGACCGGCCAATTCAAATCAGAAACCGGTGAACCGAATGACAGACCGATCTGGTTGGAGGTTGGTGAACCGGATTATAGCGAACCAGTCGACCCAGTCTAACCTGGGGTGAACCAGGGTAAATCAGTGTGACCCGGCTAGTCACGATTTGCCTCTCTCTTTTTTCTTCTTTTTTTTTTACTTTTTTATACCCCAAATGATGTCATTTTGGCTTTTTTTAAAAAATTATTTCTTTGAAATCTATTGATTTGCAAGGAGTTTTAAAAGGATTGTGGAATATTTTTGCTGTTTTGCATTGATTAGAGAAAAATCCTTATGTACATAACGATACTTTTATGAGTATTAGGTTCAAGAGGTTATATTGAACTAATCGTTGGAAAAAAAACTATTATGTAATTTTTTGAATGGTATATATAAACATTTAAATTATATATATATTTTTAATTGACCATGGTCTGACACTCGGTCTGAACCACTAACCCTTGACCCAATATGTAACCCCCTGCCTTAAAACAGTAATTATAATTCGAGAGTGCGTATTTAAATGGTTTGGAGACCGTCGGATAATTTAAAACTCATTTTAAACTCCCACCTTATGGTAGGGTTTTCACAAATATTTTCAAAACTTCATCCCTATCCTGGTCTCAAGTTCAAATATCAAATATAATTACCTGTACAATTAAATCACATTTATACATATCAGAGTACATAGCCAAATTTCCAGCAACTCCCGAGTTTCATACATGTATAAACTAAGGGTTATAAGTTCCAACTAGGGGATTACATGATCAAAATCAAACATAATATTTACATCCCAAAAAACAATTTACTATAATCCCTTTCAAAAAGAGATAACCAACAATCCAAAATTACATCCCTACAAAATCCTAACTGCTCCTGGTCGTTTGCTTCTCCTTTGAGCCACTTGCCCTATCTAGAATGTTAGTCAATGGAAAGAATGAATTTCAAAAGAATTCCAGTAGTAACAAATCACTCATACAATATATAATCACATAGCATGTAAGTAAATCATCACATAGCAGCACAAAAACAAATTACACCCCACCCTCATCCCCTTTTACCGCCGGGAAGGCTCGCAGTCCTTACCCGAACCGTTGTTAGCAACTCAGGGACTATTAGTGTAGTGGCACATACACATAGCCTTATGGCTCACAATTAGTCTTTCGGCTTCGACACTGCCTTATGGCTTACATATAGCCTTTCGGCTTCCACATTGCCTTATGCTTATATATAGCCTTTCGGCTTCCACATTGCCTTACGGCTTATATATAGCCTTTCGGCTTCCACATTGCTCCATCCGCCATAACAAAACAATGACATACACACAAACAATGCATTTACACATATTATAAGGGAAGAGTCACTACCTTGTTCTTTTCTGATGTGCGCCGGCACAGGTTGCTTATGATTAGAACAAATGTCAAACTCTATAAACCAAAATCAAGGATGACAAGTTATTCTCTATTCCAAATTCTCAACTTCAGAACACTTAAAGTTGGTTATCACTTGGACTCTTTAGGTGGCTACTAGAAGCCTAGACACATGCCTAAAAGGTTGGGGAGTACTATCTCAAAGACCACCTTTTAGTGTGCCTCATAAAACGTGCCAACAACTGGGCTCACAACTTGGTCATACAATTCCAAATATATAATTTAGACACTTTCATAGTATTTTTGGGGGTTATATAAGCCTATTATGAAAATTTACTAAAATGCCCCCAGGAACCCGGCCCCGCCCCGCCGTACCCGGTCCGACTGTACTTTTCCTGAAATTTTGACATGGGCTATTTTGACATATTTTCTCCCAAAGAATCCATTTCCATACTCAAAATTTTCAAATTCAATGTCAAATTATAACATTACCCTTGGCAGCCCCACTTTAAGGGTTTTAAAGGCGTTTTCGTAATTATACTTTTTCGGCCTTTTCCGAAAAAGTGACTAATTGTAACCCTACCTAATTTTTGCTTCTGAACTCAATGAAACCATCAAATCATTGAAAATCCAACTCTAACTCCTCCAAACTAGCCTTGGCCGAAATTCTCAGTTGCCCGAGAAAAATTGGAGTTTTTCGGTTTCAACTGCGTAAACACGTTCCTTTCTACTCCTAACCACTTTATTAACCATTACATTAGGTTACAAATAACATTAAGAACCAATTTGGGCAGCATAATCCCTAGGCAACTCAATTTCCAAACTTTAAAACCAATGACAATCCGGCGAAATTTCATTGATTAAATTGCCCACAGCAGCCAGAATAAGCAATATACGAAAGTTTGGAAGTTACCTCAAGCTCCCACTAGCTCTCCCTTGGTATGGCTGAACCCTAGCCCTTCTTAACAAGGAAAATTCAGCTTCAACAACCTTAAAAAATATGAGAGAGAAGCTTAGGAACAAGGTTATATGCATTATGTACGAATTCACCAAAGAAATCGATCTACCTTGCAAGTTCTCTTCTCTTTCTCTCTCTAAAAGCTCTCTCTCTCTCTCTCTCTCTCGGCTTCTAATTCACCATGAAAATGAGCTAAGGAGGAAGATGGAAAAATGATTTTATAATACTTTATGTCTTACTTTAATTATTCATTAAAGTAAAATTCCAAAAATCACACTTTATGTACATAAACATAATGTTTTAAGCCCAAATAACATGTACATAATATTTTCTCTTCTTAGCCTATGCTAAAGACGTCCAAGAAGGTCCTTCCATCAGCCCAATTTGAATTTTCCATGTATCTCATAATTTCAAGGTTATTTCCTTCATTTTCGGATTAATTAGAAATTCTAGCAGATTTTCTGCTTAAAAAATCATAACTAATTCTAAAAAAATCTAATTGGAGTGATTCCAAAGCCTATTGAACCCTTATTGAGTCTAGTTTCAAGGAAAAATATATAATTTTGCCGGATGGAATAACAAAATTCCCAAAATTTCAATATTTGCATACTATTTCAAAAATTTCACAGTTTTTCTGTACTGATTTCAAAAATTTATAACTTTTTGTATATAACTCTAATTGAGTCATATGACCTATCAAATTAAATCTTAGGATGTCTACTTTCACCCTGTAAAATTTCATAATTTTGACTTATCATTTGATTATATAAAATCACATGACAAACTCACTACCTCAGACGATTTCACCAAAAACATAATTACTTTCTCCAAAATTCACCATTTTACTTTCTTTAATACCCCAAAGATATAAGAATCATTAGGGAATAAATTTAGGCTCATGCTAAACTAGGGCTTAGTAGTTCACTTATTTTAGGCTTATTCTCTAGACTCAAATCTCAAAATTAGGGATATTACATAATACCTCGACCGATTCAATATCAGTCCAATTTTTAGTACCTTGGCCAAAAGTAAAAGGGGGAGAACTAGAAGAAAAACAAATCTTATATGTGTGTCTGTCCGTCCGTCCGTCCATGTGAGCACACTTTTAGTGTTACTCCGTATTATTTTTTATTAGGTAGAAGTACACTTTTTGAGCTCTAATTTTAGTAAAGATTTCAATTTGATCTATTAATTTCAAGAAGTATCTTTTCAGCCTCCAATATGCCTCTAGCACTTAGTAACAAATGATATTTTTTTAACGGTCATTGTTATTTTAAAAATTAAACTTAATATGTTAGTATTTGAAAATATTCTATTACCATTTAAATTTTTAATGTCAACATTTTTTAACAATATTACAGTTAAAATATTAAAAAATATATACTTGATGTAAAAAAAACACTATAAAATTGGGGGATCAAAATAAAACTCTGCAAAATTAAAGTTCAAAATGTGCAATTTTACCTTTATAAATGTTTGACTATTTGAAATTAGAAAAGTATAGTTCTTTTTATACAAGGGCAAGCATTAATCTTGTAAAATTACAACAACAAACAACAATCACATATCAGGATGGGTATTCAACGTGAAGCACACAAGTCTTCCTGGTATTCAACGTGAAGCAAAGAAGTCTATCAGAATTTGGTCTTCTACCAAAAACTTTTGAGGTTAGTGATACAAGATGTACCCTTTATAACAATAGGTGTGAAGTTCGATCCCAACTTAGGCCATATACCTACCATCCAAACTCAAAAAAAAAAAAAAAGAATTGCTGGAATATACCTAGTTCATCTTTAATAGATTAAGGCCCAATCTAGATTTAAGAGGGGCTATTATGCAAATATGGAGAAACATAGGTTCATAAAAAAGAGATTCTCTTGTATGATTTAAGAGTTATATCTATTCTGATTTAACCATACGTTTAAGAGTTATACTTATCATCATGCAAGTATAAATTTCAAATACGTCCGAAATTCTTACACACACACACACATATATATATATATATGAACAAAGTCCAAAACGTTTTCCTAGATATAGGATAAATCCATGATTCCTTGATGAATGATCTCAAAATTCCAATTTGAGAATATAATATTAAGGTTCTCACTTCAGGGTCACTGCACAACGAGTGAGAGGAACCACAATTACTTAGCAGTAAATGCAACTGGTGAACTGGAGCTAAGCTTCCTTCCAAAAGCCTTAGCAGCCATTAATGTTCATCATCATGAGTCAAACCGCCACAAGCGGCTAATCCTTGAGTGAGTACAGAGCCGTCCACATCAATACGAACAAAGCCATATGGGTAGGGTAGCTTCCATTTGTAATATGCTCATTCCAGAACTTGCAACACATGATGCTTATATACGGTCCTTGAGCCGCAACTTCCGTGAGCTTGTGGATGCACTGATTGACAATGTAGCAAGGATTGATGCTAGCATTTTCGAACACTTTCTCCCATCTATTCTTCCAAATAAACCAGCAATTTAATTTGATATATTGCCAGCCCATAAAACAATGACTTTTTAGAGAGGCCCTCTATTGGTAGAAAGCTAGTAATGGAGCAGTTTAGTTAAGGACTTGAAGTGAATAGGTTGAAACCTTTTGCGCCTTCATGAATGACAAGGATGGCGGAAGGATTTTCTTAACAAAAACGTTCCTATCCAAAAATACGGGTCGAACCTGTGCCTATAAAAATAAGGAAAACTTGTGATGAGCTGGCCCAAAAAATTTTAATTCTCTAATTGATAACATAACAATCTCAACATTCATGAATTCAATTTCTTTTTTGTTTTTTGATCGGCAATTCAATTTCATTTGAATCATTACACATTATTCAATCAGGACTAACCATGAAATAAAGTATTTCTTTTTTTATTTTTTATTTTTATTTGAAAGGGGAGCTTAATCAACTATGAAATCCAGCCTATTTCCGCCTCATAACAAGGGAACCGGTTTGGGTACTCGAGAGTGATGAGCACCCCCACCTCATTATATTTGGACAGTCTATATTTGATCCAAGTGGTGTAAATTTAAAATTTTTAATGGACATTTTTAAATAAAGAATTTTTTTTTAAAAAAAGTGATAATTAAAGATATTATATTTATTTTAGATGTTATAACTATTAGAATAATTTTAAGAAAAAACAAAAAAAAAAGAATTAAATTTAGACATTTCATATTAGATATGGACGGTGTAGATCTGATAAGTTTAAAGACTCATAAGCACCCAAATCAACTTTGCCACCTGGGATCTCTAGTTATTGAAGTAGCATAAGATGACATCAAGATCATATCTCTTGATTTGCAGTCTAGATCGTCAATTCTTTTGTTGGACTTAAGAAAAGAATAACATTTATACATTTGTGACGACTTATCCACTAAATCTCCTGAATCTCCCACAAACCTACAAATTACAAAAATTTGTAGTTGAAAAAAGAATGGAAAAAGGACCACTCATGTACATTTGCAAGTGTGAAGAGAAACTGAAAGGCAATCCAAAGAATGGCATATTTAATTTCTTAATCCTCTGTGAATAGTATACAAGGGTGAGAGAAACAGATGCTAAGAGCTATGGCTATGCTGGATTTCATTAGGTATTGTTGGAAGCTTCTTGTTGAAAACGTGCTTCCTGCACCTTTCAAATATACTATCATATAATAGATCAAATTTGACTCCTGCTCTCTCCCTGTTCACTATAAATAGGATGTGATCGCCCTCCACCATCTTGTAATACCTGTTTCATCAAACCCCATAATTTTCTTAGTTCACAGACAAATTCAGGGAACAAAATGCGTGAGTGGAAAATGAACATGTCAGAGGTGTTTCATCATGGAAGTTTTGAAATGAATGGAAGGATAATTTACTTCCATTAAGTGATTTATTAGATAATTGAAAACAGAGAATCTTGAGGACTATTCGAAATTCAAAAGAACTAAGGGAAGAGGCCATTGAACAACTGGAAAAAATCCAGGACCAGTTAAAGAAAGTAGGAATGGAAGCAGATTGGTTTCGAGTGAATGGCTATTCTGACATAGGATGAAAAAAATTGAATTTGATTAATTCGATTTAGACGACTTTGGAACCATTAGAAAATTACAAAAATGCCGTCGGTGTACAATGTCTCAGTTATTTTTCAAGCATTAAACAAAAAATTCGTTCCTCACCAGATGAGAATGGAGGAGACTGCAATGCTAGTCCTTGACTTTTTTCCCTTTCCCACACTAAACTAAAAGCACAGCAATTCAATGATCTCTTCAAATAAATTCAGTTTTACAATTTCACGGGCAATCAATCCAGGTTAAAGGACATCTGGAAGCTAACTGATTGAAGTCATCAAGCCCCACAACCACAATACTGCAGGTTTTATTCTATTTCATTAAATATCAATTGCCAAAACGGATAAGGTTATTGTGCATGACATACCATATGCCAGGTTGCAATGGTAGGCAATCTGAATCCTTCTCGACTAAGCGATGTGGGTGTTCAATTGGGAGGCGAGGATGAGTCATAGACATCGTGTTAAGTGCTCCATCATTGTCCTGCCAATCCTCATCCCTGCATAGGCATAGTACATACGACTTGAATGGTCATTTTCACATTTGAAGTTACAACAGAGTACAGAGATTTAAAGTAAAAATCAGACAAAGGAGCAAAGTCAGGCACAAAAAGACTCAAACATGTCACAGCTGGATTACAGTAAAACATATGCCAGATATACTGACATATTTCTTTATAATTATTTTCTATTTATCCTTTTCTAGACCAGGTTTGGTTGAGAACATTTCATTCAAGAATGCATAATCAAAGCAAGGTGAAATTTACATCTATGCACTCGATGAAATTTGAAACCCACCTGTAACCTTTGTAAGGGGGAGGCGCATCTGAAGGATGACGCCACTGGGTCATCTGAAAGACTCTTAAGAAAAGCATAGGGTGAATGCTAAGTATGCTTGAAGGAACTGTGAAACCCATGATCTTCTTGGTTTGCTTGGTAGCATAACTGAAGTAGTATGTATTTGGAAATGTACGTAGGTGGTAATTGAGTTTAATAGAGCCTTGAATTGTAAGATCCGGGAGGATCCAATCCTCTGAAGCAAATGGACCTGAAGACCCTAGCAGGCACTCAACAAGGCCCCGAATTCCCATCTTTCTCCTCGACATGTTAAAGTGATCAAACCCAAAGTTGTAATAGTTCTTCAGCCAGGCAATGTCCAGCCAATCATAGATTATCACTCCAATGCGGCAAAGCTGTAGCAGAGAAACAGGCTTCATTGTTCTTCCATCTTCTGGCCTGAGACAAGTTGAGATTGTAGAGACAAGTTTAGCATAATAGCACCATCAGGTTTAGATTCTTTAGAAGGAGAAATTTAAGTTTGGAGATTAACCAAATATCAAGCATATGAAAGCTGAAACCCAAAAACAGTCCTAGTTCATCTTTTATCAGTGAAAAAGCTCATACAACTCGGTTGATAGGCATCTATTGCTATTCTTTGACTTGTATCCTCATAGACAGGACTTTTGAACATTAAAAGTTTCAAAGTTGTAGTTATAATCACAAGTTAACAAAAACTTACTGCATTCCATCATAGTAGGTTCTTGTAGTCCCATTAAATGCTCCTGATACGGATGTTATACTTATGACCCAGTTCTCTGAAGTGTTTTCGTGCCCCTTGAATGCCTGAAGAAAATATGAACGTCATAATTGTATATCAGATAAATTTGTTTTTTACTGGAGACTCAAGGTAGTACACCATTTGGCGCTTACCTTATCAGCAAGCATTTGTTGTAAGACACGAACAACCTGTGCTCCAGCTGAATGCCCCACAAAATGAATAGGGTGATCCTCGTCCCACTCTGGGTATTGCCCTGTATCCATAGTTTATGTATTCAGAATCTCAGATACCGTCAAATGTGAAGACATTATTCTTCAAACAAAAAGAGATAAAATCAGATTATAATAGCAAATTAATCCATATTTGGACATATACTTAGTTTTAGTCCCCCATTTTTCTTAACCAAATAGGTTAATGCCCCAAATATCTAACTTATTACAAGTTAGTCTTTTCATTAAATGTCTCTTGTATAACACCATCGAGCTAGTTGGCTCGTTAAGGTCTGCAAAAGCATAACTCATTCTCATAGACTTATTTGTCAAATTCGGATTATAAATTACACCAGAGTTAAGATCTTTAGTAGCCCATTTTAAGAGATAAACAACATATTAGAAGAAGCATGAGATTTAACCTTGTTCATAGATTCGCCCAAACTGCGAGTGTCCGTAAGCCTTGCTGTGCTCTTCACCGTAATCGACTTGCCCACCTTTCAAATAATAGAACAATTCGCGAGCCCTGAGGTACAAACCTTTCAGAAATTTTCCAAACAAGCATATAACAACGTAACAACCAACTGAAAAGGATAACGAGTAAATGAACTCCAAAAATTCAAAGAGAACTTTTATCAAACACTCACCGATCATAGATACTGGTTAGAGAACCCAAATCAGGGACGAGAACCCTTTCATCCTTCTTCTCCGCCCCCGCAAAGTATGATAAACCACCCAATCTCTGAAAACATCATTTCCCAAATAAAACGCAGAAGAATTAGATTCACATGAAACAGAATAGGTCAAAATTTAATGCAACAGTCAAAGGTTTACTTACCCCTTTGCCAAATCCGAAAATTCCATGAACTAACACAATGGGAGGAAGATCATCAACATTGGTTTTTCCATTAGTCGGTTCTTTCACGACGACCTCAATGTTCGTATTGGATTTAGAGAAATATTCACCAAGAGATTGCGAGAGATCTCCGGCAACAGCGGTGCTGAAAATGTAAAACCCGTAAAGCATATGAACCATGGTGCTCACAAACAGCTCCACCAATTGCAAAAGAGGTATCCATAAACGGAACATTTTCCGATGAAATGCATACAAATACAACGGGGACGACCTCCAATCGAGGCAAGAGCCTTCCTTGTTTGAGACCAGAATACCCAAAAGAAGGCTATTCCCTAGGCGCAGTTTCTCAGAGGGCAAACAGAGCAGAATCCATCATACGTAGCAACGCTTCAAGCTATTTAAAGAACTACACACAAACGAACACAATTTATTCCTCCTATATAACCAAACAGATAGAAGGAAAGCGATTTGTGAACGTTTGATTGTGCGTTTGAAATGGTTTATTTTTGTCCAAAACGTGCTTATAATTCGTGATTCACAGTATACGAGGCAAGTATGTGAGAGGAGTTTTTTCTCCGCTTGCGTAATAAGTGCGTTTTGACTATTCAAAACGCTATCACAGACACCCCGAAGCGTGTTGCTATTATATATTCTTCGTTTGGGTTTAATTGTTTAAACTTCAAAAGCTCAAATGGTCCCCCAAAAAAAAAAAAAACAATCTTCAAAAGCTTAACAATTTCCCACGAGTTCTGCGTTTTCCACCCCACGGAAGCCAACAACCAATCAGAACGTCTACCAATCAATCATTCTTCATTCGGTCGGGCAAAGCCAGAAGTATATATACAATTAATTAATAAATAAAATAATAAGAAGAAAAGGAAAATATTGGTTTTGGATGGCGCCACGTGTCAATCACCTTTCGATCTGAAAAAGTACAAATGGATAATATTTTACGAAGTTTATTCCAGATACCATTATGAGCATTTATTTCTAGGCCTTGCTGGCCAACGGCTTAAGATTCCCAATTCCAGATCGTTAAACCAACATCCAACTACCACCTCCTTATCCATTTAATCTTGAGGGACACTTCAAAGATTTATTAACCGCAAATAAGCTTTCTTTTTCGTTTTTGTCCCACGAAATTTTTTTTTTTTAAATAAAGAAAATTCCAAATCATTAAAGCAATTATCTTGCAAAAGTAGAGCTCATAGGATCGTTATTTGAAAACAGAGTTTTCTTTTTAAAAAAGAAAACAAAGTTCTCATTTCTCAATCTAAAAAATTTTTTATTTAGAAGAACAAGACAAAGTTCTCATTTTAAATAGGGAAAATTCCAAAAAACTATATTGGAAATAGCCAAGGATAATTCAGTACATTGAAATTATAAAAGGACATATCAGGCAAGTGTCAGAAAAAGGAGGAATCTGGCATTTTGAAATTTCGGCCAAATGACAAAAATGCCCTTCAGCCTCAGTCGGAATAACAACATAGGAGTTGTTAATGGCGAATCCGGAGTTGTTAATGGCGAGATCGATGGTGTTATTGGCCCTGAAATTTGTTAAGTACGAAAGAAGAAAATGTAGTTGTTAATATCGAATCCGGAGTTGTTAATGGCGAGATCGGTGGTGTTATTAGCCCTGAAACTTGTGAATTGTAAAAGAAGAATTGGAGTTGTTAATAACGAATCCGGAGGTGTTAATTCCGAGGATCATGTTGTTATTCTGAAGTGGGCCTGAAGTACTGAAGGGCATTTTCGTAATTTGGCCGAAATTTCAAAATGTCAGATTCCTCTTTTTTTGACACCCGCCTGATTTGTCTTTTTTGAATTTCGATATACTGATTTGTCCTTTTTATATTTTGAGTGTAATTTTTTAGAATTTTCCCTTTTAAATAAAGCAAATTCCAAATCATTAAAGAAATCTTTCAGTGCTAAGTTGATCTTGCAAAAGTAGAGCTCATTGGCTCGTTACTTGAAAACAGAGTTTTCTTTTTAAAAAAGAAAACAAAGTTCTCAATCTAAAAATTTTTTTATTTAGAAGAACAAGACAAAGTCCTCAATCTAGAAACAGTTTTCTTTACCACCGGATGGGTATGTTCGTCTAGATACTGATGGTTCTATTAGATCATTGGGACTGGCTACGTGTGGTGGATTAGTCTGAGATGCGAAGGGCGATTGGGTTGTTGAATTTCAACGTCAGTTGGGAGCTATTCCCTCAACAGGTGCAGAATTAATGAGAATCTTGACTAGGTTACACTTATGTAAGCAACTCAATCTTCAGAAGGTTCATGCCTACACAAGTTCATTGGAAGCCTATCAATTAGTGATGCAGGATGGTGGAGAGCCTTACCCCCTTGATCTGGAAATTGGTGAAGTTCATGCTATGCTTTGCTCCGACTGGGATATTGAGTTACATCATGTATCACGAGAAGCTGTTCGATGTGCCGACTACTTAGCACGGGATGCTCAATATATAGTTGGAGATCTGGTGGTATTGCCACTAATGCACCCCGGTTGTAGAGAGTACATGTGGGCTGATCTCGCATAACTTTTGAGATGTAATGTCCTAGGATAGTCAACTATCAAGTTTTGGCTTGACCTTGTGTATTCAAAAAAAAAAAACAAAGAAACAGCTTTCTTTTGAAAATAGACTACTTTTTTATTTATTATTTCTCTTCTATTATTTTTTATAAAATATAAATAACCGAATTATGTAAATAAAGAGTTGATTAAAATTAGTTAAAGATAATATATATATACATATATATATAATACAACTTTTTTTAAAAAAAAATATTTATAAAAAAGGTAAGTGGGAGAGAGAAAGAGTGAAAAAAAATTTAGTTACAAACACATGCACTAATAGCTTGAATTACAATAACAATGCAGGAATTGAATCAGCAACCTCCAACTTATAAGAGAGCACTCATACCACTAAGCTATTACAACCAATGTTTTGAAACCGGACCGGCCGGTCTGGCCTGGGAAACAATGAACAGGGCATGGAATCGGTCCAGTTCATCTGGTTCAATAATTTTTTATTTAAAAAAAATCAATTTTTAAAATTTTTCTTTAGAATTTCATATTAATAAGTCTAAAATATTCAATTTCTCACCGGTTTGACTCCAGATTAGCTCCAGTTTGACTTTAATCTGACCCACTAACCCTTAACTCAATACTCTGACTGGTCTGAATTTTAGAACCTTGACTACAACAATTCAGGAATTGAACCAGCAACCTCCAATATATAAGAGAATATGCATACCACTAAGCTATAGGCTTTTGGTTGAGTGAAAAAAGTTAATGAGTGAGAAAAAGTAATGAGAGGGATATATAATTAATTTGGGATAAATATGAGGGAAAAATACATTAAGAGTTCGTTTGATATATTGGAATTGAAAATAGAGATGGATATGAATAATACTATTGAAATAAAATTGAAAAGTATGTTTGGTATATTATGAAAATAAGATATAATTTTTATATGAAAATATCAAAATACCTTTCTAAATTTAAAAAAATAAAAACTAAATCTTCCACCATCTTCATCCCTTCCTCCTTCGAAGCTCCTGTATTGTTCAAATTTTCTCAAGCAAGATTAGATCCATGAACACAAAACACCACAGGAGACTTAGGAACTTCAATCTTGAGGTTAATCAAAAACCACCGCCAGCAAATCGACCACCACCACGGCATCAGCGTCGAGGAGTAGCTTAAGTCGAACCGGATCGCTCCCCTGCAGATCAACCCAGATTCCGGCAAGAGGAGAGTTAGATCTTACAGGGATTTTACAAGATCGACCCAGATCGCTCTTGTTGATGCACTTAAAGATGAGGGAGATGAAGTAAATTCTGATAAACCCAGCAATGGAAATGTCCTGTTTGGAACACAACTTAGAGTAAAAATCCCTCCTTTATCACCCTTTACATTTTGTCCGTTTGAATCTCAAACAAATTCGAATGGTGTTGGAATTAAAACCAAAGACTCACCTGTATCGCCGTGGTGGGCTGCCTGTGGTTGCCGTCGTTGGTTCCAGGCAAAGTTCCAAAAAGAGACGACAATGTGGGAGAAGGCGTTGTGAGAGAACGGTGAGGAGTTCAAAGCTTGAAGATGAAAGGAGCAGAGGAAAAGTAGAATTTCATGGAATTTTTTAAAATTTTATGGGTTATGAGATGGTTTTGATGGAATTGGCTTTGATATGGAATCTAATTTCTTAATCAATTTTTTGTACTAAACAGACTTCATCATGGAATTGAATTCCATTTTTATATCCACTCACTCCAATTCTAGATTCTAGTGTATCAAATAGGTTCTAATTGTTCATTTGGTATGTTAGAATTAATTTTGATGAAAATGGATATGGATATGAAAATAAGGTTTAAAAGTGTATTTGGTGTGACTTGAAAATGAAGCCTAATTTTTATTTAAAAAATACTAAAATACCCTAAAAAAAACCCATATACTACTACAAAAACAAAAGCTACCCATTCAGCTTTCGAGCAGATCTCACTACCTCTTCCATTATCGTCACCTACTCCTACCCAAATCCTTATCGTCATTGTTGCACAAGAAGGAGGTTGATGGAGGAGGCCGCTGCTGCTGCCATCATCATGCACCTAGTAACCGGAGAAAAGGAGGGTAAATGGAGATGAAGATTTGACGAAAAAAGGCCAGATCTCACTAAATCAGACAAAGAGGAGGGGGGAGATTTGTCGTCACTATCATCGCCAAATGAGCAAGAGCTGTTGTTGTTGTCTCCATCTAGTATAGTGAGGGAGAGCCATTGTTGGGTCGTTGTCGTCACAGTGGTTGTCGTCTCCGGTAGAGGGGGAGAACTACCGTCGCCGATGAGGGAGAAGTCGCCATTGTCACTGATGAGTGAGCAGAGGTCGCCAGTGAGTGAGGAGGTTGAAGCACAAATTTGTAGGAGGGTAATGATGGAAATAGGGGTGGAATTACAAAGCTTGGCTTTTTTTATGGAAGCCATTTTGATGGAATTGGATGATTTGGATTCCACATGGAATTGGAATTGAGTCCCAATTTTATTATACCAAACAAGTCTATTCATGAAATTGAGCCCCAATTCTATTTCCATCAATCCCAATTCCTTCATACCAAATGGTCCCTAAATGTTTAGACATCTCCAAAAACTATTTTATAAAAAGAAATAGAGAGAGATAAGAAAATACCACTTAAATTTTAAAAACTCAAATCAGTCTTATTACCTACAAAAGTATATGTATTAACTAAAAGAATATAACAATTAACAATTCATTTTAGTAAGAAATCATTAACTTGAGATTTTGAAGTTCAACTGTTCAAGTGATATTTTCTTTTCTTTTTTCTAAGAAACATGCTCATTCAACAAATCATATATTGTACTCCTTTTTATCCTTAATATAAGATATATTTATGTATTTGATTAGATTAAGAAAGTTAATTAAGTTAGTTAATATGATATATATTTTCTAAAATAGCCTAGCCATTTTTCTTAACTCCCTCCTTCTCTTATCTCTTTGATTATTGTTGAAGAAACATCAATAGAGGTAAATTATGAAAAGATTGAAAAATGTGAAAATCATGTCTTATATTTAAAGACAATATTAACTGCCTAAATATATCTTATATTAAACATAGAAAAAGTAAAAAGCAACCGCGGGAGTACTATAAAAGATTACGTATAAACAAGTGTTTAATGAGCTTTTTTTTACTTGTTGCCAAAAATTCTCTGTTTAGGTCAGCTAAAATTAAATCAGACATTCAGACCAATAAAATTTGCAACGTGGATTTCTAAGCATTTATATAGTACGATTTGAAGTACTCCCTCCATTTCCTGTTTTAAGGCGTTTTTTTGGCAAATTTGGGATTTTCAAAATACAAGATATTTTAACAAAACTAAGTTTCATTTATTATTTTATGCCAATACTCCCCCTGTTAAGTGTGAATTTGTGTTGGGGTTATATTAATTGAAAGGTATTCCTGAGAGTTATTGTATATATTTTTGGAGAAATCAAGATTTTAAATTATATTTATTATTATTTAATGATCTCTCATCCTCCTCCCCCCCCTCTCTCTCTCTGTAAAACTTTTTTTTTCTGTTTAAGGGCAGTCTATAGCTGTGAACTATCCATATTAAATTTATTTATTTATGTAATATTTTTGCCAAGATTTTTTATTTTCTATTATAATCATAATTTATAAATTATTAAATCTCAACCATTTATTTATTGATCTAAAATAGAAATGAGATGAGTAGAGAAGAAAATGAGAAAAGGAATAAGGGGAGGATATACACGTGATCAATAGGAGGGGCCGAGGGGACTAACTTTTAAACATATAGGTACCCTCGGATCGTAAATATACAATCTAGTTGTAAGTGATTTTTAGTCATGAATGCTGTAAAATCTTTTTTTTTTTTTATCTGTCAAACATATAATTTAATATAACACATAAATATTTTAGAGATATAGTATCATATATATTACAATTAAATAATTTATTTAGAAGCCTTAATCTATTCAAATTAAATAAATATGCCCTACATTAAGCACTAGAGTAATATTTTACTCATAAAAAGTATTTTAGAAGAAAATTTTAGTCTAAAATATAAGAGATTGACATGATAATAAATAATTGTTTTCCATTTAACTCCTATTTGACTGCACACTTTTTAAGAAAACATTACCTTTGCTATTAAATATAAAAGCAAGTTGATTATTTTTTAAAGTAATTAAGGAAACTAATTAAATTATATTAAAATATTTAATTTATCATTTTTGTTCATAAACTAATTTCTTTAACTTATAAATTGACATATAATTTGATAAAATATAAAATATGCAATGGTTAAGTATTTTATTTAACTTCATTAATTTCTCTAAAAAAAGTTAATTAACTCTTATATTAAACATCAAAAGGAATCATTAAGAACACCTCATATTAACAAAAGTTAATTGGCTCTTTTAATCTGATGAGTTTTAGCTAAACGTAATTAAAATTAAAGTTTGCCCCAATAATGACGGTGGCTTCCATACTTTGAAGTTTGCAGAGGTTTTAGACTCGATCCTATTTACATGTTGTTAGAACCGGCTGACACCCAAGAGGGGGGTGAATTGGGTGTAAGATAAAAATCTCAAGAACTTTGAAAATCTTTTTACATCTTAGAGGAAGCAATAAATATGAAAGTAATGAATCATAAATCAACAGTTAATATATGCTGGAAATATAAGAGTTTAAGGAAGAGAGTGTACAAACTGTGATTTATTCTGGTTCGGTCCAATCTGTGATGGCCTACGTCCAGTCCCCAGGCTCCTCCTGATATTTTCAAATCCACTATCTTCTTGTTTAATCCAGGCACAAGAAAAGCCTTTACAACCCACAAGTTTAGCTGGGCACTTGCGAAGCCGTTTACAAATCTCTCACTAAGTTACTCCCCCTTACACACCGTAAGGTTACAACCGAGTTACTCTCCTTACACACCCCGTAAGGATACAACTTTGATGATGAAAGATTACAGTCAATCTTTTCTCTCAGAAGTGAATAGATGAATACTGAAGCACAATGAAAATAATCTCTCTCTCAAATATACATGATATAGAAAATGGATAAGAATAGAGAGTAGTTGGGTTGATGTAGATGATTCATGATCTTTGCATGTTTCTCGTTGGTGTTGCTCTTCATTGAATGTTCCCATATTTATAGATGAGTTGAGATAGCCGTTGGAAGCATTTCAACCTGTCCGTTAGAGTGGCTTAGCTTCGTTTGACTGTTCTTTGATTTTGAAAACTAGCCGTTGTGAACGTTGACGCTCCGCTTCCGTAAAGTCTGTTTTCTCTCTTCACATCATCTCTTCATTGCATTCATGGAGAAATATATTAAACACTAATACAATGAGGTGTAAGAATGATTGGAAGCAAGAAGAGTGAGTTTCATGATTAATCCCATGATTTTCGAAAGCTTCAGAACGTTGCTCTGTAGTCCTGGGAAGCATTACTCGAGTGGTCACTCGAGTAAGCCTTGGTCATTACTCGAGTAATGCATGGAGTAAACAAATTTACAAACCTTGGAAATACCTGTTTACTCAAGTACTCACTCGAGTAACGTTGGCAGGCCGAGAGCAACTGGAAGTGATTACCCTGATTACTCGAGTGCCTACTCGAGTAACCTTGGCAGGCCGAGAGCAACTGGAAGTGATTTCCCTGATTACTCGAGTACCTACTCGAGTAATGTTGGCAGGCTGAGAGCAACTTCAAGTGATTTCCCTGGTTACTCGAGTACTTACTCGAGTAATGTTGGCAGGCTGAGAGCAACTGGAAGTGATTATCCTGATTACTCGAGTAGTCCCTCGAGTAAATTCCAAATAACTCGGCAGATTACTCGAGTAAGCCCTTCAAGTGAATTCTTGATTTTGATTTGAAACATTGCAAATTATATATCATTGGAAAGCTCTCATCGTTTACATTCCAACGCAATAAGAATCAGCTCCAAACTCATTGTGTACAGAAAGTTATGATCCAAAGAGTATCGACTGTACTTAGACAATCTCTAAAATCATGAGCAGCAACTTCCAGATGGCATAGCTATTAGAATATAACCTCCAATATGTCAAATTACCTATCCATGGAAAGCTCTTTGAGTCTTCTTTCATATGGCACCAGTTTCGTCTCAATCCGATATGTATTTTGAGAGTTATGTCCAAAATACCGAAGCTGTCCTAGAATATGATGGTGATTCATGTGTCAACTTCAACAGATCATATCTCCCTCATCTGAACTTATTTTAATGTGATCTTGGTGTCCATAGTTCGTGTTGGGAGTCTAGTTTCATATGCCACTAGTTTTATATCAATCTGACATGTGGTTAGAGAAATATACCTAAAATACTGAACCTCTATCCTGACACATGAAAAACAGAGCATAATAAAAATACAGATTACTCGAGTGGTTACTCGAGTAATCATGTCCATTACTCGAGTAACCACTCGAGTAATGCCTTCCAAAACATGGCAAAGAGCCAAAACTCAAAGAAACACCTTGGGGAAGCTCCATAACTTTCATATAAGTTATCTTGGCTTTGAATTGACCCATTCCAACCTCCATATGATCAAAAAAACCTTCGGTATCACTTCTAATAGCTTGGATCTTGATAATTCTCATGTGATCTTGCAAGTTCTTCTTTCTTTAATATCTTTCATCTTGTTTTTCCACTTGATGATCATTCTTTATAACCCAACTAGATATCTTCTTGAATTGATGATCGTTCTTCATAAACCAACTAGATATCTTCTTTAATATCTTCAATCTTCTTCTTTCTTTGTTTTGATCAATCTTTCTTCTTGATATTTCATTAGTTCTTGCAATGCCTTCTTTCTTCAATCCCTTGCCTCTTGATTTTCTTCTTGATGATCATTCTCCATATATGAGGCATTATAACATCAACCCACAATCAGGTTTATGACTAATCTACAAAATATACAATATTAAATATAGTAGTTAGTCAATGTAGAAGATAATTATATCATACAAACTTTTTGCTCATATTTAACATCTATATTTGACATCATCAAACCTATTCATATCTAACATTCTCCCCCTTTTTGATGATGACAAATCCTTCAAGAAAAATATGTATTAGTTATAAAAACTAAGTAAGAACAATATATTTTTCTTGCCTTTCTCTCCCCCTATTTGACATCAGCAAAAAGTTTGAAGTATAAAGAAGAAAGACTTGTAGAGAAGTAAATATGAAATCAAATGAGAAATGTCATTCTCCCCATTAATCAAAATAAATGCATCAGGAAAACAAATTTCTCTCCCCCGTTTTGAAAGTAGTTTCATTTATAATTTGATGTAAATGAAAAATGGTTTTCATGAAAACACATTTGAAACAATTTGGAAAGGTTTTCAAGAAAAAAAAACTTTCATAATCAAGGATAGGCAAAGTAAGCTCAAAATATAAAAAGAGGGTTTAGAAATGCTCATGTAGTTTTTGGAAAATGATGAAGCGCTCCATGAAGGCCGTTGCTCTATTCTTTAGCAATGCTAGTTATGATGTTGTGTTCTCTACACGTCTTGCTATGCAACTTTGATGTATGTTCATGTTGTTGCCAAGATTCTCCAATTAAGTTGAGCTTCTATTCAGCATGCTCAATGCTCATTTGTATTGGCATATGTATTTATTGCTTTGAATATTGCAGCCAATATATCTCCCTTGATTGATTGTTAAAGCATATGTCATCATATATGCTCCTTTTAGTGTGTTAAGGAATGATCTTGCATAGAACAAATTCTCCTGTTATAAATAAAAGAAATTTGTCTGATGATGTGATCAGCACTGAAAGATTCTGAAGCATAATCTTTGTAGGCACTTTAGGATACTAAGATGAGCTCAGAATAAAGCCTTGAAGTTCTGGTTGATCAAGTCAGAGCGTTGTCTAATCTCGCTATTCACAGAGGTAATGAACTCAGTATTGTTCGTAGCAAGCTCTGTGTGATTGTTGAAGCTCCTCTCTCAGAAAGCCTTAGACAGATGGACCAAAGAATGAAGGACCAGGGAGACCAGCTCTAGCAAAATGTTGTATCTCATCTATTCTTGAAGTCTTAGCTCTCATCCTCTATGCCTCTTGTGAGTGAGATTCAGACTTACTTGGAGTAATTGTGAATTACTTGAAGGTCCACTTGAAGTAATTGCCGATTACTTGAAGGTCCACTTGAAGTAACTTATGATTACTTGGAGTAAGTCCTGTAGAAGTATATATATACCTCTTGTTCTCTGACAGACATGATCTTTCCAGTATTCTTCCCTTCCTTGCTTATAATCTAGGCCATTATGTGGTAATTCTTCTCAATGAAGTGATTGAATTGGCCTTGTTCGCCATAGCTCTAGTGTATGTATATCAGATAATGCAATAGAGATCACACATAAAGCTAAGGTTGAAGTTGAGAACCCTCATTAGCTTTCATGATTTGATGATTTTATACTTCTTAGGCTCGTTGTACTCCTTGAGAGGTCTAGTGGGAGAGTATTGAAGCCCAAGCATTTATTAATCTTTGAAGCTAAGATGGTGACACTCTAATCTCTGACTGTTGTCTCCAATGTTTCCTCAATTATTATGCCTTCTTCAAAGCATAACTTAGCAGGATCCATATCATGGAAGAGATGTCTAACTTCCTTTAGTAGTAGGGAAGATGAAGGAATAGCCAAGACTCATAATTGCGAGACTTGTTCTTGACCTTGAATTGAACACAGTCGAGGCTACTAAGAGATCTTCCTCCTCTTTTTCTTTCTCTGACTACACCACTAGCTAGTTACTTGCTAGTGATGGGGTGTCATTTGAGTGATACCACAGATTTTGCTTCTGCTCACATTGCAACACTGTCAGTCACGCCTCCTCTATTAGCCTTTGATCTTTGTATCCAAAAGTAGAGCATTTTGATTAATTCCTACAAAAATATATGCTCTTTGGTACCTAACATTTTCTTGGGTCCATACAGTATCAAATATTATAACTCTTATGCTCTTATACAACTGAATCATACGATATTTGAGCAAAGAGTGTAATAATCAACAAAGACCCGAATATAATTTTACCCAATTAAATAAATTCAAGCAATTGAATCATAAAGGGCAACGAACAAATAATACCAAGAATGATGATTTCAAAGATCAATGACAATTTGTAAATACACTTTAAAAGATATGTCATTGACAAGATTTTCATGCAAGGCATGTAAGTAAGATCAAAAGAAAGTAGTAGATATATGCATAAAAGTTTTCATCAAGTTTTTCAAGAATGATAATGAAATATGCAAATTGATTCAAATCTCATATTTAATTTCAAATCATGACAATGCATTGTAAAATTGAGATTTTGAATATATGCAAAACTCATCTTTGAAATATATTTATAATCAATGTTCATGTTGAAAATGGTGAAAGTCAACAGTTTAAATATACATATACCAGAAAGCTTCCTTTTTAGAGAACAACTGAGATAACATGTTAGACATTGGAGTTTAACATGTTTGAGAATTTTCCAAAGGGCAAGAGTCATATGAATAACCAAAAGGATAGACATATATGAGCATCATGACTTTGCTATTGGTCCATAAACTATCTTCACACTTAGAGTTGTATCTTGAAAGATATGAATATTCAACTCAAGAATTTGAATAGAAGGCTCTAGTTACTCAAAAAATGGATGAAGACAAATGGTAATGCATTTGAGCAACAAGATGGATATAAGAATTTATGGTTGATGAAGCACATACTCATTGATCCAAATGACTAGAGTTCTAGAATATTATCCTGGTAATTTATTCCACAATAATGGTTAATGCATTAAGATTCAATGCACTAATGAATATTCATAATGCTTGGAATAACATGGCCAACCAAAGATTTATGCATTAGGCATAAAGCTTTCACATATTGGATTCTTTTCTAGGAAATACACTTAAAACTCATATAGATAGTTAACTTGTTAGACATAAGGTCTAACTTGTTAGAAAATAATGGTTGAGGAGTTCAAGCATTGGATAATACTTTTAAGATCAATGATCAATATGTCAATGATAGGGAAATACTCTGGTGGAAGAATTTGAAGCATTTCTAATTTTCAGTATACATAAATATTAACTTCCAATTTTGAAATTGATTTAAATGCAAACAAGTTATGAATAATTTTCAAATAATATGTATGCACTTTTATAAACAAGATGAATTTGGAATCTAAGTACATTTTTGAAATATGCATTTCGAAACTCAAATACATAGAAAGATTATGCACAATTTCACTTTCAGTCCATTTAGCAATCTAAAAACAATTTGAAACCCATACATGATTGATTGCTAATGGTATGCAATAATGAGCAAGTTATTTATTACCTAAATAAATAATTTATATAAGCATAATATCGGGTAAGAATAAAGAAGATAGTACCGGGCTCAAGTAACCTCGTAATTACTTGAGAAATTATCCTTTGAAGTTCATTTGTGCATAATTCCTTGACTTTTACCTTCTATCTTCCAGTTGATGTTATCACTTGAACATTCACTCCCAGTTGTTACGCAGTGATGATGATCACTTGATTGGTTACTTGAGTTATGCTTCACTGTGCATCTTTTCTTCTTTCAATGCTAGCTAGGCACTTGCAGTGATACCTCAAGTAATGCCTCCTTTTGTTTGCACATTCAAAAATGCAGCTTCAATGTCCAACTTCCCCAAGATTTGAATTAAATCGTATGTATTCATAATCTTGAGATAAAGTTCTTCCTTTCTTCTTCCTATAAAACCATATAGATCTTTTCCTTCCTTTGGTATCCAGTTTTACTTGGATCCACTCATGGTTACCTTGTAGGAATCATAATTCACATGCTCTAAGAATATAATTAATTCGAGACAATTGAGCATAGTGAATTAAACATGTCTTTATGCATAAGATAAATATTTTCTTTTCAAATCATTATACATGCATAAAGAATTAACCTATTGAGTATTGCAATTCCTTTATAAATAAATCTATTAAGTGGCTTTTTAAGGAATGCGAAATCATAATTTCAAAATCATTTGCAATGCTCATTCCTAAGGTTCCAAAATATAAAACCTCAATAAATATTATAGACAATAGCACAGGAGGTTTTATCATTGTATACCTTTTCATTAGATAGGAGGATTGCTTTTGATTACCCATTGCATCTTTCTATGATGTTGATACTTTGAATATCTTGCTTTGGGTGCTGGCAACCTTCTCTCAAAATATATAGACTCCAAGAGTCTTTTATTTGATGCTTGAAAGATCCTCCTTTTCTTGTTCTCCTTAATATAGTTGAACGGTATTCTATGGCAGTTCATTCTTGAGGTGGAACGTACTCCTTTTCTCCATTGCCTTTCTTTGTGGTTAAACTCTACAGTTCCAGTAATGGGTGATCCGAGAGTTCTCCTAATTGATGTGAATCTCCATTTAGATACATTAGGAACTCTTGGAATCTTCTTCATTTTCTTAGTTCCCTTTTGTCCATTCTTTCTAGAATCAATCTGCACACATGAAACACTATATGGACATTTTGGTACCCACTTTTCTTTGGGTCCTTGAACGTTAGCATTTGAACTCACTTGCATTTTAGGAATCCAAGCAAATTAATTTCTCATATTAGAATTTCTCCTAATATAGCATATGTGAGAGATATGACCTGATCTACGACAATAATTGCAAATAATATGATGATATGTATTATGAGATTTTATGCAAGTATTGTGTCGGTCAAGAGAGTAAAAACCTGAATAAATTTCATTTGAACATTCTTTCTTTCCAATAAGCTTTCCAGCATGATTGAAAACATTTTTGCTTTTTAGAATAGAATCAATACTTGGTTGAGAAATAATTTTACGCAAACTTTGAAAATCAGTTTTCAAAATAACTTCAGAAGAATTGGAATTGTTTACCATATGTGCATCTTGAGCTCTAGAGGATGATCCATCAAATTTATCGGTAGTGAGCTCTTCTTGGGAATCATCTTCCTCTTGTTCTTCTATGTTGACAGGATCATGGAAGTGTTCTATGATTTCTCCTTTTTCATCATTAACTTCTAATTGTTCATGCACCGTAGATATACAACTTATAGTTTCACATGAACTGTCAATGCTTTCAACTTCAACACAATTGTTAGAAGCATAAATAGAATCAAGAGTATCCCAAATATCTCTAGCAGTAGAGCAAAATCTAATTTTCTCAAAATCATTTTAGGTTAAAGCACTATACAAAATTTTTATTGCTCTAATGTTTA
This sequence comes from Inga leiocalycina, assembly GCA_963242795.1. NCBI lineage: Eukaryota > Viridiplantae > Streptophyta > Magnoliopsida > Fabales > Fabaceae > Inga > Inga leiocalycina. The sequence continues at coordinate 18,432,639 of OY725330.1, forward strand.
ACGAAAACATTTTCTTTTCTCTTTCTGTCCAATTCTTTCTCGGTTTGAAATCAAAGACATTTGTAAAAACATTCCACATATCAAAATCAGATACTTTTATAAAAGTAGTCATTCTAGCTTTCCAAAACCAAAAATCAATATCTTTTAGCATAGGTGAAATTGTATAGTCAAAACCTTCAAAAAGCATATAACACCCAAAATAAGCCATTATAAGCTCTTGAGATGGTTAAGTCCTTTAAACAAGAGTCCAGCTCTGATACCAAATATTAGAACCGGTTGACACCCAAGAGGGGGGTGAATTGGGTGTAAGATAAAAATCTCAAGAACTTTGAAAATCTTTTTACATATTAGAGGAAGCAATAAATATGAAAGTAATGAATCATAAATCAACAGTTAATATATGTTGGAAATATAAGAGTTTAAAGAAGAGAGTGTACAAATTATGATTTATCCTGGTTCGGTCCAATCTGCGATGGCCTACGTCCAGTCCCCAGCTCTTCCTGAGATTTTCAAATCCACTATCTTCTTGTTTAATCCAGGCACAAGAAAAGCCTTTACAACCCACAAGTTTAGCTGGGCACTTCCGAAGTCGTTTACAAATCTCTCACCGAGTTACTCCCCCTTACACACTGTAAGGTTACAACCGAGTTACTCTCCTTACACACCCCGTAAGGATACAACTTTGATGATGAAAGATTACAGTCAATCTTCTCTCTCAGAAGTGAATAGATGAATACTAAAGCATAATGAAAATAATCTCTCTCTCAAATATACATGATATAGAAAATGGATAAGAACAGAGAGTAGTTGGGTTAGTGTAGATGATTCATGATCTTTGCATGTTTCTCGTTGGTGTTGCTCTTCGTTGAATGTTCCCATATTTATAGATGAGTTGAGATAGTCGTTAGAAGTATTTCAACCTGTCCTTTAGAGTGGCTTAGCTTCATTTGACTGTTCTTCGATTTTGAAAGCTAGCCGTTGTGAACGTTGATGCTCCGCTTCTGTAAAGTCAGTTTTTCTCTCTTCAGATCATCTCTTCATTGCATTCCTGGAGAAATACATTAAACACTAATACAATAAGGCGTAAGAATGATTGGAAGCAAGAAGAGTGAGTTTCATGATTAATCCCATGATTTTTGAAAGCTTCAGAACGTTGCTCTATATTCCTGGGAAGCATTACTCGAGTGGTCACTTGAGTGAGCCTTGGTCATTACTCGAGTAGTGCATGGAGTAAGCAAATTTACAAACCTTGGAAATACCTGTTTACTCGAGTTCTCACTCGAGTAACGTTGGCAGGCCGAGAGCAACTTGAAGGGATTACCCTATTTACTTGAGTGCCTACTCGAGTAACCTTGGCAGGTCGAGAGCAACTGGAAGTTATTTCCCTGATTACTCGAGTACCTACTCGAGTAACGTTGGTAGGTCGAGAACAACTTCAAGTGATTTCCCTGGTTACTTGAGTAATGTTGGCAGGCCAAGAGCAACTGGAAGTGATTATCCTGATTACTCGAGTAGTCCCTCGAGTAAATTCCAAATAACTCGGCAGATTACTCGAGTAAGCCCTTCAAGTGAATTCTTGATTTTGATTTGAAACATTGCAAATTATATATCATTGGAAATCTCTCATCGTTTACATTCCAACGCAACAAGAATTAGCTCCAAACTCATTGTGTACAGAAAGTTATGATCCAAAGAGTATCTACTGTTCTTAGACAATCTCTAAAATCACGAGCAGCAACTTCCAGATGGCATAGCTATTAGAATATAACCTCCAATATGTCAAATTACCTATCCATGGAAAGCTCTTTGAGTCTTCTTTCATATGGCACAGGTTTTGTCTCAATCTGATATGTGTTTTGAGAGTTATGTCCAAAATACCGATGCTGTCCTGGAATATGACGGTGATTCATGTGTCAACTTCAACAGATCATATCTCCCTCATCTGAACTTATTTTAATGTGATCTTGGTGTCCATAGTTCGTGTTGGGAGTCTAGTTTCATATGCCACTAGTTTCAGATCAATCCAACGTGTGGTTAGAGAGATATGCCTAAAATACGGAACCTCTATCTTGACACGTGAAAAACAGAGCATAATAAAAATGCAGATTACTTGAGTGGTTACTCGAGTGATCATGTCCATTACTCGAGTAACCACTTGAGTAATGCCTTCCAAAACATGGCAAAGAGCCAAAATCCAAAGAAACACCTTGGGGAAGCTCCATAACTTCCATATAAGTTATCTTGGCTTTGAATTGACCCATTCCAACCTCTATATAATCAAAGAAACCTTCGATATCACGCCTAGTCCATATTTAACTCACGCACAAGGGCGAGAGAAATCGCCAGATCTCCTGGTGGCCTTTTGTTGTTTGAGCGAGCCCACTCTTCCTCTTAGCCCATTTACTAGCCCAAATTCACAATGTGTAATATATACACTTGCATTCTTTCTTTCCCAAGCAATGTGGGACTTGTTCCATTTGACACACCCACATATAACTTAAAACTCCAACAATAGCTGCCACCGGCCTCTCCGTTGTGGGGGTTCTCCTCCTCCTCGGCAGCACTGGCCTCATGACCTTCCTTTATTGTTACCTCTCCCTCCTCGTAGTTCACTGTGTCCAACTCTCCCAAGGTCTCTAGTTCGCTTTCCTCGCCGTCAAATACATTCGCTACTATCAAGACATTTCCACCTCTACATTATTTTGAATTTTAATTTTGCCTTTTTTCATTAATAATTTAACTATTATTATTTTATCAAACTTTAATTTTAATTTTTCACTTCAATAATCACAATATATACAAATAATATATATATATATATATATGTATGTATGTATGTATGTATGTATGTATGTAGTATTCAATAAGATTCATGCCTTTTCACTACTATAGCCAAGGATTTTAACTTCCCTTTTTTGGCACTTTTAATGTCTAAAAAGAGGGGGATGTCTATATGAGCGACATAGTAAAAAAAAGTAATAACATCTGTAAATAAAGGGACACTTAAAGGCGAGACTTAGACGTCCCTATTTTAAAAAAGGGACGTCTAAAGTGTTAGTGTAACACTTTAGACGTCTCTTTTTAAAATAGGGACGTCTAAAGTTGAAACTTTCGACGTCCCTTTTTTTAAAAAGAGACATCTAAAGTCATTTGAATTTCAAATTTTCTATAGATGATAAGGTCATCAATTACGGAAGCAAACACAAATTTCAGATGAGAATTCTTTGTAATAGTTGTAATAGTTTTATTGAACACAAATGCTAGCTTTCTCCATTCTCTTTTTTGGCTCTTGAATTTCCTTTTCTAGCATTACGACACTTCCATTACTTTGCTAGCTTTGTTCAAACTTCTTTTAGTTAAACTTTAGAATTCAAAGATCCATTTTTAATCTCTAGATGCACTGTACCAGATATGATTGTGAAAAAAGAGAAATTATATAATAATAATAATAAACAGACAAGCATGTTAGATTTGAGAAGTGATGAAGAGAGAGTTACTGTCGCAGATAGGGGCACTGAAGGTTATGATGAGAGCGGGGAGGATGGCGAGAACACCGAAGGAAGAAGCCATTTGAATCTATAAAATGTGAGTCTTTCTTTACAACTCCTCTAAGAGAAATTGAAAAATGTTGTGGGGGGGGGAGAGAGAAAGGAAGGAAAGTGTCCCTTATATTTAATATAAGGGACGAGCGTTCCTTATATTCAATACAACTTGTGAGTAAATTTTTAAATTACTATAGACGTCCCAAATTAAAAAAGGGACCTCTAAAGTTAAACTTTAGATGTCCCAAATAGAATTTGGGACGTCTAAAGTAAAAAAGAAAAAAAATTGAATTACTTTAGATGTCCCAAATTCAAAAAGGGACATTTAAAGGGTGCCTTTAGGCGTCCCAATTTGCATTTGGAACGCTTAAAGCTACTTAGTTCCCACCCACAATTATAAAAATGTCACCGCCTATGTTTTGTACTTCCTTTTTTAAAAATGGACGTCTTTTGGGGTAGTAGAATCTTTATTCTGTAGTAGTATTTTCAGTCATTTTTTCATCTAAATTGACTTTTCAAAAAAAACAATCCAAATAAGTTTAAGATTAGAAAAAAAGCCACTTTTGCCATCGCCAATCCAAACACAAATCACATTTACTATTTGACTTTTTTCCTATATTACTTTTGTAAAAGTTAGATTGTTAAAAAGTCACTTCTGCTATCATCAATCCAAACATGCACTAAATGAAAGAGAATTAGTAGTGAGTGGGGATAATTAATATAAAGTTATGTATTTAATAAGGGTAGAAAAGAAAAAAGTAGTTTAAATTTTGAGACACAAAAAGAGAATTATTTATATTAAGGATTAGTCTTAGAAGAGAGAAATTAGTTATAAAACCAACAGGAGAAAGTATTTTTTTAGAACAAAGGACCTTCCACTCTCAAATATAGGGACGAAGGTAGTAAAGCAAAGCATAAATAAGTCTAGAAGCTTCCTAAGATTCCAAAAACCAATAAAGGAGCCACTGAGCGAAAGAGCATAGCAACTCACTCCCCAACCACTCGAAATAGATGGCCGCCCAATCTCCATTACGATTTAAGAGGCGATGTTTTAGGCGCCCCCTTTACAGTTGGCAGTCAACCAACTAGAGTGGGTAATTTGGGCCAGGCTGGCGTGTTGGTCCACTAGCCCGCCCAAAATAAATGGGCTCTCAGTTTAAAAACTGAGCCCGTTTAGCTTGCAAGCTGGTGGGCTGGCCTGCATAATTATTTTTTTTTAGTTTTTCTCAAATACACTTAGTTTTTCCCTTATCTTCTTTCCTTTGATAATGTATTTAATTAATTCCTCATATTTTTTATTTGACATTTATTTTCATATTATATTTATTTATTCTACTACTATTATATTTAATATTTTTTTATATAGTTTTGTGATATGAATAGATTAAAAAAAAAGGAAAGTAAGAATGAAATTGACTTCATAACACAAATATATAAAAGAAAAGAAGTGTGATATGAGAGGGTGAAAGAGAAAGAGAGTAAAAATTTAAAAAAACGTGAAATTAAGAAAAAATTGGCGGGCTGGCTAGGGGCAGGCTACACCAGCCTGCCTCGCCATAGCTCGCGGCTCGCGCGAGCTGTCCTGCAACCTGTAGGCCAGCCCTCATTACCACCTCTACAAACCAATCGATGCCATAACTACTAGGGGTTGACTAATGTAGATGCCATAGTTATAGTATAATACTCCATTCGGTCTTATTTATAAATAATTTTTCCTTTTGATTGTACAAAACAAACTAGTAGTTGAAAGAAAGAAATGTGTCAAAAATGTCATATTTTTTCTATATATGCCCTTATTTATTAAAAGAGTATTGGAGAGAGAATATATAAAAAGTATAAGAGATAATAAGTATAAGATATGACAAAAAATGAGTATTTAATAAGGGTAAAATAGAAAAAAAAAGCTTACATTTTCAGACAAAAAGTAAAAGTTGCTTATAAAAAGGACTAGCCCCATAAGAGAGAACGTTATTTATAAATACGACTGAAGGGAGTACATATTTGCAATTTTTCAAACAATATTTTAACTTCTCATTACTTTCATAATTTTAATTTGGAAAAATGACAAATAAATACCAATTCAACTTCTCAAATTCAAAAAAGTCTCTTCACTTGCAAAGGACAATTAGGTCATCTGGTAGGAACATGGAATTTTGAAGTTTATGTGTTTTTACTAAACTGCCCTCCTCTTTCTATTCTCTCTTCCCTCTCTGCCTCCCTTTCTCTCCTCTCTCCTTCTGCTATCAAATACTCCCTCCTCTCACCTGTGATCGAACTCATCCCTACCGGTCTACCTCTCCCTTTGGCATTTGATGGCCGGATTGATGAGCCTAAACAAGGAGCCTTTTGCCTTTGATGCTTTTCACAACAGAAGCAGAAGCGAGAGTTCGGCATCCCCTTCCATGCTTTCCCCTTCTATGCTTATCATCGTTGTTTATAGGGACACTGTCGCCGCTAGAGCTTTCATTGCGAGTTCGAATCTAGCTTCATTTGTGAGTTTGAAGCCTGATCTAGCTTCCAGTATGAGTTCAAAGTCCGATCTATATGCTGGATTTGAAGGGCTATAGTCGTAAAGAAGGGATCGTGTTTTTGATAAAAAAATCTAGGCTATAGTTGCAAAGGATTCATTGTTCTTCCCCTCTCTACTAATTTTGGTATTTGGTTCTTTGGAATTTCTATCGATGATTCTAGTATTTGGTTCTATGGAAGCAAAGAAAATATTTTTGGTATTTGGTTTTGAAATTGAATTTTTTCTTATAGGATTGAATAAAAGAGTAATGGTTTTGACAAAATCAATAAATACTAACAGTATGGTTAAAGAATTAACAAAGAGCTTTGGATTGTGATCAATAGAGTAATGTGATTGATGAAATGAATTGTAATGTTGACGAAATCCATAATTGTTTTGACAAAATCATTCAGTACTGTCAAAATGTGCAAAACGATTCACAAAAAGTTTTGGATTGTGACCATTTGAGTAATGATATTAACTAAAAGAGTAATGATTTTGATAAAATGCGTAATGGTTTTGACAAAATCAATAAGTATGAGATTAATGAAATGAATAGTAGTTTTGACGAAATCTATAATGGTATTGACAAAATTAATAAGTATTGACAAAATATATAAAAGGATTGACAAAAAGTTTTTGATTGTGACTAATTAAGTAATGAGGTTAACTTAAAAGAGTAATGGTTTTGACAAAATCCGCAATGGTCTTGACAAAATCCAAAAGTACTGACAATATATGTAAAATAATTGAGTAATAGGGGGCTTTTTGGTATTTTCTCCCAAACATGGAAAACCCAAATTCCTACCTCATCCCCTCTTTGTTCTTTGCATGTGTTAAAGGACTTTTTTAGGTTTGAGAAGTTGAAATGGTATTTATTTTGTTAGATCTCATGTTTTGATGATAACAAAGAATGGTATGAAAAAGATTTGATTAATAAATAAGTTTAAATAAAGTAATAACAGGGAAAAGCATCACTTGAAGTAAGCATTGGAGTAATGAAGAAAGGCCAAGAGAAAAAGCTGAGAAACTTGATCAAAAGCAAGTTTTCTAAGGCATTACTCGAGTAAGTACTAGAGTAAAGAGACAGAAACTTGAAGTAACCAGAGACACCTTCGAGTAACCTACCATGATACTCGAGTAAGTACTCGAGTAATAAGCTAATAGTTTTCTAGTTGTTCTCGGCCTGCCAACGTTACTCGAGTATCTACTCGAGTAACCAGGTAATTCACTTGGAGTTGCTCTCGGCCTGTCAATGATACTCGAGTATGTACTCGAGTCCCCTATTTCAAGAAATATGTTGCTCTCGGCATTTTCAACCCTGCCAACGTTACTCGAGGAGCTACTCGAGTAACTCACTGTGGTAAGCAAAAACCTGAAGGTAGTACTCTAATAACTTGATCTGGTTTTTTATGATACTTCACTCGAGGCACTACTCAAGTATGCAGGTATTCAATGACTTATTTAAAGTGGATTACTCGAGTAAGTACTCGAGTATGCAGAGTTATTTTGAAGTAAAACCTCAAGTCATTACCCGAGTAAGCTATGCAAAAAAATTATGTTTACTCGAGTATGTACTTGAGTAACAAGGTAATCAAACTTGAAGTGCTCTCAGCCTTGAAATCCTGCCAACATTACTGGAGTAAAGCATCGAGTAACCTTAAGTCTATTTGAAGGTTTACTTGAGTTGGTAACCTAGTAACCTATGAAGAAAAGATTGCAATACTCGAGTAGGTACCCGAGTAAACAAGTATTTCCAAAGGTTTGAAATTTTGTTTATCCCATGCACTACCCGAGTAATATTATGTTTGCTTATTGACTTGCAGTTTATCAAAGTTTTCCCGATGATACTCGAGTATGTACTCGAGTAAACTTTAATGAATACTCGAGTAGCTACTCGAGTATGCAAGTCCAGAAATTTAGAAATCATTTTATCGTTCATTGATTTGTTTCCTATATGATTAACCTTTCATTGTATTAATATTCTTAGCATATCCACAGATAAACAATGAAGAGATCTTACCAAATAAGGAAAGTCAAATACAATGTTCAAATGTCACCTACCGCCACCTACCGCAAACGGATATTTTTCAAATACTGGAAAAGTCAACAGTGGCTGCGCACTCTCCAACGGACGAGAAGAAAATGTTTCAACGGTCATCACCAACATATCTATATATATGGGAACATCCAAACAGAAAAAGAACAACAAGAACACACACAAACGTATCATCAAGTTCATTACTCTGTTTTACATTATACTTGTAATTCTATACTTCAGTGATTCTTATTCACTCTGAGAGAGAGATATTTCATTCAAACTCAATATTTGTTATTGAGATAACTTAATGTTGCGGAACCTTAAGTTGGGATTGAATTACAACTTATAAGGGGGAGCGAGTGTCCAGGCAAAGGAACTTGCTTGTACTGAGGTACCAAGAACCCACTGAATCTTAGAAGTTATAGTGAAACTCTCAGAGAAGCTCTGAGGATTGGACGTAGGTCAAAGTGGTTGTGGCCGAACTAGTATAACTCCCGGTGTACACTTCGGTGATATTTCTCCTTACTCTTTACTGTTTTAATTTCACCGTCAAGTTTTATATTTGTAATGAATTTTTAGTATCACTCAATTCACCACCTCTTGGGTGAAACGCTTGCTCTAACATATTTGTCATTTTCCCTTTTAATTTTAATGTTTTTTCTTAAATTCAACTAATTCACTAGGACCAAGAAATGATACCTGGCAGAAAAAGAACAAAGAAATGGTAGTTAACTTATTAAATTTATTTTAAATTCAAAGAAATTCCTAACTTTACCCAAATTTATTTTAAATTCAAAGAAATTCCTAACTTTACCCATATTAAATAAGGTTTTGAAGGAAAGGAAAAAAAATACAATGAGACATATTTAAATATTAATTACTTAGGAAAAATTAACAAAATAATATTAATTGCTCTCAAAGTAACTTATATTGTGGATCAAGTCATTTTCTAAAAGTGACTTATATTATGGACTGGATGGAGTACATACAAATAATATACTCCCAATCCCTATGGCACACCTGCACCAGTAAGTCATTTTTAAAGAATTCATTGGGTTTTTTTTTTCCAACCATTGGTTTATAATATACTCCTCCTGTCCCTAAATAAAAGCTTGAAATATGAGAATATCTTCATCCCAAAATATAAATTTCGTTTTAGTTTTGTTCAATATTTGTTGCTTTTTTTTTCAACTTTTTCCTTTGATTGCATTTGTTGCATTTATGATCTTTCTCACTTATCTCTTTTACAAATAAAGGTATAGTTGAAAAAAAAAATACATATTTATTGCTCTTAACTAGTTTTAATTGCTTTCTTAATAAACGGTTAAACGCAAACATTTATTAAAAGCTTATATTTAAGGATGGATGGAATAATTTAGTTGAAGAGAAATTAATGCTTATATGTCAATATTACACATGTCAAATTATTTATGACTTTGTTGTTGGCCAAAAAAAAAATTAATTAAGACTGTCTGGAATTATCATTTGTGGACATTCGCAGCGAGGTGGGATGACATCCATCATGACTAAAGTTGTTTTTGGGTAATGTCTCACAAAAAGAGTTTTTTGGGTATTATTTAGGGAAAATCCCTATAAAATACCCTTGAAATAGGAAAATCCCTAATCAGTACATTGAAATCAAAAAATCTGGATCAATCACGCGTCAGTACGGATGAACAATACGGGTGGCATCAAAAGACGATTTTGCCCTTCAGCCCTCATTCTCGACACTTTAAAAATAACAACACACGATTCTTAATTAACAACTCCGGATTCTTGATTAACAACTCCGTATTCTTGTTTCACAACTTCCTCATTTAAGTTTCAAGGCCAATAACAACACTTCTTTTTTTATTAACAACACGCCCTCTTAATTAACAACTCCGGATTCTTGATTAACAACTCCATATTCTTTATTAACAACTCCGTATTCTTGATTAACAACTCCATTTCATCTTTTTACTTTCACAATAACAACACCGGTGTTGTTATTAACATACCATATTCTACATTAACAACTCCCATTTCTTGTTTCACAACTTCATAATTTAAGTTTCAGGGCTAATAACAACACCTCTTTCTTTATCAACAACACCGTATTTTACATTAACAACACTATATTTTTGATATGCGAATATGTGGAAAATAAAGCGGAGTTGTTAATCAAGAATTTGGAGTTGCTAATAACAAAACCAGTGTTGTTATTGTGAAAGTAAAAAGATGAAAGTGGAGTTGTTAATCAAGAATACGGAGTTGTTAATCAAGAATACGGAGTTGTTAATTAAGAACTGAGTGTTGTTATTTTTGAAGTGGCGAGAATGAGGGTTGAAGGGCAAAATCGTCTTTTGGTGCCGCCCGCACTGTTCATCCGTATTGACGCGTAACTGATCCGGATTTTTTGATTTCAATGTACTGATTATGGATTTCCCTATTTCAAGGGTATTTTATAGGGATTTTCCCTATTATTTATCTATTTTTAAATGAAGCTAATTAGGTCTGGAAAACTCGAGTATATATATTAATAAAATTGGAAAGAAAAACTGGAGTTAATTATATGATAAATCAACTTGGAAGACAGAAGAATTAACACACAACCATGGATTTCATACCTTACAATCACAGAAGACAGCAATACATCGCAATACATAATTAAGAACAAGAAACTACATCACAAGCATTATTACAACAACTACGTACTCCATACACACACTATATGGAGTTTATATAACATCCACAAAGACACACTGGAGTTGAGGATTTGGATCTCCCAATTTCTTAAGAATTTAATAGTGTTGATTTCAATAAAATTAAGAAAAAGATATAATATAATGTGATAGGCTCACCATCTCACACATATTGTACTTTTCTTCTCTAAAAAATCAACACCTTTATTTGATGCTCTTAGAAATTAACGAGACTCAAATCCCATGCACAGCACAAATATCTAAAAATACAAATATAAGATCAATTGTAGCGAAATATAATAAGATTGATAAAGATATGCATGGCTACTACTGGATAAGGGTGTGTTTGGGAACACGTTGGCAGTAAAATAAAGCCCATTTGGAACCCAAAAATCCAGTTGGCTAGGAAGGAAGTGCTTAGCAAAGCGTTTCAACGTGATGAGTTTCAACTCAAGAAGCCCCCTTTTTTTAGAAGCTAGCTAAGAGAGCTTCTGCTGCCATCCCATGCATCACCAATCATGAAAGAAAAAAAAATTTAAAGCAGCAATCATAATTATTATGGGAAAATCACTGTCAGGTCCCAAGGAAGCAAAATATTGTCAGAAAAGTCCCTGGAAAAACTGAAATATCTGAAAAGTCCCTAGGGACTTTTTTGCTATTATTTTCCACTGTAAAATGACACACATGCCCCTCTTGTTAATGTAAAAGTGGAAGCTTCAGAAAGAGGAGGGAAGGCGCAACTTTTTTTTCGGATACACAGAAACGACACGAAAGGGACTGGTTTGAACTCCAACATTGAAGGGATCAAGTGTAATGTTGAAGTTCTTGGTAAATGATCGAATTTGCAAGCTCCACGTACTGGTACAGAGGTAGAACACCAAACTGAATTTTTTGTTTTTGGTTCTGTGTGATATTTGGATAAAGTGAAATTGAATGATGGTGAAAAGTTGGTACTTGGGGCCAATAGTGGACAAAGTAGTAAGAGGTAGATGAGTAATGGCATGATTTAGGTAAAGATATGAGCTTGAGCATTGTAGTTGGGGTTTGAATGAGGTTGGGTAGTGTTAATGTCATAGTGCTATATTTTTTGGGGAGGTTACAGAGGAAATGATACCTTTAAAGTGGGAATGGCTGATTTTCAGGTTGGTGGGGTGCTGTGAAAATTGTGATATGGGAAGAAATTTAATTATTGTTAATTCGTGCAGTTGGTGTTGTTAATATAACTGAAGTAGTTGTTAATACAGCAAATAGGTTTGGGTGTCATAATGCTCTGTTATTGGGAAACAAAACAGAGAAAGTTGGAAAATGAGGTTGCATTAGTTGTTTAAATTTGCATCAGTTGCATTAGTTGTGAAAAAAACTCATTATGTTGTGAAAACATACATTAGGAGTTGTGAAAATTTGCATCAGTTGCTGTCAAATTTTGCAGCAGGAATTGAAATAAAATAGGCATTATAAGTAGTCAAAATCATGGGTTCCTTAGGTGACAGTGGTGAGGTGTGCACTTTATAAAGTCATGGGAGACTTACCATTCACTTGTGCATGTGTCTAACGTACTTCATACAATAGGCTAACGACTTGTCAACCACTTGATAAAATATGCTACAATTCAGCTGTTGTGAGTGGCCTAATCAAAAGTACTATGTAGTCACGCGATGAGGTTGTGAAAGGAACTAAAAGGGTTGTTAATGAACGCTTTACAGGTTGTAAATAGCTCAACTAGTAACAGTTAAGGTGAGAAAACGTAGTGTCAGAGAGAAACGATGGGTGGAGGTTGTGAATTGAACTCAAAAGGTTGTTAATGAACGCTTTAAGGGTTGTAAATAGCTCATTTGGCAACACTTATAGTCAGAGAACGTTGTCAGAGTGAAAGGAGGGGGAGGTTGTTAATTGAACTCAAAAGGTTGTTAATGAACGCTTTATGGGTTGTAAACAGCTCAATTGGCAACACTTAACGTTAGAAAACGTTGTCAGAGTGAAACGAGGGGGAGGTTGTGAATTGAACTCAAAATGTTGTTAATGAACGCTTTACGGGTTGTAAACAGCTCAATTGGCAACACTTAACGTCAGAGAACGTTGTCAGAGCGAAATGAGGGGGAGGTTGTGAATTGAACTCAAAAGGTTGTTAATGAACGCTTTAAGGGTTGTAAATAGCTCATTTGGCAACACTTAACGTCAGAGAACGTTGTCAAAGTGAAAGGTGGGGGAGGTTGTTAATTGAACTCAAAAGGTTGTTAATGAATGCTTTACGGGTTGTAAACAGCTCAATTGGCAACACTTAACTTCAGAGAACGTTGTCAGAGCGAAACGAGGGAGAGGTTGTTAATTGAACTCAATAGGTTGTTAATGAACGCTTTACATGTTGTAAATCAGCGCTTCAAGCATTGTAAAACGGAAATCAGGTGTTATCACTGCTGGTTCGCTGGGGCGTACCAACAACGAATGAGGTCAGAATAGGCCATTTTTTATGTCATTTTGCTTTTGTTTCGCTGTGGCGAAGCAAAAGCAAATCGCCACACCTTGAAGTTGTAAAACGAACTCATCAGGTTGTTAATAAATGCTTTCAGCATTGTAAACACAACATTTTCCATACGTAACATTACAAAACATCGTTCCAATCAGAAACATATGGCCGATTGTTAATAAACGTTTTACAACTTGTTAAACACATCACTTCCTCTGTTTCCATATTAACAACTACTACTGTGCGAATTAACAACAACTTATTTTTCTTCCATATCAGCTTTTTCATAGCTCCCAACCACTTTAAACACACCACTTCCTCTGTTTCCTTTCCCAAAAACAGAGCACCATGGCACCCAACGTCATTCTCCGTATTAACAACTACTACTGTGTGAATTAACAACAACTTATTTTTCTTCTATATCAGCGTTTTCATAGCTCCCAACCACTTCAAACACACCACTTCCTCTGTTTCCTTTCCCAAAAATAGAGCACCATGGCACCCAACATCATTTTCCGTATTAACAACTACTACTGTTATATTAACAACTACTACTGTGCGAATTAACAACAACTTATTTTTCTTCCATATCAGCTTTTTCATAGCTCCCAACAACTTCAAACACACCACTTCCTCTGTTTCCTTTCCCAAAAATAGAGCACCATGGCACCCAACGTCATTTTCCGTATTAACAACTACTATTGTTATATTAACAACTACTACTGTGCGAATTAACAACTTATATATATCAGTGTTTTCATAACACCCAACTACTTCAAACACACCACTTCCTCTGTTTCCTTTCCCAAAAATAGAGCACCATGGCACCCAATGTCATTTTCCGTATTAACAACTACTACTGTGCGAATTAACAACAACTTATTTTTCTTCCATATCAGCGTTTTCATAGCTCCCAACCACTTCAAACACACCACCTCCTCTGTTTCCTTTACAAAAAACAGAGCACCATGGCACCCAACGTCATTTTTCGTATTAACAACTACTATTGTTATATTAACAACTACTACTGTGCGAATTAACAACAACTTATTTTTCTTCCATATTAGTGTTTTCATAGCACCCAACCACTTCAAACACACCACTTCCTCTGTTTCCTTTCCCAAAAATAGAGCACCATAGCACCCAACGTCATTTTCCGTATTAACAACTACTACTGTACGAATTAACAACAATTTATTTTTCTTTTATATCAGCGTTTTCATAGCACAATGAGGTTGGAAAAGGGGGATGAGTTGGACTATTCATCATCATCATCACCTTCATCCCTTCCTTCTTTAAAAATGGCAGAAGCTTGAGATCAAAAAAATCTCACCACCTTCCTTCCATCTTCTTTCTTCTATCTTACATCCCATCCCATAAATCTTTCACCACCTTAAAGCTTTAGCCTTCACCATCACCACCATTTCTGCAGAGAGAGAATGCAGGGATTTGAATAAAAAAGATCACATCCGAGAGTGAAAACGCAGAACAAATGAGATAGAGAGATGATAGAATAGGGGCATGTGTGTCATTTGACTTTTGAAAATAATATCTGAAAAGTCCCTAGGGACTTTTCAGATATTTCAGTTTTTCTAGAGATTTTTCTGACAATATTTTGCTTCTTTGGGACCTGACAGTGATTTTCCCAATTATTATTAGAAAGGACGGTCTAATAAATGGGGCCCACCACCCATATGAATATGGATTGACGCTGCTAATTTGACGATTTGAAACCTTTTCAAAAAGCTTAGTAAAAATTCCTCCCTCCATTTTTTTAAAAGAACAAGGTAACCCAATTACATAACTTAAGAAATTAATTAAAAATAATAAAATTATTGAAAATAAATTTTTTCAAACATACGCTTGTTTATAATAGGGTAAACAAAACATAAAGAAATAGAACAATAATAAAAAAAAGGATAAAATAATTGAACTTTCTTTATTTTATCAAATTTTTTTATATTTTTCACTTCAATTATCATAATATATACAAATAATATATATATATATATATATATATATATATATATCTGTGTGTAGTATTCAATAAGATTCATGCTTTTTTCAATCATTTTCATCTAAACGGGCTTTTCAAACACGAATCCAAACAGATTTAAGGTTAGGAAAAAAGTCATTTCTGCTACTACCAATCCAAACACAAATCACATCTACAATATGACTTTTCCAAAAGTCCATCTGCAAAAAAAGCTCATTCTCCACCGCTAATCCAAGTATGCACTAACAATATGAGCATCAATGTCTCTGGCAACTTCAGCAACAAGTCCATGAGAGTGTGAGGGTCAGGAATGTGACCTTATAGCTTCTCATATTCCATAGTCACGTGCACCAAAACTCACTTTATCCTTTGGAATTGCGTGAAAGGTAAGATTCAACGTCTTGTAATCCTTGAGGACATCTCCCTCTTAAAGTGATCAAATTCTTGTTTGCATCTATGGCTTCAATCATCTCTTTAATTAGCCACGCAGTTTTTCCCTTCTGCACAATTCATACACCACAATTTTGTTCTTAAAAATCAGCATCATGTTCAATGTAAAACAGATTCAATTCTTGGATCTTATATATCCTTGGTTCTTTTGCTATGAATAAACAGACTGAAGAGAAGGCACTTATTTTGCCCCCAATAACATGTAACTGAACTAATTGTGAGTGTTTGAGAGAGAGAGTTGAGAAGTTACCATGAAGGTAATGCCTGGTGATAACAGAACCGACCTTGCCCCAACTTCCTTCAACAATAGCATGTTTAATTCTACCAGGAGAAACATTGGGAACATGGTGTGGCTTACTACTGAGTATTTCATGAAACTTGTCAGCAAAAGCATTAATGTGGACATCAACTTCCACCTTCCCCATTAACTAAACGCCATCAAATAGATTTCAAATCTGAGATGATATCGGAGAGATTTCTCGCAAAATGCTTTACCTAAACACACCCTAAATTGGAAGGTCCAAAGCGGTGGAAGCGGAACTTTGGAAATTGGAAAAGGGTATGGTGGCGGTGTATAAAGAATTCAAATTACTACTAAACACAATCTCGGCCAGGCCAGAAATGGGATCTCTTAATTAGCCTTGACCACAACATTTTTTTTTTTTTTTTGCCAGGACGGAGTTTTCAGCAATTAAAGGACATTGTGGTGGCCAACTGTGCTTCAATCTTCGTGTAAGACAGAAATGGTGTGATGAGCCCCACTAACGGAAGTTAGCTTCTTTTAACGGTATTGTTATATTTACTCCAATTTCATAAGTTCAGGTATTTTTACACTTTCGAAAAGCATTTGATGTTGGACGCAATTTAAGTAAAAGCTTATGGATATTTTTACACATTTACCTTTTTTTTAATTTTATCATCTTTGAATTGCAGGGTAAGTGAAGGACTTACTTGTAATGATGCTCATTTTGTAACAAGTGGATGAAGGTAATTGCAGAGAATATAAACAATGGTAAGACCTTTCAATCTGGTGATCTTGCCTATGACTCTTTTTTTCTGAGTGAAATGAAGTATATTAATTAAAGGGTTAATACTATATTTGGCTCCTCAAATTTGCTCTTAATTTGGTTTTAGTCCTTGTAAGAGCAAAATGATCCATGTCTTTATTAAGTTATAAGGACTAATGTTTTAAACCACATGAAACTTGAAGAACCAAAATCTATGATGTGAAATTTGAGTGACCAAAACTAAAATGAGGGTAAACTTGAGGGTTCAAAGATTATATTAATCATTAACTAAATATGTAAGAAATTACAAAACATTACTCCCCCAATCCTTAATATAAGACACTTTTGGAGAGTTGATTTTGATCCTAAATATAATACACAATTTTTATATTTATTAATCTTTATCTATTTTACTCTTATTGATGCTCTATCAACTATAATAAAGGAGGAAAGGGAATGAGGAAATTAAAGAAGATAACTTAGGCATTTTAAAAAATATATGTTATATTAACTAATTCAATTGATTTTCTTAATCTAATCAAATTCAGTAGATATATCTTTTATCAAAGATAGGAGGATAAGCCTATGGATCTACAATATTCTAAGGAAACCATTGGCTTTAGTGTTGTAATTAACCAAAGTACAAACAGCGATGATAATGCTCTCTGGCGACAAATACTCAAGGATGAAAATGTACTTATTCCTATTGTTCCAGAGTGCCAAAAACAAAAACACAGGCCAGTGGATACCCATGCATCTCGGATGTTGCATATGACTTTAGTGATGAAGAGGTAATTAAGAGAATATTCGGTGCTCATCAAAATGATGAGTAGCAAGAGCTAATATATGTGGCGCCTTGTTTGCCAACAAAATACTTTCCCTCGTCATTATTATAAAGCATTAACCAATAATTCTCATAAACTAATAAAAAAGTTAAAGCCATTAAAATTTTCCTAAAATTTAGATAATTTTCAATATTTCCATTACTAATTACACTAAATTGTAATATCATATTAATTATTACTCTTTTCCATTACCCTTATTAAATGTGGGCATACATGAAAAAAAATATTTAATGC
Organism: Inga leiocalycina; assembly: GCA_963242795.1. Classification (NCBI taxonomy): domain Eukaryota; kingdom Viridiplantae; phylum Streptophyta; class Magnoliopsida; order Fabales; family Fabaceae; genus Inga; species Inga leiocalycina. Next base: position 18,450,411 of record OY725330.1, read on the forward strand.
TCTTTAGAAATAAGTTAGTGCATTATAAAAATGACTAAGGGCATTTATTAGTTGGTGTCTTATAATAAAAATAAGAGGATTATCTATAATAAAAAAAAACCTCTAATTCTATGGCCCTTGATTTTTTAGAAAGAAAAGATTGACTCACATTTTGATAATTAAGCCGCAGTTACTACGATAACAAATGTAACATTTTGCCTCACATTATCATGCATCTTCCTTTTTTGGCACCAAACCTCACAATATTCAATCATTGTCCACATCAACGTCAATAACTCTGTATCAATGTATATAATATATATATAATAATATATATGGTTAAGAAAAATAAAGTATCTAAAAGTTAAATGACGTAGTAATGAGTTCATTAGTTTACATAGTACTAATATATTTATGTCATAACTAATTAAAAGTAATATGAACACAAATTTTTTTAAAAAAATTTCAATTACCTAACAATTACAGTCTTAATATATATATATATATATATATATATATATATATATATATATATATATATATATATATATAAATTTAGAATTAACTTCTCTTCAAATAATTAGAATTAATCTGTAGTTGAGCATTTTTAATTATAAATTTCAAAAATTCAAAAATAGGGCAGTACTTTGCTTCTTAGATACACCATGTGATGCCTAACACTAGTAGGCATAATTATTACCCCTTTCAATCCTTAATATAAAACATATTAACATAATTTGATTAAATTAAGGAAGTTATTTGAGTTAATTAATATGACATATATTTTCTAAAATATTTTAATTATCTTTCTCAAATATGCCATTCCATCTAGGGCTGAGCGTTCAGTTTTCGGCAAAAATCGAAAAAACCAAAATGAAGGAAAATTTGAAACCGAACCAAAACTGAATAATGGACAATAATCTAACCGAAATTATTCGGTTCAGTTTCGGTTTTTTAAGCAAAAACTGAAAATTTTTTGGCCTTCATAATTGACTTAAAATATTTAAATTTTCAACCAGCAAAAATTAATACAAATGATAAAATTGAACTGCCTCATCAAGATCCAAAGAAAGAATGAAAGATATTATAAAACAAAGTATAAACAATATATTACATATATGATCAATATAGTTTGGAGTATGCACACTACAAAAAAACACTGAATTTCCGACAGAATTCAGAGTTTCCGACGGAATGGAATCCGTCGTTAATAATAGGGTGACAAACAAATTTCCGACGGAATTCAAATTCCATTGCAAACTTCCAATGGAATTTTTGATGAAATTAATTCTGTCTCATTTTTTCCGATGGGAAATTGTTACGGAATTGATTTCCGTTGCAATATCGAATTCAGTCGGAAAATTATTTTTTATTTTTTAAACTTTTAAAAGGTACGTGGCAACTCCGGTGACCACCACCTCATTACCGGCGGCCGCTTGTGGCAACTTCGGCAGCGTCCCCTTGTTGCCGACGCCCAATCAGCCACGTGTCGCAACCTCCTTTTTCCTGAAAATGCAATTGAACTTGCCTTCCTTTGGTTCGAACCCACGACCTCGTCCGTACCCACGCAATGCCATACTGGATGGGTTTGACTGCTTTGGCGTTCTATTATTACACAATTATATATATATAATCTTATTATACAAAATCAACTAATAAATAATTATTAACTAATATTTTATTTACTAATATTAATTAATAACTAACAAATTTTATTTTTTATAAATAAATTATTATATGACCATTTTGCCCCTACAGGAGGGACCAAAACCTATGATTGGAAATCAAAAATATTTTAGAAATTAGAAAATAATAATTAGAAATAAATTTAAAATATTAATTAATAAATAATAAATTTTATAAAAATAATTTTTTAAAATTAAATTTAATTAAAAATATTAATTAATTAAATAATGATAATTTTTAAATTTTATCATGGAATTTTCAATAGAATTGAATTCCATCGGAAATTCTCTCATAATTTTCGATGGAATTCAATTTCGTTACAAATTTCGGACGGAATTTTTCCATCGAAAATTCCGTAGCAAAAAACAGAATTTGCCATGAAATATTTTCCGTGGTTAATTTGCCACAGAAAAAATTCCGTCGGAAATGTTTCCGACCTGAATTTTCGATGGATTTCAGTCAGAATGGACCTAAAAATAGGAAGGTTTATGAATGGATTTCAGTCAGAATCAGAATGGATTTCATGTTTTTTTATAATTTCAATATTCTAATAATGGACCTAAAAATAGGAAGGTTTATGAATGATGCCGAATAATTGTATTCAACATTACTTAATCCAAAGAAAACATAATAAAAGTTCAAAAAGATGAATATCCAATGATATATCATATATCATTCTTTGCCTTACATCCGGTTTTTCGGTGTACTTTTTTAATATTTTCGGTTTAAACCGAATCAAATCAAAAAACCGAACAAAAAAATTGAATATACACCAAATATCGAAAAAACTGAACCGAAAAGATTGAAACTCATTCGTTTTGATTCGGTCTTCAGTTTCAGTTTGATTTTGCTCACCCCTAATTCCATCTTCTTTATTATTATCAAAAGAGCATTAATAAGAGTAAATTAGGAAAATGTTGACAAATATAAAAAAATTGTCTTATATTTAAGATAAAGATCAACTCCTCAAATATTTCTTATATTTAAACTGGAGGGAGCATTACTAGTCTCCACAATAATCAATAATACACACACATACACATATATTTGTTTTTGCCAGAATTCATAATAATCAATATGCCAGCTTGCAGATACACAATAATATGTTTGTTTGAGCGATTCGATTGCTTATAAGTTGCTTTTTAATAGTGATTTACGGTATACGAATTAAGTATGTGAGAGGAGTTGTGTCTCGATTTACGTAAAAAGCAACTTATAAGCAAATTTAAGCTCAAACAAACATGCTTAATATCAACTCTTTTCTTGTCGTCGCTCTCTAGAAAATAGCTGTATTAATTTCTTCTTTCTGGGATGCTCAGAAGTCAGAAGGCCTCTCCACACGAAACTAGTCTCTGCAAGCAAGTATGCTCGAGAAACATTAATATATATTCCATTTTCATGCAACGTTCAGAGAGCAGAACAAAAAGTAGCATCAGTGGTAATAACATGAAAGTGGCAAGGCGACGGAGACTTGTCTCTGCCTCATTATTATTGCCCCACTCAGTCACATAATGCATCAGTCCATATAACATAAAACTTGAAAGTCAAATGCGTGGGCTCAAGCAGATATTGTCCTCGTTGCTCTACCTTCATAGATATGATGTAATTTTTTGTTCCTGGTTCGTTACAAGAATAAGACGGAGCTTGGTGAGAAATAGGAAAGGGCACTTCACAAACAGCTTGAGTTTCGTTTTGGTCAAAACTGAAATTTGTGTTCTTTACATTTTTTAGTGTCTTGTGTATTATGAGTAGCATTTGGTGACAATTAAATATGTTGTCATTTTCTTCCAAGTCTATATTTTAGGGGTACTTATCCTTGTTGAGAAACAGTATATAGTCAAAGTGTCAGTACAACTGTACAAGCTTAAGCTTATGAGGCTAATGCTGGTGAGTAGAGAGTCATATCTCAAAAGTTATAGAGATCAACAATCACTTCTTTCAGTTAGATCCATTTGTGGGTATCTCTTCTCTGTTCTTTTCTTTATTAAGGTATCAAAGTAATTTCTCTAAACTCTATGGAGTTTATTGGTACTTTCTGTTGATGGATCTTGTGACTTGCAAGTCTTCCAGGGGACATAATTTTCTATTTTTTATGTTAATATCATGCATGGACTCGTGGGAAATCTTGTAGAGTGTTTGCTGTTTCTTCTGAGTCCATAGTCTTTGAAAGGTATAATAAAGACAAGATTGTTGCCAAATGATGATGGGAGTGGGGCAAGTTGGTCTGTTACAATACATCAGAAAAATATGGTTTCACCGCTTTAATCATTATTTCATTATGATCTCTCTTAGATAGCCAATAAAAGCGAGTTTGATATCCTTTTATCTTTCTTTCTTTTTTTTTAAATGATGTGTTCTACATTCGAAGTCTTATCATTCTTTGCAAGTTGAAGCCATTCTTTAATTTCTCACGTTGTGTTTGGACCTTATAAATTTTTTCCTCTGTTGCTTTAATGGGTGAGGTTGGCTTTTTACTAATTTTTGTATATATATCGATGATTCCTTAAGATTTTTCTTCTTAAAATCTTAGATTTTACTAATTGAACTTTGTTAGCAATTTGTACCAGGTTAATTTTGATAAATCTTGACAAATAATTCTGTGCATGTATGATATATTTATTGTTTTGCATGAATGACATTCGTATGACTTTTGTGCTTGTTGTGTCTATTAGAATTGTTATTAGAGTTGGATGTCTTTGTTATCCACGGTCAGCCTGAGATGATCAGTGGAATTAAGGGTTGACTAGAGGTGGATTATTGAGATTATGAACCTTTTTAGTTGTATATAATTTCATTACAATATTAATATCGTTGTCTTGTATGCTCTAAAACCCACCCTATAGCCAATGGCTTATTAGCCAGAGGTAGCGGCTTTGATCCCATTTATAACCTCAAGTCTATACTTTGTGAGCATTCTTGGGATAGATGATGAGGCAAATGGATTCATTTTTCATAACAATATTTAGAGGGCAAAGGAAAGTAGCATCAGATGATAACGTGAAAGAAGCAAGGCAGCAGAATCGACTACATTATGCAGGAGATTTCTCTCTGCCTCGTTGCCCCACGACATCACAGAATGCATCAGTCCTAGTTCTATAGCTACTCAAATTGGAAGAAATTTGTTATATTCTAAAAGCTACCATAAGAAATAACATACTTCATGAAGAACACTAGTCCATGTTTCCCCTTCATTAACTCTAATCACAAGTAAAAAAACACATCCCTTTCTCACAACTTTTGTACTACTCAAGACAGTAGAATAATCCCTCATTTTTTTCACTCGAGGTGCTTTTATAAAACTTTGAATGTGGAGTTATCCATAGCTTGAATAATATTACCATAGAGTAATGTAACATAGATTGCCAACGAACTAGCACAACTATTGGCTTGTCAATAATCCCTTATTCATTCCAATATCTTGCCTATTTGTTCATGATATATTCCTGACGACCCAATTGGACTCAATCCAAACTTTTCAAAACTTGCTCTAAACCTTTTATAATGGCACACTACTACAAAAAACACTTCTTACGTCAATTTTTAGACTCTTTCTATGTCCTTTTACTTGAAGACGCCTATGTGAGCCACATAGCAAAATTCAGGAACAAATTTAGTTAAGAAAGGGACGTCGTAAGAGACTTATCATTACAAAAAAGGGGCATTTCATAGCGGTTAGGTATAACCGCTACAAATATGACTATTTGTAGCGGTTTTAACCTAAACCACCCCAAGTGACATGCTGGTAAGCAAATGTTATTTTTAGCGGTTGAAAAAAAACAAACAGCTACAAATTTGGCGCCAATAACCCGCCATAAGTTACAACGGCTAATTTGTAGCGTTTATATCATGTAAACTGCGACAAATGTCGCACGCAGCAGGTGCGACAATTGTGGCGGTTATTTTGTAGCGGTTACGTGTACTGCTATGGAATGCAAGTGGTCTCCTTCTTGTAGCAGTTCTGATGCACTACGCAAGTATATGGGTTATGCCAAGTAATAAAATGATAAGTAGAGTATCATCCCACGAGGAATCAATCAATCAATTTTTAGGTATTAAAATCTCAATTTCTTTTAAGTTAAACGAATCTAGTTATAAGTAAATTCAAAGGAAATTATTTAATGAAAACTATCAATGTCAAATACAACCTAGAGTCACTAATCCCTCACAAGCTATCCAAATCTTAAATCCATTTAATTTGTTAATCTCAAATGTTAATTTTTGTTAATCTCGAGTATAAATAGTTATAAGTGCCTGTTGGTCCACTCATAACTCTCTCTTAAGTATAACTGTTATGTCTAACCTAATTACTCAAGAGGTAAGATAATTCAAACGCACTCTTCAACAATTATATAGGGCTATTAGATATATGTCTATCCTAATCACAAATTAAATCGTAATTTAATCCCATATTACTTAATCTCTGAGCCTAATTAAAATTCCCTTTATCAAGATAAATCCTAATACTCAAATTCACATCTAATGGTGGCCAATCATAAAATGGATATAACAAAGCAAGATTAAGTAACCAAAATTAACATAAATCATAACTAATAAATCATGAAAATAAAATCTAGTTCATGTAGCGGTTTAACCAATAACCGCTACAAATTTTAGCCCTATAAATACCAAACAACCCTTCAGTTGTCTCATTTGGCTATTTTGTTTCCTGACAGTTTCTCTGAGAGTTTTTCTTTAAATATGAGCGTTCTGATGTCTCTCTAAGAGTTTTGCTGCAGCATTTCACTTTTTTTTTTCACTTGAGGTACTAAAGTTACATATTTGTTTTCTCTTGTTATTATTATTATTATTATTATATTTTTATATATAACTGTGACTAATTTTTTTTATTTATTTACATTTTTGCAGTTGATATGTCTTCAGGGAGGGACAAGAGGAAGGAGCCCGAGATTCCTAGATCGATTCTAAGGGGTGGCAGCAGTAGGGGAGGGGGCAGCGTGGTGGGAGGGTAACCGCTGCACAGCAGATGGCCCCACAGCGGCCACAAGAGTTGGCCCCACAACAGCCACAGCAGACGGCCCCACAGGAGGCAACCGTACCATAGGTGCCTGAGGCCATTCTGGGAGAGGGAGGTGACCTTAGTATCAACGACTATGAATAGAACATGGAGTTTGAGATCCCGATTATAAGGCGTTTTCGGCTTTGTGCCTTGGTAACCTTTTTCAAAATTAAACCAAGGATTGCAATATAGGGTGCAATCCCAGATCGTCTCTCGAAGAGTCTTTTATTCATTACCTAGGAACTAAGTGCAATGATTGACATAAAATGATTAAAAATGGAAAAATTTGGTCTTTTTAATTATCAACTACTTTTTACCATTAAGAATTAAATTATTCTAAACTAATTCTTTTTGGGATTTTTCTTGAAAATATGGAATGGAATGACAATTTTTTTAATGAAACGAAAGAAAACAATGGAATAAGCAATCCCTCATAGCAATGGCGCAATCAATCCTCAATTCAATTGTTTATGAGAGAATTAATCATGCTAGTTCCAAAATAACTCTAAGGGTCATCCCTTAGACTAGGCCTAACTTAGATTGATTAACATCAAGCCACCTTGCATATTAATCTCTCTTAATTAGGTTGATTAAGCACTCTAGCAATTAAATGAACTTAAAAATTATATTTAGGTTTTAATCCAATAACCAAGCCACCTCGCATTACCACTTAATTTTCTCATTAATCTTAATTTAACAATGGCCACCCATATGACAAATCAAGATTAATGATGTTAAAGCCCAATGCTAAATATAATTGATAAATTCATATTCAATCAGCCAATGCAAACATAAGACACCATTGATCCACTAACCAAGACACTTTGAAATTAGCACCAAATGTTCACAAATTTATCAATTAAATGACTAACCAGCACAAAGAAATGATAATTAAGCTAATTAACCACAATATCAAGTGTCTAATAAAGGTTCAAGCCATAACAAATTTCTAAATACATTAAAATAAATCAATTCAACATTATAAAATTCATCCTAAGACCTAGGAATCACAAATATAATGTAGAAATAGAGAATTGAAATAGCAAAAGCTCCCCTATTAAAGCTCCAAGCTCATGCCATTGCCTCTTGCTACAATGGATTGAGAAGCTTAGCAACAAACACCCATGGAATCAGCCTCAGAAAGCAACACAATCACTGTCTGAATTAAATGCCCAACCATAGAAAAACTACTAATTGAACTTGATAGATTAACCATGGATTTAAATAAATCAGTAATTGCAATTGTAACCACAATAGTACAGAGTGCCACGGCTAAAATGAATCAGAACAGAGGAAGATGCTACGGTCTGTGAAGGTTGGAGGAAAGAAATCAGTAAAGGTCGCTGGTAGATTGAGGGAAGTATGACAGTGGTGTGTGGTTGAGGCTCGCGGTTAGCTCCTCCCCTCTCTGGTTCGATTCTCAGCTCCTTCCGTTCTGTTCTGTCTCCCGCTACAACTCTCTTCTTAGCTCTGTTCTGGCTGTGGAGAGATAACAATGATGGTGAATATGAGGCGTGAAGGAAGGATGGTGACAGTGATATGGACGGCAATGGAGGCTTTCCCTTTTTGTTGCAGCTGCTTCTCTGTTCTGGTCTAGCACTCTGTGATTTTCCTCTCAGCTTCTGTTCTACCACTGCTGTGGATGATGCTCGCCGGCGGCTGCGGTGGTGGAAGGTGCCGCCGGGGAGAGATGAAGAAGAAGGTGAAAGTTGTTGAATGAAGAAAAGCTGAAGGTCCAGAGGCGTTGCGGCTGTCTTCTCGGTTCTTTGCCTTCACCTCTGTTTTAATCTCCCAGCTAACCTAAAGAAAGATGCCCAAAATGCTGTGTTTCAAACTGTGGACCAAAATGGCATTTTCAAAATTCGTGAGACCAAACTGACATTTTTCAAATTTGAGCCACTAAACTGTCATTTTCAGTTTTAATCCCAAGTACTTACAATTAAATATAATTAACCCAACATCAAATCTTCTTAAAAATAAATGATTAGGAGTAATTACATTTTTGTAACAATTTTGCCCTTTTTACTCAATTCAATATATTTACTCTTAATACCAATTTAATCACAAAGAATGCATTTTAAGCTCTATAAATATGACAGAATCCTCAAATAAAGTATAAAAATATATAATAAAATTGGGATTTGTCAATTCCCCTACACTTAGCCTTTTGCACTCCTGGGCAAAATAGAACCAATGTTTTCAAACATATGCCTAATGTTGTAATCATCAAGTAATTCAAGAATGTAATTACATAAAGATTGAATAACGACAATCCCCAAATCAATTGAAGCTCATGAAATTTTTAATGCAAAGTAACCAACTTGAATGCATAACAAAACTAAGAAAGATAGACATGGTAGAACTCCCAAGGAAACAAGTGTTTCTCTCATCTCTCAAATCATAGGGAATTTCACTCAATTCATCTATTCTAGCATCTACCATAGGCTTATAGAGGTTCTACTATCTCTACCACTAGTTTTTCAAGAATCCATAGTCAAGGGGACTTCTTAGGGTTGTAATGTTGAGAAGGCTAAATGGGTGGAAAATATAACAAATACTATGCTTGCACCAAATACATTGATAATTCATTTAGCACTATACCACTAAACTTAATTCATATAATTTACCATAGTGCCTTATTTTTTTCTTTATTTCTTTGAATTTTTTTCAACACCTTTTCTTTTAATAATTTACAATTTTTTTTCTTTTTCTCTTTTTCTTCTTTCCTATATATATTTTTTTCTTCTCTTTTTTTTCTCTTTTGACTATTCACATGGCCCTTTTCTTTTCACATATACAATGATACTTTTTTTTTCTGTCATAAATTATAGTGCTAGGAAGATTTGATAAAGGATGCAAATATAGCATTTGTATAATGAATTAAAAATGAAAGTGAAGGCTGAAGGGGCTAAACAAAGGTAAATGATGAATGGTTTGTATTTGGGTAAATGGGTAATGAAATGAATGCCCCTATCATACTACAAATCCAAGGTATTAATGTAGCTTTGAAAAAAAACATAGACAAGTTCTAGAGATTAACTAGAGAATAGGTGAATGCACACACATGATGAGAAAATAGAATTAAGGCTCAACAATCTTCCAACAAGGCTTTTCTCTATCATATCAACTTCCTAAAATCAAACTAGGCATCCAAATTAATAAAATTGCATTAAAGACACTCCAATCACTCAATTGAATCAAGTAAAGGGATTACTTAAGCTTAATGCAATCACACTTATAATTGCTTGACTTTCAAATCATCATGAGTTCAATTTTCATAACAACATGCCAAGGAGTTGCATTAGGAAAATTTAAATAGGAGTCCACTAAGCACTTCACAAAACCAAAATGTTTCAATTTTTCCCAAATTTCATGAACCAAACATTGTGGCTACACAGAGTGACTAGAGCAATCCCTCCCCCACACTTAATCTTTACATTGTCCTAAATGTAAACAACAAATAGGAACTAACTTGACTTGTTTCTTTGGTGAAGTGGTAAGTTGTGAAGTCCAATTCAAGATTGAAGTACAACACTTCAACAATCACCATGAGAGGAAGAAGAAAGAAACAAGTGAAGTGAGTTTAACAATGAAGTTCAAAATGTAGTAAAGACTAAGTGTAAAGTAAGAATGGTATATGAACATGGAGCATTTATTTACTTCCTAGAAAAAGAAAAACAAAAAAGTCTACCTTTTACTACTGGATGATGTCTTTCCCCCACACTTATTTTCTTCATACAACAAATAAGCTCAAAGAATCATAAAAATTAGGAAGACAACAAGTGAGGAAAGAGACAACCTTTGTTAGAATCTTTTAAGGCACTTGAAAGAGAAGTTCTCATCCAATATGAGAAACATGATGGCCTTCATAGTGCACACTTCTCTTTGCTTGATTTTCTTAGGTGGAGGTGGTTCAGGATCAATCGGAAGAGGTTCGAGAATGTAGGGTGGAGCTTGGTACCGTAAAGGATTCTTCCAAGTATATGCCTGCAAAGAAGACAAGCCAAAAGCAATACCGAATCCAAAGATATAAATATGGAGAGACTTAGAGGATGATGCAAACATATTAAGAACAAAACTCTCCAAGTATGAATCACATCCAAGAAAATCAATTTGGTTCCCTTTAGTAGGAACCAAACTAGTAGTCACAATTTCAAAATTCTCTTGAGCTTGCAATGGGGAAAATGCGGAATCCAACTTAATGTTAGAGCGCATTACATCACTTTTGCAATCACAAGAGTTGAGAGGTAAAAGAGTGGAAGAAGAAAGAGAATTGATCAAGCTATCACCACCTAAAATTACAAAACGAGTATTTTCATTTTATATATCAGGTGGCAAATCACAAGAAATAACTAAATGGAAAGATTCATTTTCATTTACAATTTTATCATTCAAAATCATTGAATCTTTCTTTATCAAACTACCTAAATCATGCAATTCAAAGGGATCCAAAGGTGCACAATTTTCAAGGCTTGTCGCAAGTGTAGCATGTACTTTGATGTTATCAATTGAACTAGATGAAGGATCAAGGTCATGTGAAGAAGAAAGACAATTATCAATCTCTGCACAAATAACACATGACATTTCACCCTCACATGAACAAACAAAAGTAGAATGTAGGGAAGAGGGAAAAATAAGTTCTTCTTCTTGTTCAATAGCATTAAAAAATTTCAAATCATGCTTGCCAACACTTGAAACAGAAGAAGAATCATGTAAGAAATCATCATTTTGACAATTATTTGAGCTATCATCATGTTCACACTTTATCACAATTTGAGCATCCAAGCATAATGCATCAGTTTCCATAATATCATGTTAAATGAGTTCATCATTCCTAGAACTAGGGAAAAGAACATGTTCATCACACATAGAAGTATTGACAGTGCAAGCAATATCATCAACTAAACAACTACTATTAGAAATATCATAGTGAGTATTTTCAACATCAAGCATATGAGGGGATTCAACCACAATTTCTTCATCCACCTCATCATCACTCACAACATCAAGAATAGTAGTAAGAGGAGGGTCAACCTCTTCAAGAAGAGAAGGTATAGTACCATTGTTTGGAAGTGGCTCCTCTGGTAGTTGAAAATGCACTTGCTTTGTCCTGACATCGCTTGTGGGAGTAGACATTAAAGGTATGAAATCTTCCACTTCTGAAGTGGCGTTTAGCTCTTGAGCTTGGACTCCTTGTGCCTCTTCTTATAGGTCATGGGGCCAAGGGGTTCTATTTTCATGTGTGTTTGGCAACATCCCAAACCATGGTTTGTGCAATCCGAGACAAAACTGCTCTCACACACTTACCTCGTAAGTCATAAAAGCTATTAAAAAAAGCTAATCCAAACACACACTTCACCTCTTGTCTTTACCCATAGCATATGAGCATAGTATGCCTTGAAAAACTCATCAATGTCTTCTAATTGCTCTTCTATCTCCCTAGAGCTTCCAATTGTGCCTTGATGCAAGAGTAACTGAAGGTATGGCTCTTGGAGTGCTTCACACTTCCTTGTCAATGCACTTGTTAAGGAATCCTTATTGTGGGATGAGAAGAGGGCATCCAATCCACTATGTTGAGGGGTAGGAGATTGTGGTAGAGGTTCATAAAATGATGGAGAAGGTGGTGGTTCACAGGGAGTTCTACATTGAATGGAAGTAGGGGAAATAGGGGAAGATGAAATGGATATGATGGTTCTTGATAGAGTGGAGTGGGTGATTCATGATAAAATGGGTAGGGTAAAGAAGTACGGTTGAAGTGGAATTGAGATGATTGGAAAGTGGGTTCATGGTTAAAATAGGGGATTTATGGACAAGATGGTTCTAAATGTGGATAGAGATATTGAGGATGCTAAGATTTAAAGGCTCCTCTTCGTTTTATGTCTGCATGGAGGAAATCCAATTCATATTGAAGTAAATCAAGCTTTTGAGAAAATGTAAGATCAGAAAGTGATTCATGTCTCCAAGCACCATAAGATTAATCCATGAATTGAGAGCTTGATGTTCTTTCATTCCTTAAACAAGAATGCATAGGAGGATTAGTGTAAACCCGAAACTTATGATCCTCATTAAACCAATCCATTCAAATTGCAATCAATTATATCCCAATGAATCCTAAGTCCTAAAAATGCAAATGCAAAAATAAAAGAAAATCAAGATATTTATTGGTATTTTTTTCAAAATTTTCTATGGAAAGATGAAATATGCTATGAAAAACATGCAAAACTACCTAAACTAACTAAAATGCAACCTAAAGGCTCAAGGTACCAATCAATCAAAGATTGACACTTAGCTACTAGAGAACTAATTACTTGGCTCCCCGGCAACGGTGCCACTTGAAGAGTAAGGCGTTGTCTATCACATCCCCCCAGCCCAGCCCTTACTTGGCACCGTGTTAGCTCATATCCCGGCCCCTCTTCCAACACCGGGTATCCCCCCCGAAGGAGGAAGGATGGACTCACAAGGAATATCTCCCCCCCATGGGAATTCCTTTCACCTCCGTAGGGTTCAAACACGGGACCTGAGGCTTAAGTACCCATGCTTGGCGAACCCCAATACCATTGAGCTACCAATTATAACGCCCCAAATTTTGATTAAGGGCTAATGAGGATTATTGTAGAGATTTGTGAATTAAAGTTGAATTAATATGTATTTGTGAAAATATCATCTAATATGTCATAATTGATGGAAAATTTATAGAATGGAAATATTGGCCATAAGTTGGTAATTAATGGGGAAATTAATTACTAACTAAGAGGAAATGAGATGTGTGATTAAATGGTTAATGGATGGATTAGAGAGGCTAATTGGTGGTTTACTTTATGAGAACCAATGACTATGGGACACTTGGCAAGCTCACATATGGGGAGAGTATTAAGAAAAGTCAAAATGCCATTTTATAATATATTTTTCTCTTTCTTCTTCCCTCCCATTTCGCTGACATGGAAGGGGGGTACCATTATCATCATTCTTCATCCCTTCACACTGCATCTCTCACTCTCGTTCTCTCTCTCTCTCTCTTGAGTTCAGTACCATTGTTGCTCAAAGAAGAAGGAAGAAAAGTTTGAAAAAGGTAATGGAAATGATCTCAAATGTTCAAACTCATTTCTTTAAAGTTGTTCCTTGAGTAAAGAGCTTCATTTTGATGGTTATAGTGTGTCCATTAGTATTGGTTTGTGATTCCAAGAGATTGTGAAAGTGAGGATCAAGAAGTCCTTTTGGAAAAGTTGAAGAGGTAAGTGAAACCTATCTATCCATTTAAGTTTTATGCCAAATGGATTAACTTTGGATTTCTGGAAATTTTTTCCTATTTTCAAAAATGAAGGTTAATGGGAAGTTTGGTATGTCATTGGCATGGAAATGGTATGTTTGGAATGTATATGGATAGATAGGATTGATTTGGGATTGAATGATTGAGTTTGGAAATTTTGGAAATTTAGTGTTTAATGTTGCCCAAGACCAAAGCATGATAGTGGAGTAGGAATTTGGTTGTTTTAATAGTTTTATTGGAGTCCTTGAGTGTTTTTGTGTGGGGATAGCTTTGGTTGAAGCTTTAGGTCATTTAGAAACTCTTGGGAAAATTTTGGGAAAGACTATCAGTGTTTCTGCGTTTTCTGGGTTCTAATAAGGTCATTCGAGTGATCTAGAGTTCACTCGAGTGAGGGATGAATATCACTTGGGTGAGGTTGGGTGCCACTTGAGTGAGCCAGTGAAATTCTTTAGTTTTCCCTTCAGTTTCTGCAGTGCACTTCTGCAAAAGATCAAGAGTAATGCCTCACTTGCGGGTATGGTGGGTTCTCACTCGAGTGAGCCTTTTCTCACTCGAGTGTTGGTGTATTTGACACCATGAACTTGCCTCTCAAGTTATCACTAGTGGTTAATGAGCAAGAGTGCGTTCTGGCACTCGCGGGTATTCAGTTTCCACCCAGTGAGAAGTCTCATGCTCGAGTGCTTCTTCCCTCTGAAAACTCTCATTGCTCTTGGGTTCTTACTTCCTAGACTTTACTCTAGTGCTCGAGTGAAGCATTTGGCTTTCACTCGAGTAAGGTCTTGTGTGCTCGAGTGTCCCTGTCTTTGAAAAAGTTGTTGTGCTCTCGGGTGCTCACTCGCTATCGTTCACTCTCAGATACCCGAGTGCAGACCATACCATCACTCGAGTGAGGCTGTCTTCACTCGAGTGTCAGTGCCCCATCACTCGAGTGAGACCATCTTCACTCGAGTTAAACAATGAAAAATATCAGCGTTGTGCTTCCAAAAAGGGGATCCCTGGGGTAGTTCTTTAAATCCTTTAGGGTTTTGTTAGAGGCATATATGAGTACTTAAGAGACAGTAATGATAACCAATTTATGTATTGTGAAGATATTGAGTATTGGACTAAGTGGTAACGCATCGTCCTTAATTATGACTTTAGGATTCGATATTTGCCCTGAGCGGAAAAGACCCATTCCTGCTCAAGAGCGGAAAGACCAAGGTAGTAATACTTTATCCTATATCATGTATATTGCATTGCTTGTTTGCATTAGTCATTGAATACAGATACAGTAAGGGGATGTGGCGAAAGCCCGACCTTGAATACAGATACAATGATAGGACGTGGTGAAAGCCTGGCCTTGAATACAGATACAGTGGGGGGACGTGGTGAAAGCTCAGCCTTAAATATAGATACAGTTGAGGTGACATGGTGTAAGCCCGACCTTGTATATTGATTGCTGCATTGTGATATATGTTTACTTGCTTTGTTTATATGCATCATATATGTAAACTGTTGCTACTAGGATTCTTTTGAATTTCATTCTTTCCAAATAACATTTTTAGATAGGGCAAGTGGATCAAGAAGCAAGTGAGTGGATAAGGGCGATTAAGACTGCCAGTGATACTCTTAGCTAATTTCTTTTTGGTCTTGAATTGGTTATCATTTTGGACAAATGTACATATTAAATAGCTTATAGTATTATAGTTTTGTGTAATCCCTGGTATGAATACTAAGATGGGCAATAATTCCCTATATAATATTTTGGATTAATGCTATTATCCTGGGTAAATGTCGGGAATTATGGTTATACTCTGATATTGTATATGTAACAAACAGAACAGGCCTATTGATTTTATAAATGAATGAATGGAGATCTATTTGTACAAGTCTTGTAAAAAGTTTTTAATTATTCTGGATCTCTCATTCCATTATTAAATGTTCTTAAATGCTTAATTCTGGCCTTGATCGTGACGAGGATTACATTGTTGGCTTTATGCCTTGGTAACCTTCTTCAGAATTAAACCAAGGATTGCAATATAGGGTGCAATCTCGGATCATCTCTCAAAGAGCCATTTATTAATTATCTAGGAACTAAGTGCAATGATTGACATGAAATGATTAAAAATGGAAAAATTTGGTCTTTTTAACTATCAACTACTTTTTGCAATTAAGAATTAAATTGTTCTAAACTAATTCTTTTTGGGATTTTTCATGAAAATATGAAATGGAATGACAATGTTTTTAATGAAATGAAAGAAAACAATAGAATAAGCAATCCCTCATAGCAATAGCGCAAGTAATCCTCACTTCAAATGTTTATGGGAGAATTAATCTTGCTAGTTCAAAAATAACTCTAAGGGCTACCCCTTAGACTAGGCCTAACTTAGATTGATTAACACCAAGCCACCTTACATATTAATCTCTCTTAATTAGGTTGATTAAGCTCTCTAGTAATTAAATGAACTTAAAAATTATATTTAGCTTTTAATCCAATAACCAAGCCACCTCGCATTACCACTTAATTTTCTCATTAATCGTAATTTAACAATGGCCACCCATATGAAAAATCAAGATTAATGATGTTAAAGCCCAATGCTAAATATAATTGATAAATTCATATTCAATTAACCAATGCAAATGTAAGACACCATTGATCCACTAACCAAGCCACCTTAAAATTAGCACCAAATGTTCACAAAATTATCAATTAAATGATTAACCAGCACAAAGAAATGATAATTAAGCTAATTAACCACAATGTCAAGTGTTTAATAAAGATTCAAGCCATAACAAATCTCTAAATGTAATATCCCAAAAAGTGATTAAGGGCTAATGACTTCAAAAGTGGATGTAATTATTGTTGAATAAACACTTTTGGAGAATGTGTGATGGGAATTTGGATATTTTAATGATTCCAATGGCTTCCTTGTGAAAATTCGTGTGGGGAGAGTGTTTATTGTGAAATTGGAACCATTGGGAACAATTGTGCAAAAGTTGAAAACTCTGTCCATTGAAACTCTGCACAGGGCAGCTGATTTGTAAGGAATTTTTAAATAGGCAAATGGTGTCTAAAAATTCTGAAATTTTCTAGTCTTAAAGTTCATATGTCAAAATTTAAAATGGACATATAATTTGTATCATTTTGATTTGTGAGTTGAGTTATGGATTTTTGAAGTTTGCCCAGCGAAATTAATTATTTTCTGGAATAGTATGCAAAGATTGAAATTATGGGAATTTTTTGATTCTATCCAGAAAAATTCTATATTTTTCCCCTAAAACTAGACTCAATAAGTGTTCCATAGGCTTTAGAATCACTCCAATTCAATTTTTCTAGAATTAGTTATGATTTTTCAAAGCTTGGGCAGAAATCTGCCAGAATTTCTGAAAAATCTGAAATTGTTGGAAATTAATCAATAATTAAATATCATATAATATATGATATTAAATACCATCAGCCTTCTTTCTCCAGCCATTTTTGTGCTCCTCCAGACCTAAAACACGAGAGAGAATGTGAGAGAGTTTAGAGAGAGAAAGGGAAGAAATCTCACAAGATAAGCCGATTTCTTCGACGATTTAGCTCCTAACGCGTATAACTCCGACTCCAAGCTACTCCTGTTTATTCTTTAAGGTTGTGAAGCTCAAAATTTAGTGTTTCAAGGGTTAGGGTTCAGCCACCTTGAGGAAGAGCTAGTGGGAGCTTAAGGTAACTTCCAAATCTTCGTATATTAACTATTCTGGCTGCTGTGGGCAATTTAATCGGTGAAATTTCGCCGGATTGCCATTGGTTTTAAATTTTGGAAATTGAGTTTCCTAAGGGTTATGCTGCCCAATTTTGGTTCAAATGGTAGTTATAACCTAATGTAATAGTTAATAAAGTGGTTAAGAGTATAAAGGAACGCGTTTAAGGAGCCGAAATCGTAAAACCCTTATTTTCCCCAGAGAACTCATAAAATTTGGCCAGCTCTAGAAATGGGTCTTAGAGTTGGATTTTCAATGATTTGATGGTTCCATTGCATTCAGGAACAAAAATTAGGTGGGGTTACAGTTGGCCACTTTTTCGGAAAAGGCCGAAAAAGCATAATTACGAAAACGCCCCTAAAACCCTTGAAGTAGGGCTACCATGGGTAAATTTGTAATTTTACATTGAATTTGATAATTCCAAGTCCGAAAATGGATTCCTTGAGCGGAAATATGTTAGGATAGCCCAGCTTAGAATTTCGGAAAAAGTGCAACTGGACCGGTACGGCGGGCCCGGGCCGGGTCACCAGGGGCATTTTTATAAATTTTTATTATAGATTCATATAACCCCAAGAAACACTATGAAAGTGTCTAAATGGTGCATTTGGAATTGTAGGATTCGATATTTTCCCTGTTCGTGATCTACCTGCGCTAGAGCACAATCGGAAAGAATAAGGTAGTGACTCTTTCTCTTATACTGTGTGTGAAACATTGTATGTATGTTTGTCATGCATTGAGAATACTTTATGAATACATTATGATGCTTTGAGTTAGCAGTGCAAGCTGACGCATAGTAATACTTTGTGATACATAGAGATCGCAGCGAAAGCCGACGCATAGAGATTACAGCCATGAGTGCTGTCGTTTGTGGTGAAAGCCATGATACATTGTGATGCTGCTTAACATGATCATATATACTATGTGTTTATACACTATATGAGTGATTTGTTACTACAGAGATTCTTTTGAATCTCATTCTTTCCATTGACTAACATTTCAGACAGGGCAAGTGGCTCCAAGGAGAAACAAACCACTAGGAGCGGCTAGGATCTTGTAGAGATGTGTTGTTAGGTTGTTGGTTATCTATTTTGGACTTGGGATTACTGTTTATTTTTGAAATGTAGATATTACGTTGATGTTGGTCATCTAATCCCCTAGTTGGAACTTACAACCCTTAGTTTATACATGTATGAAACCCGGGAGTTGCTGGGAATTTGGCTATACACTCTGATATGTATGAATGTGATTGAACTGCGTAGAGTAATTAGATTCGGAAGATGAATATGAGACCATGTTGAACGAATTTTAGAAAAGAGATTTGTGAAAAACGTATCCGATGGTCTCTAATTCCTTTAAATTACGCATTTTTGAATCTTAATTACGGTTATCAAGGTAGGGGATTACATTTTTTGTATCAGAGCTGTAGTTCCTGGCAAGGGTAGAGTTTGCTAGGATAGATCCCTTAGTTAACTTTAGGGATAGAAGATCATCTGTGGATAATTGTTCTGTATGCACATGTATGTTCTATTTATATGGATATATATATGAGACTTGTGAATATTTGTGCATACTCTCTCTGTAATATTAATGGGGTAAGTGATTTGTAGAATGAAGAAAACTAGAGGACACCCCAATGTTCCGCGTGTAGACCCAGAGGTGGAGGTAGTCAATGACAATCCACCAGATCTAATGCAAGAGCTGATGGTTCTAATCCGGGATCAAAGAGATATGATGGATAAGCTAAGAGAAGAGCTCAGAGTAGAGAAAGCAAAGAACAAAGAGGACCCGATTCAGTCTACTCCAGTGGAAACTCAAGAAGAAACTCGTCTTAAGGACACTGCTGAAGGGTCAGAACGACCCCTGGAGTCCCCACCTCACACTATTCCAAATCAAAAGTCGCACGGGGTACCGGTAAGAGAGGAAAGGGACCTTTAGTTTTGGGTTACCAGATTTTGTAAACATATGCCTCTGTTGTTTAAAGGGAGGTTTGATCCGCAAGCAGCTAAAGATTGGTTGAATCGCCTAGAGAAAATCTTCGAGGTCCTAGGATGCCCGTCCGAGGTGAAGGCACGCCTAGCTGTCTACAAGTTAAAAGGCGATGCAGATCGCTGGTGGAGGAATATCTCCCTCACTTTGTATAGCAGAAATGTGCCGTTGACTTGGGAATCTTTCCAGCAAGAATTTAATGAGAAATACTTTCCCAAATCAGTGCGGCTTGAGAAGGAAATAGAATTCCTAAATATCAGACAAGGGGGCACGGAGAGCTTTGATGACTACTTATCCCGTTTCATCCGTTTGTCCCGGTATTCCTCCTACCTCCGGTATAAGGATGATGAACAGTGGAGTTCTGACATGCTTATTCGGGGGTTGAGACGTGATCTGAAGAAGCAGTTGGTCACTCATATGTTCACTAAATTCAACAA
The DNA here is from genome assembly GCA_963242795.1 of Inga leiocalycina. NCBI lineage: Eukaryota > Viridiplantae > Streptophyta > Magnoliopsida > Fabales > Fabaceae > Inga > Inga leiocalycina. Next base: position 18,470,503 of record OY725330.1, read on the forward strand.
GGTTGTTGAAGAGTGCAGGATCACAGAAAATAATTTAAGAGAACTATATCCTACTAAAGCTACTAGCCACCGTAGTAAACCCAGTAAGAGTGGTACTTCACAGAAGCGAAAGGGACAGGGATCTTCATCTGGGAGTGGTAAAAAGCCCTACCAGTCTGGGAGCCATGATCAGCAGAGAACTCCTTTTACACCTTATATCTGTCTTCGTTATAATCAATCACATCATGGTAAGACTTGTGAGGGTCGAATAATATGCTTTAATTGTAAACGTATGGGGCATACTGCTGTCGAATGCAAAGAGCCATGACCAGACCAGAGGCCAAAAACTCAAGGCCGAGTATTCGCTATGACTTACGAGGAGGCCCGCAAATCTCCTAAGTTTATACAAGGTAAAATTTCTCTTAATGGCTATTTGTTGCAAGTTCTGTTTGACTCGGGTGCAAGTCACTCCTTCATTACCTATGATTGCGTGAAGCGCCTAGGATTGCATATGCATAAATTACCATTTGATTTGATAGTGTCAACTCTGATGGGTGTTAAGGCCTTGACTACATAAGCTTGTTTGAATTGTGTCATAATTGTAGAAGGGCACCAATCTACTGTGGATTTGATTTGTTTGCCGCTTTACCAATTGGAAGTCATTTTGGGTTTTGATTGGTTAACAGCGAATAATGTGATGCTTGATTGTGGGAATAGGAGGATAGTGTATCCTGCTTCTCAGAGAGTTGAAGTTGTAAATGGCAGTATGAATTTCCTTTCTACGGCTAAAGCTGAAAAATATCTTGAAAAGGGTTGCCAGGGGTATATGGTATTCTTCTCTGTGCAAGGGGAGATTAGTGAAACTTTGAGTAGTATACCCGTGGTAAATGAATTCCCTGAGGTATTTCTGGATGATCTTAGCGGATTACCTCCAGAAAGGAAAGTTCAGTTTCTCATTGACATTGTGCTTGGAGCTGGTTCTATATCTAAGGCCCCATACCATATGGCCCCAAACGAAATGGTGGAGTTAAAGAAACAAATAGAAGACTTGCTGGAGAAAGGGTTTATAGACCCAGTGTGTCGCCTTGGGTAGCTCTAGTGTTGTTTGTGAAAAAGAAAGATAGGAGTCTTTGTTTATGTATCGATTATAGAGAACTGAATAAGATTACTATCAAGAACAAATACCCTCTTCCCCGAATCGATGACCTTTTAGATCAATTATCCGGTTCGTGTGTATTCTCAAAAATTGATCTAAGGTCAAGGTATTATTAGCTATGAGTGAAAGCAGAAGATGTTCTAAAGACTACTTTTCGGACCAGGTATGGTCATTATGAGTTCTTGGTGATGCCATTTAGGCTAACCAATACACCTGCAATTTTCATGGATTACATGAACCATATCTTTCAACAATATCTGGATCAATTTGTTGTGGTATTCATTGATGATATTCTGATATACTCTAAGAGTAGAGAAGAGCATGAGCATCATTTGAGAATTGTATTGAATACATTGCGTGAGAAGCAGCTCTATGCCAAATTGAGTAAATGCGAGTTTTGGCTATCGGAAGTAAAATTCCTAAGCCATGTTATCTTGCAAGAAGGGGTCTCTGTAAATCCTAGTAAAGTGGAAGTAGTACTGGACTGGAAAAGGCCAGAATTAGTGGCAGAGGTACGCAGTTTTTTGGGTCTTGTTGGTTACTATCGGAGATTCATTCAGAATTTCTCACGTATTGCTTTGCCGATGACCAAGCTCACAAGGAAGTATCAGCCTTTTGTGTTGGATGAACATTGTGAAAAATGCTTTGTGGAGTTGAAAGAAAGGTTGACTACGGCACCTGTATTGATTATACCTGATCCCAGCTTGACCTACATTGTGTATAGTTATGCGAGTAAGCAGGGATTAGGGTGTGTCCTTATGCTGCAGGAACGTGTGGTGGCCTACGCCTCTCGACAGCTCAAACCTCATGAGATGAATTATCCTACACATGATCTGGAGCTTGCGGCCATTATATTTTCCTTGAAAATTTGGAGGCATTATCTGTATGGTGTGACGGTAGAACTGTACTATGACCACAAGAGTCTCAAATATTTGTATGATCAGAAAGAATTGAATATGAGACAGCGACGGTGGATAGAGTTGCTTAAGGACTACAACCTAGAAGTCAAATATCATTCGGGTAGAGCAAATGTAGTCGCAGATGCTCTTAGTAGAAAGACAGTGTTGGTGGCAGCAATTATGATTCAAGAGGGGAAGTTAATAACGGATTTTCATGATTTGAATCTGTCAAATCAGATCCTCTGTGCCAATTATACTATTTCCCAAGAGGAAAGTGACTTGAGAATTGAGATTGAAGAAGCTTAGAGGCAAGATGGTTGGATACATCATAATCTAGCCCGGATTAAACGGGGAGAAGCTTAGAGCTATGATCTATCGCCTAGTGGATTGGTTCACTATCAAAAGAGAATCTGTGTTCCAATTAAGGCGGAGTTGAGACAAAAAATTTTGGATGAGGCGCATAAGAGCCATTATACTCTTCATCCTGGTATGACCAAAATGTACCATAATCTAAAGTTTATGTATTGGTGGTTGGGTTTCAAGAGTGATGTGACGAAATATGTAGCGAGGTGTCTCACTTGTCAGAAGGTAAAAATTGAGCACCAGAGACTGCTTGGTTTGCTGCAAAGTCCTAAGATTCTGGAATGGAAATGGGAAAGTGTGACCATGGACCTTGTGGTGGGATTGCCCAGAATCAGGAGTTATGATGCGATCTGGGTAATTGTAGACCGGTTAACAAAATCGGCGCATTTCATACCGATCAATGCTGGTTACTCTCCAGATAAACTAGCTGAGATTTATATTCGAGAAATCGTGAAACTTCATGGTGTACCAAAGAACATCATTTCTGACTGAGATCCTCGATTCACTTCGAGATTCTGGAGGGCGTTGCATCAGGCCCTAGGTACTCAATTGAGATTTAGCGTGGCTTATCATCCTCAAACGGATGGATAGTCAGAAAGGACAATCCAGACGCTGGAAGACATGTTACAGGCCTGTGTTCTAGACTTCAAAGGGAATTGGGATCGCTTTCTTCCACTTGTTGAGTTCGCCTATAACAATAGCTATCATGCGAGCATTCAGATGGCTCCGTATGAAGTGTTGTACGGAAGGAGGTGCCAATCACCTTTGTGTTGGAATGAGTTATCAGAAAGGAAGCTGTATAGACCGGATCTTGTTGATCAAACTTCAGCACAGATTCGAATTATTCGTAGGAGGCTTCTTGCAGCGCAGAGTCAACAGAAAAGCTACGCTGACAAGAGGAGATGGCCTCTAGAGTTTGAGGTTGGTGATCATATATTTCTGAGAGTATCACCAGTCACTGGCATCGGGAGAGCTTTCAAGCGAAAGAAGCTGAGCCCAAGGTACATAGGTCCTTTTGAAATCCTTAAGAGTATTCAGCCTGTTGCTTATCGAGTAGTGTAACGTCCCAAATTTTTGATTAAGGCCTAATGAAAATTATTGAGGATAATTATCGGATTAAACTGAAATTAAGGTATATTGGTGACAATATTAATTTATATGTCATAATTGATGGAAAATTTAAAGGATGAAATTATTGGCTCTAAATTGGTGATTAATAAGGAAATTAATTACTAATTAAAAGAAAAGTGAGAAGTGTGATTAAATGGCTAATGGAAGGATTAGAGAGGTTAATTAGTGACTAAGTGTGGGAGAGCCAATGATAAGTGGACAAGTGGCAAGCTTTTAGGATGGGAGAGGACATAGAAAAGTCAAATGGAATTTTAAATGTTTTTCTCTCTCCTCTTCCCTTTCTTTTGGCTGACATGGGGATGGGAGGGCAAAGAATGATTATTTCCTTCTTCTTCCTCCACACTCCATCTCTCATCTCTCTCTCTTCTCTCCTCATTTTCGTCAGCCATTGAAGGCCAAAGGGAAGGAAGAGAAGCTTCAAAAAGGTAAGGGAAATGTCTCCAAATGCTCAAACTTCCTTCTCTAATATTGATCCTTGAATGAAGAGCTTCATTTTGATGGTTGTAATGTGTTCATTGGTGTTAGTTTGTGGCCTCAAGAGATTGTGAAAGTTGAAGAATAAAGAAATCTCTTTGGCAAAGTGAAAGAGGTGAGTGTTAACTCCCTTTTGATATATATATTGTGGTTGTTGGTTGAGCATTGATTTTTCTGGAATTTTCTGCCCTATTTTCAAAAATTAGGGTCTTAGTGAGTTTGGCATGTTGTGATCATGGAAATGGTATATTGTGATGTCTTTTGGACAAATGGATTGGTTTGAATCATTAAAAGCAAAGTTTGGGAACTTTGTGTTGGTTTTGGTGTATTGGTCAAAACAGGGCATGTGGTTAGATTGTGAATTTGGTCATTTTGAGGTTACCATTGTGTTCCTTGTGGAAAATTATATGGGAATATATTTGGTTAATGATTTTGGAGTCATAGGACACTTTGGTAGAAAAGTTGGAAAATGTTGTCAACGTGAACTCTGTCTGGGCAGTTTATTTGTGTGGACGTTTTGAATGATCAAATGATTTCAGAAAATTATGAAACTTTCCAGTCTTAAATTTCACATACCAAGCTTCAAAATGGACATATATTCTGTGTCATTTAGTTTAGTATTCTGGGAGATATGGTTGGCCAAAGTTTGGGGATGGAAACAGAACTCTGTTCTGGAGTAGTGTTGAGTTTTGGGTGATTCTGTATTTTTGTGATGATTTGAAGTTATGAGCCATATTTTTCTATGAAAGAGGACTTAAATTCATTTCATTTGGCTTTGGAATCACTCCGTTTCGATTTTTCTACCATTAGATATGATTTTTTGAAGTTCAGCCAAGAATCAGGGAATTTCTTGGCCGCGGCCCAAACCTTTCTGGCCTGATTCAGGCCGCGGCCCATAGGTGGCTGGCCGTGGCCAGTGACCTTTTGACCATATTTTGGCCGCGGCCCAAGGAAGGGCTGGCCGCGGCCAACCCCTGTGTTCCAGCACTTTAAGTTTTTGAAAAGAGATCTTCAACCTATTGTTTCCCAACCTTTTAAGGGTTTTATTCGAGGCATTTGTGGCTTCTTAAGGGTCATTATTGATAACCAAATCTAAGTGTTGAAGAGTCAATTGAGTATTGGAATAGAGAATAATGCTTCATCCTTTATTATGACTTTAGGATTTGATATTTTCCCGGAGCATAGAAGGCTCGTGCCTGCTCAAGAGTGGAAAGACCAAGGTAGTGACACTTTATCCTATATCATGTGTATTGCATTGCTTGTTTGCATTAGTCATTGAATACAGTGAAAGTGAAGGGGACGTGGCGAAAGCCCAGACTCGATTACAGTGAAAGTAAAGGGGACGTGGTGAAAGCCCGGACTCGAATACAGATAAAGTGAAGGGGACGTGGCGGAAGCCCGACCTCGTATATAGTGAAGGGAACGTGGCGAAAGCTCGGTCTCGAATATTGATTGCTGCATTGTGATATATGTGACTTGCTTTGTATATATACATCATATAAATAAACTATTGCTACTGGGATTCTCTAGAATCTCATTCTTTCCAAATAACATTTTTAGACAGGGCAAGTGGATCGAAAAGCAAGCAAGTGGCAAAGGACTATTAGGACTGCCAGCGGTAGTCTTAGCTATATATTTTGATTTTATATTGAACTGGTTATCATTTTGGATAAATGTATACATATTGAATAGAATTGTAGTGGTATAGTTTTGTGTAATCCCCGGTATGGATACTGAGGTGGGCGATGACACCCTGAACAATATTTTGGATTAAATGTTATTATCTCGGGTGAACATCGGGAATTGTACTGATACTCTGATATTGTATATGTAACAGACTAAATAGGCCATTTGTTTTAATGAATGAAATGAATGGAGATCCATTTGTACAGTTTCCGCAAAAAGTTTTTAATTGTTCCGGATTTCTCATTCAATTATTAAATGTGATTAAACACTAATCCCGGCCTAATTATCGAAGGGGGTTACAAGTAACCTTACCCTCGAACTTGAGCAGGCTCTATGACGTGTTTCATGTTTCCCAATTGAAGAAGTACCAACTGGATCCCTCTCACATCATTAAGTGTGAAGAAGTTGAGTTACAAGACAACTTCACATATGCGATAGAGCCAGAACAGATTATTGATAGAGAAGAACGACAGCTCAGACACCGGAACATTCCATTTATAAAGGTGATCTGGAAGGGAATGACTTATAGGGAAGCAACTTGGGAAGCAGAAGAGGATATGCGAAGATGTTATCCAGAGTTTATGGCTCAAGTTGTGTGACAAATGTTGAGGACGAAATTTATTTTACGAGGGGAGAAATGTAATATCCCAAAAAGTGATTAAGGGCTAATAACTTCAAAAGTGGATGTAATTATTGTTGAATAAACACTTTTGGAGAATGTGTGATGGGAATTTGGATATTTTAATGATTCCAATGGCTTCCTTGTGAAAATTCGTGTGGGGAGAGTGTTTATTGTGAAATTGGAACCATTGGGAACAATTGTGCAAAAGTTGAAAACTCTGTCCATTGAAACTCTGCACAGGGCAGCTGATTTGTAAGGAATTTTTAAATAGGCAAATGGTGTCTAAAAATTCTGAAATTTTCTAGTCTTAAAGTTCATATGTCAAAATTTAAAATGGACATATAATTTGTATCATTTTGATTTGTGAGTTGAGTTATGGATTTTTGAAGTTTGCCCAGTGAAATTAATTATTTTCTGGAACAGTATGCAAAGATTGAAATTCTGAGAATTTTGTGATTCCATCCAGAAATATTATATATTTTTCCTTAAAACTAGACTCAATAAGGGTTCCATAGGCTTTAGAATCACTCCAATTCAATTTTTCTAGAATTAGTTATGATTTTTCAAAGCTTGGGCAGAAATCTGCCAGAATTTCTGAAAAATCCGAAATTGTTGGAAATTAATCAATAATTAAATATCATATAATATATGATATTAAATACCATCAGCCTTCTTTCTCCATCCATTTTCGTGCTATTCTAGACCTGAAACAAGAGAGAGAATATGAGAGAGTTTAGAGAGAGAAAGGGAAGAAATCTCACAAGGTAAGCTGATTTCTCCGACGATTTAGCTCCTAACGCGTATAACTCCGACTCTAAGCTACTCCTCTTTATTCTTTAAGGTTGTGAAGCTCAAAATTTAGTGTTTCAAGGGTTAGGGTTCAGCCACCTTGAGGAAGAGCTAGTAGGAGCTTAAGGTAACTTCCAAACCTTCGTATATTAACTATTCTGGCTACTGTGGGCAATTTAATCGGTGAAATTTCACCGGATTGCCATTGGTTTTAAATTTTGGAAATTGAGTTTCCTAAGGGTTATGCTGCCCAATTTTGGTTCAAATGGTAGTTATAACCTAATGTAATAGTTAATAAAGTGGTTAGGAGTATAAAGGAACGTGTTTAAGGAGCCAAAATCGTAAAACCCTTATTTTCCCCAGAGAACTCATAAAATTTGGCCAGCTCTAGAAATGGGTCTTAGAGTTGGATTTTCAATGATTTGATGGTTCCATTGCATTCAGGAACAAAAATTAGGTGGAGTTACAGTTGGCCACTTTTTCAGAAAAGGCCGAAAAAACATAATTACGAAAATGCCCCTAAAATCCTTGAAGTAAGGCTGCCAAGGGTAAATTTGTAATTTTACATTGAATTTGATAATTCCGAGTCCTGAAATGGATTCCTTGAGTGGAAATATGTTAGGATAGCCCAACTCAGAATTTCAGAAAAAGTGCAACCGGACCGGGTACGGCGGGCCCGGGCCGGGTCCCCGGGTGCATTTTTGTAAATTTTCATTATAGACTCATATAACCCCAAGAAACACTATGGAAGTGTCAAAATGGTGCATTTGGAATTGTAGGATTCGATATTTTCCCTATTCGTGATCCACCTGCGCTAGAGCACAATTGGAAAGAACAAAGTAGTAACTCTTTCTCTTATACTATGTGTGAAACATTGTATGTATGTTTGTCATGCATTGAGAATACTTTGTGAATACATTGTGATGCTTTGAGTTCGCAGCGTAAGCTGACGCATAGTGATACTTTGTGGTACATAGAGATCGTAGCGAAAGCTGACGCATAGAGATTACAGCCATGAGTGCTGTCATTTGTGGTGAAAGCCATGATACATTGTGATGCTGCTTAACATGATCATATATCCTATGTGTTTATACACTATATGAGTGATTTGTTACTACAAAGATTCTTTTGAATCTCATTTTTTCCATTGACTAACATTTCAGACAGGGAAAGTGGCTCCAAGGAGAAACGAACCACCAGGAGCGTCTACAATCTTGTAGAGATGTGTTGTTAGGTTGTTGGCTATCTATTTTAGACTTGGGATTACTATTTATTTTTGAAATGTAGATATTACATTGATGTTGGTCATGTAATACCCTAGTTGGAACTTACAACCCTTAGTTTATACATTTATGAAACCCGGGAGTTGCTGGGAATTTGGCTATGCACTCTGATATGTATGAATGTGATTGAACTACGCAGAGTAATTAGATTCGAAAGATGAATATGAGTGTAACCCCCTGCCTTTAAACACGTAATTATAATTCGATAACACATATTTAAATCGGATTAGAGACCATTGGATGTTTTAACCTCATTTTAAACTTTCTGTCTCAGTAAAATTTTTACAAAACTTTCAAGACTCTTTTTTTTCCATCCAGGTCTCAATTTCAATATTCGAATATAATTGCCTGTGCAGTTAATGTACATTCAATCATATCAGAGTGTATAACCGCATCCCCGGCAACTCCCGGGTTCTATGCATAAAAACCTGAAGGTTTATAAGTATTCACTAGGGGATTACACAACCAAAATCGAATGTAGTGTTCCTGATTCAGAATATACAGTAATCCCAAGTTCAAAATACTTAACCAACGTTTCCAACTCAACTATATACCCCCAAGGGCCCTAATTGCTCCGGGTTGGCGGCTTCTCCTTTGAACCACACGCCCTGTCTGAAATGTTAGTCATAGGAAAGAATGAGATTTGAGAGAATCTCAGTAGTAACAAACCACTCACACAATGCATAAACACAAAGTATGTACATAAATCACAAACAGCAACAGCAGCATCAATCTCAAAGATACATGGTTTTCACCACAAACGACAGCACTCACGGCTGTATACACAATACGACAGCTCTCGCTATAATCATAATCACGACAGCTTACGCTGTAATCACAATAACGACAGCTTATGCTGTAAACGACAGCTTGCGCTGTAAACGACAGCTATCACCAGCTGTAACCGTAGCAGCATCAAAGATTCATCACAGAATAGTGATAACACACACATACAGAGTATTACACATAGTATAAGAGAGAGAGTCACTACCTTGTCCTTTCCTGATGTCCTTCGACGTAGTTGGCTCACGAGGGCGGCAAATATCGAATCTTGCAATTCCAAATGCACCATTTAGACACTTCCATAGTGTTACTTGGGGTTATATGAGTCTATAATGAAAATTTACAAAAATACCCCCGGGGACCCGGCCCGGGCCCGCCGTACCCGGTCCGGCTGTACTTTTCTTGAAATTTTGACATGGGCTTTCCTGACATATTTTCGCCCAAAGAATCCATTTCCGGACTCGGAATTATCAAATTCAATGTCAAATTACGAAATTGCCCTTGGCAGCCCTACTTTTAGGGTTTTAGGGGTGTTTCCGTAATTATGCTTTCTCGGCCTCTTTTGAAAAAGTGCCCAACTGTAACCCCACCTATTTTCACCCACTGAATCCAATGGAATCATCAAATCATTGAAAATCCAACTCTAAGATCCATTTACAGCCTTGGCCGAAATATACATGTTCTCCGGGAAAAATTGGGGTTTTACGATTTCGGCTCCGTAAACGCGTTCCTTTCTACTCCTAACCACTTTATTCACTATTACATTAGGTTATAACTACCATTTGAACCAAAATTGGGCAGCATAACCCTTAGGAAACTCAATTTCCAAACTTTAAAATCAATGGCAATCCGACAAAATTTCACCGATTAAATTGCCCACAGCAGCCAGAATAAGCAATATACGAAAGTTTGGAAGTTACCTCAAGCTCCCTCTGGCTTTTCCCAAATTTGGCTGAACCCTAGCCTCTTTGAAACACCAAATTTTGAGCTTCACAACCTTAAAGAATAAAGAGGAGTAGCTTAGAGTCGGAATTATACGCGTTAGGAGCTAGATGGTTGGAGAAATCGGCTTACCTTGCGAGATTTCTTCCTCTTTTTCTCTCTTTTCTCCAAGCTCTCTTCACGTCTTTCTTTTCTCTGAAATGGGTCGGGAATGGCTGATCAAGATGATGGAATTGCTTTTAATTCCATGTTGATGTCACCTCACCACATGATGATGTCATAATTTCTAATTTCACATTTTCGGATTTTCTGGCAGATTTTCTGCCCAACTTTGAAAAATCATAACTAATTCTAGAAAAATCGAAATGAGGTGATTCCAAAGTCAAATGAAAGATATTTAAGTCCTCTTCATAGGAAAAATATTGGCCATTACTGAAAATCACCGCAAAATTCCCTGAATTTCAATATTTACATACTGTTCCAGAAAATAATTAATTTCGCTGGGCAAACTTCAAAAATCCAAAACTCTTAGGTCACAAATCAAAATGATACAAATTATATGTTCATTTTGAAGCTTGACATGTGAACTTTAATACTGGAAAATTCAGAATTTTTAGACACCATTTGCCTATTTAAAACGTCCATACAAATTGGCTGCCCTGTACAGAGTTTCAATGGACAGAGTTTTCAACTTTTGCACGATTGTTCCCAATGGTCCCAATTTCACAATAAACACTCTCCCCACACGAATTTTCACAAGGAAGCCATTGGAATCATTAAAATATCCAAATTCCCATCACACATTCTCCAAAAATTGTTTATTCAACAATAATTATATCCACTTTTAAAGTCATTAGCCCTTAATCACTTTTTGGGATATTACAATGAGACCATGTTGAACGAATTGTATAAAAGAGATTTGAGAAAAACGTATCTGTCAGTCTCTAATTCCTTTAAATTACGCATTTTTGAATTTTAATTACGGTTATCAAGGTAGGGGATTACACTAAATACATCAAAATAAATCAATTCAACATTATAAAATTCATCCTAAGACCTAGGAATCACAAATATAATGTAGAAATAGAGAATTGAAATAGCAAAAGCTCCCCTATTAAAGCTCCAAGGTCATGCCATTGCCTCTTTCTACAACGGATTGAGAAGCTTAGCCACAAATACCCATGGAATCAGCCTCAGAAAGCAACACAATCACTGTCTGAGTTAAATGCCCAACCATAGAAAAACTACCAATTAAACTTGATAGATTAATCATGGATTTAAATAAATCAGTAATTGCAATTGTAACCACAACAGTATCGAGTGGCACAGATAAAATGAATCAAAACAGAGGAAGATGCTATGGTATGTGAAGGTTGGAGGAAAGAAATCAGTGAAGGTCGCTGGTAGCTTGAGGGAGGTATGTAAGTGGTGTATGGTTGAGGCTTGCAGTTAGCTCCTCCCCTCTTTGGTTCGACTCTCAGCTCGTTCCGTTCTGTTCTATCTCCCGCTACAACTCTCTTCTTAGCTCTGTTCTGGCTGTAGAGAGATGACAATAATAGTGAATATGAGGCGGGAAGGAAGGATGGTGACGGTGATGGTGGACGGCGATGGAGGCTTGCACTTTTTGTTGTAGCTGCTTCTCTATTCTGGTCTAGCACTCTGCAATTTTCCTCTCAGCTTCTGTTCTGCCGCTGCTGTGGATGATGCTCGCCAGCTGCTGTGGTGGTGGAAGGTGCCGTCGGGGAGAGATGAAAAAGAAGGTGAAAGTTGTTGAATGAAGAAAAGCTAAAGGTCCAGAGGCGTTGCGGCCGTCTTCCCGGTTCTTTGCCTTCACCTCTGTTTTAATCTCCCAGCTAACCTAAAGAAAGATGCCCAAAACGCTATGTTTCAAACTGTGGACCAAAATGGCATTTTCAAAATTCATGAGACCAAATTGACATTTTTCAAATTTGAGCCCCTAAACTGTCATTTTCAATTTTAATCCCAAGTACCTAAAATTAAAAATAATTAACCCAACATCAAATCTTCTTAAAAATAAATGATTAAGAGTAATTACATTTTTGTAACAATTTTGCCCTTTTTACTCATAATTCAATGTATTTACTCTTAATACCAATTTAATCATAAAGAATGCATTTTAAGCTCTATAAATATGATAGAATCCTTAAATATAGTATAAAAATATATAATAAAATTGGGATTTGTCATTACGCTTAGAGACATGGAGCAATTCCTAGATGAGGAGGACGAGCAAGACCAAAACAACTCAGGACGGTCGTCATCCCGGTCTACTGGGTTTGAGGTACAGGTCCAAGGTAAATATATTTTGTTTATTTAATAAATTAAATATTTAAATTTGACATGTTGAATGTGAATTTAAATTTATCTAACGTATGTGGTAAATTGTGCAGATGAGCAGGGGAACGTGTCTATAAGGAGGCCGGATGTGGCCAGCCTAAACAGCCTACACCGGACAATATAAGTTGTAAGTTCCATGGAATGGGGCCACGGACCAACCTATTGAGAATGGGGTCACCTGTTCAACCACTTCTTGAACGAGCTGGGCTTGAATTGGATGTGGTTCCCCCTTCACTTTAGGACGTGGAGGAACGTTCCCAATGGGCCGAAGGACCTGGCGTGGGACGAGACGGTAAAGGTAATTAATAGTATTTAATTATACTATATATATTTTAATTAATTAATATTTATTAATTGTATCATTTGTAATTAGTCGTATTTAATTCTTTTTTATTCCATTGTGTTACAACTTAGGTTTGCCATCTGGGACAATTGGAAGAGGTACACTCTGATGAAGATAGGCGATGACAGGAAGAACAAGAGGAATCATCTCTTCCACAGTATGAATAAGGATGGGATGATTCCTTTGTAGCAGCTGGTCGAGAAAGTCCTGGACGGCATGCCACCAAATGATTGAGCGAGTTTTGTCCAGTTTAGGAGGAACGCAGAGGGGCAGGTGATTTATTTATAATTTTAATTTTAAATTAAATTTCATAAATTGTATTTTTTTTTAATAATTAAAATTGTTTTATATTGTTTTAATACCTTTAATATTGTTTTTTTGTAGGAACTTTCTTAAAGGAATACGAGGTGCTAGGGCAGAAGGCGATCCACCACACGACAGGATCAAAGACCTTTGCTATCACTTACAGCGAGCTGGTAACTTTTCACAATGTCAATTACTTTTAGCTGGTTATTTCATATTATAAATTTAGTATTTTGTTGTTCATAATATTTATTTAATTTTGTAATTGTTTTAAGAGAGGAAGGCACAAAAGGAGAATTGTCAAATGGACTATGGGGAGTTATTCGCTATCACCCACGGACACCATGATGGGACTCTGACCTCTCAACAGGCATAGGAGGACATTGTATCCTATTGAGAGGTACTCATTTTATATATGTGCGTCATTATTAGTTCCTATGTTTGCTAGTCACCCTTTTCAGCATTTAGTATCATTTTTCCCTTCTTTACTTCGTGGGTTTCTTGGGAAATTGAAATCTTACGTAAGGAATAAGGCGTGGCCAAAAAGTTCTATAACTGAAGGTTATATAGTGCATAAGGTGATGTATTTCTATTCAAGGTACTTTGATGACATTGAGATGGCTTTCAACTGCCCGCATTGTGTAGACGATTGTCTTGAACTTGCTCCAACATCAAGAGAATTTATCCCTCATGTTGGTAAACCAGTTGGAAGAACTGAGAAGTTCAAACTAACGGCAACTGAGAAGTTGCAAGCACATAAACATGTTTTGATTAATTACACTCAAGTTGAACCCTTCCTTCAGTAAGAATTGTATACTCATATGTTATTCTATATCTTTCATAACATTTTTTACTTACATTTCATGATCACCTTCCCATGATTAATTGCAGGGAATTCAAAACTCATGTTAAGCATCAACTCAGGATCCGTACACAAATATCCTCCAAAGTTAACTAAAAGGTCCACAGAGAATTTCCAAGCTGATTTGCACATAGAATACTAAATGACCACAACCCACACTCACCAGATTTCAGACTTTTGCAATCGGCCCTCTTGACCATGCAAAAAGGTTTACAACATACAATGTTAATGGTTTCAAGTTTTGCATGGTTTCACAAGCTTAAGGATTGCAAACTCAAAATTCAAGTGTTTATGGCACCTTTGGGACAAGGAGTTATGCGAACAGCAGTTACGCTAACATGTAGTTCGGAGGAATCCTTTACTATGGAAAGCTTCTTGATATTGTTGAACTTAATTGCCAAGACCGTTTCACTATGATACTATTCAAGTATTTGTGGGCAAATACCACTACTTTCCGGGGACCCACAACTGATGACTTAAGATCACATTGATAAATTTCTCAAAGCCAATTCACACTAGTCATTCTCAAGATGATGAGCCGTATATTCTTGCCTCAAAGACACACTAAGTTTACTATGTCGAGGACAAGAGGCATAAAGATTGACATATGGTTGTTCATTTAAAGCCTTGACACCTTTACAACATGGGTGATGGTGATAACATCGTCTACGAGAATGAGCCATTTCAGCCTGTTAATTTTGAAAACTTCTTCCCTAAAGGCGATGATAATTTACCTCTACTTCAGTGCATTTTTTTAATTTTATATCATTTAAATTTAATTTTTTTAACAAAATAATACCATACTAACAATTTCTTCACAAAATTTCTATAGGGATGACGAAGATGAATGATTAAACAAATTATGCTTTTGTTTCTATAACCCTTGATGTATATTTTTTAAAAAAAATTTAGGACATTATTTGTAGCGGTTATAAAACGGCTACAATATTAAACAACCACTATAAAGAATGTCACAATAACCGCTACAAACATAAACCACTACAACACCGGTCACACTAACTGCTACAAGTGCTACGTAGATCCCTATAAATACCCCCACCATATCTTATTTCAAACACTCCCCCATTTCTTTCAACCCTTCCTTTCTTTCAATGGTGGGAGTTTTAGCCTCGCCGCTAACGTATGAGAGATAGGGGATGAGACCAATGAGTTAATCGGAATACTCTTGGAGGTCCTTAGCTAAATCAGAGGAAGCCAAATGAGGAATGAGGAGATGAAAGAGGAGGAAGAAGCTAGAAGGGAGTAGTAAGTCCATGGGGGAAGGTTTCAGAGTTGAGAGGTAGAAGAAGATAGAATCCAATAAATAGCGACTTGTGTGAATGTGAAGCGGAGGAGTGAGTGAGTTAGGCTTTTATGCTTTGCTTTGCCCTTTTACCCTTTAGGCGTCCCTTTTTTATTTGGGACACCTACAGTACCATTTTAGGCGTGCCAAACAAAAAGGGGACGCCAAAAGCCTTTCTTTTAGAGTCCCTTTTAGATTGAGACACCTAAATGGTCTTTTAGACATCTTTTTTTAAAGACTTTTGGTGTCTTTTTTTTTATTAAAAGGATGCCCAATATGTCAAAATTCCTGCCAGAATTATAAAAATTCCATCATCTTTATTTTTTTAGTTCCCTTTTTGAAAAACGGACATTTTTTTGGGAAGTAAAATATATGTCTTACAGTTATGGCAACACTACAACTTGAAAAGTATATGTTGATGCTGTAAAGTATCTGTGCTAACCTTGGATAATCAATTAAATCACGTAGTAATCCTCCAATTTCTCTTTTCTCACCTCTTATCGCTGTTGTTCAACTTTATCAAACTTTTTGAGGGGCTCCTCGAAAGGGTTTCATAAAATTGAACATCAACAAATGACAGTGGCTTAAGAGTTGGGAAAGGTGGAAATAGTGGTTTTCTATGTGATTCAAATGGAGAATTGTTTGAAGGTTATTATAGACACTTTAGAGCACAATAAATATTTATTTTATGGGGAGGTGTTGGCCATAATGGAAAGTGCAGAGCAAGTTTCAAGTTATGGATTTAGACAAGTTGAGTTTAGGATATAACATGAGTAAATAGTCAGCATATAGTAATTAAAAGAAGAAAAAAAATATTATCATGACCTTGAAAATATTAAGAACATGATAGAAAAATTTATCAATGTTGTGCCTATGTATCATGTGTTTCAACATGCAAATAGATGTGTTGATTTATTAACAACCTATGATATATGACTTTATAGCATTGAAATATAAATTCATTATATCGACCCTCTCACATTTGAACTAGATGTCCACCCAATCTCCATTACAATTTATGAGGACATGGTTTCGGCCCCAACCCCTCCCATCTCCATTGCTAGTGTTTTTCTAGAATCAGAATGTGCGTTGACTTTCCTCCTCCTCTTTTTTTTAATAAGTGACTTCACTTCTTTGTCATAGATATATCTGCCGGATCCAGTTGTGATATGGGTTGGGCGTAGGGTCCAACCCAACTGGCAGGTTGTGGTGGCTTTGGATTGGCCTGCTTTTTTTAAAAAAAAAATAATTTCTATTTTTCTTTTAACAAAAAATTATTGTTTTACATTTCATTTAAACATCCTTGTTATGTATTTATTATTTATATAATAATAAAATAATAATGTAAACTAATTATGTATTTATATTTTTGGGAGTTAATTTAACTATATTGTTAGACTCGACATGTTTTGATAATAACAAAGATTGGGATGATCTTACAAAAGGTTTTGATAATAAACAAAAAAGTTTTTGAATAAAGAAACAAAGCTGTTGGTGGTATACAGAGCCATCACTCGAGTGATAAAGAAGGACAAGAAAAAAATAGAACAAGAGAAGGAGCCTCTGGCAGAATTCAAAAGGGATCACTCGAGTGACCACTTAAGTGATGTGTGTTTAAAAGACCAAGAAACGCTCTCCCAAGATTTGGAAGGTGTCACTCGAGTGATCACTCAAGTGATAAGCAAGAATCACTCAAGTGACCACTAGATTGATCAAGTAAGAAATAAGCCAGTAACTCTCTACCAAGATTTTGAAAGGATCACTCGAGTGACAACTCGAGTGATGTCCTTGAATTACTTGAGTGACCACTCAAGTAATAGAGTCAGAATAACTGCTTCAATTCTCTACCAAGTTTTGAAAGGGATTACTCGAGTGATAGCCCTGGATTACTCAAGTGACCACTCAAGTAATAAAGCCCAGAATGCATGATTATTGATTTGCTATCTATATAATTGACCCTTCATTGTATTAGTATTCTAAGTTTATTTTTAGGGAAACAATTAAGAGATCATGTTAAAGAGAGAGATACCGAAAGTAAAATTCATAACGCTTACCTACCGCAATGACTATTTTTCAAATACAAAGAATGGTCAAAAGAAGATGCATAGCTCTAACGGATATGTTGAAATGCTTCCAACGGCTATCACGACTCAACTATAAATATGGGAATATTCAACAAAGAACAGACATGACTGATAACACTCAAACATACATTGATCAACACAGTCATAATGCTCTGTTTCTCATATTCATTCCTTGTGTAACCCCCTACCTTAATAGGCAAAATTATAGTTCGAAAATGCGTTGTTATGTTGAATTAGAGACCAACAGAAAATTTAAAATTCATTGGAAGTCCCAACTTTAAGATAGGATGCAGTCTCGTGTTAAAGTAGGTTTTTCAAAAACTTTTCCAAAACCTATCCGATGTGGTCTCACATTCATACATATCAGAGTGTAACAAAATTCCTGACAACACTTGGGTTTCATTCATTTAGTAAAGGGTTTACATGGCATAATTGCCCATTTCTATTCATATACTGGGGATTACATAATACTATTCAAAATTTACAACATATATAATAATCCCAAAACATTGATAACCAACTACCAAAACTAAAACTCCTAGCTAAGAGCTCTTGCCACCCTTCGTCACTTGCTTCTCCTTTGAACTTCTTGCCTTAGCTGTAGGTTAGTCAATGGAAAGAATTAGAGAATCCCAGTAGTAACAAGTCACTCATACCATATATAATAACATAGAACAGACATGATTGATAACACTCAAACATACATTGATCAACACAGTCATAATGCTCTGTTTCTCATATTCATTCCTTGTGTAACCCCCTACCTTAATAGGCAAAATTATAGTTCAAAAATGCATTGTTATGTTGAATTAGAGACCAACAGAAAATTTAAAATTCATTGGAAGTCCCAACTTTAAGACAGGATGTAGTCTCGTGTTAAAGTAGGTTTTTCAAAAACTTTTCCAAAACCTACCCGATGTGGTCTCACATTCATACATATCAGAGTGTAACAAAATTCCTGACAACACTCAGGTTTCATTCATTTAGTAAAGGGTTTACATGGCATAATTGCCCATTTCTATTCCTATATTGGGGATTACATAATACTATTCAAAATTTACAACATATACAATAATCCCAAAACATTGATAACCAACTACCAAAACTAAAACTCCTAGCTAGGAGCTCTTGCCACCCTTCGTCACTTGCTTCTCCTTTGAACTTCTTGCATTGGCTGTAGGTTAGTCAATGGAAAGAATGAGAGAATCCCAGTAGTAACAAGTCACTCATACCATATATAATAACATAGCATGCAAGCAAATCACAAAGCAGCAATAATCACAGTTATGCATGACTTTCATTACAAATGACAGCTCTCACGGCTCTAACCACAGGATACGTGACTTATGTCACAAATGATAGCTTGCGCAGTATCCACATGATACGTGACTTGCATCATAAATGACAGCTCTCACAGCTATATACACAGCTTTTACCATAACACACATTGTAGCATTTGCAATCAACATAATTCAATGATGAGACATACATACAATACATTAGACATAGTATAAGAGAAAGAGTCATCACCTTGTTCTTTCCGCTCGTGCTCTGGCACCGGTTTATCATGTATAGGGCAAATGTCAAATCCTATAAACCATAATCAAGGATGAAGAGTTATTCCCTATTCCAATGTTTAACTCCAAAACACTTAGGGTTGGTTATCATTTGAGACCTTTAGGTGGCTACTAGAAGCGCAAACAAATATCTAAAGGGTTGGGAAAGACTTGACCAAAGACCATCTTTCAAAAATTCAAAATGCAATTTTCAAGGGGTTGGCTGTGGCCAAGCCATCCATTGGCCGCGGCCATAGATGGTAAGAAAGATTTGGGCTGCGGCCAAGATCCACTAACTGTGGCCAAAATTAGGTTAGAAACTTTTGGGCCACGAACAAGAATAGGTCAAAGAGTTTTGGGCTGCAACCAGAACCCTATTGGCCACAACCAAGAACGGGTCAGAAGGTTTTGGGCTGCAGCCAACCATTAGCCTGTTTCCTGGCTGATTTTCAAAAGACCATAACTTCTTGTACACTTATCAAAATGACATAAAATTTATACCATTGGAAAGCTTGCAATGTGTACTACAAAACTTGAGTTTCATAACATTTTGACACCATTTGCTATTTCAAAACACTATGCAAAGTTGGTCCCTTGTATAGAATTTTAACTTAACCATTTTCAAAAATTTCCAGTTTTTCACCTGGTGTTTCCAAAGGTCAGATTTTCAAAACCGACACTATTCCCACACAATTTTCACAAGGAATCCAATGGAAACATCAAAATGGACAAATTCCTATTACATTGACATGTTCTGTTTTGAGACACATTTCAACACAAAACAACAAAATTGCCATACCTTACATTCAAACTATAAACCAATTTCATTTTCCAAATGACACAACAAGACACCATTTCCATGACAAAACACCATACAATTTACAAGACCTTAATGTCCACAAAAATCAGGGAAAATTCCACAACCACAACACTCAACTAATAATCATAACATATGTGTCAAATGGTCCCTCTTACTCACCTTTTGCACTATCCCTTGCTTATTCTTTGATTCTTCAACCTCCAATTTTTCTTAAGCACTCAAACACCTCCTCTTGAAAATCTAAAACCATAAAAATAAAGCCCTCATCAAGGTGGTCAAGATTAAAAAAGAGAATTTTCGCATTTGAGACCATCTACTAGGTTGAAATGCAAGAGATTATCTTGGTTTTCTTCTTTCTCTTCCCTTCTTCCTTGGACGATAATAGCTGCTTGAGAGAGAGAAAATAAGATGATGATGAAAATCAGATTTCTCATCCCTCATTGCCCATGCCTAGCCTACCTTAAGGAGAGAGGGAAGAGAAAAAATGAGTTTGAAAGTTTAACTTTGATCAATGGTCTCCATGGTGCCACTTGTCATAATCTCCCAACTCCTTCCTTATGCATACAACCATATGATTCTTCTCTCTTGTTCACATGGCAATTAGTCACACTAATTAAGCTTTAAGTTGTTAGTGGATTCCCTCTTTAGTTGCTGACTAATTGTTCGGTAACTTTCCTTTCTTCCTATTTTGCCCCTGGCTATGGGAATTCCTTTTGGTTCACCACTTAGCATATTTTATACCTCCATTGCTTCATTCATACGCCCTCCCCTTCTCTTTGAATTTGTTTTAAGCATGAACAACACAATTAATCTTAAATATAGGGTTTGGGCACTGACTACTGCTCATTCATCTCCTAATTCACATTATATTCTCTAAAAGTGTTTGTTTAACAACAATTACATTCACTTTTGAAGTGATTAGCCCTTAATCATATTTTGGGGCATTACACCTTGTACTTCAGTTATCATATATTCACTCTCTGAGAGAGATTTTCATTACAAACTCAATATCTGTTATTGAGACAACTTAAGGTTATGGAACTTTGAGTTAGGGATTTGTTTACAATATGTAAAGGGGATCGAGTGTCCAAAAAAGGAAATTGCTGTGTATTGAGGTGCCAAGAACCTATTGAATATTAGAAGATATAGTGAAACTCTTAGAAGAACTCTAAGGACTGGACGTAGGCCAAAGTAGTTTTGACCAAACCAGTATAATTCCCGGTGTACACTTCGGTGATATCTTTCATAGCTCTGAACTGCTTTAAATCCTGTCAATTTTTATATACGGTTTGAATTTTCTTTGGTCACCCAATTTACCTCCTCTTGGGTGAAATACTTGTACTAACATTTGGTATCAGAGCCTAGGTTTTCTTGTTCAGGTATAACAACTTAAGAAGGATCCAATGGCAAGCATGGGTGAAGGAAAACTTTCCGACAAAGCTTCTATCACCAGACCACTAGGTTTCAACGGTGAACACTTCTCTTTCTAGAAAGAGAAGTTCAAAGTATTCATAATGGCTCTGAATATAGATTATGGGAGGTAATTAAAGATGGGAACCATATACCTGTAAAGATTGAAGATTCACAAAAAGTTTCTAAGACACCAGCAGAGTACGATGAGAATGACAAGAAACTCATTGCTCTTAATAGCAAGGCAATCATGATGATCCAAAGTGCTTTAAGTTAAAACGAGTACTTTTAGATTTGCACACTTCGAATGACCGAAGAAATATGGCAAGCTTTGGAGATAGCTCATGAAAGAACTTTAGGAATAAAAGAAAACCAGATCAGTACTCTAGTCACTGAATTTGATCTACTTCGAATGAAGTCAGGTAAGTTAATAGCTGAATTTGAACTTTGATATACTCATCTTGTTAATCAACTTGCAATACTTGGGAAATTCTACAATCAAAATACCCAAGCAAGAAAAATACTAAATATCCTCTCCAAAGAATAAGAAGTCTCTCTGAATATGAAAGTCAAGAAGATGATGAAGATTTTGACGATAACGAAATGGGCTTGATAATTAAACAGTTCAAGAAGTCTTACAAAAAGGGCCAAGGATTTAGAAATCTTTAGAAAGGAGGAACCAGTAGCGGAAGGGAAACTAAAGAACACATTATTTGTTATGAATGTGGAAAGCCAAGACATATTAAAGCAAAATGTCCAGATTTGATTTAGAAGAACAAAAAAAAAGAGAAAAGAAAGATTCTTCAACAAAAAGAAAGCTTTTGTATTTGCTATATGGGGAGACAGCTCGTCTGACGAAGATAGCGATGAAGAAGTAGCTAATATCTATCTGGTCACTCAAGAAAAGACAGAAGAAGATGAGGCAACTGATTCTAATCCTACCTATGGTGAATTACTTTCTGAATATAATGCTTTACACTCTGAATTCATCAAAGTAGTTAAAGAATTAGTTATTTTTAAAAAGAAGAATAAAAATCTTGAAGAAAAAACTCAAAGAAGTTTCAGAAAAAGATTGTGAAAATTGTACTTCTTTAAAAAAGAAAAACACTGCTCTCACTAAAACTCTTGAAAAATTATCCAAAGGTAGTGAGATGTTAAATATGATTTTAAAAGCCTAATGATTTGTAAATGACTGATCTGGTGTTGGTATGATCCAAAATCAGACAGAAAGAAAGGAAGAAAGAAAACAAGAGGTAAGACATACTTAAGTCATTTTCAACATTTTGTGTATCCATAAAATCCTTTTGCATATTGTAATTACTGTAATAGAAAGGGTCACTATACTTCGTCATGCATCCATAAAAAGATAGGAGAAATAGGAACCTAAAAATGGGACCTAAAGGCTCATATGTTCAGGAAATAATCTGTACTAACCAAGGTAATTAAACCCGGATCGGTCAGTGAACCGGTCGGGGTACTGGGTCAAGGGTCAATGGGTCAGATCGGAGTCAAACCGGAGCTAAACCAGGACCAAACCGGTGAGAAATGAAATATTTTAGACTTAAAGTATGAAATTCTAAAGGAAAAATTTTTTTAAAAAAAAATTTAAAAATTTGACCCAAACTGAGTCACCGAACTGGACCAGTTTAGAGGCCGGGTCACCGGTTTTCGGTCCGGTTCGGCCAAGCCGGTCCGGGTTAGATAACCCTAGTACTAACCCAAAAGGACCCAAAAAGATATGGGTACTTAAAATTTAATTGTATTTGATTGCATATATGTCTTAAAGCATCTAAAGGCAACAAATGGTATATAGACATGGATGCTCCAGACATATGACCGATGATTCTGAAAGTCTTACCATGTTACAACCTAAGGAAGGTAGAAAGGTAAAATTTGGAGGAAATCAATCTAGAAATATAGTAGGAATTGGTGAAATAAAAAATGATAAAGGTATATGAGTCAAAGATGTATATTACTTTGAAGGCTTGTGCCACAATCTGTTGAGCTTGAGTCAAAGTACAGATAAAGACAATTGGGTGATATTTGACTCAGTGGAATGTCTAATTGTAAACAAAAAAGATTTACAATTAGATAAAAAGAACATCAAAGCAAAGCTCAGAGCAAAAAGGTAAGGCAACTGCTATACTTATGATATAAGCAAAAATATTTCTGAAAACTGTTTTCTTAGTAACGCCGATGAAAGTTGGTTATGGCATAAGATACTAGCTCATGTCAATATGCTCTAACTAGGCAAGTTACTCCAAAAGGATTTAGTAATTGGTTTACCTAAAGTGAATTTTAAAAACGATTTGATTTGTGATGCATGTCAGAAGGGTAAACAAACAAAATCATCTTTCAAATCAAAAAATAAAATCATAACTAATAGACCACTTCAACTATTGCATAAGGATTTA
Organism: Inga leiocalycina; assembly: GCA_963242795.1. NCBI lineage: Eukaryota > Viridiplantae > Streptophyta > Magnoliopsida > Fabales > Fabaceae > Inga > Inga leiocalycina. The sequence continues at coordinate 18,494,063 of OY725330.1, forward strand.
GTTGGACCAGCAAGAGTTAAAAGTCTTGGTGGTAACTTATATTCATTGGTCATTATTAATGATTTCTCTAGATTTATATTGACTACTTTCTTATTGTCGACAGATGAAAACTTCAGTGAATTTATTATTTTTGCCAAGAAAGTGCAAAATGAGAAACGTATGCCCATTACAGGTATCAGGACAGATCACGGTGGAGAATTTGAGAATCAAGCCTTTAGAGAATATTGTGACACCAATGGCATTGATCACAACTTCTCTGCTCCAAGCACACCTCAACAAAATTGAGTCATGGAGAAAAAGTATAGAGTACTCATTGAAATGGCTAGAGCCATGTTGAATGAAAAGAACGTGTCTCAAGTTTCTGGGCCGATGCAATGAGCACAGCATGCTACCTTTCAAATAAAGCCTACATTAGAACAAAACTTGGAAAGACACCATACAAACTATGTAAAGGAAGGAAGCCAAACTTTACTCATCTACATATCTTCAGTTGTAAGTGTTTTATTCATAATAATGGTAAAGATAACCTAGGAAAGTTTGATTCTAAAACTGATGAAGGAATATTCCTAGGCTATTCTAACCGAAGCAAAGAATACAAAATTTTCATTAAACGAACATGTGTTGTTGAAGAATCAATTCATGTTGCATTTGATGAATTTGAATCCTCTAAAAAAATTATTGACGATGAACAAGAAATAGTATTAAATCAAGAGAATAAATAACTTATTCCTAAACCTTCCAGTCATGAGGTTAACCAAACTGATAAAGAAGAACAACCACAACCTAGAGCCTAGAAATATAACAAAAGTCACCCCCTAGAACAAGTTGTAGGAGATGTAAATAAGGGAGTTAAAACTAGAAAAAAAATCTTTAATAAAGTTATTGTCTCTGCATTTATTTCTAAGATTGAACCTTCTAATATTGACGAAGCCCTAGTAGACAATGATTGGGTTATAGCAATACAAGAAGAACTCAATCAATTTGAAAGAAATCAAGTTTGGGATTTGGTATCTCAGCCTAAGGATCAACGATCATTGGCACAAAATAGGTAATCAAGAAGAGGTATTGATTATGAGGAAATGTATGCTCCAGTGGCTATATTAGAAGCTATACAAGTACTATTAGCCTTTATGTGTATCAAGGGATTCAAACTATATCAGATGAATGTAAAGAGTATATTTTTAAATGGATATATCATGGAGGAAGATTATGTAAAAAAACCTCCAGGATTTGAGGATGTAACCAAACCCAATCATGTTTTCAAACTAAAGAAAGCTTTATATAGTTTGAAACAAGCCCCTAGAGCATGGTATGAAAGACTTAGTAAATTTCCTATCGATCAAGGTTTTATATTAGGAAAAGTAGATACAACACTTTTTATTAAACAAAAATGAAATGATATTTTAATAGTTCAAATATACGTTGATGACATTGTTTTCGGCGCTACTAATAAAAGTTGGTGCAAAGGATTTTCTGAGATAATGCAGTAGGAGTTTGAGATGTCAATGATGGGAGAATTGAATTTCTTTCTTGGGGTTTGCAAATCAAACAAAGAAAGAATGAAATTTTTGTATCTCAAATGAAATATTTAATGGAGCTATTTAAGAAATGTGGGATGGATGAAGCAAAATGGAGTTGACACGCCTATGAGCTCAACTACGTTACTTGATGTTGATGTCAAAGGAAAAGATTATAACATTAAAAAATATAGAGGAATGATTAGATCATTACTCTATCTCACTACAAGCAAACCTGACATCTAATTCAGTGTTGGTATGTGTAAAAGATATCAATCAGCACCAAAGGAATCACATGCTGAAACTGTCAAATGAATCTTTAGATATCTTGCTGACACAACAGAACTAGGTATTTGGTATCCTAAAGGAGGAAATAAATACCTAGTTGCATACTCAGACTTTGATCATGGAGGCTATAAGACTAATTAAAAGAGTACCAGTGGGCAATGCTAGTTTCTTGGAGGCTCACTAATATCATGGTTCAGCAAGAAACAAAATATAGTGTTTCTATCATCAACGGAAGCTAAGTATGTTGTAGTGTCAAGTTGTTGTGTACAAGTAATATGGCTAAAGCCATTACGACAAGACCTTGGTATACACTTGAAAGAGATACCAACACTAGCATGATAAGCTTGACAAAGAATTTAGTCCGACACTCCAGAACCAAGCATATTGATGTCCGACATCACTTCATTAGGGATCATGTTCAAAAGAAAGATGTGAACGTGATATTCACCGAACTCATCTTTAAACAACAAATATCTTCATAGAACTAGTCGCCAAAGATCAATTCCTATTTATAGGAAGAGAATTAGGAATGGTAAATCCCAACTAATTGTAAGTTTTTTATGTTAGAAAATGTAATTTGATCATGTTTTTATCATTACTGACTTAAGCATCGGAGTATTTAGTAATTTGTTTTTGCAGGATTTTGATACTCTGTTATGTGGTAAGTAAAGCAAAGGTTAACAGAGTACCACATTACTCGAGTGGAAACTTCAAGTGATCACCAGATCACTCGAGTGATAACCAGAAGTGATGGTCAACATCACTCGAGTGAAGGCTTAAAAATCAAGGCAAAGTGAAATTAATTCAAATAAATTCAAATGAAATGGCATAATTGTTGAATATGAATAGTCAGAAGTTGAAGAGACTGCTTACTCAAGTAAGTACTCGAGTGATGTCTCAGAATCACTCAAGTGAGCACTCAAGTGATCATTGATGCAGATTACAAAACAACTAAGTTTCAATTTAAATCTACCTTCAAGTGTCATCAAATCACAAAGGGAATATACATGGGTAATTACAATATTACTCATGTCATGTACGCATTTAAAATGCACTTATTTAAAATTTCTAGTATGATCACTCGAGTGATTCCCCAGAATCACTGGAGTGACCACTCGAGTGATGTCGGGCACATGGGCTATATCTCTTGGCGTTAGGTCATTTCTCACCACTTCACTCCCAGTGATTCTCTTTGACCTTTGTCCAAAATTTTTCACAACATCTTACCCACTCCATTACTATCAAAACCCATTGATTTTCACATCCAAAAACTTCCTAATCTCCCATATTTCCTAGCCCTAACCTATAATTGTCGGTGCTCAAAAAAATGGAAAACTCAAATTTTGTGCTTCAATCACAATGGTAAGGACCAAGGTGCCTCAAACCATTTCTTCAGAATCTCTTGAGTCCCCAGAAGCATTTAATCCTATAGAGCCCTCTGAATCTACTCCATCTCCTCTATATCCAAAGAAGCAAAAGACATTGACAACAAGGAAATCCAAACCGAAGGCTAAAGGGATTGAAAATAAAGAGCCTATGACAACTAGAGCAAAGTTCAGGACTACACCATAAGGAAGAGGAAAAAAATCAGCCCCTCCGATTCCTCCTTCTACCAATTTCTCTGACACTCCAACTTGGTCAGAGCAAGGATAAAAGAAATCAAAGTATGACAAGAACCTTGCCAAGCCTATGTCAACAATGTTAGATGAAGTATTCCAGTCCAAAGGTGTCAAGCAAGGAACCTCCTCGAAGTCCACCAAGTTTCATCCATAGACTTTAAAGGGAGAAGTTAAGGAAGTAGATGACACCATTCCTCCTAAGGCCTTTAACACCCATAAACTCAAGGAATTAAAGAAGTACAATGAATTCTTCCCTTGATGAAAAATATGTAAGATGTAATTTATTAACCCCCAAGTCCTTTTTGAAGCAATTAAGGTTGACTTAAATAAGTACCTTAAGGGATATATGCATTGGTTGTCTGTGAGTCTTCCCTACTGTAATAAGGTTGTCAAACACTTTTATTGTAACCTTGAACCTATGGAGGATACCCTGAGCCAAGCAATAGAGGAAGAATTAGAAACCCGAGTAAGAGGGAAAAGATTTACTATCTTTGCCTCTAAGATCAATCAATCGTTAGGGATTGAGAATCCACCTATAAACAATCCAACCAAACTCAATCCCAATCAAATCTTTAGCATTCTCAGGCCCGGTGAAAGAGTTGGACCCTTAACCTTCAATCCCAGTGAGATGTGTGATTTGCACATATACTTTGGTACATTTTGTAATAACCTAAATTTTGATTAAGGGTTAATGACAATTATTGAGAATGATTTTGTGAATTTAAGTTGATTTGATACCCAAATTAATTATTGGAAATGCCCAACACCCTGTATTTTAACATAATTATGTGACAAAGTAATTTTTGGGCTAAAATAGAGGGAAATGATGCACAGAGAAGAAGAAAAGAATTAAAATATGTGTTATATGGCAATTCTTGTGAATATGCCATAATCAAGGGAAAATTTGGAAGAATGAAATATCTATTGGCCAATTAGTAAGTGATTAATGAAGAAATTAATTACTAACTAAAAGAAATGAGAAGTGGGACTAAATGGCTAATGAAGTAGTTAGAGTAACTAATTAGTTACTTACTTTATGAGAACCATTGAGAGTTGGATACTTAGCTTGATTAGAGGATGAGAGAGGGTGTTAGAAAATTCAAATTGCATATTTTATTGGTTTTCTCTTTCCTCTCTCCCTCCCATTTTGGATGACAAGGAGGCATGGGGAAGGATGAGTGTTCATTTCATCTTCTTCATCACTCTTTATCTCTCATTCCTCTCTTTAGTTCGACAACTATTGGAGACCAAAGAAGAGGAGAAAAGCTTGTGAAAAAGGTGAGTATTTAACCCTCTAGATGAACTCCTATGCCAAAAATCTCTTCTTTAATCTTGTTCCTTGGGTTGAGGGATTCATTTCTATAGTTTTAGATTTTCCATTTGTGGTGGTTTCTTCCCTCAAGAAAATCTAGAGGTTGGAGAAGCAAGGAACAAGCTTGGGAAAGTTGTTGAGGTGAGTAAGATCAACCTTTTTATATAAGTCTTGGGGCATTTGGTTGAGCCTTGAATTTTTGGGATTTTTGACCTATTCCTTAAAAATTAGTGTCTTAATGAGTTTGGCATAATGTGGTCATGGAAATGGTGCCTTATAGTGTGTCTTAGATAGATAGAATTGAATTGAACTTGAAATGTGAAGTTTGAATTTTTGGGGTGTTGCGTTAATTGTAGCCCCAAAACAGAACATATAAATGGAGTGAGAATTTGGTTTTTTTGATATTTCCATTGGATTCTTTATGAAAAATTTTGTGGGAGCAATGTTGGATGTGAATTTTGAACCATTGGAAACTTAGGTTTAAAAGTTGCAAATTTTGGTTAGTGAGAACTTTGTTCTGGCAGTTGTTTTGCATGAATGTTTTGAAATAGCAAATTGTGTCAAGAAATTCTGAAATTCTCTAGTTTTGTAGTATACATTTTAAGCTTTCCAATGACATAAAGTTTGTGTCATTTTGATGTGTGTGCTAAAAGTTATGCATTTCCAAAGTTTGATGTTAAATTTGGGATCAAATCTGGAACAACAAGGATATTGGTGCAATTCTGTATTTTTGTGATTATAGTTAGTGGTGATTCATATTTTTCCTAAAAAGGCGACTTGTAAAGATTTAAGTAGGACTTAGGATCACCTCATTTCAATTTTTTTAGAATTAGTTATGATTTTTGGAAGTTCAACCAAGAAACTGAAAGTTTCTTGGCTGCAGCCAAAAGTCTTGGCCACAGCCTAAAAGCTTCTGACCTACTTTTGGTCCTAGCCCAAAACTCTCTAACTTGATTTTAGCTAAAGCCAAAAGTCCTTAGCCACAGCCCAAAAGTTTTTGACATGTTTTTGGCCTCAGCTAAAGATTCTTGGCCGCTGCCAACACCCAAAAATTAGGACTTTTCACTATCATAAGGTGGTCTTTGAGATATGATAGTACTTCCCAACTCTTTAGGCATTTGTTTGGGCTTCTAGCAGGCACCTAAGGGACTTTAATGATAACTAAATCTAAGTGTTTTGAAGTCATTTTAGTATTGGGATAAGTGATAACCTGTCATCCTTAATTATGATTATAGGATTTGATATTTGCCTAGAACACAGAAGGCCTACACCTGAACAAGAACAAGGTAGTGACACTTTCTCCTATATCATGTTTAATGCATTGCTTATTTGTATTTATCATTGAATGATCGATTAGGTCGTGGCGAGTAGCCTGACCTTGAATGTTACTGTTACTGATTGGGCCTTTGGCAGTTAGCCCGGCCTTTAATGTAGCTGATTGGGATGTGGTGGTTAGCCTGGCCTTGAATGAATGATTAAGTCATGGCGGGTAGCCCGGCTTTGAATGCTGATGTTGCTGAATTGTGATATATATATATATATATACTTACATGCTTTGTTTAATTATGCATCATATATGTGAAATGTTACTACTGGGATTCTTTTGAATCTCACTCTTTCCAATTAACCATTTTAGCCAGGGCAAGCGGGTCAAGGGACAAGCAAGTGAACAAGGGTGACTGGGATTGCCGGTGGTAGTCTTAGCTTTTTGGTTTTTGGTTATCATTCTAGACAACTGTAAATATATATTGACCTTAGAATAGTATTGTTGTGTAATCCCTGACATGGGAAACTAAGATGGCCAATGAAGCCCAGTAAAACCTTTTGGTTAATTATTATATCCCGGGTGAATGTCGGGAATTTTTGCTAGCACTCTGATATTGTGTATATGTCAAACCACATAGGCCAATTGTCTTACTTCACAATGAATGGAGATTGTATTATACAAATTTTGTAAAACAATTTTTAATTATCCTTGATCTCTTATTCAATTACAAAACATGTTTTAAACACTAATCACGGCCTTGATGATGACAGGGGTTACACATTTACTCTTGTGCAATCGTCAACAAGTCCAACAACTTCATACATTTCATTGATCACGATTATGGGAATATGGCCTTATTGTTGCTGAAGGAGAGGAGAAATTTGGGAGAATTGATCTATTTTGAGATCAAGAGATATAGATTCTTTAAAACTCGCACCACTCCAATGCCTTTTCCCCAGTTGGTCTCCTTATTTCTAAAGAAAACCAAGATATGGTATTTGGAGGCGAATGAACCAATTGAAAGGCTTTTGCCAATTAGGAGAAATCAGATAAGCAACCATGGGATTGAGCTTCCTCTGAAGAAGTCTATGGAATCTACTCCCAAGAAAAAGAAGAAAGCTTCTGAGGCCTAGACTAGCAAGACAGAAGACACTCAATCCTCTGCTCCTGCCATTCCTTCATCACTATCATTCTTTGGATCTACGATAAAGAATTACTTAAAGGAGGTTCTCCAAGACTTCCATGTGGACATAACAACACCAATGCCAAACTCATAACCCACATGAATCATAAGATGGGAGATCTGGTTGAGCATGTGAATCAATAGAATCAGGCTATATTGGATTAGACGCATGCACTTCACGAGCATAATCAGGCCATGTTAGCGCAGCAGCGAGCTCAAACTAGTGCTATACAAGAGATTGGGAATCTCCTAAGGTATTTGCATGAGAAGGTGGATGCCCTGACACATGGTACATCTATTTCTGGTCTATCTATCCTAGTCTCAGATTCAGTCACACCTATGCTCCTATATCTAATCCGCCTTATACCATCCCTCACACCATACTAAGCACTATCCTCTTTACCATGAATGAACCATTGACATTTTCTCCAGTCCATATCACCTTAGATGAGTAGGATACTGTCCAGCCTAGCTCAATGGCCACTCCTGTAGCTTTACCCACTGGGACTGAGCCTTTACCTCAGACTGCATCTCATCATTCCCAGCATTCTGAGGATACATAGGAGTTAATAGTCTCATCCCAGCCTTCATCACCACTACCTCGGTATCATCTTCTATATGTGCCTCATCCACAAGACCCACTTCAGATCCCTCCTTTTGATCTTCAAGATCCTATATCATCACCTACCTTTGCTCAGCGAGGAGGAGATACTCTTGATTATGCATCCTCACCTATTTGAGCCATTCCTATCACAACCCGAGATCCCACTCATACTAGCTCCAGTTCCAGTATCTCTGCTTAGGTCACCCCTCATGATGATGTCAAAAAAGAGGGAGAAGAACTGGTAATTTTGGTGGACTGAACTGACCATGTGGCTTCATTGATATAGCTTGGGAATATATGGGTATATAGGGAATTAGGGTGCTTTCTATCTAATAATTATGTTATTTTGAATTCTAATGTTTTGAATTATGAAGCTGCTTATATGATATTTTAATTTTTTATGATCTATTGTTAAATTCTACTGTTCTGAATTCTGAATGCTAAAGTTTGTTTAATATCATAATTCTGGACTAATGGATCTTTAGTTTTTCAATACAAAGATATTTTAATTTTTCAAAGCATATGATTTCAAACTATTTTTCAAATGATTTGTTCAAAAATCACCAAAGTTTTTTCATCATCAAAAAGGGGGAGAGTGTTAAACTCGACATGCTTTGATGATAACAAAGATTGGGATGATCTTACAAAAGGTTTTGATAATAAACAAAAGATTTTTTGAACAAAGAAACAAAGTAGTTGGTGGCATGCAGAGCCATCCCTCGAGTGATAAAGAAGGACAAGAAAAAAACAGAACAAGAGAAGGAGCCTTTAGTAGAATTCAGAAGGGATTACTCGAGTAATGACCCTTTATCACTCGAGTAACCACTCGAGTGATGAGTGCTAAAAAGACCAAGAAACTCTCTGCCAAGATTTAGAAGGTGTCACTCAAGTGATGACCAAGAATCACTAGAATGACCACTTGAGTGATCAAGTAAGAAATAAGTAAGTGACTCTCTGCCAAGACTTTGAAGGCATCACTCGAGTGATGTCCCTGAATCACTCAAGTGACCACTTGAGTAATGGAGTCAGAATAACTGCTTCAACTCTAAGCCAAGTTTTGAAAGGGATCGATCACTCGAGTGATGGCCCTAGGTCATTCGAGTGACTACCTAAGTGATTAAGTCCATAATGCATGATTATAATCTGTTGATTATTGATTTTTTATCTATATGATTAACCCTTCATTGTATTAGTATTCTAAGTTTATTTTCAGGGAACAATGAAGAGATCATGCTAAAGAGAGAGAAACCGAATGTAACGTCCGTAACGCTCACCTACCGCAATGACTATTTTTCAAATACTAAGAATGGTCAAAAGAAGCTGCGTAATTCTAACGGATATGTTGAAATGCTTCCAACGGCTATCACGACTCAACTATAAATATGAAAACATTTTACGAAGAACAAACACGACTGATAATACACGAACATATATTGATCAACACATTCACAGTGCTCTGTTTCTCATATTCATTCCTTGTACTTCAGTGATCATATATTTACTCTGTGAGAGAGATTTTCATTACTAACTCAATATCTGTTATTGAGACAACTTAAGGTTATGGAACCTTAAGTTGTGGATTTATTTACAATGTGTAAGGGGGAGCGAGTGTCCAATGAAGGAACTTGTTGTGTATTGAGGTGCCAAGAACCCACTGAATCTCAAAAAATATAGTGAAACTCTCTGAGGACTGGACGTAGGTCAAAGTGGTGGTAACCGAACCAGTATAACTCCCAGTGTACACTTCAATGATATCTTTCCTAGCTCTTAATTGCTTTAAATCCTATCAATTTTTATATACGGTTTGAATTTTCCATGGTCACCCAATTCACCCCCCCTCTTGGTTGAAAAACTTGCACTAACATATATAACTTTAATAAAATATAAAAACAATTTGACTTTAGTCTAGAAAAGCTAGTAATTTTATTTGAAAAATTAAAAATACTAACAATAATCTAATTTTTTTTTATCTAGCCTCGAGTTGGCAAAATGTCAAGCCTCCTTGAGTTGGGCTTCTTTAGTTAAACCCACCACTAGCCCAACCCACCAAGGCCCAACTCAACCGTGGTTGATCCTCTCTACTACCTCTTTCTCGGGTACATTTGTAATATAGTTCTTATAGAAATTTATCTCCATTTTTTTGGTTGCATATTAATCTTGAGGAATACCACTCACATTACCCATATTGTTATCTTTCTTACTAACAATTTATATTATACACACCGATGTCCTAATATCAATGTTTTAAAAGCCGAACCGGACATCAAACCGGAGAGGCTAAAGGGTCATGAGTCGCATGGTCAAATCGACGGTCAGACCGATAACATAATAATTAAATAAAAATAATATTATATGTATATATAATATATAAATATAAAAAATAAATATGAAATTTTAACATTTGCTAAACATAAACACATACAAAAGCTTATATATATCATCTTTCCCAAATCCCAAGTTCTAATACATTGAAATCATTAAAAATAATACAATAACATGTCAATAATACCAATAGCCAGTTCCCGATTCCCGATTCCCTATTCAACCCTGACTCCCGGCCTAACAGCTGGTCTGAAGCGGCTTGAAATGATCTAAATGATGAAATGGTTGAACCATGCTGAACGAGCCGAAAGCCCTCCTAGACTACGGTTCGACCATCCGTTTCCACAACATTCCCTAATATTGTTATTGATGTTCATTCAATCAATTGCCCTATGTAATGCCCCAAAATGGTTATAAGGGCTCATGACTCCAAAAGTGAATGTAATTAATGTTAGATAAACACTTTCAGAGAATGCAATGTGAATTATGACCCGAATTAGCAGTGAAAAATGCCCAAACCAATTATCTAAAATTTAATTGTGATAATAAAGTCTAATATGGATATTTAAAGAGATCATAATCCTCTTCCAATGGGCCATAAATGTCATCCAACATGAGGCCAAAGAGAGAAAATGAGTATGTGAACACAAATGGTGACCTTGGGAAGCCATTAAAATCTAGTGGAAAAGATAAGAAGAAAAGTCAAAAATTGTAGGCTAAAGTTGTGACATTTGGAGAGCCAATTGGTGTAACATATTTGCTTATTGGAAGGAGCCCATTTACCTCATTTTAGGGGCATAAGGCAAGGGAAATAATGATTGAATTCCAAATGCCAAAAGATGAAATATTATAGTCAAGTAAGAGGTGAATTTTGAAAAGTCAAAGATGAGTGTAATACAAGGAGCCCTTACATGGCAATTTCAAAGAGATGGATGAGGTCAAATTAGGAGACTCATTTGGTCTCTTTGTGCAGCCATCTATACGTCAAGGTTGGAGGGAGGAAAGAGAGAACATTTATGATCAAATAAAAGTATATAAGGATTGGAAAATTGGCATATGTTGAAAGGCAATAAAATATTATTGGAGGAAGAATTTGGACCACACCTTTTGCCTTTTCTCTAAGGCCACATTCGGCCAAGTACTTAGGTTAAGGAGGGATGAAAAATCAAAACCTAATACACTCTCTCTTGTTCTTCAAAAGCGTGGCCAAGCTTGGGAAAAGAACGAGAAAAGAAGGCAAGTTTCAAGGTAACTCTTATAGCTCAAATTTCACCTTCTTAATCACTTCTTTGGCTCAAAAGCTCTTCATGAATCTTGTTCTCCTCTTCAAGAGCTTCATTTATATGGTTTTAGAATTTTAAGAGGATGTGTTTTGAGGCATCATCCAAGAACAAAAGCTGAAAAACCAAAGAAAGGAGGTAAGGGAAGCAAGAGGTGAGTATTGGCTTCGATTTGAGCTATTGGTTGTGTAGGTTGAATGAGTATTTTGATATATATAATTCTATCTTGATTTTGTCTAAGTTAGGGTTTGGAGAAGTCATCATGTTTTGGTTATGTATTTGTTGTTTTATGATGATTAGAAACCATATAACACAAGTTTGATGCTTAATTTGGGAGTTTGGAAATTTATAGAATTCTGTTAATTTTGTTGCCAAAGCAAGACGTGGGGAATGAATGAGAATTTGTTCATTTTGATGTACCATTGTGTTTTATATGAAAAATTATGTGGGTATAGCCCCGAGTTGTGAATTTTGGGTCATTGAAACTCAAAATGCAAAAATTGGATTTTCTGTTAAACAGGATTACAGTGAGGTACCCTGATTGTGTGATATTTTTGGATAACCATTGAATTCTAAAAATTCTGAAACTTTCCAGTTAAATATTAGACATATCAAGCTTTAATTTTATATGTCATTTGCATCATTTTGATTTGTACACTGGGAGTTATAAATTTTTGAAGTTAAGTCATGAAAACTGGGTTGAATTGTGATAGTGTGCAATAAATGAAAATTCTAGGAATATTGTGTATCCAACTGGATGTGGTTGATATTTTTCCTTGAAAATAGACTAGATAAGGGTCACATAGCCTTTAGAATCACCCCATTTTGATTTTTATAGATTTAGTTATGATTTTTCAAATTTGATGAAAAATTCTGGCAAATTTGGTCACTTATATGAAAATTGAAGATGTAATGGTATGATGTAATATTGTTAAACTCTAAGATTAAAAATTGGTCTTTTAGGTTAATTAACCACTTTAACTCCTTAGTTGACTTGATTAAATATCCCTAATGATAACCAACTGGAGTGTTTGAATTAAAGAAGAATTGGATTAAATAATAACCTGTCGCCCGTAATTCTAATTATAGGATTTGATATTTTCCCTGCACATGATAAACCGGTGCTAGTGCACGAGCAGAAAGAATAAGGTAGTGACTTTTTCTCTTATATTGTGTATCATTCATTGTATGCATGCCTTATTATTGAATGACGATGAACGGAAATGCCGTTGTGAAACATTGTCGTTGTGAAACAATACCGTTGTGTAACATTGCCATTGTGAAACATGCTGATATGGAATATGTTGTTATGAACTATGCCGTTGTTGTGCTACTGTATTGTGATTTGCTTACATGTTTTGTGATTGTACATGTTATAAGTGAACTATTACTACTGGGATTCTTTTGAATCTCATTTTTTCCATTGACTAACCTACAGTCAGGGCAAGTTGTTCAAAGGAAAAACAAGTGATGAAGGGCGGTTAGAGCTCCTAGCTAGGAGTTTTAATTTTGGTAGTTGGTTGTCATATTTTGTTGGGGATTAGTTGCACATGCTGTATATATTGAATAGTGTTGTGTTATCTCCTGTATGGGAAACTGAGAATAGGCAATATGCCTTGTAAACCCTTCATTAAATGAATAAAACCCGAGTGTTGTCGAGAATTTTTATTACACTCTGATATGTATGAATGAAACCGAACTACACTGGCCAAATATATCTTCAAAATGTGAATGTAAGACTACATCGAACAGGTTTTGAAAAAGTTTTTGAAAACCCTTTCTTAAAGATGGGATTTTTAATAAGTTTTACATTTTTCATTGGTCTCTATTTCAACTTAATAACACATTTTTGAACTATAATTTTGGCTATTAAGGTAGGGGTTATACCCTACCTTTGAAGTGACTAGTCCTAAGAACATAAGCATGCCAATCACGAATATCATGTGCAATTAAAATGTAAATATGTGAAGATAACCTAATGAAAATTTGAACAATTAATTTAGTCAATAATAGTGACTAAATAACTAAAATTCTCCCACTTTGATTAAGTTAACTAATCATTGAATGGAGTTGATATTGTAAAATATGCCACATGGAGGATTCTGTGGCAACTTCTCAAAATATATGCTAATCGTAAATATCAACTATGTGCATTTAAATTCCAGATATGCACAAATCTTTATAGAGAATTTAATTGATTAATTTAATCAATAAAATTTGATTAAATAATCATTATAGATAAATTCTCCCACTATTTTGTGCATCCAAAACAAATATAATATATGCACATCTTAATGGAGGGATTAACTAATTAATTTGATCAACAAAAATTAAATTAAAAAAAATCCCACTATTTTATATATCCAAAAATTGTTTAAGAAATCAATTTCAGCATATTTCAAGTCAAATATAATTTTACGAAATTCAAGCAGTTGAAAATTTGTTCAAAATTAATTATATACATATTAAGGTAATTAAATGATATGCCAAAACAAAATTTTGCAAATTACCGTAATGTGAAAATAGCTAAAATTAATTTTTCCCATATTGAAACAATCAAAATGACATAAAAATAAATAAGCATTCAAATATTTTGATCAAATAAACCATTTATGGGATGAAATAGAAATTAAACCCAAACAATTAATCAAATGTTTAATTTCTTAAAAAAAAGAAGGGAAATTGCCAAAGAATTGAGCATAAAATGCAGTTAAAGAAACTTAATTGAACCAAAATAATATTTAAAAATCAAACTTGAAGGCCTCAATATTAATAATCTAATACATTGAGCAACAAAGAATTAAAATAAACACCTATCTAACCCAAAAATGTAAATGAAAATGTGACTGGGAGAATATATCCTCTCCATTTTTGTCAACTTAGTGCTCATTTGGAAGAGCTTATTTTTAGGCAGTAAGTGCTTATAATTTGTGATTCACGGTATACGAGGTAAGTATGTGAAATGAGTTTTTTTTTGGCTTGCGTAATAAGGGCTTATTTCTCAAATTTAAGCTTTTCCAAACACACCTTTAATGGCCCAAAAAATTGTGAACAAAATACGCACAGAAACTAGCCCAATGTATTTTAGAATTATTGGAAAAATAATTAAACTAAAAAAAATCGAGGCCCAAACAGAATGGACCATAGAGTTAACAACATAACAAAATTAATTGAATTATAAATCCAAGAAATGAGGCCCAAAAACACTCCAAGCTGATGGAAACAATTGAAATTTCAGTAAGCCAACAAAAACATTGCTTATAAAAAAATATTAAACCTAAAACAAAATTAACATTAAGGAGAACAAAAGGCACACAATGCCTAGCCTAGTTCGCCTCATCATTGTTCAGCGGAGTTTTTGACGTAAATGACTGAAACCAAAAAGGCCCAGGTTGTGGAAAAGAAACAAAAGGCAGAAAACAGTTAATCCTGAAAGAAGAGGCCCAGTTTGAAAACAGAAAATAAAATAAGGCAAGATACAAGGAACAAAATCCTTTTGAAGCTAAATTGGCATGGAAATTAGCTAGTGGAACTAAAGGGCTTTGGGTGGATGTATTCACTCATAAGTATATCTTAAGGAATGAGGAGGATATATTTATTTCTGTTACAGGTGATTCATCATTATGGAAATTTGTGACCCAACAGAAAAACATTGTTCAAATGGGTACTAGATGGCATATACGTGATGGCACTTTGGTGAATTTTTTCACACAGACTGTTGGTTACTCCTGACCACCCCTTTGGAAGACTTATGCATCCGACCACTATCCCTTGCGCAGAAGAATAGCAAAGTATTAGACTGGGTTGCCTCTGCTTCTTGGAACTTTCAGAGTTTATCCTACATAGTTTCAGGTATGATATTTAGGAAACTTATTTCAGCAATCCCACCAATGCAAGAGGCTGCTAATGATATAGTGTGTGCTTGGGATAACGATAGGAAAAATTTTTTATTTTGAATCTGGCTTATAAAAAGTAAGATTGGGTTAAGTCAATTTGTGTAATGTGATTTATGTTTGGATGAACGATTAAATAAGTGATTTTCCATAAGTCAAAACTTATTTAGATTGGCAATTACATAAGTGCTTTTGTATTAATTATAAAAAAACAAGATATATAATAATATAAACAAGTGGAAACATTGAAGTTAGAAAATGTGATATCAAAATACATAATTTGACAAAAAAATTTTACATAACTAATTGAATCATATATCCCGTACAAGTTGATCTCTATTTTAAACATAATTTGACAAAATACATAATAGTAACTAGATTAAAAAAAACAATAAACAGACGCTTTCATAGCAGTAGTATGGATTATAAATATAACATGTTAGTTATATGTCAATTCATTACACCACATAGGCTATGTTATGTTAATGGACACATGTAGGCATATATTTTATTCAACATGTCTATTTCAATTCAACAGTCAAGTCTCTTTTAATTCTAAAAGGCATACCCAGATGATATTTCAAGTGAAATTCTCCTACCAGATTCATTACGAAAACATATCTTCTGGTTTGGAAGCAGAAGTTTACAACTTTTCCATGTTTCAAAGTTATCAAAGAAGATGGTAATAGTAATACATGAATAAACCAATATCAAATAGAATCGACAGAGAAGAACCTTTACTTACAGTACAGATGAAACAAAAATGACAGGAAAAGCAAAAAGACCTCGTGAAAGACAAGCTTGTGTGAAATGAATAATTCAATTTTTCTTTTGTGTGTAAATATATACATATTTGGGAAAATGCTATTTTTAAGGCAGCAATGAACTACTATCTCTGTTATATAATCTTCATCATCAATCACCGAAATAGAAAAAGCCATTGCAACCTGAGCTTTATGTCTTCCCTCTACATGCTCAAATTTGATTTCCTTTCAAAACAGAGTAGCAAACCGGAAAAAAAACATGAACCAAAGACCACAGTACCAGACCGAAAAGCTTGTAAAACATCCAACCACATTAGCAATAAAAAATCCGGCCACATTAGCATTCTGAAACTAACAATCTAACGGATCGGAAAGATTAACCAACAAAAATGGAACTTCAACCAAGGCCAGAAATGTTGCTTGCACAGATTCGCCACCATCAAAGCAAGAACCTCTCCACTGGACTCCACAAGAGTCGTCGGACGGCAACACCAACAGCAACGAATTCACAAAACAACATAGTTGCTCACCACCACCGCCGTAAACTGCCCCACAACAGGACCCACAAAGCACATCGTTGAACCCAAGCAACAGATCCACCTGCAACCATGCAACCAAGGAATGAAAAACCGGACCGATCAATGAATCGGTTATGACACAGGTTCAAGGGTTAATGGGTTAACGGGGTTTAACCGGAGGTCGAACCAGACATATTAAAATATTATAATTTAATTAACAATAACAAAATAATAATATTAACCATCAAGTCATCACCGTCACTAACATTAAAATAGTCAAAACACTTAATTAATTAAATTCATTAATTAATAATAAGCAAAGTTTTAAGACATTATTAGCTATATTGATAAAATCTCACACACACACATATTAATCTAATCATTTTGGTGATGAATTGTGCTTACTAGTTAAATCTAATTAAATTAAACTATATTTTATTTTATTAACTATTTTATATTTAATATTATATTTTGTACCTTTTTGTTTTGCCATTTTGTGCACATGTGCAGACATTTTTCCTACTTTATAGCTGGTCTATTTAATATTTTATCAGGGTCTATTTCCTTTTATTTCCATGCTTTTGCTAGTCGACATCATTTGGAGAGAGAATTAATTTAGCAATTGTACAGGTAAAGGGGACATCTTTTGTCCAGTTCATTTGCTTTTGATGAATGAGTAGACGGAAGAATAAATCAGATAAGCTCTAGTTCAGTCACATGGGCGAAGAGGAACCAGAGCAACGAGCATCACCTTGTCTGAAATTGGTTGTCAACGATAGATTGGAGGCCACCTTTGTTCCCTCAAGAATCGAAGTCAGAAGAGAGTGAGTTGTGGACGTCGTTTCTTATCATTTGTGGTTCACTTTCATCATTCAGTCGCTCGCCGTTCAAGCAGCTGGCCTCACCGGTCGTCGCTGGTCAGGAAGGGAGGGAGTTCAACTTTGACATGCGTCTCAGCCTCAGGCTCTCTTCGTCTCTATTTCTCATTTTCTCCTGTCTTTCACTCTTCCTGGACTGACCGACTGAGAAACAGTTTTTTTAGTAATTTTGCTCAAAATAAACTGACTCGGGAAAACTGCCTGACTCGGCTGTTTTCCCAAGTCAAATACAAACTGGGCAAGTCGAATTGGTTCTGATCGAGTCGATCTCCCCTTCCTTTGACCCAACAAACCGGATCAGACTTGGGACCGGTTCACCGGTTTTGGGGTTGGACAGACCGGTACGGTCCAGTTTTTTGTTCCATGCTTGCAACGGCTTTCAGGTGACCGACGAGAGAGGGAAGATATTCAGCAACAGGGTCAACAGTTTTTCCTTCAGCTAGAGATGAAGCCCAGGCGGAGAAGAGAAGGGAAGAGAGAGAAATAAAAAAGCATAACGATAATAAATTCCCCTTATTGATAAGTTAAAAGCAAGAGCTAAGAGCTTTTCAAAAAGCTCCTTATCAATCAAATTCTCAACTCAAACATCAGCCAACCAAACACTCAAATAAGCCACATAAGTACAATCAGCCTTTTTCTTATATAATTGGGTTTATTGGCTGGCCTACCACCAAACCAAACACTATATCATGTCTTGGAATAGAACCCATGATGGCCAGTTCACAATAAAAAGTGCATACTACCTTATTGAAAATTCCCCATCCTCTTTATTCAATACTATTTATAAATGTATATGGGGTTGGGGGTGCTGAATGTATTAGATCGTTCTTATGGATTTCTTTTCATGATAGGCTACCTACTAATCTATAGAGAAGTATATGGTCTTCTGCCTCAGTTGATTGTCACTGGTGTCACAATGGTATTGAAGATACTCTTCACATATTGCGTGATTGTACATATTTCCAGCAACTGTGGAACCAACTTGTTAACCCAAGGTATCACTCTAATTTCTTTTCGACAAATTTGAAGGATTGGTTTGCTTTAAATCTAAAGAAGAGCTTATGGAATAATTCTGTTGATAATTGGTCATTGATATGGGGAGTTGCCGTGTGGAAACTCTGGTAGTGGAGGAACCAATTTGTGTTTGATAATGATTTTGTCAAACCAAGTAATCCATATCTAAAGGTCATACTCTCTTGGAAACGCTATATCCTTGTACAAGAGAGCACACCTCAATAAGTGATTCACAAGCCCAAACCTCCTTGGCTGCCTTCATTTGTGTTCAAATTAGCTTTTGAAGAATAACTTTTTACGATTTACAAGGTAAGTATGTAAGAGGAGTTTTGTCTCGATTTGTGGAAAAGTGCTTCTGAAACCATGGTTTCAGAGATTGCTGAACACACACTAAATATGGATGGCTCAGTGTCTTCAACTCGCAATAGAGCAAGTTGTGGAGGCATAATCAGGGATCATAATGGGTCTTGGATTGCAGGGTTTATTCATGTACTTGGTTATTGTGAGCCCCTTGATGCTGAACTATGGGCCATTCTTAAAGGCTTGCAGTTGGTTTAGGACCTAGGTTTTCAAAGAGTAGTCCTAGAGTCAGATGCAAAGAACTTAGTCTCCATGCTAAAAAATCCAATTGCAGTTAGAGGTGGTTCCTTGGTGTTTATCCAAATTCAGCGACTCCTTTCTTATCCTTGGGAATTGGAAATCTCCCACACCCCTCGAGATCAAAACTCCCTGGCTGATGCTTTGTCTAAACAGGGACTGTAAACTTCTGCCTTCTTAGATACGTGCCCAATAAGCTTGAAAGCTATTGCTGATGCGGATCTTTGGGATCTATTTCCCATGTTGTTTAATTTATGTTGATGTAGGCTTTAATGCCTTCTCTTGTATAAAAAAAAAAAGCGAAGTTGAGCGTTTCACTAGGCATGTGGGTTAACCTACCCGACCTGACTCCTAGATGTGACCTGGCAACCAGCCGCCGAACCTGCAGTTTCAGGCGACTTTTGCAGCAATTCTAGCAAGAAAGCCAGCGAATTTAATGGTGCTCTTCCCAGAAAATCGCGGCAAACAATTTGTAACATTGAATTTATCAATAATCAAGACATAAAGTGAGATGAAGTTGTTTATGTGAAAATGAAAACTATTAACTAGGATTGTTTTATAGAGAGTTGATCGGTGTTTTTAAATCAACGAGATGAGATAAAAGCATCAGCAACCAACAATCCATCTCATCGGGCATACGAGTAAATACTTATGATGTGTCAAGTGGGACAGTTATAAATTCATAACATTATCAAAAATTTTACATGATTATATGTATATCAATTCATAATAGTATAATCTCATTCTCATATTTATAACATAAAAATTAATACACAAGAATTTATTTTCTATCCTTCTTTATTTCCTTTGACTGAACATAGTTCAGTACTTATCCATGTGAGGATGTGACTAATAGTTCAACTCAACATGGTCATCAATCAAGTGATGTGGACCATCCAAAATCCAAAGAGCATAAGACCGGACCATGGGTTCCCCCTCTAATGTTTTAGTGGGGTGTCAAGACCATACTAAACACAAGTAGGCCAAAGCACTAACGAGTGTACACCTGAAAGCCCACAACTTTGTTTCCTCTTGTTGTACAAGAATTCACCTTCTTTTTTTCCTCTATGAATAACTCACATCAAATCAATATCCACCATCCCCTCTCACATCAATACTTAAGAGATATAATCACAATGGGTTATCACATGCCATTTTCAATTCACAAGTTATCAAGAGAATCTTTCCAATCTCATAAATCAATACCAATTCATATAATATCATATCACTAGTCATTTTTCAATGAAAATAGGTCTTACAAGATAATTTCATTAACAACATAATTTCATAGTTCATATTGTAACCCCCCTTCATAATTATATCCGAAATACTTGATTAAAATGAATTAGAGACCAACGGTATTCAAAACTCATTTAAAATCCCATCTTCCCGATAGGGTTTTCACAAATACCTTTCAAAATCCAATTCCCTGGGTCTCAGATTTACACTTCGAATACAATTACTTCACAGATAAATCACATTCATTATATATCATAGTGCACAACATAATTCTCGACAAACCCTGGGTTCATACCTTTATTAAAAGGGTATACAAAATCCGATTCAGGGGATTACAAAATCTCATCTCCAATTCATAACCATATACTCAACTGAATCATATACAGTCACCCCAACTCATATTGATAACCAACTACCAACTCTCATCTCAAAAGAGTCCTAGCCGCTCCCTCCACGAGCCACTTGCCCTGTCTAAATTGTTAGTAGGGGAGGGTGAGATTCAAGAGAATCTCAGTAGGAAATGGATACCATAAAGCATGCATGATAGATGCTATGTGTATGACATGTTAGCTTTAACTAAATGTATACCCCATAATGATATTTCTGCATGCTCAATGTTTCATGTAATAAAACTATGGCCACAGAAAAAAAAAACAGAGCTTCATTTATTCAAATATGCTCTACACAATCAAGTAAAAGCAATCAAATACTGACTACACAAGAAAATATATCAAATACATGCAAGTAAGGTAATTTTCCTACCTCCAGTCTTTTTTCCTCAATTTGCATGTCAGCAACTCGGGCCCTCAACTAGGTCCTACAATTCCAAATATACCATTTAGACACTTCCATAGTGTTTCTAGGGGTTAGATGAGGCTATATTGAAAAATTACTAAAATGCCCCCGAGGACCCGGCCTGGTCCCACAGTACCCGGTCCGGTTGTACTTTTCCCGAAATTCTATCCTGGGCTATCTTGACTTATTTTCGCCCAAGGAATCCATTTCCGGACTTGGAATTATCAAATTTATTGTCAAATTACAAATTTACCCTTAGCAGCCCCACTTTAAGGGTTTCAAGAGCGTTTTCGTAATTATGTTTTTTCGACCTTTTCCGAAAAAGTGACCAACTGTAACCCCACCTAATTTTCGCTCCTGAACTTAATGGAATCATCAAATCATTGAAAATCCATCTCTAAACCCTCCAAATTAACCTTGGTCAAATTTCTCAATTCCCCAGGAAAAATTGTGGTTTTTCAGTTTCAGCTCCGCAGACGTGTTTCTTTCTACTCCTAATTACTTTATAAATCATTACATTAGATTAGAACTACCATTTAGTATCAATTTTGGCAGCATAACCCCTAGGCCAAGCCCTTTACCAAATTTGAAATCAAAGCAAATCAATCAGAATTTCACCGATTAAACTACTCATAGCAGCTAAAACAATCAAAGATTGAAGTTTCAGAGATTACCTTAAGCTCCTTCTGGCATATCCTTCTTATGGCTGAACCCTAGCCTCTTTAAACAATGAAATTCCTTGCTTCAAGACCTTAATTCACATAGAGGAATAACTTAGGAGAAGAATTATACACGTTAGGTACGAATTCACCGAAGAAATTGACCTACCTTGTGAGATTTCTCCTTCCTTCTCTCTCTAAGAGCTCACAACTTCCTCTATCTCTTTCAGCTGCAATATGACGGAAATGGGAGCTGAAGATGATGAGAAAATGTTTTAATTCCATGCTGATGTCATCTTTTATTTTGACGATGTCATAATTCCCATTTTCGGATTTTCTGGCAGATTTTCTGCCCAAACTTTGAAAAATCATAACTAATTCTAGGAAAATCGAAATGAGGTGATCCTAAAGCCAAATGAAAGCTATTTAAGTCCTCTTTATAGGAAAAATATGGACCATTACTAGAAATCACCGCAAAAATACAGAATTACACAAAACTCAACACTACTCCAAAACAGAGTCCAGTTTTGATCCCAAACTTTGGCAAATCATAACTCCTAGCACACAAAACGAAATGACATGAATTTTATGTCCATTTTGAAGTTTGGCATATGAAATTTAAGACTAGAAAGTTTCAGAATTTGTTGACACCATTTGCCCATTCAAAACGTCCACACACAAAAAATGCCCAACACAAAGTTTCAATGGACAGAATTTCAATTTTTGCACAATTGTTTCCAATAGTTCCAATTTCACAACAAACACTCTCCCCACACAAATTTTCACAAGAAAGCCATTGGAATCACTAAAACAAGCAAATTCTCATCACATCCACACATATTCAGTTTTGAACCACAATGCACACAACCACCAAATTGCCCAACTTTCCATTTCACCATAAGCATAATTACTTTCTCCAAAATTCACCATTTTACTATCTTTAATACCCCTAAGATATAAGAATCATTAGGGAATAAATTTGGGCTCTTGCTAAATTGGGGTTTAGCAGTCCACTTATTTCAGACTTATTCTCTAGCCTCAAATATCAAAATTCGGGGTATTACACGTATCACAAACTAATAGAAAATTTATAGTGTTATATAATTAAAAAGACTCACAAACATCATACAAGCATGCATAACAAGAGGAAAATCGTTACCTCTCGCCTAAGTAAAGTATTACTACAATGCTCTTAAATCCAAGAGCTCAATCACAAGTCGTAATTAATTTACAATAATCAATTTATTACATATTAACAACTTATTGAATTATTAGAACAATTAACTTAATTAACTCAATTCTATAAATTTAAAGTTTTGAATTAATTACCCAAAAATTTTAATTTCACACTATAATCCCATTTATTTATAACATTCATTCAAATATTTTTCTTAACCCAAAAACTCATTTAAGTAATTGCTTATCATCAATTTCACTCCATTATATAAAATCCCCAATTTAAAGTTTACGGTATACAATTGTTAAATCATAAATCTTCCCTTTAATCAACAATCTATATCGATTAAAACTTTAAGAATACCTCCAATAATCCAAATAAACCATTTAGTTCAAATCAGTAAGAATATTATATATGAAATAAATCTTAACATTTTTAAATAGAAAAATAATTTTAAGCCCTCACAACTATTAAATGACAAAACTAAACCGATTAAAAGTAACTATTAATCATTTTCTACAATCTTATAGTTATATATTAACGAAACTCAAAACTTGGCTAAAACCCTAGCCCCAGAATATTCTCTAATCAATAGAAAAATAACATTATAAAGAAAGAAAAAATTATTTTAAAAAATTTTCAATAAAAGAAATTTTGTGATTAAAAATTATTTTAAGTAACTGATTGATCTTCAAAATTTGTTCTAAGCTTGAAATAATGGCGGACTGTGAAGAGTGGGGGAGGATGGAGGAGTTCGACACCCTCTGATTCTTCACTGTTCACATTGAACAGTGACTGAGGGATGGCCACGTGACATCTTTAAGCGGTCACGTGCCCTTTAATATAATTTTCTTTTTTTTTAATAAAGAGAAAATCTCATTTAAATCCATTTGACATACTTAAATTCAGCATCAAGCCCACACTTTTAATAAATCCCTAATAAGGGTTATAGACCTGATTAGGGATTTTTGAATTTGTTGATTTTACCGATATAACCTTTTGCTTTCTCTCTGTCTCATTCTCTTTTTCTTTTTTAATAAAATCTCATCTCTATCTCTCAACTTTCGCCTCTCCTCTTGACTCCTCAGTCCTCCCATGAATCTCCGAGTCAATTCTTTTTTTTTTAACCCAACCCTTCCCCCTTCACATCAAAATTAGGCTTCCTCCATGCTGGCAGTCCCTGAGTTCGGGTTCAAGTTCTTTGTCTTCATTCGGAAACACCAAGGCCAAATCACCACACTAATACCCTAAACCTTGACCTGAGTCGCATCTATTTTATCCTTGAAGGTTAGCTCTTTCAAGTGGGTATTTGACTTCATCTTCCTTCAACTCATATTGTGGTTTTATTTCGATTTGGGGCTTCATATTTCAAATTTTCAATACAAAGGAAAAGGTTTTACGAAAGAAATTTCTTTCCAAACTTCAGTTATTGAATTTTTATCTTGTTTTACATTATATCTAGTATGTTGAGTTTGCTTCCGTCTGATCAATTTCAAATTGTTATTGAAGTTTTGTGGGAACCTCTCCCCAAATTATTAATTTCTTCAATAATCACTGGGTAAGTACAATATTGGATCCAATTCCTTACCCTCTTTTTTAACAAAATTAAAAAAACAAAATAATTCTGTAAACCCAGAAAGCATGGAGAACTGGAAACCATTGGATTGATAGTAGGGTTATGGAATAAATTTACCAATGAAATTTGGTCTGAGGAGTGTCTAGCACAAATTTGTTTTAGAAGGGGCAAAAATACTAATGAACAATTAAAAAGAGGCATTCAGGACAAAAACCGTTAAATCCGTACTAACGCCGTTAGGGTTTTCTTCTCTTATAATTTAACGCCGTTAGTACGGATTTAATGGGTTTTGTGATTTATGCCCCTTTTTAATTGTTCATTAATATTTATGCCCCTTCTAAAACATATTTGTGCCAGACGCTCATTGGACAAAACTTCGTTGGTAAATTTGCTCCTTAACCCTTGATAGTATGGTTAACGGTATATGGGAATTTAAAGTTAAAAATATGCATTTTTTTATTGAATAGGGCATTATGGTCTTTTAATAACATTATGAAATTCTGAATTAAACCATGAGGGATTTGTTGAAAGTGTATACCTGAATTTAAATTTTACTATTTCGTAAGTGTTTAGTTAGGATTCCCCCTTTAATAAATCCCCTCCCCCACATGCACCCAATCACTCATGCACCTTTGAATTTAAGACTCCCTTCTATTATATATATATATATATATATATATATATATATATATATATATATATATATATATATATATATATATATATATATATATATATATATTAATCTTCTTTAACAATAATTATATATATTAATCTTCTTTAACAATAATAAAAAATTATTATTATTATTTCTATATTTTCATTACTCCAATTTCTTTTACTATCCTAAATTATATTTTAAATAAATCATATTTATTCTAATAATTACACGATAAATCCATTTATCATAAATACTTCTACCTTAATTATAATCAAATCGTAATATAAAAATTAGGATGTTACAATTTTAAACCCGAAACCAACCATAATAGGATGTTCTTATGCAAAGTCCAAAACAAAATGAATGGCAAAATCACATAACATTAAGAAGAGGTTAATAACAAGGTAATTGACGACCTGATGGTTTATCCGATGATTTTACCAAAACATGCATAAGATCATATTTTTCAGATTGAAGTCCAAAAGGCAGGACAAAATTTATAAGACCAATTTCATAAAAAATCAAGGCAGAGACGAACTGGGAAAATTTTCGTTTTGAATCCCAAAAGAAATATGATGGCGGGTCCCCTTACAGTATGATAAACGATTTCAATAACAGCCATATGCCAGAAAACACAACATATCTTGACGCAGATTATCATAGGATGAAAGTTGAGCCAAAATCGAATCCAAAATATTGATTTCAAGTAAAACTAATTAATAGCCAATTCGGGACCTTCAAACTAGGATGAAGTTGGTGACAGATTTCATTAGAGAATATATTATTGTCCTTTAGATCCACTTACCCGAAAGCACATAGTGTGCTCATGATGTTTTCAGATCGAAACAAGGCAAATCAATAGTAATGTAATTCATCTGATCAGAATTAAATTTGCAACAAATTTAAATTGATCTCATATTATCATATTATTTTTCAAAGTAGAAAATAAAATAACATGCATAAAATACTAGGTAGAGGGGAATCGAAAAACCTGTTCGGATGTCACATATTAGAATAATCTAACAATAATGATCCCAAATACATTGTATAATTCTACAAAAGCAGCAATGAAAGACTTGATAAAATACCTTCAGTCATAGCAATTATGCATATAGTATCTCACAACCTGGAAACTCTAGAGAAAAAGAAAGAGTTAGAATTAGAAAAAAAATAAGACAAACAACCCCGTGTGTTGCACGGATTAGTTAATTTCTATAAATGTCAAACTAATCAGTAAAGTTTATTGCATATGACAAAAGATAATTTAACTATAATTTGATACATCAACAAACCAAAGTTATAATTGGACAACTTATAAAGATGTAAGGTTTTGAAAGATTTCTCTATCTACTACATTAGTTGTCTGGCTAAACAAATATAAATGAATTTAAAACGTTTATAATCTTATCAATACCTACAATATAAAGAAAAATTGACTGGTATAAATTTTAATATTTCAATTATAACACTTTTTTTATACAAATTTTAACATTGTTAATATCAAAACTCCCGTAAAAAAAAGGCAAAAATTCAAAAAAAAAAAAAAACATCCTTAAACTTTGGATTATTTGTATATAACTCTCCAATGTTTTAAAGTTTAAATTTAACCCTATTAACCTTTTATTTTTTACATTAAGTCCCTTTCCATTAATTTTGCAGTTAAATTACTGGCGGATCTTAATACATTAGATTAATGGGATGACATGGCATCCTACATGACATATCTATAAATTAAAATTTTTTTGATAATTATATATTTTTAATGTGAATATTAAAATGTTACTCTATCATTTAAAAAACACTCCCCCTCAGGGTCTCCTTGCAAAAGTGATTGACTTTCAATTCTAAAAAAAAAAAAAATAGCCATTGGCCTCCACTCCTATGTTTACCACCCACAAATGATCAATCCCCATGAAGTGCCAGTCACCTTTTTGTTCTTTTCGTTGACGGTGATTTTTTGATTCCATCATCTAAAACTTGAAAATTGTCCATACTCTTAAAAGTTCGAAGCCATTTTTTGTTTATTATTAAAAAGTTAGGTTAAACTTTTTATTGTAAAAAGGGTTAGATAGTGCTTATTGAATTAATTAAATGAATATAGGGAAAACTGTCCTTTGCTTTTTGATGTTTCTATTATTATGCTCTAATGTAACTAACTTTTGAACTTATACTTTGGAATGGGTTATAAATACTGTCTTGATGGTTTAAAAAATGAGGGTCAAGCATTAATTTTGCACCATAAGATAAATTTTGCTTGTGTGAGAATTTTATGAAAATTACCCATCCGGTTTTCTTTTGGTACAAGTGAATTGGTTTAAGTGCATCACCCAAGAAACCTTAGTTAGTGTGACAAACTATATCATAGATCTAATCCATCAATTTTATTGTTTCTGCCTTATTTTTTTTCTGATTTTCTCTTGTCCTTTGCTTCATTTTGCTGCTCTTGTCGTTCCATCATTCTATTTGTATGGTTCTGAAATTTTGACTTCTGTTCCATTCGTGTCTGCCTTTCCTGGTTGTGCTTGAGTAGCTTAAGTACTATTTAGTGTTATGAACTTTTGATAGTTGTTTTATTGCTTGGTTGATTTGAAGAGACTAAATACCAAGCAATACACTGATATTTTGAGTCCTATCGGTTGTTATGTTTGTGTGTCAGTGTATTGCTTATAGTTCATCTTTTTACCTTTACCTTGTTATTTTTGAGATGCTTGTCGTCATTGCATTTGGATCAAGTAGTTTTGCTTGTTATGGCTCGGATGGAGATGATAATGCCCAGTCATATTTCCCTTGTCCTTTCTATTGTGTGGAAATTGAAGTTCCTGTTCTCTGTAGCCATCTGCAAGAGGAGCATTGCTTTGTCCTAAAAAATGTTGTACATGGTATCTTTTCTTTAGACTATATTTTAAAGTTTGATTTCTTCCCCTCAAAAGTTGATTGTTAAACAAGTTAATATTTCATTTACATATAAAAGTTCCTTGCTTAAATGTAGCTTTTATCAATCTAAACAGACACTTCTTACCTGGTCGCTATTGGTAATGTCCTGATTTGGATTGAAAAGATAATAATAGCAAAGTAACCCAATAGTTATAGTAGCTAAATATTAAGGAAAAACAATAGGACATTTATAAGCATTGATTACAGGTAATTAATTTTAATTTATTATTGAAATTTAATTGACTGCTATAAAATATTGGTCATTCATTTGATTTCAAAATTAGTACATTGTCTAAATTTCACTGGAACTCCTGGAACTTCACCTTAGTGTACTACTACGCCTACTTTTGTGCTGAATTTCTGTCCACTGTTGTATTCTGAATGGAAAACCTTAATTGGAACATGTTGTTGTTATTGTATCGACTAATGAGATGGTCAGGTGGGAAAAGAATGATAATGTTTAGTAGTAGTATGTGATAAATACCTATTTAAGTAGTAGGTATAACTTTGTTTAAGAATCACAACAAGTATATGAGTTAAGCCTTGAGAGATTACATGACAAAGATATAAGTTTGATAGGTTTATTTTAGTAAAAAATGAAGCATTGTCACAAAGCTATATAGCAGCTTGTATTGCATCTATTACATCTAAAGCTTGTAGCTTTCTCTAGTTGAAATACACCATATCAGGAGTACCCTCTGTAATACCCCGACTTTTGAGACTTGAGCTTAGAGAATAAGCCTGAGATTAGTGGATTGTTAAGCCCCAGTTTAGCAAGATCCCAAATTGTGATCAAGGGTTAATGACTCCAAAAATGGATGTGGTTAGTGATAAATAACCCTTTCGGAGAATATGATGTGATTTGGCACTCGAATGTGATTCATGTGTGTTGTGAGCAGCGCTGAAACCCTGTATTTGAGTTCAATTGTGGATTAACATCCAAATTGACTTAGAATAAAGGGAAGAATTGAATGGGTTATTATGTTGGAAATGGTGTCATAGTGTGTTTTGATGTCATTGAAATTGGTTTGGAACTTTGGAATGGAAAAGTTGCAATGTTAGGTTTTGAAATGTGAATTGTGTTGACATGTTGAGATTGTTGTGAAAACATGTTAATGTGATGTGAATTTGATTGATTTGGTATTTCCCATGGATTCCTTGTGAAAATTTATGTGGGAATGATGTTTGGTATGAAAATGGGACCATTGGAAGCAAAGATGCAAAATCTGAAATTCTGTCCAGTGAAACTCTATTTTGGGCAGTCAGTTTGTGTAAACGTTTTGAATGACCAAATGGTGTCTAAAAATTATGAAAATTTTCATTCTTAAATTTCACATCCCAAGCTTCAAAACGGACATATAATTTGTGCCATTTCCTTTTGTGAGCTAAGAGATATAACTGTCCAAAGTTTAGGATGGAAACTGAACTTTGTTTTGGGGCAGCGATGATTTTTATGTAATTTTTGAATTTTTTGGTAATTTTTTGTAATTGCCCATATTTTTCCTATAAATAGGACTTAAATAAATTTCATTTGGCTTTGGAATCACATCATTTAGATTTTTCTAGAATTAGTTATGATTTTTCAAAGTTTGGGCAGAAAATTTGCATCCGAAAATGGGAATTATGACATCATCGAAATAAAAGATGACATCAGCATAGAATTAAATATTTTCTCATCATCTTCAACTCTCATTTCTGACATGCTGAACCAGCTGAAACTAGTGAGAGAAAGTTGAGAGCTCTTAGAGAGAGAAAGAGGAGAAATCTCACATGATAAGCCGATTTCTCCGATGATCTAGCTCCTAACGCGTATAACCTTTGCTCCTAAGCTTCTCTTTCATGTTCTTTAAGGTGTTAGAAGCTCAATTTTCATACTTAATAAGAGCTAGTGTTTTAGCCACTCCTGAGAAGAGCTAGTGGGAGCTTGAGGTAACTTCCAAACTCTTGTGTATTGACTATTCTAGCTGCTGTGGACAATTTAATCGGTGAAATTTTGTCGGATTGTCATTGGTTTCAAAAATGGAAAATGGGTGTGTGGGGCTGTTATGCTGCCCAAATTTGTACTAAATGGTAGTTGTAACCTAATGGAATAGTCAATAAAGTGGTTAGGAGTATAAAGGAACGCGTTTAAAGAGCCGAACCGAAAAACCCCAATTTTCCCTGGAATACTTGAGAATTTCGGCCAGCTCTAGAAATAGGTCTTAGAGTTGGATTTTCAATGATTTGATGATTCCATTGAGTTCAGGAGCAAAAATTAGGTGGGGTTACAGTTAGGCACTTTTTCGGAAAAGGCCAAAAAAGCATAATTACGAAAACACCCCTGAAACCCTTAAAGCGGGGTTGCCAAGGGTAATTTTGTAATTGACATTGAATTTGATAATTTCAAGTTTGGAAATGGATTCCTTGGGCGGAAATATATTAGAATAGCCCATGTCAAAATTTCGAGAAAAGTACAGCCGAATCGGGTACGGTGGGGTAGGGTCCCCGGGGGTATTTTAGTAAATTTTCCATATAGCCTTATATAAGCCCTTGAAGCACTATGGAAGTGTCTAAATAGTATATTTGACATTGTAGGATCAAATATGAAGCCCTGAGCTGTTTGCACGTAGATTGAGGCACACGTTTAGAGGCATAAAAGGGTTAAGGTAGGGAACTTTTCTCTTCTGCATGCTCTGATAACTGTATTAATGTGTTGATGCATGTTATTTCTTTGCTTGATTATGTAGAACATGTATGAATGATTTGAATCTATGTTTCAATATATGCTATGGCCATATGTGTATCGTTCGAAGCATTGAGCTTATAGATTTGTCATTGTATGTGTGCATGAGTTATGTGATGCAAGCATGCCATGCCTTAAACACTTATCTTGCCTGCATATTGATAATGTTTCCCTACTGAGATTCTCTTGAATCTCACCCTCCCCTACCAACAATTTAGATAGGGCAAGTGGCTCGTGGAGGGAGCGGCTAGGACTCCTTTGAGATGAGAGTTGGTAGTTGGTTATCAATGAGTCGTGAAGACTGTATATGATTCGGTTGAATATAGGGTTATGAATTTGATATGAGATTGTGTAATTCCCATTTAAAGAATTGTAATGGGCAATTGTGCCCCCTGTATCTTTAGCGATGGTATGTACCCGAGATTGCCGGGATGATTATGTTGTGCACTTTGATATTTATATGAATGTGATTTATCTTCGCGTAGTAATTGTATTCGAAATATGAATATGAGACCAAGTTTATAAATGATTTAGAAAGGTATTTGTGAAAACCCCGTCATGTGATAGGTTAGTAAATGTTATTTGATTATTATTGGTCTCTATTTCATTTTAATCGCGTATTTCGGATATAATTATAGAGGGGGTTACACCCTCTTATAGAATCATTATTCTATATTTAAACAGAAAGAAGGGAGGAGAGAATAGATATCCTTGCAATATCTGAACGTGTTATAAAACATCTTTTTATAGCTTTAGAAATGAAAAAAAAAATCTCATACTATTACTGTGCTTATTTTGCATTGTTCTAATCATTTATAAATATGTGCAATGATATCGTTTATATAGACTATATTTAGAGAGTAAACCAGTTTATAAGACAACATGGTCAAAAAAATAGGACAGAAAGGAATGAAAGGAGTAAAAGGTGGGAAAGCAAGGTTGAATGGAGAACAATTGTTCAAGCGAGAATACTGGTTTGATAAAACAAGGAAAGGCAAACACAAGACAATACAAGACACAGACCAAGAAGTGAGGGAGGTGTGGAATAAATTGTCAAAAGAAGAAAAGAGTAAGTATTCCGAAAGGGCTAAGGAAGGTAGAGATCGTATAGGACGTCCTTCTTCAATCATAGAAGGCGAGGTGCAGACACGATCCTTACTAAAACAATTTGTGGAATTTGCACAATTTGTGAGAAATGATGCAAGGTTGATGGCAAAGGCTAAAAAAAGGGTTAAGTAGCAAATTTGCACTGGAAGTATGGGTCCAGGAGCAATTTTGCCCTAAAAGTGTTTTTGGATCAATTTTGCCCCAGAAGTTTCAAAACATGGCAATGTTGCCCTTTTTCGTTAAATAACAAACCTTGACCGCTAAAAAATTGACGTTGACTGTTAAATTTTTAACTGAAAAGGGCAACATTGCTACGTTTTGAAACTTCCGAGGCGAAATTGATCCCCAAAAAACTTTCAGGGAAAAATTACTCCTGGACCCATACTTCATGGGCAAATTTGCTACTTAACCCCTAAAAAAATTGGGTTTTATAAAATAGTAGAAGTCACTTGTACGAAGATACCTCATGCACTCTGTGGGCAATTAGTTAAAGCGATTGACCCTACAAGTTGTTCAATATGTGTAAGAAACTATGGAGGGAAATTGTTGAAAATGATGTAAAAGATTTAATGGGCTTGCCTAATGAAGGGAGTGAGATCAAAGAGGAACATGATGCAAACTGTGAGCAATTTCAAAAGTTGAAGGAAAAGCTTGCAAATAAAAGGTTCTCTGACATCAAGGGGATGATAGTTTCTAAGGAAGAAGAAGAGTTGTTTGAGCCATTGCTCATTTTATACACCTTAGGGATGTTATTGTGTCCTTCAAAAAATGGAGGTGTTAGCCACCGATTGTTGAAAATTATATGTTGTGAGAATACTAGTTTAGGTGGTTTTAATTAGTGTAAGTTTGTGATCAATGAGATGATGAAAGAGGTCACAGATTACAATAATGTGTTAAAAGGAGTGACAAGCAAGTGTATCGGGGGTTGCATTTATTTTGTCATGGTAAGTAATGTAACATATCAAGATTCTAAACTGAATACTTTGGTTGCAGATTATATTTTTCCAAATGTTTCCCTTGGATGGTAAAGAGGTCCCCTCAACTGAATGTGCTTTACGGTATTGGAATAATGCAAGGATTAAAGAAGTAGTGAAGCTGGAGTATAAGAGTGATAAGGGGATTCTATTTTTATGTGGGGTATCAATCCCGGATAACTTAAGATCCAAATCAAATCGTGACTATGATGAAACAACATGTGACATTGACTACACACTTAAGCTTCCTGAAGTCACGATATTCAAAGAACCGATAAGCTATAAATTTTTTACTGTGGTTGCATTTGTCTTGGTTTTATTGTACAAACTTTGACACTGACTGAGCACTACCTGTGATTCATGTAGAGAACTAGACAGATGTATTGTCAGATTATGGGAAAGAAAAAATTGGCAACGATTGTGAGATCAAGGCTAATATTGTTGTGAATGAGGAAAAAAGTGAAACCCAAGTCCAAGTTGAATATATTCCTAAGGACACAAACAACAGAAGTGGTAAAAGGAAAGGCAATGCCGAAAATACAAGGGTGAGTGATGTCTAAGTTCATATTGATGGCCATGAAAGAGAAAATAAGCAGGATAAAGGGAAAGGTGAAGATGACATCAATTATGAGCCACAGGAATCACATTTATCATCAGCTATGCCACTTCAAGTTCTTCCTTGTAAAGATGTGGAGGAAGTTACCAATATTGACTGTGATGATGATATGGTGCCTTTGAGAATGTAATCCCCTCACCGTAATTACATCCGGATTTCGAAATTTAAGTGAATTAGAGACCAATAAGATAAAATCAACCATTTATTAATCCCTTATCATAAGATGGGGTATTTCAAAATGTAATTAATCCTGGTCTCACATTCACGTGCGGATATAACTACTGGAGAAATCAAATCACATAATAAATATCAGAGTGCGGAAACTAGAATCCCGGCAAACCCCGGGCTACTTCATATATATATATATATATATATATATATATATTGGGTGCAAGGTTCCCAAAATGGGGATTACATGTCCAAAATATTCATTTACATCTCATATACACTTGGTAATCCCAAAACCAAAACAAAGATAACCAACTACCACTAAAGTCTCGGAGTAATCCTAACTACTCCTGGTTGTCCGCTTCCTTTTCGAGCCACTCGTCCTATCTGAAAAGGTTAGTCATTTGGAAAGAATGAGATTCTAAAGAATCCTAGTAGTAACAAATTATTCATACCACATGTAATCACATAGCATGTAAACGAATCATCTTATAACAGCAACACACGAATCACACTCCACCCTCATCCCCTTTTACCACCGGGAAGGCACACCGTCCTAACCCGAACCGTTGATAGTGACTCAGGGACTATTGGCGTGGCAGTGCATACGAATAGCCTTACGACTTTCACAATTGGCCCGTCGCCTTCACAAATAGCCTTTCGGCCCACATAATCACATATAACACACCCTAACCTCATCCCCTTTTACCGCCAAGAAGGCACACAGCCCTTACCCGAACCATTATTAGCGACTCAAGGACTATTGGTATAGCGGTGCTTCCACAATTTCACATAAATACATATATTACACCCTAACCTCATCCTCTTTTACCACCGGGAAGGCACAAAGCCCTTACCCGAACCATTGTTAGCGACTCAGGGACTATTGGTATAGCGGTGCTTTACACAATTTTCACAAAACTTGCAGCATACGAAATCCATCTCATCACAATGATATAGCACACATACAATGTATCACATAAGGTATAAAGAAAGAGTCACTACCTGTATCTTTCCTGACTGGCTCCGGCACCGTGGCCTCACGAGGGCGATAGATGTCAAATCCTATACCAAATTAGGGACAACCGATCAATCTCTTTTCCAAGTTCTTAATTTCATAATACACTTAGTTGGTTATCATATAGGACTCTTTAGGTGACCACTAGAGGCCTAAACATATGTCTAAAGGGTTGGAAGACCTACCCCAAAGACCCCTTTTTCGAAGGCACAACACTGATTTCTGACAGCCTCACTCGAGTGAAGACGACCTCACTCGAGTGATGAGAGACTTGTGCTCGGGTGAGAACGACTCTCACTCGCGAGTGCTTGAAAGAGAGCAACTGTAACCCCCTTCCCCCCTGAGGCCGAGATTAAGTTCTTAAACTCATAATTAAGTTGTACTTAGAGACCATATTTAGAAATGGGACTTATTAAGATTCTCATTTGCCCAAAAATCGGATTTGCAAAAACTTTTCTAAACTTATTCATAATGGTCCCAAGTTCTCAATACAAAATAATACTGGCCTGAACAGGTGGATTCCATTTACAATTATCAGAGTGCAAATAAGTTCCCGACTCACTCGGGTTCCATTCATAATAAAAGGGATTTACACAAGGCACAAAGCCTACAATTCATACCCTTTTACTTAGGGATTACACAAAATCTACTATACATAATTCCAAAATATACAATGATAACCATTCACTCCAAAATATACTCCTAAATAGGAGCTCTAACTACTCTTCGTCGCCCGCTTGCCTTTCGATCCTTCAGCCCTGTCTAAAATGGTTAATTTTGGGAGAGTGAGATTCTAAAGAATCCCCATAGTAACAAGTCAATCATATAATGTACAACAATAATGCATGTAATCAAATCATCATCCACACAAGCAACTACAACGGCAGTTGCAGCGGCAATGGTTAGTATGACACATGTCATCCCTGACGATTGCTCACGCTGAATTGCTCACGTTGTATTGCATCACAACAATCAACACAGTATAATTCACCACAGCTGGGATCCATATAAAGCATATCATATTCACAAGCCACATAGGCAAGATACACACACACAGCCCACGGCTGGTTTTCACATACGCCGCCCCCACGGGTCGGATTCACAAAGATCCATGTCGATTACGACGGCAGTCCAACGGCCGACTAGAGATGACCATTGTCACTCCCTATACGGCTCACGCTGACCTGCTTGCGCCGTAATGGACCATGGCACACATTTCACACGTGCAATGATAAGATATGCATACCAAGACATCATACAAGATATGAGAGAAAAGTCACTACCTGAGTTCTCCCGGGCGTGTCCTAGAGCCGGTCTCTCCCGAGGAAGGCAAATATCAAATCCTATTTTCACAATTAGGGACGAAGAGTTATTCTCTATTCCAAGACTTAATTCACTTTATAATGCTTAATTGGTTATCATTATTGCTCTTTTAGAGTCACTAAATACTCCTAACAAAACTCCTAAAGGGTTGGAAGAACTATCCCAAAGATCCCTTTTTAGAAGCATAAAACTCATTTTTCACTGCTTCACCTCGAGTGAAAATGGTCTCACTCGAGCACAAGTACGGACATCACCTCAAGCACAAAATCCTCACTCGAGCACAAGTACGGAAATCACCTCAAGCACAAGGAAGTGAAGACAGAAAGCACATGC
This sequence comes from Inga leiocalycina, assembly GCA_963242795.1. Taxonomy (NCBI): domain Eukaryota; kingdom Viridiplantae; phylum Streptophyta; class Magnoliopsida; order Fabales; family Fabaceae; genus Inga; species Inga leiocalycina. The sequence continues at coordinate 18,530,421 of OY725330.1, forward strand.
CCGAGAGCACAAGAATTCTCACAGAAAAGGATCACTCGAGCACAAAATCCTCACCTCAAGCACAAGTACGGAAATCACCTCAAGCACAAAATTCTCACTCGAGCACAGGTACGGAAATCACCTCAAGCGTAAGGAAGTGAAGACAGAAAGCACATGCCCGAGAGCACAAGAACTTTCTCAGAAAAGTCTCACTCGAGCACAAAATCCTCACCTCAAGCACAAGTACGGAAATCACCTCAAGCACAAGGAAGTGAAGACAGAAAGCACATGCCCGAGAGCACAAGAATTCTCACAGAAAAGGATCACTCGAGCACAAAATCCTCACCTCAAGCACAAGTACGGAAATCACCTCAAGCACAAAATTCTCACTCGAGCACAGGTACGAAAATCACCTCAAGCGTAAGGAAGTGAAGACAGAAAGCACATGCCCGAGAGCACAAGAATTCTCACAGAAAAGGATCACTCGAGCACAAAATCCTCACCTCAAGCACAAGTACGGAAATCACCTCAAGCACAAAATTCTCACTCGAGTGATGTTCTTCCCTCACTCGAGCACACTCACTCTCACCTCAAGCACGATTATCAGAAACCAGAAAACGAGAAGGTATGACAGCATTTCCAGAAATTTTTTCCAGTGATCCAAATAAACCCAAATACCAACCCAAAGCTACTCCCACACAAAAACACCCAAGGAATTCAATGGAATCATTAAAATGATCAAAATCCAACTCCATCATCATGTTTTGGGTTGAATCAACACAAATAATCAATTTTCCCAAAATTACTAAACTTAACATTTCAACCTCCAATCAATCTATCTACCATAAACTCATTCCAAAACACCATTCTCATACCAAAAACATACCAAATGAACAGTGACACTCATTTTTCAGATTCAAGCCCAAATTTCCAGAATTTAGAAACTATTCCAAATGGTATGAAACATAGATAGATAGATTGGTTTTACTCACCTTATCAACTTCTCCAAAGAGAGTTCTTGATTCACTACTTTCCAAATTTTCGTGTAGCACAAATCAGCACCAAATGGCCACACTATACACACCAAAATGAAGCTCATTACTCAAGGATCAACATTTATGAATGGTGTTTGAGCAATGGAGATCATTTACTTACCCAAAGATCAAGCTTTTCCCTTCTTCCTTGCCTTCAACAATGGAGAGAGAGAAGAGAGAGAGAAAGAAATGGAGAGGAGGAGCAAAAAGTGATCATTTGTCATCATGTGCTCATATCCAACCACTCCCACATTGCCACTTGTCAACATCTCCATCATTCCCACAATAAGCTCACCCAAGCTTAACACACTAGATTCCGACCCACGGTCAAGGAAATCTCAACCCTTGATCTTAAATACCACACACATGTACCCATATTTCCAATTTCCACTAATTATGACATTAATTAATTTAGTCATAAAACACTTAATAATTCCAATAAATTCATAATTATCATTAATAATCATGATTATCCCTTAATCAAAAATTGGGATATTACAGCAACCTTCACGACCAAGAAGTGCTCACATCACTCGAGCACCAAGCTATGCACTCAAGTGATGACCCAAATTATGCTCGAGTCCCAGAAAGTGCTACACCATGAGTGACAACCCGAGAGCACCAACCACACCAGAGGCACCAGCTCACTCGAGCATGACCCCCAGTACTCGGGTGAGACAACTATGCTTGCGAGTGTCAGAGCACACTCTTGGCATCAACCAGCGAGTGAGGACCCGAGAGCAACCTCAACTCTGGATTCACACCATCACTCAAGCAAACCCAAGCTCACTCGAGCATGATCTTCCCTCACTCGAGAACAAAGAAGTGCACTCGAGCCTCAATCATAGATCTCAAGCAAAAGCTCAAAGCAGAAAAGGGAAAATGCATACAGCACTCGAGCATGTTCTTCCTCTGCTCGAGTATTGCGCATCAGAGACCAAAACGCAGAAAATATCAGAAAACACCAGATGGTCAAATTCTCACCCAATGGTTCCCAAACTCTCCCAAAAGCTCACACACACTTAGCACTAACTAGGGAACACATTAGCCACTTCAAAAACACTCCCAAAACCAGTTGACCACAATCATACTCTTAGGTCTCTATAACACAACAATATTCAATTTCCCTTAACACATTTCCAACATTCCAACTTAAATCCAATACTCAAATATCTTCACCATGGCCCATTTCCAACATTAAACACAATGAAATCCATACTTTCAACATTTGGCATAACTAGGGCAGATTTTCCAAATTTTTCACAAATTTCATCAAAAATCACAAAACATACATCAAAATGCACTAAATATTTACCTCTTCACTTTGTCAACTTTAGAATCTTGATTCTCCCACTTTCAAATTCGACCAACACACAAATCACCACTTCTCAAGATTCTACAACCACCACAATGGAGCTCTCAATGAGATACACAACATTAGAGAAGAGGATTTGAGCATAAGAAGATTATTACTCACCCAAAATCAAAGCTTTATCCTTCTCTTTCTTGCTTGATTCAGCGAAAATGGAGGGGGGGAGAGAAGAGAGAGAAAATATGGGATATGGAGGAGATGATGATAATGATGTCCTTTGGTCCATACTCCCTTAACCGATCAAGAGAGAAAAGAGAGAGAAAAGTGATATTTTGTCCTCTTGTGTCTCATCTAATAGCTCACCAAATGCCACTTGTCACTATCTACTCCCTCTCTCAAAGAGCTCACATAGGCACAAAGCATAGAATTCCAAACCATGATCAATGAATCTCAACCCTTTATCTTGAATACCACACACATTTATACTAAATTTACATTACATAAATTCCAAAAGTGTTTAATTACACAATTACAATTAATCCCAAAGTCATTAGCCCCTAATCCCGAATTGGGATATTATAGAGAAGGCTAAAAGGATAATAAGACCTACAATACATTCACCATTCCTTTCAGAAATAAGGGAGACAGAGAGACCTAATGCAAAGGAGTGGTTGTATAAGTACTGCACACATAGGACTAACCCGATAGTTAGGCAAGAGATATATATAGAAATTTGTGAATTCTTTCTGCGTAAGATCGAACTGACTTGCTTCAACCTTAAGGGATGGATAAGCGAATGTGTAAGTTGAGATTACTACTTAAGTTTTACATTATAATAACTTACACTCCACATAAGAGTACTAATCAACTAGCATTGCAGGTTTTAACACTCATTTCACATATTTTGGTTGATAAATAAAAATATAGTGATGCAAGACGTGTTACACGTCATATCTTCCAGCCTCTTTTTATGGTGAGTCTAACCTAATCATGTTTTCTTTAGTTATTTGTAATAGTACTAATTCGTCGGATTGTCATTTACATTGCATAAGGATCACATGTTAGGAGATATAGACAATTGGAAGGTTGACAATCACACAAGATTCATTAACCTTGACAAATTAGGATACAATATATATCAAAGTATGATTTTGTGTTCGCACCTATAGTCTATGATCATTACTAGTTTTATTATGTATTTGTGAAGAAAGAGCTAAAGATGTACTTACTTGATTCTTTGCTGCCTAATTTCAATACTCCAAGTGCGCAAACTGCTCTTCATGCAAAGAAGGACATAGGACATGAAGTAGTATTCAAACCCTCATCCTTTAAAACTTCAAATTGTTTACATGTGAAGCACAAGCTATAGCCATTGAACTTTTCATTTTGACAGAGTAAACATTTTGGTGAATTACTTGCACACCTTAATCGTGACATCTATGGATACAACCCTTACATTGAGTTTAGATTTGGTCTTGTTCAACAGCAGAATAATGGGTGAGTTAGTTGCAGTGGGTTACACATTAATCATTAATGTATGTATGAATGGATGACATTTTTATGTTTTACTATTTCATTTTTTGTGTAGATGGGACTGTGGAATGTAAGTGATCTCTTGGTTGTAAAGTTGTGAAAATATAAGAAAGCCTGAGTGGAATGGTTTCATTATGCCTAATGTGAGTATATTGGTACATTACTTGTTACAATTACACTTTATTTGACTGGGAACGTGTTTGTACAGGAAGACATGGATCAAAAGCGGGTTGATATGGTATGGTGGCTAGTAGCCCATGAGAAGAATAAACATCGGGACATGGTCATGCGTAGTATTGAAGGTTGGAAACCTATAAAAATAAGGAGAAAGTAGTCGACGTTATATTTATTCTGTTCATATTAAAGTTTGTCATCATCTTTTGTTGCAATGTAAATGAAACTCAATTATTTATATACAACTTTGGTATACAAGTACTTGTTTTGTATATTACGCGTGGTCTACAAACACTCTTCCCCTACGTGCATTACTTATTCCTTGTGCGTTTTATATACAAGTACTTGTTTCCTATGTGTAATTATTTAACCCGAAGTAGAAAGCATCTCCCATGGGTTCAAAATGTCTTCCAATTGGGTTCATTTTAAGTCTTCATAAGTGTAACATAACCATATGCAACAGATCTTTCCCTGCGTGCAACAACTCTTTCTTGTGTGCAAGATATAACCCTATGTGCAAATTAGCTACTCAACGCGCAAAATTTCTTCCATGGTGTTGGAAGCATTACTTACATGCTACATAAATGGACTATGGTAGTAGGTTAAAACATAAATAATCAAAAGATGTTAAGAATTAATAGGTTGACAACATCAAATTTAACATTTACAATTACAACAATATCTAGCCACAGTTTGGCTAACATATTGTACTAATATATAACACTTTTACATTTACAATGACAAGAGGAAATAAATCACTTGTAACACAATTACAACACAAAATACATCTTCAAAAGTCTTTACACAATGAATTAACCACTGCATTTCACCCCTAATTCCAAAAATCATGAGGGGACAAAAGGTTATATACAAAACCAAACGTTAGTCACTAGCTAACATATTGAACTATGCATTGGATTGGTATACTTGAAGAAGGTGAGGTCAATAAGGATTTGGGTTCTTGCACCTTCATTGAGTATGCCCTTCCTGATGGCATCTTGAACATTTATACTCATTCTTGTCTTGGAATTGAGATTCCCATCCGCTTGTGCATGGTCTCCCAGGCGGACGGCTTGTAGTGAGGGGTCATAAGAAAATCTCATTCTGATAATCATTGAATCACAAGTCATTTAATTTTGGCATGTTATGTGTATTCATTGGTGTCATTGTTCTATTATATATCTTTTCTTGTGTTGGACTTAAGTAACATTCTTCCATATATTAGTACATATTACCATTCACATGTTTAAGACATACGCATGCATGTGGGCATGGTATACCATAGGTTTGACAACCCTTGTAAGCACATTCTTTCAATGCAATATTTACACCAACACAAACTTCTTCAATTTGAACTTCAAATGTATGTGAAGAATATTGCAACACCAACATCCCTTTACTACACAACACATTCTCCTTCAACTTTGCTTTTATATTAAGTCCCACTCCATTTTTCCATAAGGTGATTGTATTCTTCCAAGCAAACAGTTTTTTTTCTAGCTTCTCTCTATACTCATTTATCAATATCAACACATGATATTTCCTCTCTTTCACAATCCATGCATTATATAACTCAGCCAAATTAGTAGTTATATTCGCCCACCTTCTAAATGGGAATCATGATAATGCCCAACGGTCAATATCACCATGCTCTTCAAGCCAGGTTAACAATTCATAGGTAAAACATCGCATATTGGCTAAAGCTCTTTCGAAGTCACAATCCAATCTAGCATATGCAATCCCATCCAGCATCTTCAAAGCATCATCCTTCTTGATTTGGGTATTTCTTCTTGTGCCTCTATAAACATTTGAATACTCTGCGCTAAAGTTCTCTTTAACATTTCTATAGCAATAGGCATGCCTCGCACTCCCAAAAATATTTCGGACAACATGTATTATTGCATTATGTTTTTCTGACACAATCACCACTTCAAGAGAGTTTTAAATGTCTTTCACATTTTGCATAAACCATGTCCAATCATCATTAGTCTCCCCACCTATAATGGCATAGGCAATAGGGTATAGCTGATTATCAGCATCAAGTACAGATGCAGATAACATTGTCCCATAATACGACCCACTAAGGTGAGTTCCATCAACATAAAGAATTGGTCTGCATCTTCCTAAAAATCCTTCGACGGAACATCCATATGCAATGAATAATCTATTAAACGTATGGCCAGGACAAGCTTCCCATCTTGCCATTATCTTTGGATCTACTTCAATTAGTCTCCTGCAATACCAAGGAATCAACATGTATGATTGCTCAGGTGATCCATGTATCTCAACCAGTGCTTTCTCTTTACCTTTCTATGCTTGATCATAAGACATTGATAAACCATATTCCCTATAAACATCACGTCTTACTCATGAGGCAGTTTATCTAAACAACCCCTCAGTCCATCTTTTATTATGGAAGCAGTCATGCTGGAGGTCAATTTGTGATGTACAATCAGATTATCTTGTGCTGAGTGATTGTGGTTCTCCATGAAGGTATGCATATGTAAGAAGCTTGACTCTTCCTCCTCCACTTGATATGCAATAATTTTCCATAGACAACCATCTATGTTACATCTCACTATCATCTTACTTGCACAATTCCTCACAAATTTGTATGCAAATTTATATGTCAAACTATACTTGTACAGTGATTCTTTAAATTTAACAGCATTGTTAAACCTCTTATGAGAACCTGAAAGTAATTCCTTCCACTTCTTAGCACCATACTCAAGGATAGGTGCAAGTGCACTCTAAATTACATATGGCCTATGTTACGAGTTTGGATGATCAATTAAATAGTGCAAGTGTACACTGTCGTAATCAAGTAATATAGAAGTGAGTAGAGTATCGTTCCCACGAGGATTGATCACTAAGTACCAAAATGAGTAATTTTAATTCTATTTAGTCGATCAATAAATTGGTGATTGAGAGTACAAATAAAAGAAAAATAATTAAATATGAGTGCAGATGATATGAAAACAAATATGAGAAAAAATCCTAGGGATTAGATTTCACTTAACAAATTTCGGATTGAATCACTTATCTATTCTAGCCCAATTTATTCCACATGATTGATAGTCGAGTTTCCCTAATTTAATTACTAGCCTCTTCCAAGGTCAAGCAATTCTATAATTAATTGCTAATCCAATATATTCCTATATGAATTTAAGCAATTAATTATGCATTAAGATTTATGGAACTCAATAAGACTACACAACTCATATGAATATATTCCTATTTCATATGCAAGTCATGATTTTAATTATAGGATCTACACACATGCATCTCCTTCCGGTCTCAACATGCATATTGTAATCATTCAAAAGGTGGCCAATCAAATGAAAGCATTAAGAACAATAATTAAAACTCAATCATGAAGGAGAAATTAAAACTAGATTTAATAAGTTAAGATTCAATCCGTCATTAGTAAGCTACGTCATCACCCTAGGAAAATGAAAATTTAGCTCATGATAAAATTAAAAAAATAAAATAAAAATAAATTGACATTATATAAAACTAGAATGAAATCCACATAAATACTGCATAAATTTAAATATTAAATTTTCAAACATAAATATACAACCAACAAGATGCATGAAAATGGATAAATCTAGCTGTCCCTTTAAGAGGTGAAACCTTCCATGTAGGTGGCATAAAAAATGTAATACAATACTAAGCCTTCCATATAGGAGGCATGTAAGAAGTAATATAATACTAAGCCTTCCATGTAGGAGGCATGAAAAAAATAATACAATACATAAAATTAAAAATAAAAAATAACACAATTTATTTAGAACTGTCAGAGAAAATATCTCTCCCTGTCAGAGAAGGGTCTCTGACTGTCAGAGAAAATTCTCCACACCTCGAATCTCACCACGCCTGACCATTGCATTTATAGGCAACGTAGGGTCAGTTTTTCCACGGTGCTACAGTGATTTCGCCTTCTTTTTACGCATTGCTACAGTAGTGAACAGTAACCTGTCGGTTGGTTTACGCGTTTTTTCCGTGTTGCTACAGTGCTACAGTGATTCCATCCGCTACAGTCACCTCCGTCCGCTACAGTAACACCTGCTACAGTGAATCCGTGATGAATAGTAACCGACGCTACAGTACTGATCTTTTTTATTTTTTTATTTATTTTTAAAATACTATTTATTTTACACCCAAATATATTATATTAAACTCAAATATCGTCCATAAAATCATCATATAATGGAAAATAAATATGCAAATATTTTACTTATCAGCCTATATTGTGATATCCTACTTGATGATGATTCACTAATACATAACCCATACAATCCTCCCAAGCTCTCCGGCCTCAAAATTTTTTGTCAATTAATCACTCATTCTGCTATACCACTTCAAAACACTTAACAAGTACATGTAACTCACCTTTATGACATTATCAAGGGTTGCTCTTCATCATCTATCAACTCACTAGCATCTTCAACTATATACAAATGTGCACACTTGTCATTAAATTATACTATTTGTTTCACTCCTTCATCATATTCTATGTCTACAATAATGCTTTTATCCAATGATGACAATGTATACCTTAGCTGAAATGTTTTCCCTTTAATACCAAGACATGAATATATTGTTCTTCTAAGCTCATTAAGTGACATTCCTTCTCTTACTATTCTTTCATTTGCTCTCCCACCAACATATTAAGTCCCCCCTTGATCAATGACAATCTTCCCACCTATGTGGAAAAAGCAATAAATTTCTTTTTGTGAACTATTCATCACACTGAACAAAAACCTGTAGTAAGATAGCTTTAGTGTCATATAAACTAAATTTTATAATGTGTTTGATCTACTATAATAACCTAATCAAACGTCACAAATTGTCAAGGGAGTTTTGAGTTTTTTAATTCATAGTCTCACCCTTACAAAAAAAACAAGGCATAAGGGACGATTTTGATATTATTATATTACAAAAAAAATATGTAATGAGACATATGATAATAAGAACAAATATATATATAATAACAGCAAGGTCAATATTAGGATGACACCTACAAATGGAAAAATAATAATCCAAAAAAAGACACTCTTGAGTATAAATGCAAAAATTGTGTGTGAAGTGTGAACAACAAGATGAGCATATTGTAACCCCTGCCTTGAAAACTGTTATTATAATTCGAAATACGGGATTAAAATGAAATAGAGACAATAATTCTCCAAAGTCATTTACAATCCCTTCCTTATTGGAGGGTTTTCACAAATCTTTTCAAAACCTTTGCTATTATCCTGGTCTCAAATTCACGTTCGAATATAATTACCTTGTGCAGTTAAATCACATTTATATATATCAGAGTGTATAACAAAAATCCCGACAATCCCCGGGTGATATATACTAACTATCGAGTTTAATATTCCCAACTAAGGGATTATATACCATATTCAAAATAATGTTCACACACTAAAGATATACAGTAATCCCAAACCAAAATGGATAACCAACAATCCAACATCAAATATCCCTACAAAGTCCTAGCCTCTCCTGATCACTCAGTTCTCCTTGGACCCACTTGTCCTATTTGTAGGTTAGTCAAAGGAAAGAATAAGATTCAAGAGAATCCCAGTAGTAACAAATCACTCATACAATGTATAAACACATAGCATGTAAGCAAATCATTAACAGCATATCAGCAGCAATAACACAATGCACAATGATTTATGGCGTCACCATAAACGACAGCACTCACGGCTGTAAACACAATGCGACAACTTTTGCTGTAATCACAATGATGGCAGCCCTCCTGGCTATAACACTATGTGAAATCTTTTGATGTAATCACTATGACGATAGCCCTCCCGGCTATATTCGCAGCGACATCAAATATCATCATAAAGCATGATAAATATACATACAATGTTCTACACATACTATAAGAGAAAGAGTCACTACCTTTTTCTTTCCTGATGGTTTCCGGCACTGCACGTCTACGATCAGGGTAAATGGTGAACCCTATAACCAAAATCAAGAACGGTGGATTAATTTTCTACTCCAAATTCTTATTATCATAACACTTAAATTTGGTTATCCTTTGAACTCTTTAGGTGGCCACTAGGAGTCTAAACACATACCTAAAGGGTTGGGAGAAACTACCCCAGAGATTCCTCTTTAGAAGTGAACACACTGATTTTTGACTCAAACACTCGAGTGAAGAAGACCTCACTCGAGTGATGGAGTAACCTGCACTCGACCACTGAAGATCACTTGTGCGAGTGTTTGATCAAGAGCACAACCTGAGACAGAAAGTTGTCACAGTACTCGAGTCCTGAACCCAGCACTCGAGTGATAACCACATATTCACTCGAGTTCTATCAAGTGAGACACAGAAAGTGACAGCCTGAGAGCAATAAAACCCTAGAATGAGGAGTGCACTCGAGTACTAGCTCTAGCACTCAGGTGATTACCCAACACTTATGAGTGTCAAGTCACACTCTTAGAAAATAGCCTACTGGTGTTAACCCGAGACGAAATCTCAAAATACAGAACATACAAGTACTCGAGTGACACCTTAAGCACTCAAGAGATACCCCATATCATTTGTAAGTTAGGAAGTGCACTCACGAACTTTGTCTAAGAACTCTACTGAAACGCGGAAGGAAAAGGGAAAATATACTGTTGTACTCAAGTAAGACCCCACCTCACTCGAGTGAGGCTTATCAGAAGCCAAAATGCAGCAACTGACAGCAACTTCCAGTTTTTACCAAATATTTTCCAATGGTCCTAAAATTTCTGCATAAGCCTAATCCCACTCAATTTCACATAAAGAACCCATTAAAAGCCTCAAAACACCCAAAAATCTCATACTACTACAAGTTTTGGTTTTGGGTCAACATTTCACACCCATTACCCCCTTTAACCAAACTTGATCCCAAAGTTCCAAACCAATTCTAACACTCATATGGCACCACATACTACCAATCCTACCATAAACCATCATACAATTCATGCATTCCAAAATCACACTTAAAATAGGGCGATTTCCATAAATATTAAAACTTAACCAAAAATCGCAACATATATACCAAAATACTGCAAATGCTCACCTCTTAAACTTGCTAAGATTATATCCTTGATTCCTCAATGTAATAGCCTGAATTTTGAGACTTGAGGCTAGAGAATAAGCCTGAAATAAGTGGAATGCAAAGCCCTGGTTTAGCAAGATCCCAAATATGGATTAATAGATAATGACTCCAAAAGTGGATGTAATTAGTGATAGATAAACCCTTTTAGAGAATAAGATGTGATTTGGGATTTGAATGTGATTCGTATGTGTTGTGAGCAGCGCCAAAACCCTGTATTTAAGCTCAATTATAAATTAACCTCTAAATTAACTTAAAATATAGGGTAGGGCTCATGGTATGAAGAAATGAATGAGAAAAAGAATTTGGGTGGTGATTCAGTGTGAATTGCCATAATCAGGGGCAAAACGGTAAAGTTACCGACCAATTGATCATTTAGCGAAGAGGAAACTCATTGGTAACTTCAAGATCAATGGTTAGGATTGATTTGTGTAAGAAATCAAGGGGTGGAATCCCATGTTTAAATGTCCATGTGTGCCCAAAAAGATGAAACAAGGTTGTGACACTTGGCAAGTTTTGGACCCTTGGATCTTGGTCAATTTTTCAAACTCTTCACTCTCTTCTCTCTCCCTTATTTGGTCGTCCAAGAGTGTTTTTTTTGGGCCAAAATCTGATCATCTCCTTCATCATCTTCATCTCTCACTTGTTCTCCATTTTTGCCAAGTGCAAGGTGGAAAGAGAAAGGGAAAATGTGAGATTTTGCTATCTTGGTGTCTTCTTTAGATCAAACATCCTTCTTTAATGTTGTTCATAGTGATGAGAGCTTCGTCTCTATGGTTTTAGATTTATGAAATGAGGTGTTTGAGAGCTTAAGCAAAAGTAGAAAGATGGAGAATCAAGAAATTGGTTTGGGAAAGAGGAAGAGGTGAGTATTTGCTACCTTTTGATCTAAGTTTTGTGACTTGTGGTTGAGTTTTGAGAATTTTGGAATTTTGCCTTGATTTTTGTGGTATTTTCGTGTGGCATGTAATTGGGAGAATTGCATGTTGATTTGTTTTGAAAATGGTGACTTGCTGTATAATTTGGTCATTGGAATTGGTTTGGCATTGGAAATGGAAAAGTTTGCAATGTTAGGTATTGAAATGTGAATTGTGTTGACATATTGAGATTATTGTGAAAACATGTCAATATGATGTGAATTTGATTGATTTGGTGTTTCCAATAGATTCCTTGTGAAAATTTATGTGGGAATGATGTTTGGTATGAAAATGGGACCATTGGAAGTAAAGATGCAAAATCTGGAATTCTGTCTTTTAAAACTCTGTTCTGGACAGTCTGCTTGTGTGGACGTTCTAAATGGGTAAATGATGTCTAAAAATTCTGAAACTTTCCAGTCTTAAATTTCACATCTTAAGCTTTAAAATGGACAATAATTTGTGTCATTTCGTTTTGTGAATTGGGATTTATGTTTGCCCAAAGTTTGATGACGAAACTGGACTTAATTCTGGAGCAGTGTGGATATTTGTGTAATTTTGTAATTCTGTGGTTATGTAAAGCCTTAAATCATATTTTTCCTATGAAGAGGACTTAAATATATTTCATTTGGCTTTGGAATCACCTCGTTTCAATTTTTCTAGAATTAATTATGAATTTCCGAAGTTTCCTTGGCTGCAACGCAAAAGTTTCTGTGTGCGTTTTGGCCACAGCCAGAAATTCTTGGCTGCTGCCAAAAACCTTCTGTGCATGTTTTGGCTGCAGCCAGAGGATTCTTGGCTATAGCCAACCCCCATTTTTAGTATTTTGTGATTTTGGAAGGTGATTTCCAACCTAGTACTTCCCAATCCTTTAGGCTTTCGTTGAGCTTATTATAGCCACTTAAAGGGTGTGAATGATAACCAACTTTAAGTATTATGGAAGTAAGGATTTGGAATTGAGATTGACCCTTGATTTGGTTATAGGGTTTGATATTCGCTCGGATCGCAAGTAGCTGATGCTGGAGCTTACGTGGAAAGAATAAGTGTAAGGAACTTACCTTTTCTAAATGTATTTGATATTTGTGTTGGTGTATTAATGCATGTATTGCTTTGTTTGATTATATGAAACATATATGAATGATTGTGGCTCTGTTTCTTTTTATGCTATGGCCATGAGTATGTTGTTGAAATATTGAGCACGCAGATATGTCATTATGTAAGCATGAGTTATTGTGATGCAAGCATGCCATGCATTAAACACTTATCTTGCTCGCATATTGGTATCTGTTTCCTACTGAGATTCTCTCAAATCTCACCCCTACCAACATTTTAGACAGGACAGGTGAATCGAGGAAGGAGCAAGCAACCAGGGGCGGCTAGGGCTCCCGTTGGAGTTTGATGTTGGTAGTTGGTTGATGTATAGGACCCGGGGGTTGCCGGGATTTTATATTGGGCACTCTGATTTGATATGAATGTGATTTATCCGCATAAAGTAATTGTATTTGAAATGAGAATATGAAACTTGGTGTATTAGATTTTGAAACGTATTTGAGAAAACCCTAGAGTCAATGATGGGATTTTAAATAAGTTTTGATTATTATTGGTCTCTATTTCACCTTCATCTCATATTTCAAATATAATTACGGTGGGGGTTACACTTAAAACTTAAATTTGTTCAAGCTCTAAAACACACTCTTTCAAAAATCTAAAACCATAGAAAGAAAGTTCTCATCACCATGGACAAGATTAATGAAGAGGTTTAGAGCATTTGAGATCAAACACAAAGTCAAAACATTACCTTTCACTTTCTCTTTCCTTCCTTCCTTGGCCGAAAATGGAGAGTAGAGAGAAAAGATGAGATGATCTTGAAGATGATCAATTTTTCTCTTTTCCTTATGCTCCTAGCCAACTTTACAAGTGAGAGGGAAGAGAAAATGAGTTTGAAATTTTGACCTCATCCAATGGCTCAGAATTGTCCGCATGTCATAATCTTGCTTCTTCTCCCAACTCTTCCTATACACACGCACACATTGGATAACTCAATCATAATTTCTTAACCAACTACAGATTCCCCATAACTTCAACCAAATTAGTAAATCCCCCTCTTCAGAAGCTAACTAATTGGTCGACAAGTTTCCTATTCTGCCCTTGATTATCACAATACTATTAAATCATTACCAAACACATTTACATCAAAATTCACATCACATTCTCCACAAGTATTTGTTTAACATAAATTGCATCCACTTTGGAGGTCATTAGTCCTTATTCTCCAATTAGGTCATTACACATATAACATTGTTTTCTTTTGAGGGTTATACGATAAGACATGTTAAAAGAATTATGGAGGGTATATATATATAGAGAGAGAGAGAGAGAGAGAGAGAGAATATGAAAGGAGAATTGGCATCTAATGAAGTGCCATCAAATTCAAGATTAGTGGCTGCGTATGATTAATAATCATTCAAATCAGACATAATATGCTACTATGTAAACAACTCAACATTGGATACAAATCTATCTACTACAAAGTAAATGGAACCTTGATGATTATGGAGAAAATCAGAAAACCTAATGAAGCCACAATTTAATTTATTTACTACTTCCTTACTCAGTAAAACAGCAATGAAAAAACCTAGATTTAGAGTAAATACAAATCATCAACTCCACCAGAGTCTAAACTATGAATAAGGGTATTGACACAACTCACCTCCCTAGCCTTTACTGATACATCGAACCTTCGGCAGCATCCACAGTGAATGACGGCCAGAAGGGAGGACATTTATCTATGCATAGCTAAGGAGAAGAAGCTAAGGAGGACGTTAATCACTTGCTCTTTTATTACGGGCAATTCGCTGGTTCTGTTTCTGTTTCCTTTCATTTGCCTCTCTTTTCTCATTAAAGGCATTTCAGTCTTTTACTCTTATCAAAATAATGACAGTTCAGGTCAGGTCCCTCTCAGTAAATATTAGGCTAATGAGGTCTTTTATGGCAATTTTCCCTTTTTTTAATATAGAGTAAACCTTGATTAAAAAAGAAAAAGAAAAACACTCACAAATTAGCAAAACATGAGCTCATATCTCCAAGCGCCCAATGATCTCAATGAGACATTGGCATGAATATCGGAGTTGTTGGAGCATATGGATATGGTTGATAGTGGAGAGGAGGTCCATGAATTGTTTTTCCCTTACATAATTGAACATTAACAACAATGGCTTAATGTCAAAATTAAAAGTTAAGGTTAAATTTAAACTTATAAACATCATGAGAGTTTTATACAACCAATCTTTAAGGGGTTTTATGGATTTTAGCCCCCAAAAAAATATAAGATCCTATGACATAATTTCTTGAATTACTTTTATCATATCAAATTGTTTCATCATAGGTTTTTTTGCCAAAAAAAAAACTTGTAAGTCTATTTAATCAATATTTCATCATTGGAAAAAATAAATGTACTACACTTGGTTTTTTTGGTACATAAATTTACTTCACTTCACATTTATTTTCTTAAAACTTCAACTCACAGAAATTATGGGACCATAAACACGTATAGTAAATCGAACAAGACTTTCCTCCTTTCCTCTTATGGTTCGTTCCTATCCTTTTCTTTCAAACTGAACCATTTTGGTGCAAAATACACAAGCTCCTCACTTTTTTTTTGAAA
The DNA here is from genome assembly GCA_963242795.1 of Inga leiocalycina. Classification (NCBI taxonomy): domain Eukaryota; kingdom Viridiplantae; phylum Streptophyta; class Magnoliopsida; order Fabales; family Fabaceae; genus Inga; species Inga leiocalycina. The sequence continues at coordinate 18,546,137 of OY725330.1, forward strand.
TAGCATCCACCATCCTAAAGTATTTTTTAAGTATAAGTTAGTACCATTGTTATTAAACCTGGACCGGATTGGCCGGTTTAAACTGGAAACCGGCGAACCGGTCCTGGAAGCAAACCGGTTTACTTTTTCTTTTTTCTTTTAAAAAAATCAAATTTTTTAAAACTTGTTTATAATTTCAAATTAATAAACCTAAAATCTTTACTTTCTCACCGGTTTAGTCCAGGGTTAGCTCCAATTTGACTCCGATCTGACCTACTGACCCTTGACTCAATACACCGGCCAGTTCAGTGACCGGTCTGGGTTTAATAACCTTGGTTTGCTAGCAGTCTAAAACACAATATCTTACTATGAACTTTTCCATTATTAGCACTTAGCAAGAAAAAAGAATTCCATCTTAATGTCGTTTTTATGAAAGCACTTTAAGAAAATGTAAATATGTAATCCATGGGGTTTTTTTTGTTGCTGTTGTTTTAGGCACTTGAGGCTCCAAGATAGCCTAGAGATCCTAAGACTCACTGGGATCATGTCATAGAAAAGGTGGTGTGGTTATCAAAGGTTTTCATTAGTTTGAGTACACAAATCTAACAAGTTTGATGTGGTGTCATTTATAAACTATATGACTTATCATGTTATACGTTTGCTTGGCAGGACTGAGTCAAAGAGGAAATGGCAAAGAAAGTTGCTTGAAGAGCTAGCAAAGGCAATGTTAGATGAAGGTTCAAACTTCAAATCTCTTATGAGTGAAAACCTGTGACTGTTCCTGACATTCTAATAGAACTGAATTAACTTATAGAAAGCACAGTTAATATCTGAATTTTTCTTTTCTTTTTTAACTGGTAAAATGGTAAAATTGTGGTTTAAGCTAATATACATGCATGTGTGTGTATTCTGGAAGAAAAGCAGAGATTAAGGGAAGTTGTATGAAATATTTCAAAGAAAAAAACAATTTGGATGGAAACAAAATGTTGGTAATGCATTTATAGTTATGTATTTGAGTTCCCCCCCAATACTTATGATGGTGTCCTATTGATCTTTAACCTAATTTGTTGTTCTTTGGGGAAAAACCGAAAGGTATATTCCTTTGGTTTTCTATTGTCTTATTTGTGGCATTTGGTAACGAATAAATCTATTGACATTTTCTTCTAAATCTATCTTTAAGGTAATATACCATGTTGGAAGAAAATCTTGTGGATGCTATTAAACCAGTTGAGAAATAGGCACCAGAGGTAGAGCATCATAAGAGTCTAATGTTGGGAGGTACGTAGAGAGACATATCTCAAAAGTTATTAAAAGGTTAGGTTGGTTCCCTTTACCGCCTCTTTCCGTGTTATGTTCAAATGTAGTTATGGAAGAGGCTATCAATGGTTGGGTTATGAATTTTGACAATGATAATAACTTGCACCTGGCAAGCAAATTGCCCTTGACTGAAACTAGCATCTTTTGATCTTCCATATTGTTATCGATCTTTTTTACTGAAACTAGCATCTTTTGCTGATTTTGGTGTAGGAGATTTCTATATTTTCTTGTTTGCTTGGACTTGCAATGATTCTTCTTTCCTCGCCAATGTGTAAATCTTAAACTATTTAAGAAATACTCTCTGAAGGAGTGTTTATTGCATATAGAACATTTGTTTTCTCCCTTTGGTTTTTTGGGATGCAAAATACACATTTTTCTCCATTAACCTTTGCTAGTGAATAATCTACAACAAATCCATTCTTATCTGGCTTAACCAATGCTTCAAAGGTGGGACAATTGGTAGAATGAATTTTTGTATTTGTACTAGAAAATTGTTTAGCATAGTTTGCTAGCGAATGATAAGCACTTGTGTTTGCTTGTTGATACACATGATAGGCAGACATCACTCATATTCTAATATTCTATCATCTTAATGTTTACAACCTCAAATTGTATGTTTTGCTTTCTTTCTTTTTTTTGTATCGGAATATCTTGGCTATTTGCTTGTGATCTATTCTTAACTATATCTGACTCAATCCAAAACTCGAAACTTAGCTCTAAACCTTCCAAATCAACACCTTATAATATTTTATTGCTCCAAGGTGTCCATTATAAGATTTAAGCAATTCTTTGTTTAAATCATAAAATAAGCTACCGATCTTTTTTTTTTGTGGCTCTTATGCTGGCATCTGTGTTGAGCGTTATGTAACATTTTTTAAATGCTATCCATATTTAATGAAGATCTCATAAGAAGCTGTAAGTTGACAAACATTGCTGGAGTCTTCGCCTAATCATTTTTAACACACTCAAAGATCTAATGAATTATGTAGAAATTGAGGGGACACTCTCATTTCATGCTGAAAAACTTCAACTTATGAGATTCTTAATTAAGAGATCGAACAGAATGATATGGATAGCTTCTTGAAAAGGTTGCATAGGTTTCAATACCGATGCTAGCATAAAAGCAAAGAAAGGAGGGATCGGTAGCTAAGAGCTCTTTGAATATGGAGAAATGTTTAAATGTTATTACGTACAAACATCTTATAGCAATAACAAATGCTTTACATTAGTTGAGGTGTTGGTTATTTTGGAACGGTTTAAAGAAAGTTCCGAGATGTGGTTTTGGGTAAACTGAGTTGGAGATTAATCATAATTAGATATCCAAGATATCCCTAATCAAAATAAGGCAAAAAAAACAATCACGATCTTGAAAACCAAAAGAAGATGGTGAAAAATCTATTAGGATTTGTGACAGTTTATCATGAATTTAGACAAGCAAATAAATGTGTTGATTCGCTAACAATCTTTTTTTCACACATCTTTCTAACGTTGTTACAAAAGTTCGTTCAATTGATTGTGTCGAAAAACACCTAGAACATGATAAAAGCAAATTGGTTCTAGAGTTTTGAATAACATAAAGTTGATGGACAACGACGACGACGACAACAACAAAAGCCTATCTTACTAGATGAGGTCTTTTATATGGATCGCACGGCGCCATTATAATTTATCATAACGCCAAACCAAATCTTTGATGGACTTGAATGCATATTTTCTTGACAGTGAGGGTTGGGAAACATGGTCACAACTCAGCCTCATTTAATATCTGCTTTGACTTTGCACTCAATTTCATCATGTTTTCAAGCCTGATTTATCTTTTAGTTTCAGAAGCTTTTATATCTCACATATTTTAACCTGCTGTAGAGAATGTGAATTTAAATAGTCAGACTGTAGGCTAACTAACCATCATGTAGCCCATCTAGCCCATAGCACATCCTAGCTAGTGAGATACGATTTCAAACACAAGTTGAGATGACAAGTTTTGGACACTTCGCCAACCAAAAAGGTGTAATGCTTCATTGGTCACTCTCTCTATCTCTCAATTGTTTTCAATTTCATAAGCTTATACTTGGTATGTGTTTGATTTGAAGTGTGGACCAACTTTGAGGTTAATATATTATAGTGTTTAATACAGGCCATTGGTGGACTCATGAGAAAACATCCAGAGGGTGAGTGTTTAGTCCCTTTCTGCTCTTCAAGTCTTGCATTGGCAGTATTAAGCATCTAGGACTAAGCAAGTCTTACTGATTCTGCTGTCACGGAGAAGAGTATTATCTTCTTTCTTTGTTTTTTTTTTGGCCAATGAGAAGAGGATTATCAAGAAGGCAACTTTGTCAACCCGTTTTGAGTTCTAGTTTGAGGAAGATTATTAGTCTCATGGGTTGATTCATTTGTGTGTAATCATCATATTCTTGATACCACTTTTGTAAGATTGGGTAAAGAAAAATGAAAGATTAAACTATTGATTGATTTCTGTTGCACTTTGAATGAGGATGATAGAGTAGTGGATAAATCAAAATAGTTTTCACTCTAAAATCACTACTCTAGTCTTGTTTATAAGGTATGGAAAAAAGGTTAATTTTTATTTTTTTCTATAAAGCACATCATTACATTTTTCATATGAATGTATAATTATATCTTTAACTTATTATTATATTAATTTTATTTTCATGGGTTTAATTGTATGTCAAATAAAAGTAAAGTTGAAAATTTGTTAAATTTTAAAGGAAAGTTAATGAGCTTTAAAGCCCAACATCTATATTTAAAGGCCCAATATTCATTACTATGGCAACAAAATATAAAATTAAAAAAACAATTCTATATAGCATTATAGTTCTTAACTTTTTGTTTTTTAAGAAAAGATTTCACTTGCATATATTTTGACAAGCCGTAGTTTTTTTTTTTGGGGTACAAAACGAGAGGTCAAAGTCGTAGAACAAAAAAGCAATTAGTCTAGAGGAGATTGCAGGATTCGGCTTTCCTCCTATACATGTTAATATCCACTGCCCTCCTTTACTTAAAACGATACCATTTTGTGTGGGAAATAAAATCTCAGCCCTCCATGAATTTGTGATCCAAACTGTTGGTTCAAAGATCTACACTTAGCTTGGCCAAACCATTGATAAAATCCACAGCTCAAACGGCGTCTGGCATCCGATCGAGAAGGAAGAGGATTTCCTCTGTCGTCGTCTCTTCTGTTAGTTGCCGTCATCCACCGCTGATTCGTTGTTGGCCAGAAATGTTGTAACTTCTTGAATCTTATAACTCCCTCATGTGGCTCAGCAAATTTGATAAATTTGCAAAAATTCTGAGTTCAATCTCCCTCTTCATGTGGCTTCTTCCATGGCAATTCTTTATATACAGCAGCCTCAGTATATTCAACTCCAGAGGTTGTAGTGGATTTTTGTGTTGGAACAACTCAGCCGTAGAAGAAGAGTAAAGGTAGGAAATTTTTGTGCTTTAATTTTTTATACTACAAAAAATTAGTCAACTTTCTTGTTGAGTGAAATTGTTTTGTCTGATTTGCTCGCTTTACAAAAATTACAAACTTTCAATCTATTCCTATTAGGTTCTTTTCTTTTAGTTTAATTTCTCATTCTTTAGATTATTACTGTGTATGCTATATTAATGTAGAAGCTAACAGATGGCTGAGTTGGATGTTTTCTACCTAGGTGGAATTAGTTATCTATCTTTTTTCAGTGAAAAGATTATCTTGTTTCATTAAACTTTGTTTGTGGTTGTCCCCTAATGTGTAGTTCTGCAGTGGTATTGGTCAAGTTTTTTTATGTGGACTTGGATTTCTTTTCAACTTTTTCTGTAGATGTCTTGTTCATGATGATTGAAATAGTGTTATAGTCTGTATTCTTCACTTTTGGCTTTGTTTGATGAATATTTGATAATCAAGCCTAAGAATACCTTACAATTAAACATCTTTTTTTTTTAATTTTCTGTTATCTAACGCTAAGACACTTTCTGAGTCATCAAGGAGCAAGAGAAATTTCACTAAACCAAGTTACAAACTTTAACAAGACAATTGTTTTAAATTGCAAAGAGGTAAATCTGTTATTCTAGTTATGTATTTATGCCCATTATGTTTATAATTTTTATTCTCTTTTTGTTATGCTAGCTGAAAACATTGCTGCAACAATATGATAGCTTGACATTATAACTTTGATTTCTAATACTCTGCTTGCATGATATTGCTTTTATCTTCCATTGTGCAAGCATACCCTACAAAATGACTGCTCATGTTGCACAAGGGAAAGTTTTGTCTAGTTGTTCTTAACTGCCTTGCTGAACATAACAGAATCTTCCTTATACATATTATTTAATCATCTTCTTGATGGTAATATGTATATGCATGCTACATTCCCTTACATATATCTGGTTTGAAAATTATTTATAACTTGCATAACATAATCTTCCTTGTGCATTTTGCATAAAGTGAAGAATGATATAACTTGCATAATAGAATCTCCCTTACATATAACTTGCACAAGGGAGAGTTTTTGTCATATTGCAATATAACTTGTTTTGAATTGAAGAACAAAACTTCCATAACTATAGCTTTGCATTGTATTTATGTTTTGCAAGACTTGTATATTTCATTTGTTTAATGCAATATGCAATATATTGTGTATTTGCAAATACAAATAAGAGAAAGAGAAATATGATTGAAACTTGCTATATGACTATTTGTTGACTTTGTTTCATAACATATTACACAAAAATGAGCAATCTTGACCAAAAAATAGAGCCAACTCTAACTACATCAATTGAGAAGACATGAGCAGCTAGAAGAACAAAATGAAGACTTCAAATACAAAATGAGCCTACTTGACCAAAATAGAGAGCAGACCAAAGGAACTACAAAATGAGCCTGCTTGACTAAAATAGAGAGCAGCCCAAAAGAAGTCATAAGCTGTACAATAGAGTTGGACAAAATAAGGGGCACTTGAAACTTCATGTAGGAGGATCTAAGTCAATCATTGAATATGTATTTGTAACACAATTCAACTTTGTAGTGTTAGTGATATATATTGACAGTCTTGAATTTTTCCACTATTGTAAGATGAGACAATACTATGTAAAGAATTTCATAGTATCAAGTGAAATTACTTCACCAAAGCAAGCATAATCGACCAACATGCGTGCATCAGCCCAAAATACATTTGTCACTTGCTCATTTGAATCCATTTGGTGAGCATGAAAAAAAGATGGATTTTCTGCTAATTGGCACTCAAAATACCCAAATATACATCCAGCTTCCCCGTATTTCATAGCTCGTTGCCTTCTTAAATTAAGATAATTCTTCACATCACCTCTTGTATATCCCAAATTGGTTCGACCTCCTGCATATTGACTTTGCAAATTGAATGCTGATTTTTGACTAATCCCAGCCTTTTCAACATTTTCTAATTCATATTGTTGAGCTGGTGTTAATCCTCGAAATGATGCAAACAAATGAACAGCTTCAGAAGGTTGAAGTGGATGATTATGATCCAGGAAAACTTCATTTATTTTGTACTTTCCATTTACTTTAACTTTCATTCTTACTTTGCAATCTGTTCTTGTCTCTTCTCTAAACTTTCTAATATGCACATCACGAATGTTTGGTTTCTTCACCCCTTCTTTACAACAAACATATAGATAAGAAGAAAATTTTGACTTATATTTTCTACTCTTGTTAAAGCTCTGTTTTTGAACACCAAAACCAATTCTTCTGCCATATGCCCTCCAAAATTGCCATGCTTCTTCTATATTGTTAAATTCAAGATCAAGTGTAGGAGTCAAATTTTTATCCATCTGCAAAATTGAAAAATATGTACACAATATAAATATAAACTCACAGCGAAAATATGAAAATTCTGATCTCAAAAGCAATAGATATATATACAAATAGAAACATAGAAATATATTAAGAGCACAAACTATATGAACAGAAAATCAAAACATAAATATAGAAATATATTAACAACATAGGAAAATACAAATTGAAACATAGAAATATATTAAAGCATACTAACAGAGATATATCAACAACAACATATAAATATATTAACTATACACACAGAGAAAAAAATGAGCAACCTAGCCGAATCTATTCATAAAGCAAAACCCATATCAAATAAAAAACTTCTCAATGCAAAGCAACGCATGCACTAAAGCAACGCACTAAATTTAACCAAAATAAAAATAAAAATAAAGCAACGCACTAACAGCCATATAAATCAAACTAATAAAAAAATTATATCTGCAATAGGAAAATATATATATATATATATATACAGAAGAAAAATATCCAGTTTTTTCAAGTTTCAAGATTATCAAGTTAGATTATAAAAAAAACATAAATCGAATAAAAAATATCAATAGATCTATGGGTATTTGATAAAAGATTATTTTTTTACTCATTAATCTTTGATATCTTGTACTCTCTCCTGTTCCTCTTCTCTAAAAGCTTTTCCCACCTCCTTCGATTTCCTCCTCTAAATTCCCATTGTCTCTGATTTTCCTGCTCAGCTTCAGGAAGAAGAAAGGATATTGGCGCCTAAAAGAAAACTGACTTGGTTTTGGTTACATTTGTGAGGCAAATAATTAAAGGGATGGCTAAGATTGACTAATAAATTGAATGGATCAGATGAAGTATACAAAATGACGTCGTTTCAATTAGTAGCTCTTCATCACCGTCCATGCCGTTATAACAAATAAACAATCCAGATTTATTTAACGCACAAAATGAAGTCGTTTTGTGTAAAGGAGGGCAGCGAATATTAAAAGGCATAGGAGGAAAGCTAGATCTGATATTGCAATCCCAAACTATCATTATGCACAAGGGTCCTTAAGAAATCAAGACACATGTCCATAAGAGCGGAGCAGTTGTTACAATAACCAATTGAACATTTTTCTTTCACCAAAAATAAAAAATAATTTGAACATTTTGCCTGATATTGTCTGCTATTTTTTTGGGCCCAACCTAACATTATTTTGGTTAAAAAAATAGAGGAATAAAGTGCAAATCTATTACGGAAGTTTTCACTAAGAAGTAATACTATCTTGAAAGTTTTAAAATGTAGTAATGTTGTCTTATTCCATTAAAAAATTAACTTTGACTGTTAAAACATTAAAAAACTGAGGTTGACCGTTAACTTTTCAACGGAAATGGGCAATATTACTTAATTTTAATATTTTTGGGGTAATATTGAATCTAAAAAAAATTTCTTAGGTAACATTACTCCTTAGCAAAAATTTTTTTGGTAAATTTATACCTTAACCCTAAAGAATATAACTAGGTCAATGTTACCTTGAAAGTTTCAAAATATAGTAATATTATCTTATTCCGTTAAAAAACTAACGTTGACCTCTAAAACGTTAAAAAATTGATATTAACCGTTAACTTTTCAACGAAAATGGATAATATTACTCCATTTTAATATTTTTGAGGTAATATTAAATTTTAAAAAAAATTTCTAAGATAACATTACTCCTTATCCAAAACTTTCTAAATAAATTTGCGCCTTAGTTCTAAAAAATATAACTGGGTCTGTTAACAAAGGACAGAGCTAGAGCAAAGGATGTTGGGCTATGAGCTCAGAAATAAGCCCACTACATGTTGGTTACGCCCAAAATCCTAAAGCCTAGCCTTATTGTAGGGCCAACAAAATCAGAGCCCATATCAAAGTGGATGATTCATTTTCAAAGGACAAGCGGACTAGTCTCGACTCTCGTTTGTAACTCTGCTCGCTGTCGCCTTTCTCTCTTCTTCATTCATCGCCGTCAGCCCGTTACAGCGTCACCGTTTTCCCTCGCATTCTGACACAGTCAGCCACTCAGACTGTATCAGGCCGCCGCTCTGTCTCGGTGTCGGGGTCGCCGCCGTCACAGCATTCTCTCAACGTCGACCCAGTCTGTCTATCCCTCACTCCCTTGACTCGACGCAGTCTCACAATCGGTCAGTCTCTCACTCCAGAAAGTTGAGTGAGTGTTCTTTTATCTTAATTCTCAACAGCAGTATCTAATTAACAATCTTATTTCATATTTTCATATCCTATTTCGTTTTTGCGCACTTATTTTTTGTCATTGTTGATATATGACTATTGTCTTATGCGTGATGCTGTGGTTGCATCACGTGTCTTAGTCGTTGTTGGGACAGCACTGCTAGGGTTTTGGGTTCTGCTAAACACTGATGCGAATTTTTGTAATTTAGGGAGGGCAACTCAAAGAACTAGATATGGCTATGATGCAACCGTATGGGCGCACGAAAAGCGTTGTGAAGCGCTCAAAGAAGTACTTGGAGGAAGCTCTTTACCGGAGACTCTTCAAAGAAGGTGGATCTGAGGTGAGTGTCCGGCAGCAGCTGAATCAGTTCATCAAGAGTGGCAAGCGCGTTTACAAATGGGAGGTCGGAGATACCCTCAAGAAGCTTCGTTCTCGCAAACTCTTCAGTCCTGCTCTCAAGGCATGGCCTACCCCTATTTCTATGTATCTTGTTTTTTGTTTTCTTTAGTTCGAAATGAAAATGTTTCATTTGGGAAGTTTCCAATGGCCGTTGATCTGCCTAATTGACATTTCATAACATATGCCTTTAACTTGAAGCATGTAGAACAGGTCATATGAATATCAATTTACTGACATTGAGCTTGCGCTGGTGTACTTCTAGAAGTAGAGTGTGCACTGACTTTACTTCTTTGTCTTGGGTGGTATCTGGCTATCTGCCCAATATCTGTTGTTTGATCTGGTATACAATACAATTTTTGTGTTATGTTCGAAGGCAGTACTTGTAGTTAGGGAACAGTCTATCAATGGGTGGGTTATGAATTATGATAGTAGTGGCAAACATTCTGCGCATACAAATTGGTTGTGTTGCATATGTATAATACCATTGCCATAATTGGTAAAGAACTTGATTCCCATCCAGATGATGAATTTAAAGTTAGATGTTTCACTTTGAAACTGTTCTTTGAAGATTCATGTGATGAGTTGTATAAATTCACGATTCATTTATTACTAAATTTGCTAAAATTAATTGCCATTCTAGGAAGCAAAGAAGAAAAACTATTCATGTGTGTATTTGGTATCATAGTTTGCAACATATAAATTTGTGCTACGTCTAATGGAAAATGGCTCTTATTCTCTTATATTACAGCTATCAGAAACCATGACTAAGAGGAATATGATCAAGACTGTCAGTGACCATGCTATACATTTAGATCTGCTTGCAAAAGCTCGGGGTGTTGCAACTGCTGAAAGTTACTTCGTTGATCTTGCTGAATCAGCAAAAAATCACCTTTGTTATGGTGCCCTTTTAAACTGTTACTGCAAAGAATTGATGACTGAGAAAGCTGAGGGACTTCTGGAGAAGATGAAGGAGCTCAATCTTCCCATAACCTCCATGCCTTACAACAGCCTTATGACTCTATACACAAAAGTTGGGCAACCAGAGAAGATCCCAACCATTATACAAGAAATGAAGGCAAGCAATGTCATGCTGGATTCCTACACATACAATGTCTGGATTAGAGCCCTTGCTGCAATGAATGATATATATGGTGTTGATAGGGTTATTGATGAGATGAAGAGGGATGGTCGAGTGCGTGGAGATTGGACAACATATAGTAACTTGGCATCAATTTATGTTGATGCCGGCTTGTTTGAGAAGGCTGAACTGGCACTCAAGGAAGTGGAGAAGAGAAATGCTCGCAAGGATCTTACTGCTTACCAATTTCTATTAACCTTATATGGGCGACTTGGAAAAGTGCTTGAGGTCTATAGGGTCTGGCGATCTCTGAGGCTGGCATTTCCTAAAACTGCAAACATAAGCTATCTGAACATGATTCACACATTGGTTAACTTGAACGATCTTCCAGGGGCAGAAAAATGCCTTCGGGAGTGGGAATCTGGGTGCCCCACTAATGATATACGGATTGTAAATGCTTTACTTAGAGGTTATGCCAAGCAAGATTTGATAGAGAAGGCTGAACAGCTTAAAGAGAGGGCTCGGAAGCGAGGGGCAAAGCCTAATGCTAAAACCTGGGAAATCTTTCTGGACTACCACTTGAGAAGGGGAGACTTCAAGCTTGCAGTGAACTGCATAGCTAAAGCTGTATCTCTTGGTAGAGGGAATGGTGAGAAGTGGATACCACCATCCGACATTGTCGATACCATGATGAGGCATTTTGAGCAAGAGAAGGATGTTGATGGTGCCGAAGGTTTTATAGAGATCCTGAAGAACTCTGTGGATTCCCTAGGTGCTGAGGTGTTTGAGTCTCTTATTAGAACTTATGCAGCTGCCGGTAAGACCAGCTCCATGATGCGGAGACGATTGAAGATGGAAAATGTGGACCTGAGTGAAGACAGTAAGAAGTTGCTTGACGCAGTAAGTGTGGATTAATTCTTGCTTGGGAACACTGCCTTAGACGTTATAATTGTGATGGAGGAAAATGTCAGATCCAGTGGTCTGTCTGCAATGTTTACTTTGGTAATAAAATCAGAAAATTTGCTGATAAATTTTGTGACACACAAAATCCACCATGGAGGGCCATCTTTTTCTGATTGATTCATAAAGGTGTTCCACCATTGTTCTACAGTCACATTCTTTTACTAATATTACTATAGGATTGCTCCAATTTTAGAGCGAGGCTGCTAGAACTGGCCGTATATCTGAAGTCCCTAAAAAGTTAGTTCATGGGGACCTGATTAAGATTTTTTTTTTTTTTTTATACTTGGTTTAGCATGTTATAGATTTATCAGATGTGCTGATTGAAGTCATCAGTTATTTCATCAGCAACGCGCACCATTTGGGATTAAACAGAGGATTGGTCATTGTAGTCGAGGATTTTAGAAGAAAATGAGAAGTGCCAAATTCAACAATCATTATATGTTGATGCCCTGTTTGGTATGATGGAATTAGGGGTATGAAAATGGAATTGATTTCCATGAGATGGTTTGTTTGGTATGATGGAATTGGCTTCCAATTCCATTTTCGTATCTACCAAAATAGGTGGAAATGGCTTCCACCATCAAACCCCAAGATTGGTAATTCCACCTCCTAAAATTCATTTTTGCCCCCTTTATTCAAGCTTGGTCATTCAACTCAACCCCCACCTAGAGCCGGTAATACAGGCTTAACCCGCTGGCCTGCTGGTTGGGACGGGTTCCCAACCCGCAAAAATGCGGGCCGCACATGCTTGCACCGCATAACCCGCGGGGTGGCCTGCATGTTTTTTTTAACATATAATAATTTTATAAAACTTATAAGTTTTTCACTCCTATCTTGGTACCTCCCAATCTAAAGAGAAAAAATCTTGGCTTCTTCATTTATTCTTTAAATGAAATTATTATATCTTGATTACTTGAGAATGAGTTTATATTTTGTTTATAAATTTTGACTAATTTGATAACTTTATCTCTTAAATTGTGGATTATATTTTTAAATTTTTATAAGAAGAATGATTGATGCAAAGAAAGTAAATTTAATGACTCATATATGTGTATCATATTTTCGGCCTTATTTAAAAAATAAGTATTTTTTTTAAAAAGAAATGCGGGCTCACGGGCTAGCTCGCAACCCGCACATTACGGGTTAGGGTTGGCATTTTGCCAGCCCTAACCACATGGCTTGCGGGTTGATGCAGGCTGGCCCGTATTCCCAACTCTACTCCCACCCCACTACCGGTGAGTGCCTCAACCACCATCGGTGAGCTTCTCACCCACCGTTGAGGCTCTCATCATTTTGCCTTCCCACCTCCATCATTAACTGACCCACCTTGATCCATCTCCCACCATTCCACGTTTGTGACGTCGAGGATGAGGAAGTAGTGATGAGATGGCAAAGAAGATGGACTCATGGCTTAACGGCTGGTGATGGATCTATTGAGATCGTTGAGAAGATGGATGCTGGTAATGACCTAACTCCTTTAGATCTGTCATGGAGGTTGAGTTTTCAGGTAATGGAGGTTTGAATCTTGTAGCGGTGGTTTGTGCTTGACCTAAAGATTAAAGTTCCTGAGATCTTCGATGGTGGTTTGTGTTTGATTTTCATAGATCTATTTCGACGGAAATGAAACTGGTTTGGGAAGCTATTTCAAATAGTGCAAGCTAATTTAAGTAGGGCATTTTGATCTTTTCACCTAAAAATTAGGTCTCATTTTCATGACATATCAAATATATTTTTAAACCTCATTTTCATATTCAAATCTATTTCCATCAATATCAATTTCATTGTACTGCACTGGGCCCTAAGGAACTTTTTAAATTGGATTTAGTTTTAAATTAATGGATGGGACATTTATGTCCAATTTTGACTAGGAAAATTCTCGGTTTTCACTCATGTCCAATTTTTTTGGGGCATAAAATGATGCTTTAGTCATACCAAAAAAAAAATCAAATGAAAACGAAGGCAAAAAGGGATGTTGAAGAATGGGACTATCTTCACGGGTATTATTATTATGCGTGTAACAATGTTTTTTTTAGGACAACACCCACATTGGGCTCTGAGGCAAATTAATTAAAGGCAGGGAGAGTGTTCGTGTCCCGACTCACGTGCTGTCCGGGTGAGTAATGAGAATAATCACTATGTTTGATTGGGTTGGACTTTTATTCTAACAGCCTGCTTAAACTGAACAGGAGTGAAGTGGGGTGATTCAAAATGAGACCCATCACCAACAAAGCCAGGCACAGTTGGTACTTGGTAAATGGTTGGATCCCTTGAACATGATACATGGATCCAAACCAAGCTGTGTGCATAGAAAAGATTTCGTTGGGAAAGGCAAAACCCACCTAATCTTTTGAAGAAAGAGAGGAATGTGATGTTTAATGTTTTCGCATCAATAAGTTCTGAACAAAGTGATTGATTGAAGAAAGAAAGAAACGTGATGTTTAGTGTTTTCACAGCAACAAGTTCTAAATAAAGTGACCGTCCAACTCAAAAAATAATAAAAAAAAAGTAGTTTAGGACCATTTTTTGGGGCAGTCTAGGACCATTCTGAAAAACTTGTTGGGGAGAAAAGATGGATCACGCACGCCCGCAGGCATGCGGATTTGAAGATTTGAACAAACTACCATGAGCTTTTTGTTGCACAGAATTGTTTTTTTTTAAAAAAAACCCTGTGTTACTGTATTTGTTATCAATGACCTTATAGTCTAATGGAGGGCTAATATGTTGTGGGTTTAATCTGGTTGGTAATGCCTGGTTTAATATGTAATATCTCTGATTTTATATTTGTCAATTTTTATTTAATTAATTTGCCTTATTAATATTCTCTCAATAATAATCAATGAGGAGAAAAAACGGGAGAACTAAGGAAGTTGACTAAAATATTTTAGAAAATACACATCATTTCAACTAACTGCCTTAATATAATCAAATTAGATAAATATATCTTATATTAAAAACTAAAAGAGTGATATTCTTTTGATTCAAAATATAAGTCATTTTCATTCATCCCACAGAAAAAAAGAAAGAGTGGTTAACTTATTAAGTATGTTTTAAATTAAAAAAAAAATTCTAACTTTGCCCCCATTTAAAGCTGTCTTACTCTTCTCATTTTTTAATATACATTGTGCACCACCAATAGAATGGGGGAAAATTGAAAAATAACTTAACCCATTTGTTTAACACACACACACACACACACACACACACACATATTCCCTACAAAATAAAAATTACTCCCTCCGGTCCTATTTATAAGCAACTTCCTCTCTCATAGGACTGATCCCTTTTATAAACAACTTTCACTTTTTGTCTAAAAATGTAATCTTCTTTTTTCTAATTTACCCTTATTAAATACTAATTCTCTCTCATATCTTATACTCATTATCTCTCATATTTTTTATCTATTCTCTCTCTTATACTCTTTTCATAAATAGGGGCATATATAGAAAAGACATGGTATTTTTGACACACTTATCACTTTTAACTACCAGTTCGTTTTACACAATCAAGAGGAAAGTTGCTTATAAATAGGAACGGAGGGAGTACTAACTAAAAATAAGTGAAAGAAGACAACAAGTAGGAGGGACAAGTGAAAGCATGCTGGGGCATGAAAAGAACATAGCAAGGGAACTTAGAATAGGGGGCATGGTGATGATAGAGAGAGGCGCATGCTACGCATTCGCTTGCGCGTCAAGTTTTAAGTAAATAAGAAATAACATCTGATTCCCTCCCCACCAACACTCCAACATACACCATCACCTCTTCTTAGCTTCCAAGTTATTTCTTCTTTGCTTTTCTCATCATATGTATGCAATCATTTTTAATAATAATCAATATATATATAAGTGCATTGTGATGATTAACCATTGTCTAAATCCCTTGAAATCAATTCATTAAGTTGAACGTACTTATGTGCATATGTTTGTGGCTTTAAAATATCGATTTTTTTATTAATTAATTCGTAGTTGATTTTTTTTTTTCATGTGTTATGCTAAATTTAATAAAGGGAGATTTTCATTCAACTGCCTTGCAAAATTTAGTTCATGATGTCCCTGGGACAAAAGCTTTTTCCAGAAGCCGCCGGAACTCCAATACTATCTGCAAGTGAACACTACCGAAAAAATAAAAAACAAGGAATTAGATATGGAATTAAATGATAGAATTCCATCACTAAGTTGATTTAGCAATAGAATTCTGTTATTAATTAATTAGTGACAGCTTATTTTACGATGGAATCATCAAATTTCGTTGCTAATCATCAAACGGTCTCACATCTATAAAAAAGAGAATATAAGTTTAAATATCAGGAAACGTACTTGATGGGAAAAATGAAAACCCTTTATATTCTAAATCTTAAAAGGGAAACCCCTTAATTTCTACCCAAAAAACTGTTATCAAAAGTCTAAAGTAGGACTTAAACATATAACATCTAGTTTACCAAAAAATTTCATATAAATGCATTTTCTAAATTATTAGAATATGCATATATATGACCATTAATTTGAAATATGAAAACAAACGGAACCCAATTCAACTCACAACCTAAATCAAATAAGCTGGGAAAAGACATCCCAAAGGTTGGTGCTTGCAAAGATTGTACTCCCTTGTGTCTTATATATAAGAGTCAATTGACTTTTTTTTAGAAAGTTTAATGAAGCAAAATAAGTTGCATTAAAGTATTTATATTTATTGTTTTCCTTCAAACTAATTTGTATGACTGATAAACTAATATAGAATCTAATAATACACAACATATATTATGATTAAGTAATTTATATAGTTTCCTTAATCTCTTATAAAAAAAGTTAACTGACTTTTATATTATGATGAGATAGTATATAGTATGTAGATGACTAGAAAGATCTCTCATTTTGGAACACTATTTCCTATCCATTTCTCAAGATGCAATCCTCAACGGTGGAGCCAAATGTTGGACCAATCTCTAGACATCTCTTCCTTCTATCTCTATGATTGGTTCATCTTTTAGCCTTTGAATCATTGATAAGATATCTATTATATATTCATCCATTAAAAGGATTTCACCAAAACCCAATTCACTCTTATCCGAATATTTTGTTAAAGGCCCCTTTTTTGCATGATGACTTCTGACTGTCTTAGAAAATCAAATTATTATATTCAAACCTAATCATGTACGGCTTATGTTCTTAATTTTGTATAGTGTTTTAATTGAACGTATACGTAGACTTGGGATATTGGAGTTTTGGTTGAATGTATGTAGATAAGTAGATTTTGTTGGCAAAAAAAATAGTGGATAAGTAGATTTTAGATTTGTAATATTAACTATTTGCTTTGTTGAATATTCAAATGTTTCTAGTTATTATATACACCGGTACTTAATATAAGGCATATTTACCTAATTTGTTTATATTAAAGAAGTTAATTAATATGACATTTATTTTCTAAAACACCTTAATCATCTTTCTTTATTCTCTCATTAATTTTCTCTTTTCCTTGATTATTGTGTATATATCCATTACCAATAGAACAAAGGAAAATCACTCCTAGGTCCCAAACAAGCAACATATTATCAGCAAGGTCCCTATTTACAACTCTTCTATGAGTATTTATAACCTGTTGAGTGTGTTTTACAACCTCCAAAGATTTTTCTGATAATATGTTGCTTGCTTGGGACCTAAAGTGATTTTCCCATAGAACAATCCTTTAACACAACAAGGCACACACACACTCGCTCACATAAAAAACTTGAATTCACAGCAGAACAACCCAATACCGCAACAATACAAGAGTAAACAGGCGAACACAAAATAGAAACTAGCTAGCTAACGATACATCAATAGATTAGGGCTTGAAATCGTAGACAATATATATTAAAAAACTCGAATACATATTAGAATAATCTAATAACACAATAATTTTTTTTTTGTCATGCTAATAACACAATAATATAAAAGCAAATATCTGACTAATAGCAAAATAACGGGCATAAAGATGATCACAATGAAGCCGAAGACACACTATACTTAAAATTAAGATTAATTACTTATATATTATGAAGAGAGGAATTGAGAGAGGTGAATAAGATTAGGTCAAAATTTATTCTATTTATAAAAACATTTTTTAAGAAAATAACTTTCTTAACGCAAATTTATGTGGGGCTCCCTGCGAGAAAACAATATAGTATAATAGGATGTTGGGTATTACAGGATCATATGTTCAGCACTAATGAGAGATCCTATTGATGGCAGACATGCAATGTATAAATGATAGCCTTATACCGTAATCTTCAAGTAAAAGATATGACCTTATCAGAGTACCTACGTAACCTTCATCTGAGCTGTGTTTTCTTCATAATTCACCCCTTTTATTAATTACTCGTAATATGCTATCATCATGTTAGGAATAATTACTCACCGCTCTTCGTAATTTTGCCCATTTTTCAAATCCTATTTAAAATCAGATAAAATGCTCAAATTTCAAGTTGATCTACCCAATTCAACAAATTAACTCCTAAATTTGTGAAAGGGACCAATTTGAGATTTGTGAATGTTATATATATCACATTGACCCTAATTTTTTTTTTTTAAAAAAGTCATCTTTGATAGCCGCTGGAGCTCTGACAATAACAGTTGTCAGGAGCCACCCTCACAGAGGGATGAACAATTTTTAGCAAAGTTGGTCATGGTGAAATTTGATCCCATGCTATAGTTCCAAAGTTAATTGTAATAGTGTTATACGAAACTATTACCCTAATTAGTTTGTTATTGTGGATATCCGAAATGTTGTTATTAATAGCCAATATGTTATAGTGAATGAACAATTTTCACAATGATGCTGGTTTTCTATCATAAGTGTGGGTAATGGCTAATCTGTTATTGTAAAAGCAAATCACAACACATAATTAGCTATTAACAATAATGCTTTAGATATTTATAAGGACCGATTTACTATTAATAGTTTCGTGCAACACTTTAACAATTACCTTAATTACAAGCTTTAATAAACCTATGGTGTAAACAAATCTCATAACATGAATTGCTACTAACAATAATGTTTTAGATATCCACAATAATATATTAATGTGGGATCAAATTACACCTTAACCAACTTTAATTTACAAAAAACTGTTTGGCTGCCAGTGTTGGAGCCAGAGGTGGTTTTTCTTTCACGAATTTGATGATGTTTGTGGTGACAATGATGATAGCAATAACAGTGAGGATGAAGACAATGATAGTTAGTGATGGTCGATGCTGGTGACTATCCCAAGCGGCGACGGTAATGGTGGCACCGTGGCGGCGAATGTGATATGCAATCAATGTTGGAAATTGTGTCCTAAGGGCCAATCATTATACTTTGAACATTATTATTTTAATAAAATTTCTCCATTCTGTTATCATATTATTTGCATGTTAACTGTGATAATTGTATCCTTGGATAATTCATAAAGATTGTCCTAAAATGTCCCTGGTCAGTCATCTATGCGGGAGCAGAGATGAAACAAGATCAGTATGACTTTGATAAGATATGGAGATACGAATCAAAGTCTTAGGCACTTATAAGAGTACAAGGTGCTGGACCGACCCACTATAAGAAATCTACATGGATTAAGTCATAAGCTTTTCTCATGTATAACCACGTCACAATGCCCTTAGATCTGAGGTCATCATGGATTCTTACATGAAAGTTGCTAAGCTTTGAACTAGTCAAAAGTCACTTTTGACCGGGTGATGATAAAGGCTATGATCAGGCTTAGTGGTTTTTCATGCAGAGGAATATGAATGATCAAGATGGAATTTGTCCCTCACATTAGTAGAGAGATATTACTGGGCCCCTCGATGAGTGAGTCTGAGAAATGTATGACCATACTATGATGAAAGGAGCTTTTGTCTCTGTTATCAGGCTATTCAGGAATCGAGAAAGTAATGGTCAGGAACAAGAGGATGACATTATTCATGCTTTATCCTTGATCGATATATCGTGTGACAAAAGAGACGTGACATGGTTGTATGACAGGTTGCATCGTGATAACGATCTTCATATGAATTGGGTAGTCGTAATGTCTTGCTAAAGG
This sequence comes from Inga leiocalycina, assembly GCA_963242795.1. NCBI lineage: Eukaryota > Viridiplantae > Streptophyta > Magnoliopsida > Fabales > Fabaceae > Inga > Inga leiocalycina. Next base: position 18,565,918 of record OY725330.1, read on the forward strand.
CTGCTTGCGACTTTTGGATTAGTATAGTTATTGGCCCACTGCCAACTTCATATGGGCCTACAGGGTCACACACAAGAATGACCCAACACAAGATAATGTTTAATTTAGGGTGGACGAATTTTATATTTATATATATATAATATAAAATTCATTAATAATATTATATAGATATATATTTTCAAAATATATATATCTCATATATGTGTGTGTATATATATATATATATATATTATTATATTATTATATTGTGTTATTTTTAAATTTAATTTATTAAGATATATTAAATTTAATAACTAACATGATAGAGATATAATATCTCAGATTTAATTTATGAAGATAAATTAAATCTAATGGCTCTTTATTTAGATTAAATAAATAGGTTAAATTAAAACTGTTGGACAGATTTAATTTAAACTGAATTTATTTAATTAGCTCATCAAGATAATTAATAGTTAATTAATTTCAAAATTAATGATGATTAATTTTGAAATTTGAAAATAACCCTCATAGGTTATAAACTTGATAGAGCAGATATATTGATATGCACATGAGAATTGAGAGCCGCAAGTGAAACCCTAGGAGACATTAGAGGCGCTAGAACGCAGTCTCAGTTGGAGAGTATTCGTGAGGATACCGGTAGAGGGAGCGGACCTGACGTGTTGGCTCCTAGAGATCGTGAAAACTATGAATCATCAAAAGGTATGAATCCTTCCAACTTGGTTTAAACGCCGTTGATAGATCCTCTATTAGGATCGGTGAAAATTTTTTAAATTCTTCCGCTGTGTCTACCGATTCTAGCAATGAAATGGGTAGTTTTCAGTAATAAAAAATATATAAATATTTATACAAAAAGACCTTATCAGGTTTTATACGGGTTCATGGGCCCAATTGAATTTTCCACCGTTATAAGAGTACTATATATATGATGTATAAACGTATATAGCATTCCCGATAATAATCTAGTGGCATAAAAACTCTCTTATAAATAGGAGGTCACATATTTCAATCCCGTTTGATGCTTGTAACTTAAAGTCTTAAACCATTATTAGCTTATACTATCATGCCTTTTATGTCATGCCAAAAGGATCCATATTTAATAAACAATTTATGAAAATATAAATACTTAAAAGTCAATATACAATTAAATGAGATGTTATTTACATGCCTTAAGGCTGAAGACATGCTGCGATAAAGTGATGGATTGATTCTAAACCAAAAAAAAGAAAAGAAAAGACAGAAATTAAAAAGGAAAAGGAAAAACAGTACAATGACGAACGATAACATATTTACTATTTCTCTTTCAAAATTTTTACACAAGAGTTTTGGTATAATCAATGGATGACCTGTTAGCCAAAATGAAGAAGAAAAAAAATATAAATATAATATGAATGACCTATGGGTCACTATAACCTTGAGAAGAAACCCATATAACCCACACCCAAAAATGCCCAGAAAAAATAAATTATAAAAAAAAATAATTCACCTCTAACTTTTGATATGTTGAAGGTGACCGACACCCTTGTTAAGGACACCTACCATTTTTTCCAGGCCCGCCATAGTAAAAGTAGTTGCCCCACACATTATTAATCCCTCCTTGGATATCATAACAATTCGGGTGATCCGCCAAGACCCGAAGATTCATCAACGGAATCAAGTTATTGTCCCAATCGACAACTTGCAAGTTCCGAAAGTATGAGGCTTTTCCAAACCCCTCGCCGGCAAAATGCCCGCTTCCCATCTGGGTCGAAGTGTGCGATCCGGAAGGATCCGAATTCACCACCTCCCCTCCAAATTGTACCATGCTTGCATGATCCTGTAGATGCGTGAACAAAAATGAGGGCCAGTACCCGACTAGAATACCCGACCCAAATTCAAGCCACCAGTTCCCATGCTTTGGATCCTTCACACAAACCAAAACAAAACTCAAAATCATTCCCTCTGCTCCAAATGTAGGACACCTAACAAAATTTTTAGCGTTGTTCAAATATTACTCCGATTATAATTTATTAAGAGGGGGTTTAAAATCTAATGTAGTGTTTCTTCGTGCTTTTAAATATTGGTAAAGTTAGGAAAAAATATATTTCATTTTTAGATTAAATTAATAAGTTATGCATCTCTCCTGGCCTTAATTATGGTATGGTAGGTGGAGGTGATATATGGACGAAAAGAGTATACACTTACTATGTATAAATAATAATATACCAATAACAAAATAAAAAAAAAAAATGAAAGGTGTTATAGACATAATTATGAATACGAGCATGCTGGCCAGCCTGAGAAGCTAAACGGGTCAAAAAGTAGGGAAAGGAAAAGGAGGGTAATGGAATTTGTGTTTTTTAAATAACTGAATTTTGTTAAAATAATAGTGAGATAAGAGAAAAATAATAATGAAAAAGGCATGAAGAAGAGAAGGCTCAGAGTGACTTTGGTGGGAAAAGAGAAAAAGAGAATCTTAAAAAGAAGCAAAGCATAATTCGAAATCACCAGTGCATGCGAACTAGGACTAGACACACATGGTTCAAAAATCTGTGCACTATTACTATTTTCTTTTTATTTTTTTAAAAAATTATCCAATGAATAAGTTTTGTACGTAGGTAAATTTACCTATTTTTATTTATTTATTTACATGTATTTACTTTTTTCACAGGCAAAGAGAGAAATGATGGTTATATTCACAATGTTCGAAATAGTGGAGAGCCCGCATTTGAATATGTTGACCATCTTTTTTCATTTGACCATGAAATCTATTATTCACTTTTTCACTGAACTCAACTGGAGAAAAAGTATGCAGATCGGACGGTGATGGTTAGTCATCTAGGATCGACCCTTCTATTCTTATAGTGGGACCACATTGTCTTTGTCTTTTTACTTTTTTCTTTTTTTGCCGATCACATTGTCTTTGTCATATTCATAGGTTTTGGATCCAAACCAACACTTTCCTATAAAGAAATTGTTATTATTAATATAAAACAACAAAGACTTAACCCTCTTAATGTGTATTATAGGATCATGTTCTGACTTAGTATAACTTTTTTCAACCCATAGAGAAAAAACATCCCCTCTGAATTGCCACAGCACTCTCTTCTCTTATACAAAGATATATATATATACAATTACGTTATGTCCACATCATCAAACAGTCAAATTTTTGTTGCACTATTCCTATTTCTTATGTATGAAGTAAACCTAATCATAAAGGATCGATGTATCTTTTGTAGTTCTTATATTAGAGAAAATCATTTTGTAAGGCACATGTACTTTTCCTTAATTTTAAATTTAGTCGTTGTATGTTTTTTCTTGTAATTTAATACTTTAATTTTGCTATGTTAGCATTGTTGGCCCCTATAACTTTATTTGGCTAGTATTATTAGTTCTGCACGACATTGATGGAGCAAAATTAAAGCATTTAACTAAGAGGAAAAAACACACACATATCAAATTAAAAATTGAGAGAAAATATAACTACTTGCAAAATAGTTTCTCTGAAAAATACTATAATAAGATAACATGGATTTGTCTACTTTATTCTTTAAATTTTCATCTTTTTTATTTTATGAAAAATGAGAGAGGAGAGGGGGGCAAAATAAAATAAAGAAAAATGTTAAATTTAATGATGAAGGAAAGTACCTTCCAAATGACTAGGCTAATGTCAAATTGTCCACCATTATAGGAAGAAGTTGGTGAGATGGCAGCCCCAATTGCGATTTTATTGTTGGTTTGAACAAAGCCAGAGCATAGTAAATTGTAGCACCCTGTTGCTTGATATGCATCACTCTGCAATAAATAATAATAATAATAATTAAAATCATTTTAATCTCCAAATTCCTCTCATACAATTCAATCCTCAACACAACACTATGAAATTTACTCACCGTCCAGTAAGTAAAGAATCTGGGGTAATTATCTCCATACAGCTCCGGGCTGACCTAAAAAACAAATAAATAAATAGCTTTCATTAAACTTCATGAAAGAGTGGGACAGGTCGTTGGGATAGATAACTCCTTTTTAAATGCTTCACCACATATGCTGCATTAAGAAAATTCCTGACAGCTATTACTATACTCTGCAAATTTCATTTACGCGCACACACTATCTCTAAACCTTAATCCTCTTCTAATCCTAAATATAACACATGTTTTTCTAATTTAATTAAATTAAGAAAGTTGGTTAAGTTTGTTAATATAATATATACTATCTAAGACACCCCAGTTACCCTCCTTGATTCTCACATCCCGTCTCCTCTTTAATTATTGTTAAGAGAGTATCAATATGGGTAAATTAGAAAAAAATTGCTAAATATAAAAACTTTGTCTTATATTTAGGATTAAGATCAACTTTCTAAATATGTCTTATATTAAGAATAAGATAAGTATAAGATTTAGTTTGTAGCAAAGGGGTGAATTAATTACCTGCCAGCCAGCTTCAATGGTGTTGAGGTCATCCCCAAAAGAACCAGAGATGACCCAAATTTGAGACAAACTAAATTCATATTGATTTGCCACACTTGGGGCCCACACGTTTATGCTTGCTTTTGCTCCATAGTACTCATCTCCACTCACATACCCTACTGCATGCTGCATCAACCAAACCACACCCAATTCACAATTATTCACAACACACTCTTCATTAAGCCTTCTTCTTGATGCATATGAAAAAGAATAATGAGTTGTCATAAGTTTAAAAGATAGAGTTAATTGATTGCTGCTGAAGAATCACTCAAGAAAAAGATTACAAAAAGCAGACATAATTTGGCCATAAATAGGAAGAAGATGATGCATTAACAAAAAAATGACAAAACCCAGATGCCCAATTTGGATTTTTGAGATTTTTGAAGAGTGAAAATTTGGTGAATTAGAGTCTACTACTGATATCTATCACCATGTGCTGCTTCTGGCTTTACCAATTTCTAATAATGGTCTCTGTTTTGGTGTTACACTTTGCTTGGTTTGATAGAAAAGAAAAAGGAAAAAGAAGAAAAGAAGAAAAGAAAAAAAAAAACAATTCTGGGTTTGTGTTGCTTTCTTTCTCCTGTTGTGTTGTGGTAAAAAAAAAAAGTACAAACCTCATGTCCGTTTGTGTTGGTGTCTCTTCTAACAGGTTTTGGCAATTTTCTTCCAAATCTTTGAACAGAGCTTGCTCTTAACAAATCTTCTTCTCTTGTTCTTCTGATCGGAATGGTTCCTTCTGGACATGATTCACCAGACAACCTCCATAACTGAAAATTCTCACCCAACAACATTCCTCTTTTATCATGCCCCTTTGGTCTCTCCGGAGGATCCTGCCCCCCAAAAAAATAAAAATAAAAAACAAAAACTTCACTGTCTCAGTTACAATTCACAGAGCTTTAAGCAATGTCTTGATCAGATTCTGAGGCATTTCTTGGAATTACCAGTGGTTTATGTCCTCTTAACATGGGATGATCGAAAGCTGGTTGTTGATGAGACACAACACAATCTATGATATCACCATCAGGACTCTGCAGTAAAAGAACATAATTAACGACATTGTTTAAGAACAGAGGAAGAATGTTAAAACCTTAAACTTTTCAAATAATTCTGCAGATGAATATTACCTGAATTATCTTAACAGGGGGCTTGTTGATTTGTTGAAGACGAGTTCTTATGGTCCTCAACTTGTGGACCTCTTGGTCTGGATGAAAAGTTTGATTCACCAATCCTAGGTTGTTGTTGATTTCTGATGAACAAAATACGACAGGGCAAGAAACCAGAGAAGCGAAAAGAAGGAGGAGGAAATGTACAAGAGAAGACATGATTGAAGTTGAAGAAGAAGAAGAACTCAAACACCAGCCAAAAAAATCCATGCTTGAGAAATCTCTGCCTTGTCTTCTCACATCAAAATCCATATTCTACACAGAAGAAGAAGAAGTAGCCACTAAACTAAGAGCTTCACCATTCCCAAAATTGCTTAAAGCTTGTTGGGGGTTATATTAATGTGAGAGGTTGAGTTGAATAGTGATGAAATCATGCTGAGTTTTAAAAGAGTGGAGAAATATATATTGTGGGGGGGGGGGGGGCGGGGGGGGGAGAGAGAGAAGGAACAGGGTGTGTTTCCAGTCTGCAATACAAGGACTGCAACTTTCGCTTTTTTGCTGTTCATTTTATAGGGCAAAGAATGGTACTGATGATGATAATTTCTGTTATTCTTCTTCTTTTTTTTTGTTTTGTTCACTTTGGGTTTGGGGGTACAGAATGTAATTTACTGGTTCTCAGTGGCATTTCAATGTTCTTTCCCTTCCTTTCTCACTTTCCTATATGTTCCCCCTACACTTTTGGCAAAATTATACAAATTTGTACTTAACAAGATAAAGTATGAAGAGTTATAGGTGTTTATTATCAAGTTTTAATAAATTATTTTTAAATATTTTTTTCAATAAAGTCTACAATCATCTATTAAAATTTTTGTTCGGAAAGGATCAACGTACATTTCATAATTTTGAGGTCCTCAAACATAAATATCATCTCATAATGGTCCTTAATTAAGCATAATTCTCCCATTTTTTGATAGGCTAAAATTTAGGTGGGTTGGGTCTTGGGTAGAAACAAGACATGTCTCTGGTTTAAAAAGAGCTTACATAGATACTTGCGTATTATCTCTAATTCTAAATATAAGACATAGTTAACTTTTTTAAAAAAAACTAAGAAAATTAATTAAATTACTTTAAAATATTGATATTTTTATTTTTTCTCTAAATTAATAATTTGTCTGAGTTATAAACTAATATATAACATAATAATACATAACATATGATATGATTAAATAATTTGTTCAGCAGCTTTCTTAATCTCTCAGGAAAAAAAAAGTCAACTGGATCTTATATTTAAAACCGAAGAAATTATTATTTACCAATAAGGTCCTTAATTACATTGGCCATGGGATTTAAACTCACAAGTTAACTATATGAAACTAACCTTTGATGAACTTTTTTTTAATTCTCTCTTTATATACCGTTCAAATTCAACGTAGAGTAATGGTAAAATATGTGAATGCTGCTCATATAGAGGTAGGTCGCGTTAATTTATTAGCCAAATTATAATTCTTATTCTTGGTAGGAAGGTAGCTATATCTATTTTTGCCTTTCTTAAAGTAGTGATATCATGCCAACCTTGGCATAGAGATGGAGTTTTCCATGTATACAAATTTATAATTTATACAAGGTTAAGGAGCAGTTTTGTTATGGAAGTATTCATTGAGGGGAAATTTTGCCTCAGAAGTTTTTTTAGAAGGCAATTTTGCCTTGACCGTTATTCCCATTAATTTTTTCCGTTAATTAGTTGACCAAATATGCTGAACTAATAATCTACATGTCACCTATGTCATTTTTGTTAAGATATAAATTTGAGCCTAAAGTCTATGTGTCATTTACTTCATCTTTTTTTAAGTTAGATTTAAAAATTTTCAAGCAAATTTGCATCTTAACAAAAATGATGTGGAAGACATATGAACTGTCAGCTCAACATATTTGGTCAACTAACGATCAAAATAAATCTAAATAATAGCCACGGTAAAATTTTTTTATTGTTTACACATCCGGGGCAAAATTATCCCTCGGTGAAAACTTTCGGAAAAAAATACCTTTAACCCATTTATATATAATATAAACATTGTAATAAGAACTAACCAATAAATAGGGAAACTAATTCTTTTGAAAAAATCGTAAAAAACACCGCATGGATATGTTTATGTACTAGTTATATATATGAATCTCAAAACATTATGAAAAGCCTCAAACTCTTATAATCTAAAACAATCTATGTTTGCTTTTTTAATGTTAATGTGGTTTTGGGCCAATGAAAGTGAGAGGAAGTTGAATATATTGGGGAAGAAGTGTTGTGGGCACGCGCACTCATGCTCACGCACGCGCCGCATGCGCATCAAGGCTTGTCCTTGGTTTGGGGGATTCAATCTTTTATTTTGTCTTTGAGGCGCCCAGGGGAAAGAGCTCCCAATAAAAATTTTTTACACCTTCCGTTTCTTGGGATTGAACACAGGAACGGATTGGTGTGGCGCAAATGCCTACCCATCTGCACCAACTTCCATCTCTATTACACACCACAATCCTTCACTTCACTTGTAGCCTTCCCTTAAAAAACTATGATTTTTAATCTTTTTCTCCATCTAAACCATTAATTCATATGTTAGTGACCAATTCAAATTCAAGCTAGATTATTAGGTTTTAATAATTCTAGGAAAACTATCACAGTAATTTTACACAATTCATATTAATTAACATAACTCTTTTTAATATTGAATGTGAGACCTATTTACCTAATTTGATTAAATTAAAAAATTTAATTAACCTGTTAATATGACATGTTTATTCTAAAATACTCTAATAATCCTTCTCAATACTCCCTATCACTCTACTCTTATATGATTATTATTGTTGATAAAGCATTAATAGAGATAAATTAGAAAAATTTTGATAAATATGGGAATTGGGTCTTACATTTAAGATTAATATCAACTCTCCAATTAAGTCCTAAATTAACCGGGGGAGTATTTACATCGTATTGAAACCCATGCTAGATCAGTGACTCGATGAATCAGTTACTTTAGCCAAAAAAAATTAAAGCGACTCATGATCAACTCAGTCCATTAATCCAATGAAACTAGCTAATATAATTATTAAAGTTATCAATTTCTGATATATAAAACGAAATCCTTTATCACCCAAACCAAACCACCACTATACTCTCCAATATTTATATCCGTTATATCATCACCAGCAAAAGTTTTTAACTATACTATCTAATTTTGGTATTCTTTCGTAAGAATATAACAACATATGACTAGGAGGATCGCATACGAACTTGGAGTTTGAAAAATTTGAGTCGCACTCTCATAATTTATGAATAATAAATCTTATATTTTATATTGATTGATATTTATAGTAATATACGTAAACATGGTAATTAGCTCAATTTCATTTTGAGAAAGAGAACGGTTGCCAACTTTTGTTTTGACCGTATGGAAAAAGAGGAAGAAAATGGATGGACCAGTACCTAACTTGCATATGAGAAGTTTAGAATGTTTTCAAGGCTCGTGATGCTATGTTTTACATATATATATATATATATATATATATATATATATATATATATATATATATATATATATATATATATATATATATATATATATATATATATATATATATATATATCATTAAATACAGATATCTTCAATAAGACAATAACATTTGTTAGGCTTGTTTGTTGCAGACATTTGCCCTATATATATCATTAAATACAGATATCTTCAATAAGACAATAACATTTGTTAGGCTTGTTTGTTGCAGACATTTGCCCATGCTCTTTTTTCTTTTCTTTGGTAAAAAAAATTACCCATACTTTGCCCTTTCTTACTTGTTACCAACTTTTTCGACATCACTCATGGACATTGTATATACCACTCCAGTTCTTGTCAAAAAGACCCTTGTAACTTCTTCTTATATATAAAAAATGTATTAAATTGTTTAAATTTGCCCTTATTAAAATTTTTATCTCTCTCCACATTTACAAATCCTTTTCACCTCTATCTCCTCTTTCTCTCTTTACAATAAAAATTAAATTGGGATAAAATTGAAAAACAGTCATTAATAATCCTATAAGTAACTTATACTTGGGGCCAAATGTTTCTTCTAGCAACGATTTATAATGAGAACCAGAGTGATATATTACAAGTTTATGGCTCGTTAATGTAAAGGTTTACTCTGTTCTTGTCTCAATGTGATTAACATGCAAAATCTGATTAACGAGAAATTAAAGTGAAAGGGGGAAGGGATATGTCAAAGAATTGAAGCACTTAGCGAGGGACGTACTTGTGCCAGTGTGTGTGAGTGCTGCGTCGGAATATTTTTCGTAGTTTGTGAAGATTGATTTTTTTTTTTTTTTTTGATTTATGGTAAGAAGTGGAGTATGAATTTGTTACAAGACTGAATGGTGGCTTATTTATTTAATTTTTTTTTTTTTGTCAGAGAAGAACGTGAGATGTTCATAGGCGTTAGCATTAATTCCGACAAGTGCTAGCTTCCTCATTTATATATACATGCGAGATATACGCATTGAAAACACAAAGAAAGCAAAAGGCTGAAAATCCATAATTATATATATGTAACGCATTGAGCAATATTATAACATCTACACAAAATTGTAGAAAACAACTTTTTTTTTTCCCCGCTAACTGTAGAAAACAACTTTTAATAACTAAAAAGTTGAAATATTTGGTAGGAAAAATAAGCTATATTGAATCATGAATGCAGAAATTCCTATAACGATCACTTGCATATTTTGGAATATGCAAATACTCTGTCTAGTCCTTAATATAGGATCTAATTAAGGAGTTGATGTTGATCCTAAATATAAAACTTATTTCATATTTTTATCTATTTTTCCCAAATCAACTTTACTGATATTTCCTTAACAATATTTAAGTAAGAGAACGAGGGGGAATGAAGGAAGATAATTAAGGTATTTTAGAAAAAATATATCACATTAACTAACTTAACTAACATCATGAATCTACTCAAATTAGTTTATTATACCTTACATTAAAGATTGGAGGAGTATTAATTTCAATATTCTTATGATTCTTATGTATGTCTAAATTTGCGTTTTATAAAATGGGCACCTTCTATTCCTTAGTATGTTTTCCACATTTGGTGATGCATATAAGTGACATTTTTAACGCATATAATATAAATATATATTCCTATATGGTAGTGTGGTATGTGGTGTTTATTAATGGGTGGTTATATATGGAGCATTAATATTGTGGTGTGGTTGTACAGTAATGAATTCGCATAATAATGTTCACATTCTTATGAGATTCTTTAGCCTCTAAGATGGGCCTAGGAATCATGATGGTGTCTCCCCATTGAAGCTCTTTAATTTCACATGAGCTTCAGGCTGAGAATTAATAAAAGAGATTTGTATCTCATAATTAGGTATATATATTGTTCACATTCATTTTATAACGTAGTAGAGGATTTGGATGGATTGAGACATACCGATCAAGGTGGGACTATATTGGAGCCTGTGTGTGTGTGAGTTTTACTTTATTCACATTATTAATTAATAGCAGCTGGTGGGGTATGCATTGACTCTACTTCTTCAGCCTTTAATCACTTTCTTTGCTTACCATTTTGTCTCCCAATACTTTCAAATTCTTGGCTCCTATTTTCCTCTTGTAATGCTATGCCTTTTTCTTTATTGAATGCACTGTAGAAAATGTCAAAAGTAACAAGGAGCTATCGATATAAATGGGTCATAAATGGGTTGAGGTTGAATTTTATTATGAAAGTTTTTACATAGGAGCTATCGGTATTCAAAAAAATTTGTGGGTTCAGTGTTGTCTTGAAAGTGTTAAAACAGTAATAATGTTATCCTAATTCTTATTTTTTTTGGGATACAAAGGCAAGCAAAGCTTGAAAGATTACAAAATCAAGGGGCTAGATCCCACCGATTGTTCATATGGCAACAAACCACGCTCTAATACAAAAAGACGGATACATTGTATAGGGGGTGTCCCTAATTTGGCGTAAATTTGGGTGTTGTAATGAGCCATTCGTGCAAGATAATCTGCACAACGAGTATTCTCCCTATGTGTTTGGGAAATCATCAAGTCCCAGTCTGTATAGATAAGGGATTTGGTATCTAAGATAACGTCGTGTAAAGGGTGATCAATCCCACATTGTGTCGATAGTAAGTGGACGGCCTGAAGAGAATCTGAGAACAATCTGATTTTCTTAAGTCCCATATGCTTACAGAGATGAAGTCCTCGTTGGATTTTGTGGATTTCCGTAGCAGTTGGGAAAGAGTGTCCTAACTTCTGTTGAAATCCACGTATCCAGTTGCTTTAGTGATCGCAAATGACTCCTCCACAGGCTGATTGACCATCACTAGCAGTCGAACCGTCGACGTCAATTCAAAGATAGCCCTCCTTAGGGGGTTGCCAGTTTAGAAGACCTCTCTCCGGAACTTGAAATATCTGATGATGAAAGCGCCCACTCTCCACATTTTCCGAAAGATGGTAAATTCATTTGTGAACTAACTCTTTTGGTTTATAAGCTTTACCTTCAAATGCCTGACAGCACCAGTTTTTCCAGAGGAGCCAGCATGTGGTACTGAATACTTTTTGCCATGACCATCTAGCCATCCTCTTGTTTCTTGGGGAATGCTTAAATTCCATTTAAGCCAATCCTGCAAATTACCAGAAGCAAACATAGTAGAATATAAATGGTTAGTTAAAGAAAACCACACTCTCTGGGCCTGCTCACAATCTCTCAAAACATGGAGGATGCTCTCTTCACTCTCACACTGAAAAGGGCAAGTGTTTAGGACACTCGGGTTATATCTCGCTCTAATCTCATTTGTAGTAGTGTCTGTTGAAGTCCACGTATCCAATTGCCTTGATGATCGCGAATGACTCCTCCACAGGCTGATTGACCATCACTAGCAGTTGAACCGTCAACGTCAATTCAAAGATACCCCTCCTTAGGGGGTTGCCAGTTTAGAAGACCTCTCTCCGGAACTTGAAATATTTGATGATGAAAGCGCCCACTCTCCACACTTTCCGAAAGATGATAAATGCATTTGTGAACTAACTCTTTTGGTTTATCAGCTTTACCTTCAAATGCCTGACAGTACCAGTTCTTCCAGAGGAGCCAGCATGTGGTACTGAATACTTTTTGCCATGACCATCTAGCCATCCTCTTGTTTCCTGGGGAATGATGTGAATTCCATTTAAGCCAATCCTGCAAATTACCAGAAGCAAACATAGTATAACATAAATGGTTAGTTAAAGAAAACCACACTCTCTGGGCCTGCTCACAATCTCTCAAAACATGGAGGATGCTCTCTTTACTCTCACACTGAAAAGGGCAAGTGTTTAGGACACTCGGGTTATATCTCACTCTACTCTCATTTGTTGGGAGCTTCTCATGAAAAACTTGCCACATAAAATGTTATCCTAATTCTAATGGTGGCCAAACAAACTTACAAACCCCTGGCACATCAAATCTTATACAACATATGATTTCATGAGGGCATGCTTGTACTTTCTTCTTTAGCCATTTTTACTTTGCAAGTTTTTCGTAACATAGCAATATTACCCTGGAAATATTAAAAAAGGAGCAAGTTCCTCCCAAATTTAACATCAAAACGGGAAAAAAACATATGAAAGACCACTGACTACGCAGAACGAAATACATGCATGACAAAGACGATCATTGACTCACCCTATCCTTAGTATTGTATTAATCTATTCCCTTTTTTTCTTTTCATCATCACTGCAAACAATTTAAATTCGTTAAAGTCAAACATGAATCTCCAACTCTATCAATTAATCAATTCATCTAATAAAATTTTGTATGCAATTGTGATTTAATTATTTTTTGGTATTACAATAATGGGCATGAGAGAGGTTGCCCAGCAAGAAAGCATGTGGAGCAAGCCCAAGATAATCCCAAAATGCTTATTGTAAGATACGAATGGAAGCACCATCATGTGGAGAGTTACCATATGCTTGTATCTCAATATTCTTTGGTGTTTGTTTACCGTATGTTTCATGGTCTCTATTATTTATTTTGTTTTGCGTTTTCCTTGGTTTATATATATATATATATATATATATATATATATATATTCTGTTTTTCTATTAAATTTGGTCGACATTGCTCCTACACTTCCATTAGGGCAACATTGTTTTTCCTTGAAAACTTTCTGGATAAAAATGACCAAAGAAGAAAGTACCGTCATGCCTAAGGTCCGATGTAACAAACGTCCGTTTAGCTACTGTTAGAGTAGGACAACATTAATTGTTCCTGTTTTAACAATTTTCGAGAGACATTAAACGTAAACAAATTTTCAGATACCTACATATCTTATGCAAAAAATTTTGAGGGAAAATTAGACTAACCTGTTATATATAAATTAACATTGGCTGATCATATATGTATATGTATATATAGTTGATATTGGCCAATGGATAAATTGACATATGGATCATTTATTTTTCTTATATAGAATATGTGATATATGGTTTTCACTTTCATGATTTCACAAGTGGTAATACATAAAAGCTAACCTCTCTCAATATTTTATTTTTCCCCAAAATATTGGACAGATATACTCCAAGCATATTGCTTTCCTTTTCTGGTATATATATTCTAAATAATAATTAAATGATTAAGCTTATATTAGGAAAAGCTTAGTGTACTCCATATATATCGCGAGCCGGCAAGACCTTGACTTCTGAAAAATTAAAACAAAATTCTCAGAAAAAGAGTAGTTAATTTACTTTGAACTTTGAATAATTTATTATCGTTATATTATATTAGCGAGAGTGCTTTTTCTGCAACAAAAGAAACATAACATACTTTGTAAAAGCTGAGAAAAACGACAAAGTAAGAGTCAGCAAACTTTTGTATATCGTCAATTATCAAGATTATTTTTTTACCATGAAATTATCTAAGACTATTGACGTGTACGTAAATGGGGAAAATATTAATACGCATTAAAACTCTACTCAAACCTGAACCAAACAACTCGGTCCTGGTCGAAATTCGACAAACCGACCTCTAAATCAGTTCGGTATTTTTTTTAAAAAAAATTGATTTTTTAAAATTTTATATTAATAAATCTAAAATTTTCAATTTTTTATCGGTTTTGCCTGGAATTAGCTCCGATTTAACTTCAATCTGACTCACTGACCCTTAACCCAATACCTCGGTCGGTTCAATAGCCGGCACTAGTTTGATTACCTTGGTGAATACAATTAAATTAATTAACTAAGACAATATATATTTATATATATACACGCACACACAATGCATACACTATATAAACGGTATAACTATAATTATAGTGATAATTATATATAAATATTGACGAATTAAAGAGAGAGAAGGAAAAGAAAAACAGAAAAGCTGGAGAGAGATATTCAGGTAACCCCGTAACAGAAGTTTTTGTCGGGAAGGATCCGACCCGTGCGACCACTCTGTCTAATTGGAGGCTTATGGGTCATAATCACCCCATAGTCATGTATCCCAGTCAAACTTCAATCCTTTTTTTTTTTGCCTTCAGTCAAACTTCCATCCCAATCTGCATAAAGGAAAGTTCAACCTTAAATCTCTGTTTTGTCTTCTACATAATAAATAATAAACAAATTATTCTTTATTTCCCTTTCTTCTGTTATAAAAATAAAAACTATGACGCAATTAAAAAACGTCCTTTTTAATATTGAGATATGATCTAATTATGGGACAAAATAGTCTTACCTCTTATCCTACTAAAGGTAAAATTTAGTTTGTATTGTGAATTGCACTATAAACTAGGTTTTACGCACATTTAAGACTGAATGAGTATTATTTTAATTAAAAGCATATTTATTATATTATACATAATTTAAAATTCATAGTATAAACGCAATTTATTTTGCATTTAAAGGGTAAATATTTTATAATGATACAAAAAAGAATTATCAGATCGAGGGAGAGAGATGCATGTGGATTTGGTGTGCATCATATACATGTCTCATTTGGACCATCCAAAATTTATTTTTTTTTATTTTTATATTTTTATGTTAAAAGTGTTATTTTCCAATAAATTGATATTTACAAGATTAATTTTATTTTAAATTCTACTCTATTTAAAAATTAAAAACAAAATCATGTTGGGAGAGGCACTTCAATAAAGTCTAACAATATTCAAATTTAATTTGATGGCTCCTTCGGTAAGAAATTATTATTCCATAATATAAGTCAATTAGTAAGTCTAGGTAAAAAAAACAAAAGTAAATTAGTAAGTCATTAATGAACTTTTTCTAAATATTACTACCTCTACTATAATTTATCATGAGAAGACTGGAAGTCTAATATATTGCATTGTTTCTATAGATTATTAAATATGAGCAAAATTGAAAAAAAAAAATTTCATTTTCAGACAAAGTTAATGGGTCAACTACGTCTCCTCAATGTGATGAGATAGTTAAGAATATAATGACTTATAATAGAGACTAAAGGGAGTAACTGTATAAATGGGAGATAGCATTTAATTATTAAATCGTGTCCAAATTTCATATATTTTCCAAGAGAGACCCATAACTACATAAAAAGGCGGTTGACCAAAACCCTATGTTAACCCGTTTTTTTTTTAAAAAAAAAAAAGTGATGATAACACAGAATTATACTTTCTTGACCGTTAAGGCATGGGTGTAATTAATTTATCTACTTAATAGTCTTTTAGAGGTCAATCATAGTCATTCCTTGGCTTTAATCCATCTCTAAAAGCAATAGCTTCTTTTCTCTAAAACTAGTGGCCAGGTCAGGAAATTAGTGTCTCCACTAACCTTTTCTCCACTTTCTATCCATTTAATTTCTTTATTATTGGATTGGGTTTTAATTGTTGAGATTTTATACTATATTAAAAATATTATTGTAATATTAAATATTTAATGATAATAGTACTTTTACAAAATAAATTTCAACCATTAAAAGCAATCCAACAGTGAAAAAATTAAGTAAAGAGGAAATAGAGAAAAGGGTTAGTGGATATCATACTCTTTTACATCTGCGAGTAGGTGCTTTCATGCCAATTGTGGTTCATAATCTTCTATTTTCTTTTATCTTTAATTATCCCTATGAATTCAAAATAGTATATATGGAAGTAGGCTAGGAATTTTCTCACTTTCCACTTCCACTATAATGATATAAGAATATTCAGCAACAATAAAGACAAGAAAAAACTCAAAGTTTTATTTCAATTTTTTGAAAATTGAAACTATTGATTAAAATACAGTGACAGCCTTTTTCCAGAACAATATAATTGAATACCTGGTATTGAACTTTAATTTTCAACTACAATATTTTTACCAACGTAGTTAACTATGTATGAAAAAGCTAATCAACACTAAACTATGGATATCGACGCAAGATTCTATTCCGGTCGATATCCATTAACCCTCACACAAATGGAGGATTATGTCAATAAAAAAATGGAGGAATATGTAAATGAAATGAGATCATGAAAAGAAGAGAAAAGATAGGGAATATTATATGAGCGTATATGCATAACATCGTAAAATACTTTGTCTTAATTAAATACCAAAAGTTGATAAACACGTACACAACCAAATATAAAGAAATAAAGAATTAAAAGTGCAAGCATGGATCAATGATTTTGTCTAAAGGAGCTATATGTATTTATCATTTAAATGATATAAAATAATTTACGCACACAAGATCATCAGCTTTACAAATTTGAAAAAGAATTGCATGCACAAACCCTAATAATCTCTGTCAGCTTTCCAAAGATATATCCACAGCCATTAAATCATCATTTCCCCCAACCTCTCCTCGTAATTAGGGTTATTATGTGTCTGCATAAACCATAATTAGCCTAATCCCATCATAATAGGCTTCTCCTCATCTATCTATCGTTTTCTTTTATGAAAGCGGAGAAATTTTTGGCTAAACGTATTGGATGGTATAAACCCCCCCTCTCTCTCTCCTATCTTCTCTCTCTAGAATGTTGAAAATTGTGGAAGGTGGGTGTAGTGCATGCTAGAATTATATGAGGGGCCATAGTACACTCTTATAGTACATGATCGTCTATAGAATGATGATGTTTCTCTTACGTTAGACATTGATTCAATGGCAACATGTTCGGACTGCTACTTATGGGGACAACTAATAATGAACATTAATACTTAAAATGATGGCCTTTCATTAAATTGATTCATCTCTTCGCAAAGACTGTGTGAATACATAAAACGTTTTTGAAAGAGTTACCTCTGATGGAGCCCGATAATGCTCAAATAGCTCAATAAGATAGCTGCATATATATACTATAAAAAGCTAGTTTTAATTTACCTTTATGTTTGGATGAAGAGAAAATTAAGGGAAAAAAATATTAAGAGGTCAAACTCTTAAAAGTCACAAACTTTTTTTACCATTTTAGGAAGCTTTTCTTCCCCTGTCTTCCTCCCACTTTTATCTTCATCCAAATATAGCCTTGATTATTTATCCTATTAAAGACATATTGGTTCCGGTTATTTTAATTTATTTTTTATGCTATAAACTGTGTTTCTTGCTCTTGAATAATTTGCCCACAGACGACAAACGGCCATTTTGGGCCATAAAAATGGGCTCTAGAGCCCAATTGGACTCCCATTAAAGATGGGTGAGCCCAACAAGCCCACTACTAATTGTGTGATTTCCTAATGCCCACCACCAACAAGATTTTGTCCTTACCAATTAAACAAATCTCTTCTTTCCTTGTCATTCTTTTGTTTTATCTACAAGTCATCCTCTGGTCTAACACAAACTGCTCACACTTGCTTTTGTTTTGGGGCAATGAAGGTTAAATCCCAATACATCAATTTAATGGCAGCTAGGTGACAAACACTTCTTTAAAAGTGAATTGCAGTTATCCATTCAAACTCTTGCAAGTTCAGAAGTTTCAATTATAAATCAGACATTTAAATGTTAAATATTGAAATTCCCCTTTACAACTGTCTGAATTGATATCTGCAAATAATTTTTCAGAAAAATTTTGTTATGAACGTAATAATTAAATTGATATTTTGACACGTAATTGTCATTTTTCCTATATCTTTTCTCCTTACACTAATCATAGATATGATAAGTTCATAGTATCCATGACATCACATTATTATGCCTTTTAAAAGATGATTTTTACATACCAAATATTGATATAATGAAGACAAAACTGATCCCTAGCAATAGCAATAAATATATTAAGTATAAACTATAGTGTGATTCATCTTGGGATCCGTGTAAATGCATGGGATTTACTTTAATTACTCTTATTTATTTTTCTTTCGATGGCATTTGGACGTGCCAAAATTCTATTATTTTGTTTTGTAACGCATACCACTTTGAAAGTGACGCATGATTGATGTTGGGTGTACTATGAAATGGGCCACTTAGAGATCATGCAACTATAGCAAATAAATGGAGTCACCATATCTGGTTTTTTGATGCTGACATAGGAAAGCATTTACAGAGTGGATGCGTTAGTGTTTACTTGAAAGGGGAAGAAGGTGAAGAAGTGGCAGACAACAAAATCAGGTTGTGTTAGGGATAATATTACTTATGTTTCAATTATTGAACCTCAAAATCCTAATCTTAATCATCCTTCATTTGCAAGGAACAAACGGTGTTTGGTTCATATCACACCTACCAATATTAACACTTCATTGCTACCATCATCACTAATGAAGGAGCGTTACAAAAATACTTGCTCTGCTTTTAAATAAAGGAGTTAGATAATTAATTTGTAGATATTAAAGAAATGACTTGAATTAGTTATTTGTGAAAAATATGTGTTGGTTTTCCTAAAATACTCATTTAGTAATTTGTGTTGAGAACTATCCTTGGATAAAAAAACCCGTCAATATGTATAATCAATAAGGAGAATTTGAGAAAAGAATCATAAATTTGTGAGACAAATTAGATTAAAGTCTTATATTTATGACCAAGCTGACCTTCGACTAACTCTTATAATCAAAAGGAGTAAAACAATAAAATCTAGACTATCTAGATTTCATTTGGATGGTCCAAATAAGATAGGTTTGATGCACATCTCTTAGGGTGTGCACTAAATCCAAATTGTATTCCAATATTAGCACTTTTGTAGTTTTGTTACCATTATCAGGGAAAAAGGAGCATTATAAAAATCATTATCAAGATAAACTCTTTATTCAGCTTTTTAATATCTGCAAGTTCTGATTTATTTATCAGAGCTGGTTCTGTCAATACAAAGAGTGAGGTTTAAAGTCCAAGCGAGATTTTCAGAGAAGACGGCAGGAAAAGATGGAAGCATCATTAATATGCTTGTTCTACTACTATGTCTGTATCATCATCATCACAATGTGTGGCAGTAAGCTTGTGGAAGCCATAGAATCTCCAAAGTACACAGTGGCAACCTCTGAATCAAACTTCGAGATCAGACTTTACAGTGAATCCTCATGGCTCTCAGCTTCTGTACAAGGAACTTCTTTCACCGAGACCACCAGAATTGGATTTCATAGGTTTATTTTCTTCTTCTCTTTTGTTCTCTTCTGGTTTTTCTCCTTCAGTGAGTATTTGTTGTATGTATATTTAGTTGGTTATGCTCTAGAGGAAAGATTATATAGGATTAGTATGCTACTAATCTTTACTTATTAAGGAAATTGATCAGCGCTTGGATTATCTTGGGGGTGATTTAGATGACTAACCTAAGGTAAAATAAGACTACGTGAGAGTTTGGGAGTACTTAAAACAAGTGTTTTTGCACTTCATAAAGACAAAACTCCTATCACATATTTACCCCATATAATACAAAATCTCTTAAATTAGGCTAATCAAAACGAGCACTAGCTAGGATTATCTGAGGTAAATGAGCATAAAAGGGAATTTATGAAGGATTGATTTAAACAAAAAGAAGTGTCTATGCAAAATTGCTAGAAAAGAATAGCTTCAGGTGTGGGAGGAGGCCGGAGGGGACATGAGATCATTATAAAATTTGTTAAATGAAAATAGTAGTAAGTTTCATGCTTTGCAGATTATGTATTGTCTTATTGCTTAAATTCTTAATCTAGTTTGATAATGTAACTCTATCTTCATGTTTTTCTCCTACACATACTCTCAGGTTGTATCAATATATGCATGGTGGTAATATGGATTCTTCTAGAATGGCTTTTACAGCTCCTGTGCTAACAAGCATAACCTCGTCAACATCATCATCATCATCACCACATGGGAATGATTATGTTGTAATGTCGTACATGTCAGCAAAGTACAATGGAAAACCTCCAGAGCCAAATCCAGAACTGAATTTGCAGGTGGAAAAGTGGAAAGCTCATTGCATAGCAGTGAGAAAGTTCAGTGGGTTTGCAAGAGACGATAATATTAACACACAAGTTGAAGCTCTTAGAAATAGCCTAAGTGGGAGAGCAGCAACTATACAAGACAAAGGGACCTATGCCATTGCCCAGTACAATGATTCTCGTCATATTTCTGGGCGCTTAAATGAAGTGTGGATCAATGTGTCAGGACCCTTTGTCCAGGGTTGTCCACCCTCTCAGTAAAGTCTATGTTCATGTGTGACCTTGTGTGCACCGCGTTAGTGATGCTCTTTTATCTGGTCTATGGTATTAGAGTCTCTTTTAACATCATGAAGCTAGGATGTAGATGTCGTGAGACATTGGGATTGAATTATGATTCTTACAGGGGAAGGCTTGCGTTAGTAGCATGAGTTTCCCATGGTATCAGAGCTTTCAAAATGATCATGCGTGGAGATTCAAGGGGTGTTGCAGATCTAATCATGGGCTTGGAGCTGTCAAGAACTCATCAATGGCATTCCCTTTGTGTTCTTCCGAGTTAAACTCCACCTGCTACTACTTTTTTCTGTTTTCATTTGTGTTTCCTTGTAAGTCAAAATGGTCGTGGTGCATTGCTATTTGCTAAGATGCTTTGGGGTTAGACCCTGCATACTTCAGTAGGCTCAGGCTATTTTTTATGTACTTTGTTTTATCTTTATAATAAAATTATACTTCATTTAACAAGTAATACTCTTTTTGGAAATGGATGCTCGATGTTAAAAGTTATTGGATGGTCACCCAAACTAATTTAAGCAGTAAATGTGGGAAATCTTGGCAAGGTTTAGACATCATGGAATGGTGAACACGGAGGCGCATAAGTGAATTTGTTTGGATCAACTTATTTAAAGTGATTTTGCGTTGTCCTGGTAAATATGTAAGGGATTTTATCTCTTAAAGCATTTAAAGTGATAGTGTTGTTGAGGTAAATATGTGAAGGGTCTCATCTCTTAAAGCATAAAAGCATTCAAGTGTTCCCAAATTTGTGATATGAAGCGGTGGCAATAACAACAATGCATGAACATTCCGAACTTTTATTCATTTGGAAGCTTAAATTACCAGTTGAACTTAAGTTACTTGCTACAGGGATAATAATTGAAAACCACAGTACTACATGTACTGTTTCTTGCTTGAAGGGAACATGTACTGTTACTCTCCCAGTGGAGCTTAAATTACCATGTACTGTGACCCTAATGAAAGGAACTGAGACAAATGCAAGCAGGAAAGAAAAGTACGAAACAACAAATTTCATAATACCCTCAGCTTTAGTAGTACAGATATATGATCTTAACTTATGTTGCAAAAGGTAATTGCAGCTATAAATTACACAATAAATACAGTCTTATAATTGAACACAGACGCCAGTGGCGCGTTTAAACCTGAATTTCCTATAATAAGGAAGGAAAATTTCCAAAGTAAAGAACATAATCTGTTCAATTACACTTTCAACGTGTAACTTTCTTTATACTAACCCTTATTGAATCTTTGAGCCAAATTTGGCAATCAGCAGAGTTGCAGATTGCTTTCTCCATTCATTTTCAAAGCAGCATATTGCACACGGATGAAATATGGTTGGGTGAGTGAATTGGGTGTGTGTATGTGTATATATACAGAGGCTTACATCTGTGGTCTGGTCTGGACAACAAAAAGATTTCCATCCCTGATGACACCTTCAATGTCTTGAGGAGAGCCATACAACTTTTCAATTTCACTTCCTGCACGTGCAATGCTAGAGAGGATCTTTTGGCGAAAGCCGGCATCAACTACCAGTGGATCGGATGAGTAATCAATCACAACTTCCTCTTCTTCATCCATTGGCACACTGTGTAGGAAGAAAAATTCATTTAGCTAATATCCTAAGCTTAAGATTAACACAGCAAATCTCATGGCACAGGAAATCAATAATTATTAAAAGCAAGATAAATGTGCCAAATTTTTCACTGGTCTTCATTAGTGTTTGACTGTTTTCTACAACCCCAGCCCTCTCGAGCATGCCAAGAACCAAGGCGCTTTCTCTTAAACAAAGTCCGAAAGTTCAAACCTTGTAGATAGAAAATATCACATTTGAAAAGATACTCCCCAGCTTTAATCTGACCCCCTAATATTAGATATCAAATAATTGCACAAGGGGGAAAAAAGACACTTCTAAATATTGCTATAAAAAAACCTGTAAAACTGTGTAAAACTGAAAACTGACTCCCTTGGGGAGTTTGAAATACAACTACAAGCTTCATCCCACTATGTGCAGTCAACTACATAAAAGCTAAACACCTTTTCAAGCCTTGAAGAGGTTGAAAGAGCAGAAATTTTAAGATGTGTGTTATACTTAATAGTTTAATCTCACATGTGAATTTTTTAGCATATAAAAGGTTTATACCAGAGTAGTTTCATATCAAACATATTAAGAATCTGAGTTCTACAATTTTAATCTTGGTTCTACCTCATTTCATCCTTTTTAGCCTTTTCAACTCAAGCAAATGAATAACCCAAGATTTCTGTTTGCTTTTACCGAAAGATGTTCATTTTAGAAATATGAAAAATTTACCTGTCATAAAGGCCAGCACCGGCATAACCCTCTAGATCTTCACCATTGGAGTCAGATCGGAAAATAATTGATCGTCTTATAAAGAGGCCAATAGGTTTGCTAGGATAACCCAATACCTAAAGAGGTCCAAAATATTAACAACGGTGGCATAGCCATGGAACATATACAAGTAAAGGTCATTAGTAAACCTACTATCATATTATAGATAAATAACACAAAAGATAATCAACCATACACAGATACTTGGAAGCTCAATCAATAAACAGCCAATAAACACGTATTACAAATATATATGATGATTACCTGAGGGGAGTTCAGATCATGCTTTTTACAGATAAAACTCAAAGCTCGACCAGGATATGCTCCAACCAAAGTTTCTCCAAGTCCTCTCACAACCTAGGTCAAAAGAGTATCAGGTTCAATGTCTTTTCTTCTCTGCACTCTTTCCAAATAATGAACACATGGCATCTTTTTATCATATACCTCCGCATATATTTCTGACGAGTCCCCTGAAGACGGATTAGTTGTGTGGATGACAAAAGCGTAGTCTGCATTAATAACTTCCTGAACAAGGACAGCCATGGCCAGATATTCGTGGTCCAGTTTCACTTTTCTTGTGCTGAAGTATGCTCTCTCATTCCACTTTGAACCCCAAACCTTTTTGTGAATCCAACATGTCATGTCATTAATGAAGATGAGATAAACATGGAAATATTCATGAGCAATAGAAACAGTATACAAAAGTACCACAAAGATCAACCATACATCTTCAAATGTTTGTGAGGAACAACTGTATTGGTCAGCCATTACCGGAATTTTCTTGAGCAATGAAAGACAAAGCATAAAATCTGAAAATAAAGAGCGTACAAGGAGGGCCCAGATGTAGAGGATGTATGGAAAGATGACCAAAAGAGGACAGACTGTTGTATGGAATACGGTAGCAAAGGAAAATCAGTTCTTTTGCCAATGTCCAGGGTGACAATAATTTGTTGAACAAAAATATATGCATAACCGAATAATTCCCATACATAGGAAAATCCCAGAAATAAAAATCACTTTAAAAAGTGTAAGTGATGCAAATAAAACAGAAATAGCATGAAATGATCTAACGCATAGATTGCCTCATGGGCATTTGTCAGTGTAAAATAGAGAAGTACATTGAATTATGATAAGTGCGGTAAACTATGGCCTAATTAATATGAGAGCAGAAAACTCTCCTTTTGATCAAGCTGTCACCTTTCACAAACCAAGTATCAATGTTTTATGGACTTAAACAGGTATGAATTTTACTTTTTTTATAGCTCTCCAAGCCTGTTCCCATCGTTGATCTCCTTCATCACCAGGCCAAGGCATTCCAGAGCTTTTCATCTTATTTCTCAGCTCCTCTACCTGAAAATACGACATTAGCATTCATCTAAGTTCCTCCTTCCTTTTGAGAGACGATGGGGAATTTTAGGGTGGTAACACCACTATAAAAATATAGGGCCCATTTTTTTTAATCTTTTTTAGGGAAAAATCACTTTTTTCAAGAAAATCACATTTGATAAAATTTAAAATGTTTGTTTAAGCTTCTAAAAATAATCAAATTTTTTTGGGGGGAGCATGTTTCTAATTATTTTAATAAACTTCTTTGAGTAGCTTCTAAAACTAATTAGATAGAGTATATGAGATAAAGATATTATAAAATTTGAAAATCACAAACAAATCATTTTTATGAAAAGAGATGCATGGATATATCACAAAATCTGAAAATCATTAAATAATAAATCTGTAATGGATAAGAAGTCCCGTTGGCATGGCATGTATGAAGGAGAAATTCGTATAAAATCATTTAAAATGGTTTATTCATTTGCAAAGATCAATGGAAGCGGGAGTAAGGAGGGTAAGCATATAATCTTTAACTCTATAAAGGGAGGTAGAGGAAGACCAACAAGGACACTCAAGAAAGTTATCAAGTGAGATCTTCTAGTTAATGGTTTATCAGAAGAGATAGTTTCGGAAAGAGCTAAATGACATCGTTTGATCCATGTAACCACTCCACTTAAAGGAATAAGGCTTCTTATTGTTGATAATGGTAACCAAACACATAATAATTTATTCTTTTTATAAAATCTCCATACAATAAATTACCTTTTGTTAAATCTCTAAACTATCTAAAAATCACTTTTTGCAGCCGACCCCGCTTAATGAGATAAGGCTTGTTGCATCTAAAAATCACATTTTTTAAGCTTAAACAAACAGGCCATAATTCTATTAAGGTACAATGAAATTTCATTTGACTGCTACCAATAAAAACATACCAACTGGGGTGGTGCTTCCAACTGCAAAACTGTTTTGCGAATCTCTCCAAGGGTATTGGAGTCTCCCTCAGTTAATGACATCTTCAGAGATTTAACCTTTTCAGCTACTTCCTAATGGATGACATTCAGTTAAAACTCCATTGTACTTCATAAGGGACTCACATAATTGCAACTGTAACTACTTGAAATAACATAAAAATGTGTAATAATGAATCCCACATGTACATCCATACTATCATATATGTTTAGTACAAAAAATATAAATTTCCCATCTGATAAAAGAAAGCCTCTGCCAGAACTATATTTCAACAATGACTGTGTCCTGAAACAAAATATATTGAACAAAATTTTAACTTGAAAGTACCTTTGAATAATTACAGAAAGAGAATTTTATCTTTCAAATTTTATCATAATAGCTGGATATCGCAGCGGCACCCTAAAGTTCAACTTTTATTCCAGAGACAATGTAACCCATGGAATTGTCTACAAGTCAGAAACTTAACTTAGGCTAATTTGTGTGTCAGATGAATGATTCAACAACCTGAATCAAACGCCAACAAGTGTGTGTGTGTGTGTGTTACCAAATCATTATCCTCATCATGAATGAGAATGTGACCAATTGAGGCACTAAAATCGAAGAAAAATAACCACAGAATCTCATTGTCCACACATTATGACACAAAAAAATGAAAATGTGATGTAGGACCTGATTTCGTTTGTCAGCAAGAACATATTCAAATACTCCAAACGGTATGGCAACTGAGGTGGGAATTCCGATCCACGTCGGCACTTTTCCTTTTAAATAAGCAATATTACGTGATTTAGCTCCAACCTGGAAAAACAGAATACCTGAGAAAGTTCCGCTGAAGTAACATAGTAAAAGAGAATGCACAAACACTAATCTGGTTATTGTCCAAAATCAATGGCTAAAATGAGAAAGAATGACTGCAGAGAAACTCCATAAATAGCTGTTACTTTTTGAAAGCCTAACCATTTCACTTGTGAACTCCTCAGATGATATGGCATATCTACCACTAAATTGCTTTCTGACCAAACTTAATGTTGGCACAGAACCATCTTCTTGCAGCTGAGTTGATTTCGCATCAACTAGTTCACCCTCCTCTACCACACTGAAATAATTTCCAAACAAATGAAAATAAATAGTAGAAAAAGAAAGGTAAACAAAATTCATCACTTCAGATCACAAGCAGGTGGTGAAATGACTGTTTTGCTATAGAAGTCATTCATCCCACCTAGTTGGATACAAATATAAACCATTTAGATATTTTGTGTAAGACATAAAGATGTTACCTATAAACTACATCAGCAGAGGTTGGTTTTAAACGCAATAGCTTTCCTTTATTGGCTTGAAGATTGGATAGGACATTGGGATCAAAACATGTAGCAAAACAGACCTGGAAAGCATGAACACTGAAAGTCAGCATTAGCAATGTCAATGTAAGTGAAAGCATATTAACTTCACAACAATTTCATCTTATGTTTTAAAAAAACCAAAAGTCAGGCAACCTTATCATACCCCTTGAGCTCGGGCAGTCTTTAATCAAGATTTAATTATAGTTTATGAGTAATATCACCACAATCATATCAGATTATAATATCTCATCGATTGGATGTATGAACTTAATAATCAAGTAACATCCTGCGAAAATGTATCGCTTATTGGGAAGATATAGCTTTATAATTTTATTAAGACCTCGTTGCCCATAAAGTAAGACAGTTTGCAGCTCA
Source organism: Inga leiocalycina (assembly GCA_963242795.1). NCBI lineage: Eukaryota > Viridiplantae > Streptophyta > Magnoliopsida > Fabales > Fabaceae > Inga > Inga leiocalycina. The sequence continues at coordinate 18,593,413 of OY725330.1, forward strand.
GGCACCAAATATTTCATTACTTAAGCGTTGCGAGGTAGCATCAGGACCTCATTCTGGTCACAGATCAAGGCTATGTTTGGCTGGGCGATTGGAGGCCTATAAGCCACTTATAAGCGCCATTGTGTTGTCATCTGCAATTGGTCAAGTTTGGTTGAGAGATTTTGAAATTGGGCTTAAGGGAAATAAGCTGCTTTTTGCAGAAGCCACAAGCTGCTGCTTTTAGCTTCTGCGATTGGTCCAATTTTAATGCATACTCCCTCCGGTCCTATTTATAAGCAACTTTCTCTCTCATAGAGCTGGTCCCTTTTATAAGCAACTTTCACTTTTTGTCTTAAAATGTAAGCTTCTTTTTCCTAATTTACTCTTATTAAATACTCATTCTCTCTCGTACTTTTTATCTATTCTCTCTCCTATACTCTTTTCATAAATAGCAGCATATATGGAAAAAACATGGCATTTTTGACACACTTCTTACTTTTAACTATCAGTTCGTTTTGCGCAATCAAGGAAAAAGTTGCTTATAAATAGGACCGGAGGAAATACCTTTTATACAGTTGAGCTGCAAGCCTGCAATGACCTTCCAATTTTAATATGCAAAATTTAAATTATATATTATTTAATTGCATAAATATATTTAAATTAAAATATTTTTTATATATTTTATAAATTAATATTATACAATTATGTTACTAATGTTATATATACATATATATATTACCACACATACAACTTAATATATGTTATTTAAATGCATATTCGTATACAAATTAATATATAATATTATCTATGTTATAATTAAAACTCTCAATATGGTAAAAATTTATGTTTTTTATTATTATTTTCTTATTTCACAATAAATTAAAAAATTATGTGTAATTGAACATTTATTTACATAATTTTTAAGATAATTTACATGTGAATCTCTCTGTATATTATAATGTTAATATTTAAACATATATGTCACTAATATATGTAATATTATTTCATCAAATTATATCTTTTTTAATTTCCAAACTTCACTTTTTTTAAGTTGTTTATAATTTTTAATTTAATTTCTCTCTTATCATTATCATAAAAGTCACTTATGCTACCACCAATCAAAAGAAGTTTCAGTTTCAGTTTCAGAAAAGCCACTTATATAACTGTCAATCCAAACGTAAGTCACATCACACAATCTGACTTTTACCCAAAAGTAAGATTGCCAAAGTCATATTACAAAAAAACCAATTTTGCAATCGCCATTCCCAACACACACCAAATTAAAAAACAGGTGTAACAAAATAAATAAATAAATAAAAACAGGTCAACCATTCAACAGAAGTATGGATAATACATGTAACAAAAGGACTATTTAAATTACCAATGGCCTTATAGCCTAGTGGTATGAAAGTTGTCCTATAAGTAGGAAGCCGCAAACTCGATCCCGCTTCTCAGGTCATTAGCATCCACCCTTTGATTTAAAATAAAGGACTATTTAAATTGTAATACCTTGCTGTTTCTTGCTCGTACAGAAACATGAGATAGGACATCTGGCATGTCAGGTGTCAGGACAGCAACAGCGCCATCTGGGATTTCCTCTTCTCCTTTCACACTCTTTGCTATCAAAATAGTAGGTTGGCCATATGATTTGTTCTGAACAGCAAGCAACTCATCCACAACCTCAACATATCCAACCGTTTCAACAGGGCTAATAACCTGCCAACTGTTCCAAGTGTGCCAGCATTGGGTAAGATGGTTATCATTACAACTGAATAATGCTATGACAGTACACACCATGCTCAATAAGGATGGCTACAGAAACTTCTTATTAAAGTTCAACAAACATGATTAACTAACCTTCCAAGATTAGCTGTCTTTCGGAGGACTGGATCCAGTCGATTAACAAGAGAGGACAATGAAGCAGCAGATCCAGCACGGATAATTTCTTCAGTGAATATTTCTACCTGCAAACGGAAATTTTCAGAAGTCTGAAACAAGGTAGTAAGCTATAGACGAACGAGTGAATGTCAGAGAAAAGGACATACAGCCCATCTCTCCACCCCAAGTAGCGATCCAAGGTACTCTGCTGATGGTTGCAGAGTTTGCTGGTACCACTCCGCCTTGTTTGTGAGCACAAGACGTGTTCTATCAAGGACTGATTTTGCATACAGTGCCCAATGCGTGTCTTTGCTCTTACACATGCTTAAGGCATGATTCCAATCCTTGAAGAGCAAGAATTGAAATATTACTCATTAGTTAGAAAGTCTATGAAGAAATATGGCATCTTAGATGTATACATTTAGCATAAACACAACAGCATTTATGAACTTCCAGTACTGTCTGGAGCTTCGCAATGCTTAATTTGCATAAAGCAAACTCAAATTAATGTTTGTTTGAGTCTAATCACGAATAGCTATTGAAGAAAGAACTACCTGCATTATTTTAAAGTAATATAAACTATCTAATTGACCAAGAGACTATATTTTATCGCATACTCAATAATCATAAAAAGTAAATACAAAGGGCATGAAACAAACTCATCAAATCATTCATTTATATTTCATTGTATATACAACTAGATAACTACTTCCATGCTACCAAAGGGATCAGATTCCTTGTCAAAAATAAGCAGTGTACAATTTCCAACTTCACTAATAGGTGAAATCTTTTTCAGCTAATATATCACAAACATAAGCTTTATGGACCAGATTCTGCACCTAAAATGGTGACAGTACTGATGAGAAAGAAATTAGTATGGCCAAAGATTCAAAATATATACACACACCTTTAAGCAGTAGATTAGATTTTCATTGTCATCTGATGAAAGCGCGAGATTTTCAAGAACCATACAGATGAAGTACATGATTTTCTGCATAAAACATGAATCAGCTGGTTGACCATACTAAATTATAATAAAAGAACTTTAATCTATGTGACCAATTAAATAAATTGGTGAATAAGGTTTGATCATAATGAGACCCTTGAACAAACATTACCTCTGGTCCAGCATTATCTAATTTTTCGTATTCCCTTTCCACTGCTGTCCTAACAGTAGAATCAAGGGAAATATCCAAGAATAAAAGATCTCTCAGACGATCTTTATTTTCATTTAGTAGTGGTCGAACTTCTTGCCGAGCTTCTAGCAAACCCTGTTGCAAAAGAATGGGGAAAAGGCATTATAACATAAGGACATATGTGCAAATAAAAAATGGCTATTGACTGTATTGAAGATGCACAAACCTCAAGAAGCGGTTCTACATCCTTAACTTCAATGTGATCCTGCACAAATTGTAGTAACTCCTGCTTGCGAGAAACATCATACAACTTAGTCCAACATTCAGAAGAAATTACACATCATGAATAAACCACTTCAAATAAAACTCAATAGCATTACAGCAAAACCAGATGGCAAGACAGACACTGGGTTTATCTGCACCCCAACCATGAAGCCTTGACCCTGCAGAAAAATTGAATATGACGTTAAAAAATATGAAGACCTATTATTCTAAGTACAAAATGATGCCCTTGAGAACATAAATGAGTTACTTTTGTTACCTCAGTTTTGTAGCCCATACAGTTTAAAATAGCAGACTCAAGATCTGCACCTGAATGAACTGCCTGCAGATGATATAATTTGTTGCATGTGAGTATTATTAATTAGGTGACCTAAGTGGCTCAAGGTTAGGCCACACACACAAGACTAGACAAAAGCTTCTTTGACTAAAACCAAGGGAATGACAGATTCAAATAGAGTGTATCAGTTACTGGAGCCTGTCCAATTCAAGGTAGAATTGCACCGCTCCATCTGCTCATTGTTGGCAACAGCAATTTTTATGCAATCCTAATTGAGCTGCAATTACTTTCCTTTACAATCCGACATATACAAACATATTATGTAGAACTATGTTAGGTGTAAACGAAAAGTAGAAGAGAAATAGTTAAAGTTGTTGTTCTGTTCTGTTCTGCTCATTATGAATTTAAGATAGTTGGCTAGTTAGCACTCTAACATATACAATGCTTGTAATCTAATTTGGACGGAGTTATGTTAGTTTGAGATTTTCTTATACACTCTATTCTCTCTTCATCTACCTGCCTTCTATCTTTTACTATCCAGTGGTATCAAAGCAGGTGCTTGGTGACTCTAAAAGGATTACTTGCAGAATGTTCTAACTGACAGAAGGAAGAATGAAATGCAGTCGACTGCAGCCATTGGGATATCATCTTTCTGAAGGTGGCTTATTAATAATGACCAAGGTAGTACAGGATGACTGAGTCCTACATCAAATAGTATGGCCGCTTAACAGGGCACACTTAAGTAGGAGCAGTTCTACTGCCTTAATAGATCTTTCAAGTGAAGGTTCCCCCCACCTTTCTTGGATGCCTATCGCCATATGCTGCAACATTTTATTTTTCATTCCCCCTCCACTTTCGATGAGAGAGACAGTTAGCAACAATAACCATAACAAAATACAGGGCATTTTCAATGGAGAACAGTTATATAATGGAAAACAGAGCTAGACAACAACGATATATACGTCCAACCTTCAAAGTCCTCATGTAGTTTCCAAGATCACGCAAAAGACCTTCCTTTTGGTCTCTCCGGAAATTTGGTTCAGAATGGATTGCACGGTCATAGCTAAGAAGACGTTCTTTTGTTATCCCATTGTCATTCAAGGTTTTCCAGTAAAATCCAATATCAAGGTCATTTTCTATGTAATCAATCAGTGCCTGGACAGATTTACCAAACAAATCAAATATGATATGAGGCTTATGAGGCAAGTCATAAAGAAGTCCAGAAAAATTATCAAAATTACCTGGCAGATTATAACATCATCAGGACTAGTATTGTTGTGCAACTTCTGATGCCATTCCTCCATCATTCCACCTTTGCAATCATTCTTCCTCTGCAAACCATTTAGCGTTTTTTTTTTTTTTTGTGAAAACTTATATTCAAGCATATGCAAGAGAGAAAAATATGAAGTGCCACACACAAAGGAGAAGCAAATGACAAATCATACCCACCTGGATGACAAGGATCTCATCTCGAATTCGTTGTCCCACATCACCTTCACCTCCCCGACCAACGGTAGACATGATCATCCTTACAAGTTCCCTATAGCCTGGATAACTTGTATATACATTCTGGAGCAAGTCTGTAAGTCTATCCTGTGCTTTACTTATCTCACTGTTCCAATTAATACTTCTTATTAATATTGGTGATCAGAGAATGTTCTAGCATGGACAGAGAAACATGATCACGATGCATAACAGAAAATAATTTAGCTTCTTCATGCTGATGATAAATTATGTTAAACATATTGCAGAAATTTAAATTATGGCAGATTCATGCTGAAGCGTTTATGAAATAAGGAATAAAATATCTCATTTGTCAAGGAGTCAATTAACAAAGCAAAAATTGAAGTTCATATGCAATTTACCGTGGCTTCACATTATAATTTTTGTTCCATATGAGCTGTCTTGTAGCCATGAACCTCATCCACACCAATATACCTGCAAGGCCCATTGGGCCAGCATCTTTGGCTTGATCCATCAAATCGGCTGCAATGTTAAATCTGAGGGAGAAAATTATGAGTGGCAATCCAGATCCAACAAAGTGTGATCATTAAAAACATTTTAATTAGTAGATGAAATCAATAGTGATGCTTCATAATATTTTCTAATGCTATGCCAAGGATCAGACCAAATTCAGAAGCTAAACTATTAAGTGAAGTACCTTGCTTATTGTAACCTTTAACAACCAAAAAAACAGGTTTACTCAATATCTACCAGGAAAACGTTGCATATAACAGAGAAAAGCACTGTTAAAAACATGTATTTGATAGGGATTAGCAGCTTGTTATAGGAAATTAATTCTCTGATTATTTGCCTAGTTTACTCCCTGGTCTTCAGCCCTGTTATGCATATACCTTGTAAAACACTGGGACTATATTCAAAGAATAAAGCTCACTCTGTTTCCATCATTTAAACCACCAGTACAATAGCACTTTATGATATATAACATTAGTTTTGATGTGACATAAATAGCAGTTCTCAAAAGTTTACTGACCTATGCATAAATGACTTTTGTGCCTCATGCTCCATTTCAGCTATTTTATCCAACAAAAGCTTGGCTGTACCTTGGCCATCAGCATTAACCTTCCAAAGGAACAAATATTGTTATTGGATTGAGTAAGGTGACACGAACAAATGCAAATTGATTAAAAGGATTCCTATTACAATGTGAGACAACCTTTGGTATCAGCTTCTGTCCAATGTCAAATTCTATATAAAAATCCGACCCATTGTTCTTAATCCATTTTTCACCAGACATAAGGACAAAAGGCATTCCTTTAAAAGCCTCATCTTCAACCTCTATATCTATGGTCTGGACCTGAAAATTTATTCAACACTGTTTAGGATTTTGATTGCAGACCTCAAAGACTATAAACAGTAAAAACCAAAACTTCAGATATTTAAGACACCTCATAAGAATGATCAGATGGACTCGTATTAAATTGTGTTTCAGCAGCCAGATCCACAGTGACAGAACCTGGGGGCAGAGCACTTGGAGGAGGTACCTGAGTTAACCATTAGGTTTATGTGACTAAATTACCCATAGAAATATCAAAGAATATTAACATCAATTTCAACATCAAATATCTTCCTATTTATTTTAGTGAAACCAAATTTACAAACTCACCGACCACTGTCCTTGTGTTGTTCTAGATAAGGCCCAATGAAGAGTAATAGGCTCTTTAAAATTCGTAGCTAGATGAACCTTAGTCTTGTCAGCATCCTTTGTAACAAGGACCTTAAGGATGCAAAAGATTAATTAGAATAGGCAGTCAAGAAAACATAAAAGCAGAAAAAGATGAGAGCAGAAAACATCAAATGAGATGTTGCCTCACCAGAAGATCATTATCACCAAGCTTGTAGATTTTCTTATTCAAAACAAGACCCTTATCCTGTTCCTCTCTTGCCTTGGCATAGCGTTCAAGTACTGTCAGTGTCGGGGCTTTTGGTGCAGCTATACCTTGTAGGTTCACATCTTTGACCACATGTTTGTTAATAAGCTCCATCAAATCTCTCCTTTTGCGCTGGATTCTTTCAATACTAAAATATTTTTTGCCTTTCAATTGCTTAGCAACCTTTGTTTGTATCTCTCCTTTGGTAATCTTCTTTCGTATCTCATCAATAGAGGCACCTTTCTCAAGCTCAGCTAGCAATTCTTTCTTTGCTTCCTCAAATTCCCTCTTTTAAGAAATAAAAATCAATAAAGAAACAACAGCACTACGACAGAAATAATTACAAAAAGAAGCAAAACAAGTTATATAATTTGGTCCATTTAAGCAACATTGAACAGGATAAGGGGAACCAAAGTATATTTATTTAGTTACCAATTGTTGATCTGGAGAGTAGTTAGGCTTCCCAGCCTTTTCCCAGCGTATATATGCTTGTATTTGTACAAGTTCATCAGGGATTGTCTTTATTTGAGAAACAGATGGCTCCTTCCGTTCAGTGGAACTAGTTTTCTTTGTTAACCTTGCACGGAGTTCTTGAACAGAAATACCCCTGGCTACTTCCTCCAACAATTCCTTTCGAGCTGCTTCATATTCCTCCTACACAAATGAGGGAGAAGATCATATATAAGTCTCACTGAATGGAAAAATCTTGATTCATACAGCAAGACAATAGCTCTGTCTAATTCTACAAACTACAAGATGACAGCATTTTAATGAAAGTTATTTCCCAGATCATTTTAAAGCATCTACATACTACATGTACACTGTGATGGCTGTTTTCATAAGCACGATAACTGACACCAAAGGCAGGTATGTGATGATTGCATTTCTACAAAAGATCCGAGCATCTGACATGGCATTTTCTAGATACAACGAGTTAAAGACAATAAAGAACGTTTATTCCTCTTCTTATGAGAATAAGATGGAAAAAGCAAAAATCAGGGGAAACAGTGATGTTTGAACAAACATTTGGAGAGCCTTAGGTTTCTTTATCATGTAACAGACCGCAAAAAGTACAGCTCTTGCTAGGTTTTATCTTGTTCTACTAGTTAAGTCTTGCTCTCTTCTCCAATTATTGTTATAGGGCAGCCAAATAACAGGAAATAGGTTTTAAACCCATAACAGAAGATCCTAAGGCAGCTGAAATATCAAAAACAGAATGCATATGGGACAGCAGTTAAGCAGAATAGTGCATAGCTTTAATGGAAGATTCCATGTGACTAAGATTGAGAATCACTCATAAAAGAATGGAAGATGAAGCAAATAGAATACAAGACAAATTGAAGATTTGAGGCCAAATGGAAGACATGGGCGTATATTGATCACTGACCTTCTCTTGCTCTGGATTATACATCTGCTTACCCTTTCGTTCCCACCGAAGGTATGCTTGGATCTGTACCAGGTCTTCAGGAACTGAAATTTCATGAACTGGCCTCTCTGTCACAGGTGGCCTCTCTTTCACAGGTAACTTGATAAGAAAGTTTTCACCATTGTTTTTGAACCTATAATTAGTGTATAAACATATATTGTTTGCTAAATTCACCACATAATCATGAATACAAAGGGAGAAAAACAACATGAATGACAACTCACCACTTATTCTTAGCTTCATCAAATATAAGGAACTCAATAGCTTGTGCTGCGGGATCATCAATTTCTATTTTAAGAATGAATCCTGAGCCCGACTGATTATAAAAAAGAAATGAAACAAAATCTTGAGCCATACTAGTTTTAAAAAAAGAAAAGAAACAAAAGTAAACTGACAAAGTTTCTTTATATGATTAGAGCTAGCAAGTGAATCTATAAATAATATCAGAAATTGTTTTCCTTTTGCAAGTCTCTTTTGGAACATACTTTTACAAAAGGACTTCTAAGAGCTTTGTTTTTATACACTGTTGTTCCATCTGGCCGACGAGAAGGAAGTACCCATTTCCTGAAACCAGAAACAAGATATAAGGGAGGAAATTTTCTTTACGTAAAAGAAAGATTAAATTAACAATTAGCTCTTAAAATGTTTGAGAAAAATAGAAATACTTAGAAAAGTTAGTGCTGAACATACGCTTGCCTATCACGACCAACTCCCCAGTGCAAAATCAGAGAGTCACTATTATATGAAACCTGAATATCTACTTTTGTTATAGACCCTGGGGCTACAGAATCAATACCAACCTGTACACATTGTATACCACCATCCATTAGTTCATACTTCATAGATAACTACTTCATTATATAAATCCGTAAAAGCCATTCAATGTTTTGGACCAGCTGCACACCTGCAATTCTATATCCCCATTAAGGCTGTATTTCTCTGAAAGCTGCTCCACCGCCATATGCAGTCCACAAAACAACGAGTTAGATTGAATAGCTAACACGAAAATACAAAGGTACATGTTAGACTAGTATTTATGTGCTCGTATAAAATACAATCAAGAGAGGAAACTACAAGTGTATAATTCATAATTCATGTCATGAAGCTAATGATTGAATTGTGGCTAGCAAGTATCTAAACTTTTAAGTAGATGCATATGCTAATCGCTTGGGCATAAGAATTTGAAACCCCCGGAAGGTGATTGTCATTTTTAAGGTTTAGCCTTCCTGTCCTATAACGGTCAAAACTCAAACGTATTCAATTTCAGCCACATGTTGCTCAATACTAATGCCAGAATACATTTCAGAATCGAGTAAGGGATTCACAGGTCTAAGAAAATGCACGGTGTTTCTAAATTTACTTCCATCTCTGTATTTTCTACGGCCCACATGACCTCACACGCTAAAGCATTCACATTGACTTAAAAATATACACTTCTTTTTGCCCCACAGAACAGCAAATGTTAGCTGGACATCTTGTAACATAAACAGAAATGTACTGGTAGTAAGCAGTTGTAAATAATATGCTCCTAACGAAATGAAATTTAATATTTTAAAACTAAACCTGAACAATTTTCTTTTTACCGAGGTTGAAGTTTACCTCTGAAGCGTGATCTGTGGTTAACACAGCCTGTGGGATACCTGCAGCTCGTCCAGGCCGTCCCATGGCTGATTTTCGTTTCCTCACATACAACTGGTTCCCACGAAATTTGGAAGAAAGAAGAAAGTTCTGTGTCTGTGCTGACCTTTGGTTGACACTCACAGCTTTGAATAGTGAATTTGCAGGTATGCCAGAAGAATTAACCTTACTTCGATATTCTGCAACCGAAGGACAAAGCGAAGTCGGGTAGAAGATACTTCGGCCGACAGTATTACTCATATTGGTGAATCTAGTCCTTGTTCCTTTCAACAATAAATAAAAAACATATATAAATATAGCCTGTACCAGAAGAAGAACTCAAAGCACTATATTCACATTTGGGAATCGGCGGCGAGAAAATGCTCAAGATCATTATCAGCTTAGATTAACTTTCTTCCACCAAATTCATCATAGCATGTTCAGTATTCTTATCCTAACATCTAATCATCAAACCAATCCAAACTTTCAAATCAGACATATACTTTTATTTTCTTCTTTCATTTTCACGCATTCAACTGCATAAAGATAACAGTTGAAATAAAATACAGTACAATACACGCATTGATCTTGAAATTCGTCTCCAGTTTCAATGAAACTCCAGAAATTCGAAAATGCGCAGAATCAGAAAACTCAAGCTACTCTCATTAAGCATAGCAATCAAACTGAACCAACGAATTCGCAAAGAAAAACAAACTTGAAATCGGGGAAATTAGTTCCAGTTGGAGCTCCAGAAGAGAAGTGCCGAATCAAAATCACGGACAGAATAAGAATGAAGCAGGAAGAAGGAAGCTAATGGGAAATGAAGAAGAAGAGATCCGAGAGGTGTATAGGTGCTGTGTGCGAAAAGATCGTGTTGCGTCGCTCGCACTGTAATAGATACTACTACGTCGGAATCAGGGTGCTTTGCCGCTTTATCAACGAAGTCGGTTACGTGGAGCCATGGCCACGTCTCAAGGAGCCTTGCAAATAGGAGCTCGCACGTGGGATATTCATTCGGTCCACGGTATGGGGACATTAGAAGACAAACCCGTGGGTCCACGGGATTGGGGATTCTCGGTACTTACTTGATATCTATTGACTTCCTTCCTAAATCGCCCTTCTTTTGGAGATTTTTTCAAATTTGCCCTTCTGATTTTTAATGAATAGATAATAGAAGGCTTATTTTTTAAAAATATAATTTACATAATACTACCTCATGTCCTAAATAAAGGATAAAGTTTGTAGTGTTACAAACTTTATCCTATATTTAGGACTGAAAGGAGTAAAAGATATGGACAAAAAATATAATAAAAGATGTAGACCCAAGTACCCTAAGTCGCTTTGTCTTGAAAATTTTTCCAAGAAGCGATTTTAATTTGAAAGTGTAAAAAATAGAGCAATTTTGTCATGACTATTATACCAGTTAATTTTGACTACTAATTGACCAAATATAATATCCTAACGGTTCACATATCATCCACGTCATTTTGTTAAGATACAAATTTACCTTGAAAGTCCGTGTGTTTTTTATTTCATCTTTTTTCAAAGTTAGATTTAAAACTTTCAGGGCAAATTTGCTCCTTAACAAAAATGACGTGGATGACAGGTAAACTACCAGCTCAGCATATTTGGTCAATTAATGATCAAAATTAACTGAGATAACGATCAAGGCAAAATTACTCCCGAAAAAATTTTCAAGGCAAAATTGCCCAAGAGGAAAAATTTTCAGAACAAAAATAACCTTTAACCCTGTTATAAATAGCTTATAACTCATTCTCACATGTTAAAAAATCATAAGTTAGGTTATTATATATGTCTTCAATTGATAAAATTTTTCACATTTGTCACTGTTAAAAAACAAAACTTTCTCTTTTTACATTTACAATCAATCCAACATCTCTCCCTTTACAAGTGACTTATATTTAAGATGAAACTTGTCTCTTACAAATAATTTATAATATAGATCAGAGTGGTATAATCTTTTTATAATTAAAAAATTGGAGAGCATAAGAAAGAAGAGTGAATAATAAAATTCGGGCAAAATTTATAGATAAGGAATTAAAAAGTTGGCTGTTGTAATCCCAAAAAATAATTAAATTAGAACTATAGGAGAAATTTTATTAGATAAATTAAATTATAAGAGTTGAAGATTTGTATTTAACTTTGACGAATTTAACTTATTTGGAAGGAATAAGTTAAATTCATCAAAAAAAAAATTTAACTTATTTGGTTGGAGGTTAGGTTAGGTTGGGGTGGAGTTTGTTTGGTTGGAGGTTAGGTTAGGTTGGGGTGGGGTTGTCTTTGTTTGGTTGGAAGTTAGGTTAGGTTGGGGTGGGTTTGAGGTAAAAAAGTAGTGTTTGGTTGGAAGGAGGTTAGGTTAGGTGTTCAATGTTTTTTTGTCTTCTAGTAGTAACCTAACCTAGGTTATGAACCCTCCAAAATTGGGGTTTTTCCTAGGTGAAAGAATATTTATCTTCAATTGTGACTAAATTGCCCATGATAATTTTTTAAAATTCCAACACTGCCCTCACCTTTAAAACTTGACCTCTTGATTCAACGAACTTTCCAAATAATAATAATTTTATAAATAATTATTTATATGCTTACACGAATAATTATTTTATAAATAATAATTTTATATAAATAATTATTATTAATAAATACATTATAAAAGAAAAGGGAAAATATGTAGAAGGGCATTTTAACCTCCTCTAACTTAACTTAACTTAAATAAACCTCATTTAACCTAACCTTCGTTGAACCAAACAATATTATAACCTCTTCTAATCTAACTTAAGTAAGCCTCACTTAACCTAACCTTCGTTGAACCAAACAAAACCTTAATCTTCTCTATCATTTACTTTGTTCTACGTTTTCATCTATCTTTCTTTCTTTCTTTCTTTTTTCCTTTCAAATTTGGGCCGCGTTGGTCTTTGTTAACACTCCCAAAAAATATTGAGTAAAAGAAATGTTTGGATGCCCGCTACTCCTTTGTGAATAATTTCATTGTAAAAATGATCTCAAAACCAAAGATAAAAACATGATCTTGCCCATATGAAATAATATGTAGCATAAGATCTAATGTGGCAAACATTTATTTAGGCTATCGTTAAAGTATAACAACATTGCTCCTTTTTATTATTTTTGAAGTGAAATTGAATTAAAAAAACTTGTAGATACTCACAACTTCTTTACGAAATATTTCTAGGCATTGCTCCTTTTCTTCCAAAAAATATTGAGTAAGAGAAATTTTTGGATGCCCGCTACTCCTTTGTGAATAATTTCATGGTAAAAATGATCTCAAAACCAAAGATGAAAACATGATCTTATCCATATGAAACAATATGTGACATAAGGTCTAACATGGCAAACATTTGTTTAGGTTGTCGTTAAAGTATAACAATATTATTCTTTTTTATTATTTTTGGAGTAAAATTGAATTAAAAAAACTTTCAGATACTCACAACTTCTTTAAAAAATCTTTCCAGACAAAATCACCAATAATCCTACTTGAAAAAATATCCATGCACGCAACATGCAAGTCAGGTTTCTACTAATCTAGCATGTGTATACATGATGCATGGTTCTACCTGCGTAAACAAAGCGAGGTATTTTTTAAGCTGAATTAGGATATTTATTATATTAAATTAGAAAAAAAATAATTTTTAGCTTCTAAACTTTTTGTTAATTATTAATTGTTTTAAGTGTTTGGATAAGCTTATTTTAAATGATGTTTACACTATATATGAGATGAGTTTTATTTGATAAAATGTAAAAAAAAAAAAAGTAATTGATTATTAGAATTTTCCAAATACTTCATAGTCTTTGATCGTTATAATTTAATCATTTTGTAGTTTATTGACTATTGAGTAAGAGAATTATAAGGACTAAATTATTCTAAGTTTCCATTTAAAATTTAAGGATTAACTTCATAATGAAGAAAAAACTTATATAAAATGTTATAGTTTTCCCAATTAAAAACTATTTTGTAATCTTTAATCATGATTTACGATATATAAGATAAGTATGAGAGAAGAGTTTTATCTCAACTTACATAATACTACCTCAGGTCCTAAATATAGGACAAAGTTCGTAGTGCAATTTGCACTACGAACTTTGTCCTATATTTAGGACCGGAGGGAGTAAATATTTATTTCCTAAAGATAAGATATTCTAAACATAACTTTATTCTGTTCTCTGCACGTGGACCAAAATAGTTCAGAAGTTCTCATGGATATCCAATTATCCACCGGCCACCGCTGAGGGGTCAAGTGCCATTTTTGTAATTTGACCAATATATAAGATATTTTAGTAAATTCATGTATGGCTTTTCTCTAGATACTACTATTCAATTTCATTCATAGATCCAAGGCGATTTCAGAGATGGCATATTTAATAATTATCCGATACATTTATTTCATGTGATTTACACCTGAAAGGTCGATCCTAGTTATCTTCTGATCCTCTTCAATGTTATATTTCCTATTTTATAAAATATTCACGGTTGAATTCAATTTGGAAATATATGGGATACTGGATAATTATGTCAATAAATAAAAATCAGAAAAACCTCATAACTTATTAATGGTTATTCTTTCATTTGTTATTTATAAGCTATAAGATTTTTCTAATATTATTATTTTTTATTTGGGATGTTGGTATCAGTTTTCCCAAAAAGAAGGACATATTTTTCAAAGCATCATTTACATAGAATTGACAGTTTTTTGTCATTAATATTCTTCTCATTACATTATATCATATAATGTTTAATTTCGACATAAATACAAAGAGAGCGAAAATTCTCAAATAAAGCTTGGTGGGCCAAAGTAGAAAAGAACAACGAATGTGGGGCCGAAAAACGAAATACTCCGAATAGTGGGACTCAAGATTTTAGAATGACATTTTTTTTTAAAAAAATAAAGAGTATGAAACATATCCAAAATATGCTTAAAGGTGTCATTATTTTGTGTATTTATTTCTCCTCCTCTATTCTCCCAAGTTCCATTTATTTCTATTGTTCTGTTTTCCTATATTTTTTTTGGAATGATTTGTTAATCCAAGGAGTTTTCGCATTTTATATTCTCATATGTGGCGGAGTAACACTTAAAACTAATATTGATAATGGAAACATATGTTCTGTTGTGTTGCCAACAAAGGGGATGATATCATTAAATTAGTTAAACACAATATTGATCAAATTGTGACACATACCAAGTTTTCAAATTGTCAAATTGATTAAATTAAATATGCATACAGATTATGTATAGCCTGACAACCTTTTAATTAATACTTCATCCAGTCCTTAATATAAGTCATATTTACCTAATTTAATTAGATTAAGGAAATTAGTTGAATTAATTAATATGACATATATTTTCTAAAACACCCTAGTCATCTTCCTTAATTCCTCATTTCCCTTTTCTCCTTCATTATTGTTGAGGGAGCATTAATAGAGGTAAACTAGGAAAATATTGATAAATATGAAAACTATGTCTTATATTTAGGATCAAAATCAACTCCACAACTATATTTTATATGAAGAACCAGAAGAGTATGTTGTAAGAAAAATAGCATCCTTTATTCTTTTAATAATGTCTATCATATTACAATATATGATAATTATTTTACCTCGCATTTATTTTGTTTCATTCTTAAAATAACAAAAATTAGGACACTAACTACTATAATGATAGGCCAAGTGAAAATCATTCAAATTTGTTCAAGCGTTACTCTAATTTTGTAAATTACAAAAATAATTGCTCGTTGTCCTAGTTTTAAGCACTTATATATTAACAATTTTACATTCATTACGAAAGTTAGTTAAAATTTATTATTCTTGTTATATGTCAAAATTAATTCAAATAAAAATTATTAGTTAGAATAGTTTGTAATTAATTAGAAAGTTTTCATATTTTCTTTGGCCTTTTTTTTTTTGGATATTATAAGCACCTAATAACAATTCTTCACCTAAATTAATGAAGTAGTTAATTAAAATTTATCGTAAAATATCAAAATTACCCTCAAAAGTCATTAGTTAAAGAATTCTAAACCGAATATCATATGATAATATAAAAAAAGTCATTGGTTAAAAAAGTTTGGTCAATTAATTAGGAAGTTTTACAGTTATTTAGGGGCACTAGATGAAAAAATTAATGTTTTAAACAAAAATATTACTATGTTATAAAACACGCAAGAGGTCCTCATAATAAAAATAAGAGGGATGTGTATATATCAAGTTGTTAGTTAATATGGTAAGGCACCCCACACTGTAATGTAAGAAGGATACCAAAAATTTGAATCTCAAGAAGCATATTTATAAAGAGAGGTAAAAAAATTTTGCCATTTAAGTCTCAAAAGGGATATAACCATGATCAATTTTTGTTTAAAAAAAAAGACAAGAGGGAGTGGTTTGTTAAGGATATTATATAAAAAAATAGAGAGAATGACAGAAAAATACTATTTGAATTTCAAAATCTCAAATTAATTTTTTAATAAATATTTATATTATCAATCCTATTACTCTTCTTATTAATAAGATTTAAAAATTCAGATATTATTTTTCTATCATTATCCCAAAAAAAAAATATTGCTTTAAACAAAACATAGTTAAATAATAAGAGTAGTGCTAGAAATTCGGATAGGAGAAAACATTGGGAGGAGCGCCTCTAGATTGGACACCCATCATGAATTTTGACATGTAGTGCTAAATATCATGTAATTATATTATCTATATACTAGTACCATCTCCGGTCATAAATATAGGATATAGTTTGTAGTGTAATTTACACTATAAGTGTAAATTACACTACAAACTATATCCTATATTTATGATCGGAAGGAGTACTATATTTTTTTTTTCAAAAAAGAAAAAGCTAGGCAATTATCATGGGATGTTCATGATTGGCGACGAATAATGGGGGTAAGGACAACGGGAGGGAAAGGTTGAAATTAAAAGGCAAGTTGATAGAAAAGAACCAAAACACGCAAGTGGTGGTTATCCACATAAATATACGTAGGACTAATTAATATAATAAATAACAATAATGTCACGTCCTTTCACTGGTTTTTACCGGCCACAAAGCCGTAGATAAGATCCATTTTTATGGATAGCATGAGACTGCTGATAGCGTTATTGGATTTACAGGGTCTTTTACCTAATAATTATCCAATATCTATGACCCGTGGAAGCAAACATTTTTGTTAATCATCATGCAGCATGACCCGTTCCTCGCTTATCTTGTCTCAATGCAATTATAAGAAGAAAAAAATTATTTCTGAATTCTTAATATAAGATTGATTTTAATTAAAAAAATAAAACCACAAAATGGATCTTATATTAAGAGTTTACTGGGAGTAAGTTATTTCTAACTAATTCATATAATACTCTGATCATTATTTGTAATCTGAGAAGGAAAATAATCTGAATTCTTTGAATTGTAATGTACAAGAGTATGTCTATTTATATATATGCGATCATTTCTTCTCTAATAAATACTAGGATCCGTTTCTTTATTTACATTAATACAATCATGGATTATATGGGATATGATTCTAACACCCCCTTGAAGTTGGAATATATATATTGATCATGCCTAACTTTTTATAAAGATACTCAACATATGTCCTATTTAAGGCTTTCGTCAGAAGATCTGTCAGCTGGTCGTTTGATCGCACGTGCCCTGTAGATACAACATTCTCTTTGATCCTGTCATGAATAAAGTGACAGTCGATTTCAATGTGCTTTATATGCTTATGGAACACAGAGTTTGATGCTATATGTAGTGTTGCTCTATTATCACACCATAGTTTCGCAAGCAATATTGTGACGATGCCAATTTCCTTCATGAGTTGAAATACCCACAAAATTTCTTGTACTAATTGTGACATGGCTCTGTATTCAGCTTCTACACTTTGTTTTGACACAACACATTGCTTCTTACTTCTCCAAGATATCAGGTTTCCACCAACAAACATACAGTAACCTATAGTGGACCCTGCATGATCCGCATCACAGAAGCACTCAACTTTAGTGTGCCCATAATCTGTATACAGAATGTCACGACTTGGGGAACCTTTCAAATAATGCAATATATGCTCCAAGGCTTCTCATTGTGCCACTGTTAGAGACCCTATGAATTGGCTAAGTACATTGATTGAAAAGGTTATATCAGGACGA
This sequence comes from Inga leiocalycina, assembly GCA_963242795.1. Classification (NCBI taxonomy): domain Eukaryota; kingdom Viridiplantae; phylum Streptophyta; class Magnoliopsida; order Fabales; family Fabaceae; genus Inga; species Inga leiocalycina. The sequence continues at coordinate 18,611,576 of OY725330.1, forward strand.
GTTACTATCAGATAATTCAACTTTCCAATAAGTCTTCTACATCTCTCAGGAGATGCAAAGGGCTTCAATTTCTCTGGATCAATCTTCTTCTTCAAGTTATTAAGAAGTTCATCAAATATGCTATCATTAAAATCTAGGAACAAATTCGGAATCATGAGTGTGGACACCCTATTTTGTCCGAGGCCCACTCAAAAATACAAAAATAATTGATGATGATTAGTGTCCAAATTGGCAATCATCATTGAAAGAAAAAAAATAAACAATGAAAATAAAAAAAATAAGAAAATCCTCCTATTGATGATAATCGGTGTCCTAATTGGCGATCATCATTAAAAGGAAAAAAAAGAAAATTAAAATAAATCCCCTCATTAATGATAATTAGCATTGTCATTCATTAAGGGAAAATAATAAATAAAAAAATTTCATTTATGTTGATAGGTTTAAATTAGGACACTACTTGTGGGGAGAATGAAAGAAAAAATAATAATAAAAAAAACAAAAATAAGAAAATTCTCCTATTGATGATGATCGGTGTCCAAATTGGCAATCATCATTGAAAGGAAAAAAATAAAAAAACGAAAATTAAAATAAATCCCCTCATTGATGATGATTGGCATTGTCATTCATTAACGGAAAATAATAAAAAAAAACGAAAAATAAAAAAATAAAAAAAATCATTTATGTTGATAAGTTTAAATTAGGAAATTACTTGTGGGGAGAATAATAAAAAAAAACAAAAAAAAAAATCTCCAATAATGGTGATTAGGCCAAGCTAGGAATTTTTATCAATAGAAAATACAAAAAATAAAATAAAAAACGAAAATTAAAAAAAAAGTCTCCATTGATGATGATTGGGTCAAGTTAGATAGTTCTTAACATAAAATAAAAAAAATCAAAAATGAAAATTCAAAAAAAAAAGAAGAAGCATTTATGAAGAAAACCCTACCTTGAGACTATAAATAAGAGAGAAAGAGTTGAAGCAAGAGAAGGAAAAATTAGGAGAACAAAGACACAAGAATTTGAGAAGATTTTTTAGAGGAAAGGGCAGCAAGAGAGAAAGATGTTTGTCGTGGTTTCTTTTATTTGTTCTATTATGAATATAACTACTAACTCCATTGTATGCTTTCTCACTTTCTTGGATATTCTTTTAAGATGACCATGCATTTGCCATCTTGTCCTTCTTTACCTCACAAATCTCTCTCATCACTCTTTGGATTTGTGAATAACATGATTATAGTGTGATCAATGTCATTTTATTTTAGACTTTCTTGCCACTTTGCTTGTTTTTATATATCGAATCGTCTTTATTGTGCATTTAACAAAAGTGGTAGTGTTTGGGAGAAAGGGGCTTACAGGGAAGAGGTTCACAAAGACGAAACATGCTTTACTTCTTGTGATTGTTATGCTTACAACTTTCCTTGCTTCTACACTAAACAATGACGATGTGAAGCTTCATGATGGGAATGTTAGGAGTTGTATGCATTATCTTGTTTTGCTTTACCTTGATGATAATATCTAGTTCAATGGTTGCAAGTGTTGATGGCATGTTACTAAATTTTCCTGCTTTCAAGGACAAAAGGTATGCATAAGTCTTTTCACTTTTGGCTTCTCACTCTTTTAACTTGTATCATTTTTTTCTTATTTTTTCTTTATCCTTTTCGTAGGTTCTCTTTCAAAAAATAAAAAATATTTTAACACATTTTTATAAATGAAAATAAAATGGAAAAACCCTCTTTCATGAAAAAATTAAAAAAATTGCTTTCATAAATAAAAAACATAATCCAAATAAAAATCATTTTCTCAAATAAATTAAATAAACATTTTTCTAAAAAACACCAATCAAGTGACACGCTTTTCTACCCCTAAACTACATGGGCTTTGATCCCTCTAAAGGGTACATAGGCCCTATGCTTCATCCTAGGTCAAGTCCAATCTTGTAAATAAATATTTTTTTTTCTTATTTTCTTTTTTGTAAATAAATGTTCATTTTTTTCTTTAGTTTTTATTTCATTTATTTTTGTAAACATTCTCTTCTTTTATTTGGGTAATTATCATTAGATTAAAGGCTATAATATTTTTAAATAATTAATTTAGAATAACCATTCTTTTGAATGTGTGTTATGGGGTGCTTAACACCTTCCCCATGCACAATTGACTCCTGAATCCTAAATGGTTTTTGTAGACCATTTTCATTCATTTTTAAAAAGGTTTCCAAAATTATCCTATTTTAAAATTTTGGTTGCGGCTCCATATTTTCTAAATTTCGGGCGCTACAATGAGAATGCTACTTGGTGCAGCTCCAAGCTTTCCAGTCTCCTTTAAAAGATGCCCTTCCTCTGAGTCAAAAGGATGCCCTTCTTGCTTCTCAAAATCTCAATGCCAAGAAAGTACTTTAATGTTCCCAAGTCTTTTGTCTGGAAGTAGGAGTTAAGGAAGACTTTAAGTTCTGAGATTCCAGAGGTGTTATTCCTACTAATCACAATATCATCAATATATACTACCAAAAGAATCAAGCTTGCATTAGATTGCTGGTAAAACATAGAGTGATCACAATTGCTTTGACTTAACTCAAACTTCTTGACCACACTACAAAATCTATTGAACCAGGCACGAGGACTTTATTTCAGACCGTACAACGACTTTCGGAGGTAGCATACTTTCCTATGCTCCCCCTCCATAATGAACCCAGATGGTTGCTCCATATAAACTTCCTTAAGGAAGTCACCATTCAAAAAGACATTATCAACATCCAACTTATGCAAATCCCAATGATAGGTGGCAGCTAGAGAGACAAGATGACGAATTGAAGTGGTCTTAGCCATAGGGGAGAACATCTCTGAATAATCAATTTCATAAGTTTAGACATACCCTTTGGCAACAAGCCGAGCTTTCAACCGTTGCAAGAAATCATCAGCCTTAGTCTTAACAACAAACACCCATTTACATCCAATGACTTTCTTCCCACAAGGTAGATCAACAAAAGTCCAGGAACCAGCTTTTCCAAGGGCTATCATTTCTTCTTTCATCGCTACACGCCAACCAGGGTGGGTTAAGGCTTGGTGAAGGGTGGTAGGGGTGGAGATGGACTCAAGGGTTGCCACAAGGGAAGAGGAAATAGGGGACAAATCCTAGTAGGACACAAAGGAGAAGATAGAATAGATATAATCATCATATCTTTTGGGAGGACATAAGGACAAGTACCTTTTTGAAGGGCAATGGGCAAGTTATCGGATGGGTCAACAGCAGAATCAGGTACAATTGGATCAAGGATAGGAATGACAGGGTATGGGGAATCATGATCAGGAATCAGGGAGTCATGAACGGAATCTGACTGTGAAGCAGTCACTGGCGAAGGCAGAGCATCGGCAACATTAGCACCGTCGATGATATTAGGCTCCAGAACAGTAGCTTGTACTAGTGAGGTAGGGACATGATAAACCAAAACATTATTAGGCTCATCAACTATAGAGGGAGACTCAGGTAATACCGAAGACTTAAAGAAATGAGAAGACTCATGAAAGGTCACATAAGTATACATAAGATAATGATGAAGATTAGTAGAGTAACACCGATAACAATTATGAACTCGAAAATAACCAAGAAAGACATACTTCAAGGACTTTGGATCGAGTTTACTGACATTTAGACGGACATCCCGAACAAAGCAGACACATCCAAAAAATTTTGGATCAACAGAAAATAGCATACTAGTAGGAAATAAAACAGAATATGGAACGTCACTACTAAGGACAGCCAAAAGCATGCGATTGATGAGAAAATAGGTAGTAGACACGGCATCAACCCAAAAGGATTTAGGGACACAAGAGTGAAATATTAGAGCTCAAGCAGTTTCTAAGATATGGCGGTTCTTTCTTTCAGCAACACCATTTTGAGCAGGTGTATCAACACAAGAGGATTGGTGAAGGATGTTATGACTACGCATATAATCAGTGAATGGGGCGGAAAAATATTTTTTCACATTATCACTTCAAATGAGTTTTATAGGAGTGTTAAACTGAGTTTGAATTTCAGCACAAAAATTACGAAAATGAGTAAACAATTTAGAATTCTGTTTCATGAAGTAAAGCCAAATGGTTCGGAAAAAGTCATTAACAAAAGTGACAATATCAATAACCATTATGAGACAAAACTAAACAAGGACCCCAAACATCAGAATGAACTAACTCAAAGGGGGACGTAGCCCGTTTATTGGCTCGATGTGCCAAATGAACACGATGGTGTTTGGCAAACTGACACGACTCACAATCTAAAGCAAATACAGAAGAAAACTGATGATACAACCTCTTGGGGGATGAAAGTGACACATGACATAGACGACAATGGACTTTAAATAGAGACGACCTACCAGAACAAGCAACGGAACATAGCACTTGATCATCTAGGATGTAATGCCCACCATATTCATAGCCTCTACCAATAATCTACTTCGTCGAAAGATCCTGAATTAAACAATGGTCAGGGAATAGTAAGATAAAATAGTTTAAATGACGAGTCAATTTACTAGGAAACGAAAGATTGAACGTGAGATTGGGAACATTAAGAACAGAAGATAACGAAATGGATGTAGTTGGTTTAACAGTACCTGATCCAAATACACAGACCGGGGAACTATTGGCGACGAATATGGAGGATGAGTTGGTAGAGGTGGGAATATGGGCTAGCCCTTCATGGGCTCAGGCCTAAACGGGCCAGCTTATTTAGGCTAGCTTCCTAAAAAACGTTCAATTTTTGAAGCCTACGACCCTACAAGGCTGGCCCTTCACGGGCTCAAGCTTAAACGGGCCTAAACTCATTTTAATTTAAAAAAATTCTTTTTCAAGTTTTACAAATTATTTATTATTTTGCTTTACATTAAGATACATTATTTTTAAAACTCATAAATTTTTAGTTAAAATAATTATCTAATGTCCAAATTAGTCCTTTTTTTTTAAGTTTAAATGAATAAACTATTATAGAAAACAAAATAAATCAAACCATTTAATAAGTATTTGCCTGTTACTAATACTGTATTAGGTACTTATGTGTCTCTCATATTAATAATTTAATATAATGATATTACATATATTAATTTATTTTTTAAAAATATTAAATGGGCCTAAAAAGGCTGGCCCTACAAGGCTGTAAGGTCTGCCTTACAGGGCTTGCGTCCCTATAGGATCAGCCTTTTTAGACTCGCTTCCACTTAGAGCCTCTAAATCATAGGGTCGGCCCTTGACGAGCTCAAGCTAAGCCCGATTTCCCAGCTCTATGGGTTGGCATAGGGGGCATACAATAAAAATAAATGATAGTTACCTGTCATGTGGTTGATAGCACCAGAATCAATGACCCACTTTTGGGAAGTAATAGCAAGATCAAAAGAAAAAGTCCCTGTAGCTAGGGCCCCTGCAGATGATGGACCAGAATCATACTGATCAAGTGTTTGGGCAATGTGAGCAACACCACATTGCTGATCACACTGCTGTCTATTCTGCAATTTATGACAATTTTTCTTAATTTGACCAGGTTCTTTCAATAATATTAGATAATGCTACCATAAGTCATGTTCGAAGCACTAGTTCCCTGTTTTGACTCATAATTCTTGTTTTCAAAGGGGCCACGCCCAACCAAAGCACTTGCATTCGGATCAAAAGATGGACAAACTAAACTATCAACACAAAGAACCCGTAAGAACACATCTTCAAGAGATGGAAGCTCCTGACTAGACAGAATTTGAGAGCAAATAGTCTTATAAGAAGGGTCAAAAGATTTAAGAAAACATATGATAGCCTGAAGTTCCATATTTTTGATATGGGTCGGAAGATCCGCTTGTGGAGATATGAGTACTTTCATCTCCTCATACAACTTCTTGAAGTATAAGAAGAAACCTTCAAGGGACGACTCTGCTATTGAGAGCGATAAAAGCCTTTTCATACTTCGTAAGCCCGAGTAATATTCCCTTTACCAGAGAACATAAATTCAAGATAACTCATAATTTCTTTTACAATGTTATATGACTAACAGAAGACAGAATTCATGGTTCAATAGAGTTATGAATTTGGAAAAAGATTCAAGCATCGGCTCTATTCCAAGCCAAAAGTTATTTTTCATCATCAGAAGGGGGATCCTCAGTTAAATGGGCTTCCTTCTCAATGCCCAAAATATAAATCCTAACAGGTTTGTTTCAATCACTATATTTTATCCAGTTCAATTTTGAATCAGTAGTCTTAGTAGACATGGGCAGCATATCGGACGTCTTAGATTTAGCCATAGAAGATTAACCAATAAACGAATAACAAACAATTCCAATGAAATCTCGAAGGACCACAAATGCCAAAATATCACAAACAGAGCAAACACGGACCTCTAGATCATCTAACTAGATGCAACAGCAACAACAAAAAGTAAACACCCTTAAATAGAAGCAAGATCCGAGAAACGAAGTAGAAATCACTAACCATTGTCGGAAAAAAAACGTGAAATCCGAAGCAAACCCTCTTAATGAGGACAAAAAAAATAAACTAGATCTAAAACCACAAACCTAAAGTCTGTAAACACCAAGGGTAGGGGAGGAAACAAACTAGGCCAGGCCAGGCTTTACCCTTAATAGGCCAGGCCTATTTTACAATAAGGAAGCTTGAGCCTGGCCTGTGGCCTGTTACAAGCATTTTTTTCAGCCTAGGCCTGGCCTGAGGCCTGTTAAGGAAGCCTGGGTTTTTTAAGGGATTAAATTACTTTATGTATAAACTTCATTGAGCGTGCCTGTTAACCTTCCCATCAAAAAATTTAATTATTAAACAAATTATTCTACACAAAAAACGTTAACATTACTGTAACAAGATCAAGCACTGAACTCATGAAAATATCCATATCTATGGATGGTTTTTTTCAAGCACAGAACAAACCATTTATTCAAGCATAGAATAAAAAGGTTCACTTTGAACATTTATTCAAGCACAGACAAAGGAATGAAGAAAGAAATATAGTGGATTATTGAATACATTCAACAACATCTAACAAAAAGGTTCAATCCCAATGACAAAAAGGAAAATCCCTATCGCAAAAAAGAAGAAAAAGATTCACTTTGCATATATATTCAAGCTAATGATTTCAGGTAAAAAAAAAAGTTGACCATTGTAATCAAACTTAAAAGAGAATCCTCCGTGCTTAATGTTAAGCCTCAGATAGTTGAGCCACATCAATCTACAACTTTTCCCACACCTTTAATTAAATAAGAAGAAAATGAGAGAGCTTTATTTATATATTACCTGCTTTATGAGGAAGAGCGATCCAATTACCTCTTGTTCCGTTCTTCTTTATGTAGTCTTTCAGCTTTGTGTCTTCTTCTGGTGACCATGGCCCCAGGTTTTTAGTAAGTCGCGTAAAATGGCACATTTATCCCCAGATGAGAAATTTTGGGCCTTTAGAATCTGGATTGAATGACAGATCGAGCTTCTCTTTGTACAAAGTGGATAGATCTAAAGGGAAGAGAAAGACATACTTGCGTGGCCGATGAGTGAGAGTCCGACAAGTTGGCCATGACCCACGGCCACGAGTGACAAAATGAGAGGGGGAAACCTATGACCACGAGATGATAAGTGACGGTTGAGAAGGAGAGGAGAGTGGCCAGCCACCGTTAGGTCAGATCGACGACTGAGAGCGAGATCGAAGTGAGAGTGAGACGAGATCTAAGTGAGAGAGAGCGTAAGTGTAATATCCCAAATTTCAATTAAGGGTTAATGACTTTAAAAGTGGATGTGATAAAAATTTTATTTTTTTAGTGATTCCAATGGCTTCCTTATAAAATTTTGTGTGGGGAGAGTGTTTGTTGTGAAATTGGAACCATTGGGAACAATTGTGCAAAAGTTGGAAATTGTGTCCATTGCAACTCTGTACAGGGCAGTCGGTTTGTATGGACGTTTTGAATGGGCAAATGATGTCTAAAATTGTGAAACTTTCCAGTCTTAAAGTTCACATGCCAAGCTTCAAAATGGACAAATAATTTGTGTCATTTCGATTTGTGAGCTAAGAGTTATGATTTTCTAAAGTTTGGGATTGAAACTGGAATCTGTTTTAGAGCAGTATGGACTTTTGTGCAATTTTGTATTTTTGTGGTTATGAACTACATTGATCCATATTTTTCTAGTAAAGAGGACTTAAATATCTTTCATTAGGATTTAGGATCACCTCATTTTAATTTTTCTGAAATTATTTATGATTTTTTAAAGTTTAGCCAAGAAATAGGATTTTCTTGGCCGCGGCCATAGGTACTTGGTTGCGACTCAAATATTTCTGACCTATTTTTGGCCACGGTCAGTGGATTTGTAGGCCACGGCAAACCCTTAAAAATCAATATTTTACACTTCTAAAAGGTGGTTTTTGGTATAGTCTTTCCCAACCCTTTAGGCATGTGTTTAGGCTTTGAGTAGCCACCTAAAAGTTGTGAATCATAACCAACTTTAAGTGTTATGGAAGTAAGAATTTGGGAATAGAGAATGACCCTATATATTTGCTTTGGTTATAGGGTTTGATGTTCACCCTAATCGTGAGTAGCCGGTGCTGGAGCACAATTCGAGGTGGAAAAGGTCTAAGGTAGAGAACTTACTTCTCTTGTATGTATTTGATATTTGTGCTAGTGTATTGATGCATGTTATTGCTTTGCTTAATTATGCGAAATATATATGAATGATTGAAGCTATGTTTCTGTTTATACTGCGGCCATAGTTTTGTTGCACGAAACATTGAGCACACAAATATGTCATTGTGTTAGCATGAGTTTATATAATGCAAGTATGTCATACATTAAGCACTTATCTTGCATGCATATTAGTACTGTTTTCCTACTGAGATTCTCTCGAATCTCACCCTCCCCTACCAACAATTTAGATAGGAGGAGATTGAAGATACGCTGAGAACAAAGAAAAGAACCGTACGAGGGGATTGCAGTGGTGGAAGAAGACAGGAATATGTCTTCGTTTCATTCGGACAGGTTTAGACACCTTGGTAGCTCTGTGCGGCTACATTGATGGTAATTATTATGTACGAACCCCTATGGGGAATTTCTGTAATCGAGCACTTTTTATCAGTATATTTATGCTATTCCTATATTACCCACCGAACCACATATCATTTTCCGTAAATACTCTGGTAAAGGTGAAATTAAGATAAGGGTGTGACAGTAAGAGTGAGATGAGAGAGAGATTGAGAGTTAGACAGAGAGGATGAGATTGGAATTTGGAAGATAATGAGTATGGGTGTGGGTGTTGGGTTGTTTAGCTGTTGGGACATGGTTGGACTTAGAGGCGGCCTATTTTTTTTCTATATATAGTAATAGGCTGGCCTGTTTAATGAAATAGTCTTTAAAAGAGGCCTAGGCCTGGCCTTTTATTCTAACAGGCCAGGCCGCAGGTCCCTGATAAGCCGCCTGGCCTGTTTCCACCCCTAACCAGAGGCAAGCCGAAAACGCGATGAATAGTGACGCCATGTACAGTACGCAATAGTAGAGAAATGAATAAAAATTCCTAAGGCTCTGATACCATGTAATTTGAGAAGAAAAATAATTTGAATTCCTTGAATTGTAATGTACAAGAATATGCCTATTTATATACATATGATCATATATTTTCTAATAAATACTAGAATCCATTTCCTAACATTTTGATACGTTTCCTTTTTACATTGATACAATCCCGGATTATACGGGATATGATTATAACATTATTATATGTTTCTCATAAAAGAAAATTTTAGCTCTAATCATAATCCACTTAGAAGGTTATTAATGATGGTTTTTCAACTTTAAATTATTTAATTCTCATTGAAAATTATTTGTGAATGTATACGTAAAGAGGGAATTTTCAATAAGGGTAAAATTGTAAAATTTTAATAATTTAAGACATATTTAATTATTTAACTGTCATTAAGAATAGGTTGAAATAGACTTATAGTAGTCAAAACTAGAGTGGTACTCTTTTAATACTATTTATAAATTGCTTCAAACATGTTTCATTGAAATGAAACCAATAAAAGCTTTAAATCTTAAAAGTACAAAGTTTTTACGTAATAGTTAAATGTTAATCTAGATAAGCACTAAAAGCAGTAATTTATTTTTTATGTTTGGAGACAGGGAACACAACAGTTATTAGGTTGAAGAGAATGGATTCGATTTTATTATAAATGACGATAAGGGTTGGAATGGAACTTTGTAAAGATTCTTGATAATTTAACTATAAACTAGGTTTTTATGATGAAATAAGCATTTATATCTCATGTTGTACGAGATAAATATAATTTAATATAAAATTAAAAGAAACTTTTATAAACACTCAACTAAAGAGAACTCTTTAAAAAAAATAACATAGTCAAATATAAAAGTAAACTAAATTATCCAAAATTTAGGGATGTGTTGTTAGAGGTGGGATTTTTCCATATACACATGCATGAAACATATCCCTTGTCAATATTACACTAAGATATTGAAGTTAAACGCAACAAAACTCTGTATGGATATATAAAATAGCAGAAATTATAAATTCAATATAATTAGACAACAATATACCAAATTGTAAAAGAAAAAAAGATAAGAAAATATTAGTTGAACTTCAAAATGCTAAATCAGTTTTGTTGCTCACAAGAGTAATGGGATTAACTATAATATTATAACAATTGATAACTCGTTTTAATAGAAAATCACTTATTTGAAATTTTAAAGTTCAAATAGTATTTTCTTATCTTTTTCCCATTGTAAAATAATAGAAGTTATTAAACCAAATGAGAAAATGGAATTCTTAGGTATTTTTGGAAAATGTCTATTGTATGATTATGATTCATAATTTTGGTTTAATTTTTAATATCCCGATAAGTAATTTTATAATTTTAATTGTTTGGGTATTGATATTCCACCAGCTTTTTTTTTAAATTCAATTTACTTTATTACTTTATCTTTAAAATAGGATAACTCTATTTTTCTTTTTTCTTTTTTATTAACAACACTCCCATATACAGAACTTCAGATTGTACTTGTAAAATTATAGAACATATTTTTTTCTTGAACATTAAATTAATAATATGAAATTAAATGTTAATCAAATACAAAATTATCAGTTAAGCCCAAATTTTATCACATTAATATAATTATTAATACTAGTATAATTTATTACACTAATAATCTAATAAATTGATATTCTAAAATTTCTAGGTGGTACTTAGGTATTTTTGGCCATTCCCGTATGTATATACACGTAGCTTTTATAGTCTCTAAATATCTATGGGTGATTATGATTTATGAATCATGATTTTATTTTATATCTATTTTCAAATTCAATCAAATTTCATTCATGATTTAATTTTTATTTTCAAATTCAATTTACTTTATTATTTTATCTTTAAACCCCAATAATAAAAACTGGAAATTAAATGAGAATAGTATCCCAATAAATTCAAATAATTTGGAAAAGGAGTGCATAATATTAGTCCATAGTTATTATTGAAGAGGTAAAACTTTTTGGAGTAAAGAGAAATTATCTATATTAGGGAATAAGTTGTAATGCATTTAAAAAAAAGAAAATTACTTTAACGTGTTAACTGAATGAATGTAACTATAATTATGCGTGGATTAATTTAAGTATTTAAGTACCCAACTCGTTTTTAGTTAAATGAGTTTTTAAGTGAGTATAACAATATTTTATATATAAAGTTAAGTGATGGATTGATATAGTTTTATACCTTTTATAAATTGGTTCATTGTTTTGTTATTGATTATGTCACTATCCTGGGGTTTCATTTCCAAGTACAAAACGCCAATGGTTTTAGTAGATTTTCTCCGTGATGATATTTTTGGAAATTCCCTTTCCTAAAATTATGTGTGGTTTGGAGGCTATTTATCCTTTTGATGTTTTTCCCATTCATTATCGAAAAAAAAATACTCCCTCCGGTCCTAATTATGAGGTAAAGTTGACATTTTTAAAGAAATTAAGGGAGCCAATTAAATCACTTTAGAATATTTATATTTATATTTTTTTATTCAAACTAATTAATTTGATTAATAAACTGATATATAATCTAAAGATATTAAAAATATAAATACTCTAAAGTGATTTAATTGGCTTCCTTAATTTCTCTAAAAAAGTCAACTTTATCTTATAATTAGGACCGGAGGGAATAGTTTATAACCAAGATATGGTTAATCGTTCGGTTTAAATTTTGCTTTGTCTTATGTTTAGCCCTAGTGATTCTAACTTATATATAATGATTCCGACTCGAGATCTCATATTTAAGAAGTGAAAATTCCTTCTATTAATCATGTTACGCATGTTTGAACCTGCAACCTCACTCCCAAAGAGGGCGTTGGTGTCATCACTTATCAGACTCAAGAGTTTGACATAAATTTCTTGCAACTTTAGTGCCAAAGACAAGCCAAATATTATGGTTTACATTTTAGTACTATTCTCACATTGAAAAATTTAAATGTGAATGTTTAGTATTTTTGTGCCGAAGAAAATTGTGTTTCATGGCCTAAGTAATAAGAGACATATAGATATATTTTTAAATTAGAGAGGTAAGTACTAATGGCTCGATGTTATAACGGTGGATTGAATTTACGACCCTCTATTTATATAAAAGCTTGCATACTTAGATTATAAGACTATTGACTATTGACTATTGACTATTGACTATTGGCGGGGGATACCGAGATATTGATGGGGAAGAGTATACATGGTGTTTAATTACTTCTCTGAACTTTGATATACCTTTCCACCCCATGAGTTGGATTTTTAAGGCTTAAGAAAATTAACAGGAACCACAAATTATCATTGACCCAAAAAATTCTTCCATATTGATTATAAAATTCTTTTTTTTCTTTTTCAAACTCAAATTATTATGAGGTATGATTATGAATCGGATCTCACTAATTAGTATGTTAATATCATAATCATACTTTAATTCATAAGTTAACATTTTTTTATTTAGAAAATTATGTCAATGTTTAATCATCACTATAAAGAAGACGTCAATTTTATTTTGGTTTTTAATGAAAAACATGTCAATTCAATAGTAACAAATGGGAAGAATGTGTTTTTATTTGTATGTTAATATCATAATCATACTTTAATTCATAAGTTGGCATTTTTTTATTTAAAAAAAATATGTCAATATAATGCTTAATCATCACTATAAAGAAGACGTCAATTTTATTTTGGTTTTTAATGAAAAATATGTCAATTCAATAGTAAAAAATGGGAAGAATGTGTTTTTATTTGGGATAATTTCATTAAAGAATTACGAGATCAAATTTATTTCAGTTAAGAATAAAAACATTTTAAAATTTCACTGCAAAATCAAAGATAAAAATGAAAATAAGTTTTATAGATAAAAAAAGAATAATGGTCCTTGCTTTTTTTTTTTAAAAAAAAGATTTGCTCATCATCGGAGATTCGGCGACTGGTCACCGGCAGCTACCAAGTCGGAGGAGCCACCGCCAACTGCCCATTGAAGCTTCAGCGCCCTCCGCCAGCTGGAGCCCTAACTATAAAAAATTAATGTGTTGTTTATAGGAGGATTTCGCTTATTCATAAAAAGTAGAACACTTACAAATGCGACTTAATCAATTTGTATTGTTTATATGTATAATCCACTTGTTTATGAATGGCTGAACATTGGCAAAACGAGACTTGTTCATATCCTATGTTTTCTTGTTAACTTATTAATTTATGTTGTTCATATGCCCATTTAACTTGTTCATGAGTAGCTTGACACTTGTAAATGAACAACACAAATTCAACAAGTCTCATTTACAAGTGTGCAACTCTTCATAAACAAATGAAATCCGCCTATGAACAATACATTAATTTCTGGTGGTAGGAGCTCTAGCTGGTCAGCGCCAGAACTTTGATGGCTCTAGCGACGATTGAACCTTTTTTTTTTTTTTAAAAAAACAATGGGCATTATTCTCTTTTTACCTTCAAAACTTCTTTTCATTTTGAGTTTTTGTCCTGCAGTGAAATTTTAAAATGTTTTGAATTTTGATTGAAATAAATTTCGTCATGTGATCTTTTAATGAAATTTTCTCTTTTTATTTTGTGAAAAAAACTGAAATAATGTGAGATGAGAAGTCTAGATTTCTCTCAAAATGCCTATCTCAAATTTTTGTTTTTCTTGTGAACTGAAAATGCCTATTTCACGAGGAAGTATTTATGGCCCATATAGTGATGGGCCGGAAAGTCTAAGGAAGAAATTAAACAAGTGGGGATTGGTAATGGCCCAAGAAAAATAATTGATATTGAGGAATAAATAATAAATAAATAAATAAACGAATTATTTTTAGGGTTTGGGAGGGTTTAACGAAGCCCATCTGAAGGACATCACACTGACGCTCGGCTCACGGCTTCACGACCTCTCCATTCCGAGTCGGTGGCGGTGCTCCCTCCTCCCCAATCTCTCATCTCAGTCACACTCGGTGCGTCTCCTCAATCTCTCATCTTTAACGCCCACAGTATATTGTCTGATATTTTTTCTGGATGGTGTCGCAATCCAACTTATTTCATTGAAATACGTTTTGATTTATGCTTGATACAAAACTGATTATAATCGAAAGAAATACCTAATGGAGAATTCTCATTAACCTGAAGACTTATGTTTTCTTTAATAATTTCGTTAAAGTTAGATTTCCTCTATTATTAAAAAAAAAAAACTGATTTTGGTGATGAAATTATGTGGTATGGAGTCTTACATATAGATGAAAAGGAATATTGGAATGTGTTTGGAGGCGGTATCGTTAACTAATCTTTCATAGGTACTGTGTTCATAAGTTTCTGCTTGCGGTCATTGCTTTAATTAGTGAGTGTTCTTATTTCTTAATTCTCAACAGCAGTATCCAATGACTAATCTTACTTCATATTAGCGTATCCTATTTCCCTTTTGCGCACTCACTTTTGCCATTATTGATATATGACTATTGTCTTGTGCGTGATGCAGTGGCCGCATACTTTGGTTGCGAGACTTAGTTTGGAAGGGCAAAAAATCAGCAATAATGTATCTTCAGTATTACATAAATGAAAATGGTGATAAAGTTTACACTACCAAGGTAATTGTCAACATTTAGTTTCTCTTCAGAAGTTCTGTGACCCAACATGTTTGCTGCTAAATTTAAGTTGAAAGCATTAAACATGAATTAAACTGTTTTCTTGTATTTTCAAAATGGCTGGTAAATGGAAACAATATTTTTTTCCATTCTTAGAAATAAGAAAAGGTAATTACTGGAAGCTTGAGAACTACATGTATTTTTAATATTTCTGACATATTGCGTGAATGCTTACCATAAGTGTTGGGTATTAAACCTTCCCCTTTTGAAAAAATATCAGTAGGATTTCTGAATAGTTAAGTTTGGAACTCCACTCTATATTGCAATACACATAATCTGATGAGTGGATTTTAGCTGTGTTAACGTCTAGCTGCTCTCGTCATGCAGAAGGAATCACCTCTGGGTTTGGCAACACAGTCTGCGCATCCTGGTAATAATAGTTTAATTTTTTCTATAGTGACTCTTTTTGCTCTGGTTTTGTGGAAGATGGCCACTCAGAAGTTCCCTACGAATTAGGGTTAAAGGGTGTTTTTGCTCTTAAACTATTCTCTCAGTACAACTGCAATTATACCCAGTTCCCACGTTAAAATAGTTTAAAGGAAAAACTGCCCTTTAACTTGATAAATTATGATACTACGTTTATTCTTATAAAGAAGGAAACAATACAGAAACTCTGAGTAATAGATATGGGTGACATTGCAAGCGATTTCTTTAGAGGGGCAGAAGCAGTTCTTTTTCTGTAGTGGCCATTCCTAGATGTTAGTTGCACAGGGCTGCTTAACTGGGGATCCTTTTTTCATTTCAGAGTTTTGCATGGACGGTTTTCCCTTGTGAAAGTGCTTGAACCTAGAGTCAATAAGTTGAGATGGAAGTTTTATTTGTTGAAATCAAATTGAGTAAAGGCAATATTGTCAGTAATATGAGTAATTCTATTCGGGGTTGACTTTGTTGGATATATTTGTGTTCTGTCACCAATCTGTTTATAAGTTTAATCCTTGTGCATTAGTCCTGAACATCTTATTAACAACCTACTTTAATGGCAGTCATTTTTTTAAATGAAATCAGATGCCGATCGTTTCTGTTTGAAACTTGCATTATGAGTCCAGACTTCATACTCACCATTCAGCATTTGATTTTTCAAAGTTGTTTTACTTGCATCGTCAATAGCAATACCTTGTTGATCATGGATCATTGATTTGTGTCCGTTTGGTTTGGCTCAATTTGCAGCACGGTTTTCACCCGATGATAAATTCTCCAGGCAGAGAGTCCTTCTGAAGAAGCGCTTTGGTCTGTTACCAACTCAGCAGCCACCTCCAAAGTACTAAAAAGTCTATATATGTCGGAGATTGTCTCAAAAGACTTGAAAATAGGTGCTTTCCTTCTCCCCTGTTTTGGACCAATGATGACTTGATGGGAGAGATTTGTATCACCGATATTTCTTTAGAATGTAATGATTGACTCTTCAGACGTAGAGACTTATGAATTGAATTTTGCCTTATGGTTTTATACCTAGAGATGGTTCATAATTCTCCAACCTGTGAATTGCCTCTTATGATGATGGTCCCCCGTTTATTGCAATGACAGCAAAGTGACAGGAAGAATCGTTAATTCTTCTTGGACATGATGCCAAAGTGATATATGATCTTCGATCTTTTCATCAATGTATTAATATATAATATATATGCATGTTATCGGCAAAAAAAAAAAAAATGCTTGTTAAACAATGTAACTCACCTTAAATTCTATGTAAAGCATAAGGTCTACAATCTTGAAAGTTTCAGTATTAATGCCTCCAATGTGACTGTTGGTTCCTTGTAGTTGGCCGATAAATGCTCTGCCGAATGAGGAGGCTTTTTTTTAAAAAAAGTTAAATGGGTAGACACTATTGTATTGAAATTACAAGCAGTGTCAATGGGCTTGGGGTTTAGCGCTATGAGGCAATCCTGTAAATGGGAGATTACGGGTTGGATTTTCTTTTTCTAAAAATATTATCGAACATGTCAAACATGTCTTGTTGTTTTTAATACCACATTCCCAAATATCCGCAACTAGTCAGAAACTAACAACACAACTTATTCCTTAAATTAGTGGGTTAGGGTGTAAATTCATCTTGGGAGCATTTGCAGATAAATAATATTGTCTTAATGTTGTTATGAAAGTATAAAAATGTAACAATATTTTCTCTATCGGTCAACAAGTTAACTTTGTCGGTTAAAAGCAAGGTATTAAGACTCGGACCGGCCATTGAACCGGTCGGGGTACTAGGTTAAGGGTTAGTGGGTCAGACCGGGGCCAAACCGGAGCCAAACCAGGACCAAACCGGTGAGAAATTGAAAATTTTAGATTTATAATATGAAATTCTAAAGAAAAAATTAACTTTTTTTTTTTTAAATACGAACCCAGACCGGACCGGGAACCGGACCGGTCCGGTCCGGGTTCAATAACCCTGGTTAAAAGACATGTGTCACTGTCATGTAACAGTCAAAATGCCACCTCATCACCATCCTTCTTCCTTTGTCCATCTCATCATCTCCTCCCCCTCTCCTTTTCTTTATGTTCCTAACCAAACCTTCCTCTCTTCTTCTAGAAGCACTTGAAGCTAAGGCTTTGTTTGGTTTCAGGGGAGGGGAGGGAATTTGCTCCCCTCCCCTTGATTAGCAAGATTAAAAATTTAGGAGGGGAGGGGAAATTTTTTGAAAATTTCCCCTCCTTCCTCTCAAAACCTCTCCCCCCCAAATTGGGGGGATTTGGAGGGGAAGCTGAAATTAGCCCTCACTATGGACAACAGTGCCCTTAGAATTTTGTCATTAACCAAAAGTAGCCTTTGTCATTTTTGACTAATATGTATATATATATATATATATAACTATAATTATAAAATATAATTTTTAATGTATATATATAATTGTATTAAATGTTATTTATAATTTAGGTGTAAAAATGTTATTTATAATTAAATTTTATTATACATCTAATAAAGTTGGGAAACAATCACTTATAATATAAAGGTAAAGTTATCTATATAAAAATAATTTCCCTCCCCCTCCTCCTAAATCAAACAAGGTAATATTAAAATCCCTCCACTTCCTTTCCTTTTGATCAATGCAAACAAGGTAATATTAAAATCTCTTCTATCTCCTCCCCTCCCCTCTATTAAAATCCTTCTCATCGCCTCCCCTCCCCTTCGCCAACTAAACATACCCTAAGTCACTAAAAAAAAATTACAGTCTGTTGTAATCATCATGTTAGCTAGAGGCACCCAGAAATAATTGAGAGAAAAAATATATTTATTATCTAAATGAATAAACCTGTACATTATGATCACACAGAAAGTTATCCTCCTATTTATATTCCTAAACTCCTATTCTCAATCTATTAGACCTAACAACCACAGATAATGGGCCACATAAGGCCCAATTACACAATTACATAGAACAACATACAATACACTGTTTGGGCCTACTAATTCTAACACTCCCCCTCAAGTTGGGGAGTGAAAACATCAACAGTACCCAACTTGCCTAATAACCTAAGCAAAACATCTCTACTGACAGCTTTTGTTAACAAATCAGCCTACTGATTGCAGGATTTAACATGACAAAGATCAATGAGATTCTCTTACAGCTTCTCACATACGAAATGGCAATCGATCTCGATGTGTTTCATACGCTCGTGAAAGACTGGATTGTTTGCTATTTGTATAGCAGCTTTGTTGTCACAGTATACTGCCACTGGTCCAATGGGAGGCCGCCCTTGCTCTTTCATTATACCTGCCATCCAAACAATTTCGGAGACTGATGTGGCCAAAGCTTGATATTCTGCTTCAGCTAAGGAGCGCGACATGGTATTCTGCTTCTTGGTCTTCCAATGGATGAGAGAATCCCCCAACTTCAATAAATAACTGGTAACTGAACGTCTCATTGTGCTACATAAACCCCAATCAGAGTCACAAAAGCAACTAAGCGTCAAATCCAAGTTAGAGCTAATCAAGATTCCTCATCCGGGAGTTTGTTTAAGGTACCGAACTACATTTAATGCTGCTGTCTAGTGTGCTTTCATAGGACATTGCATAAATTGGCTTAAAGTCTGCACAGAAAAAGAAATGTCAGGACGTGTAGTAGTCAAATATATTAAGCGTCCGATTAGCCTTTGATATTTTTCAGGGTCACTTAGCAAATTAGATTCTTTATGAATGCCCTTTTCATAGGCCAAAAGTTTTAAATTCTGTGCTATTGGCATGCTAAGTGGCTTGCATCCGCTCATGCCTAGATCAGCCAACAAATCCAATACATATTTGCGTTGAGATAATATGATTCCCTTCTTTGATCTAGCCATCTCAATACCAAGGAAGTATTTCATAATTCCTAAATCCTTGATCTTGAAATGACTATGAAGGTAATCCTTTACCTCTTGAATCCTATCATTTGAACTCCCTGTAACCAATAGATCATCAACATAAACAAGTACAAGGACCACACCATCATCAAAGTGTGTAGAGAAAAGTGAGTAATCATATTTGCTTTGAATGAAACCTCCTTGCATCAAGGTAGCGGTGAGCTTACAATTCCATTGCCTTGATGCTTGTTTGAGGCCATACAAATATTTATTTAATTTGTAAACCATACGCTCCCCCTGACACTCAAACCCTTGAGGGATGGTCATGTACACTTCCTCATATAAATCACCTTGCAGAAAAGCATTATGGACATCCATATGAAACAAAGTCCAATAACAAGCAGCTGCCAATTTAAGAATAGTTCTAACAGTAAACATTTTAACTACCGGAGAGAAGGTTTCTTGATAATCAAGTCCTTCCTTTTGAGTGTAGCCTTTGGCTACTAATCTAGCCTTATATCTCTCTATCTCACCATTCGATTTATATTTAATCTTATATATCCATTTTCACCCTATAGGTTTCTTATTCTTTGGAAGAGGAACTATTTCCTAGGTCTTATTGCTCTCTAAAGCCTCTAGCTTATGACGCATGGCTTGAATCCACACATCATGTTTAACCGCCTTAGTATAACTATGTGGTTCAGTATTAGAGTCTAAATGGCACAGAAACATGTGTGTATAGCAGAAACATTTTCATAAGTAAGATAGTCATGCATCGGATATAAGCATGTAGATCGAGGAGCATGTAAACTCTGATTGTTATACATGGAAATCAGATTGCAAACATAATCCTGGGCCCAAATGGGGGGTCGACGATCTCTATGAGATTTAATAGCGGGCTGCTCGTGTGCTCTAAAAGAGGAAGGCATATTTGGTGGAGAGATATTACCTGCACTTACCACTTTGTCATTGGTAGATTGTGTCATGGTTGGTGGCCGTGCACCTGAATGCATGTTAGGAGAGACATCATCAAAGAAAAACATTTCCCTTATGGTAGGATTAACTCCCCCTTGATTAATACCAATTGTATTTTTAAAAGGAAATTGATGTTCCTGAAAAGTGACATGTCTCTAACAATAATTGTGTTAGTTCTTAGTTCTAACAAAACATATCCCTTTTGATTGTTAGGAAAACCTAAGAAAACACAAGGAATTGTTCTAGGCCTCAATTTATCAGTTTGGACTAGATCTGTTGCATAGGCTAGAGAGCCAAAAGTTCTTAAAGTAGTGTAATCAGGTAGTCTCCCATAAACTCTCTCATAGGGTGTTTGGTAACCTAAGATCTTGGAAGGGATTCTATTAATTAAATGGGCTGCCATTTTCACACACTCCCCCAGTATTGAATAGGTATCCCAGATTGTAGCATAAGGCTCCTAGAAACTTGTATTAAGGTTATATGTTTTCGTTCTGCTATCCCATTTTGTTCTAGTGTATAGGGACATGTGGTGTCATGAATGATGCCCTTGTCTCCCAGGAAAAGTCTAAGGTCGTGATTAACAAACTCAGTACTATTATCACTACACAAACGTTTCACATGAATAGAAAATTGAGTAAGGACATAAGCAATAAAATGTTTGATACAAGTAGTTGTTTCAGATTTATATTTGAGTAAAAATATCCAAGTAGCGCTAGAATAATCATCAACTATCATCAAAAAATATTGTTGCCCTTAATGAGTCGGAATCCTATAAGGACCCCAAACATCCATGTGAAGTAACTCAAAACATGACTGAGATTTAATGCAACTAGGGGAAAAGGGAAGTTTTGTTTGTTTGGATTGAATACAAATATCATAAGGACGATCCAGCAATACATTTGAAGAATCAACAAAACTCAAATGTCTCAAAACTGAAAATGGCGCATGTCCTAATCACATATGCAACAATTGTAAATCCACATATTTCAAAGAATCATCATTGACAACATTTAACACAGCAGAGTGTCTAAAAGTATTTAGCAGATATAAACCATCTTCTAGTCTACCAATCGCCTTCCTCTTTCCATCCCGAAGGTCCTGCATGAAACAGTGATGAGGAAAAAATTGAACTGTGCAGTGATATTCTCTAGTGAGCCTTGGAATAGAAATGAGGTTAAATTTCAATTTGGATGCATATAACACATCATTCAAAGTGATATCATTCGTGCGTTTAACAGTCCCTATTCGTGTGACTAGTACTCTTTGACCATTAGGAATTTTAATTGTCTTAATCAAGCCATTATTTGCCCTAGAACTATCTAAAAGGGTCAAGTCTCCTACCATGTGTGTCATTGCACCAGAGTCTAGAACCCATTTACTATATGCATATGAATGATTAGAGTGAGGCAAACCTGCACCAGTATCGGTGAGTGCATGTACAGTGGCTTCAGAATCTTTCTTAAGTAGTTCAAGGAGTTGTTCATATTGCTCCATAGTGAAGGTTGGAGTGGCAGCGTTGCCTTGCACTGGTCCTTCACGTATTGCTTTTGCACCTAGTTGGTTGGCAGTAACTTCATAGGGTGATTTCACCTTCTTTCCTTTAAAGTCAGCTGGATAGCCTACTAATTCCCAGCATGTATCGCGAGTATGCCCCCTCTTGGAGCAATGAGAGCATTCTGGCAAAGGACCTCCACGCCCTCTGCCCCTTCTACGTGTAGTCATGGCAATTCCCTATATAGGTAATGTTTTGGAAGAATTGGCGATTGACTTTTGGGCCTCATCTTCGACAATCAAGCCAAATGCTTGGTAGCCTAAAACAATGGCTCTGATACCATGTTAGCTAGAGGCACCCAGAAATAATTGAGAGAAAAAATATATTTATTATCTAAATGAATAAACCTGTACATTATGATCACACAGAAAGTGATCCTCCTATTTATATTCCTAAACTCCTATTCTCAATCTATCAGACCTAACAACCACAGATAATGGGCCACATAAGGCCCAATTACACAATTTCACAGAACAACATACAATACATTGTTTGGGCCTACTAATTCTAACACATCAAATGCAGACCATATGATTTTTGTCTTCATGACTTCTGTTAAGAATGCCACCCAAGCCGCGGCGGCAAGCCCGCCAAGCCTGCGACAACTGCATAATGAAGATGGCTCACTGGTACTATGCCCCCGACAATGCTTTCCTCTGCCAATCCTGTGACTCTCTCGTTCACTCTACCAACCTATTGGCTCGTCGCCATGAAAGGCTCAGCGTGGAAACTTCCTCGTTTAAATCCTCATCCACCTTCGCCTCCTCCTCCATCGATCTCACTCTCGCCCCCTCCTGCACCGTGGCGTCACCGAGAAGGCTCGCATGCCTGGACACGGAAAGAATTAATCTTCCACAACTGTGGCCTATCAAAACCCCAAACGGTAAGATGAACCCACTAGGAACTCCTTCCATCTTGTGTCGGAAGTGGCTTCTGATGAATATTCCAATTCTCACGATGAAAACGAAGAGCCGCTTCTTTATCAGATACCCATATTTGACCCGTTTGTCACCGAGCTATGCACGGATCCTCATCCTCTGCAACTTCTGCCGAAGTAGCAACAACGACAGAAATGCCCCATCCGAACCAGACAGAAAGCAAAGTCATCTCATCACTGGGAAACAAAAGCAGCAGCAGCAATAATAATAATAATGATAATGATGGGGTGGGCAATTTATATGGCTTTCTTCCATCGGAAATGGAACTTGTAAGTTTGCTCGGTTCACTGGAAATTCCATCAAGTTTTGCTTGTCTCTATTGTATATGGTTTGACTTTGATGATTGTAGCAGGCTGTAATTTTCAGTGACTTAGCTTTAGCTTCAAGTGCTTCTGGAGAGAGAGAGAAGAAGGGTCGGTGAGGAACATTGAGGGTGTGTTTGGTTTTGGGAGGGGGCGTTAGTGGTATTTACCGCATCATTCCTTTTAAATTTTGGGTTCTCATCTAAAATTTATCATGTCATTCCTTTTAAATGTTGTGTTCCTATCTAAAATTTAATTTCTCCTGATCAAAAAGATTATTTTACCCCCTCCACTCCCCTCAAACCAAATACACCCAAAAAAAAGGAGAGAGGAAGGAGATGATAAGATGGACAAAGGAAGAAGGATGGGATGAGCTGGCATTTTGAAAGGTATGTGACAGTGACACATGTCTTTTAACTGTGAAAGTTAACTTATTAATGGACTGGGACAACATTGTTACATTTTTATACTTTCAAAGCAATATTGAGACAAAAAAAAAAACTTTCAGGATAACATTGCTCCTCTACGCATACTTCTGGGGCGAATTTACACCTTAACTCTAAATTAATAAAGGAATTTATGAGATTCTAAGAAAGAGATTTAATTTTCAAAAAGTCTCCATGACTTTTGAGGTGTTCTCATTTCTAACAATAGAACTTGTTATTGCTTGCGCTTTAGTTATAATACTTCTTAGTAATTAAGTCTATTCCTTATAATTTCATAGTAATTCCCAATTGTTATTCATAAACTATGAATAACTCTTTTTAAATTATTTGCTATTAGG
This sequence comes from Inga leiocalycina, assembly GCA_963242795.1. NCBI lineage: Eukaryota > Viridiplantae > Streptophyta > Magnoliopsida > Fabales > Fabaceae > Inga > Inga leiocalycina. The sequence goes on from OY725330.1 coordinate 18,635,538, forward strand.
ATAAAAATGTATATTTGTGACTTGTAACCCTTAAAACTCAGCTTCCAAGGTTGCCCTGGATAATGGGAGCCAGCGGACAACATGGGCTTTTTTATCAGAATACTGTAAACAGTAAATATAATACCAAAATGCTATAAAGTTGAAATTGTTTATCATAATACTGCAGTTAAAATCGTTCTTGCGAAGAACTATTTTAAATTTGTGAAGAAAGCGTTCTTGCAAAGAACGACTTTCAGTCTGACAAAATCCAAAAATTGTTCTTCGTGAGAACGATTTTAGAAATTGTTCTTCGCATGAACGATTTCTAAATGATGTGATTTTTTTAAAATAATTAAAAAATAATTTTTCAGGAATATTCTTTTGTACAAAGCTGCATGCGTGTTCCCCAGACCCCTCCTCCTTCCCAATGCACTCCTCCTTAGTCATGTCATCCATTTCCTAATGTGCATGCGTGTTCCCCCAAACCCCTCCTCCTTCCCAATGCACTTCTCCTTAGTCATGCCATCCATTTCCTTATGTCAGCTCGTGAAAAAATGGTAATAGGGGCTTTTTAGTTTGTTCAATTCCTTTATGGAATTCTATCTATTAACAGGTCGGTCGAGGAACATTTTTCCTAGGAAATGAGTTATTTTCTATGTGCATCTTTCTTTTCCGATGTCTTTCTTGGTTGGTAAACCCAACTTGCAATTTTTGTCTTCTTGAATTGAGAGAGCAAGCATCCACTCTTCATTCTTGCATTCTCACTCTGCGGTTCTTTTCTTTCTCATCTCATTTATCTCTAAGAGCTTCCTCTCCCCTTCTTACATATTACTCAGTTCTCTCCTCCTCCTTTGCGTTGTTGTTTGTTGGTTATTTGCATCGGTCTTTTTTATATTTTTGTTGTGGGTAAGTTGTTTCTCTAGTTGTTTCTCTTAATTTGGTAGTTTGTAATATGTAATTTGAATTTTATTTATGTTGCCCTTGATAACTATTATTTGACTATTTTTTATTTGTAGGTGGTCAGTGGTTGGTTAAACAACTTGGAAATTCAAAATAAGTGCCTCTTATTTTGACTATAAGTATTATCCTGTATTATATGGTAATATAAGTCAGTTTTGGGACTTCAAAATTTAAATTTGATCTCTATTTGTAAGCATGTGATTTCACCTATGTGAACCTTATGTCATGATATTAGCAAATATGTTTTTATTTTGTGAAATCTTGTTTGTATATTTATGATATTTGCCAAAAAATTGGCTCACCCATAAACTTTAACGTTGGTAGGATAAAACTTAAAAAAAAAAAACCTCCCATATGTCCCAACATATGGAATGACATATGTAGTGGCATATAATATTTAAAATATAGTTATAGATTAAGATTTTAGAATACAAAAAATATTTAGAATATAGGTGTGTGTAGTTAAAATATTTAGAAAAAAGATATTTTTACCACAAGAACAAGATAGATTTTAGTAAGTATATATTTTTGTTATATTTATATAATGGTAGTGATTTTATATTATTTACACATAATATTATTGATAAAGGACACTGTTTTTCGAACTTTTGGACCAAAATGATATTTTTGAAATTACAAGTTCTTTTTTGTAGTTTCCTCTGATCTTTTCGCAGACAAAAGAATCAGTTCCAGCAGTGATTTTTGGATTTTTGGACCTAACTGGAATTTTTTAAATTCGGGGTGTTTTATTTAATTTGCTCTGATATTTTTCTACTGAAAGTGACAGTTAATATTATAGAAAAATACCATTCTTTCTGTCAGAATTCCCTTGTAGCCACATGCAGAATTTTATTTTCTATTTTAGTCCTTATAAATCTTTACCGTTTCAGAAAAAAATATTAATAAATAAAATAAATAAAAAAATAAATACATTTTTTTAGTGTGCAAAATTTATGATAATCAATTTTGTATATTTCGATGATAATATATATATATATATATATATTTTAACTAACCAAAAATATAATAAGAAATGAAATATATTTTGAAAACAAAAATTTATAAATAAAAAATTAATGAAAAGTAAATGAAGAATAATATTTTATATTTCATTATGATTATTTGTTGGTGTTATGCATAATGAGGTGAGACAATTATGAATATTTTTTATGATGATTTTTTTAAATGTGGTATTCTGAATTTAAGTTGTTTTGATAATTTAATTTAATTTTATTAATAATTGTAATGTAAAATTTAGGAAGTAGGATGAATCATAGAAATGAGTTCGTGTGTATATTTTCAAATGGACGAATTTGTAACGGCCTATCCGGTGTAACATTTGAGTTTGATCGGGTGAAAATAATTAAAGTTAACCTAATATTACCTTGAGTAAATTAAAGCAAGTTATTGGACGAAAGTGACAACTTTCTCCCAATCAAATCGTGACAAATATAGTATATAGATATCCTACATGCATAAATCCACCACAGTACCAGGCATGCAATTTGGAAGATGACTCGGACATACAACAAATGTGGCAAGTGATTGGAAAATTTTCAATTCAATTGACATGTGCAGAGTTTTATGCCAACATACGTGATTTACCATATGATGACCACATTGAATCACAACCAATAATCAATTATGTTGGAAATACACTTCCAACAAGTAGCAGTGAGGTTAACATTGTGAGACAAGAATCCATATTTACCGGTGACATGGAAAATTTCCACTCATTTGAACCTCTATCATATGGTGGCAACAATGAACCACCATGTTCACTTCCTCATGTAGAAGACATCATGGATGAAATCGAGGAAGAGGATGCATATGATTCTTATTTAAATGTTGGTGGTGAGAATGATAATAAAGATAATAACAATGATTATGAAGAGGGGAATGAGTACAATGATCTTGCAACTGCTTTCTTATCAAAAATTAATGTTGAGCCGGATATGACTTATGAGGTTGATGATTTAGAAGAAATTCTGAATCTAAGTGATAAGGATGAGTTATATATTGGAAAGGTGTTTAACAGTGTCTGGGTTCTAAGACGTGCAATCAAGCTATACTCCGTTTGAGTTCATCTCACATTTAAGGTTTATTATTCATGTAAAAAATATGAAGAGTATCGATGTGTTAACTATGGGTCAAATTGCAATTGGAGAGTAAGGGCATGCAGGAAAGAAAATAAAAACTTTTAGGAGATAACAAAATATTACGGGGCCCACACGTGCTTGAGCATGTCATTGACTCAAGACCATCCAAAGTTGGATCCCGATGTTATATCATCTTCTATTGTGGCAATGATAACTGATAAGCCAGATGTGAAAATCTCACAAATTATCGAGAGAATGCAATCAATGTTTGGCTATACTATGTCATACAGGAAAGCATGGAAGGCAAAACAATTAGCTGTTGCCACTGTTTTTGGGAATTGGGAGACGTCTTATTCCTTACTCCCAAGGTGGTTAGCTGTAGTTCAACACTTTATGCCTGGGTCATGCATACAATTTTCACATAAACAATGCTTTGAAGTCGATTTAAATGGTCAACCAGTTGAAATGTTTCATCGTGTGTTCATGGCATTCAAACCATACATAGACGCATTTCTATACCTAAAGCCCATTGTACAAGTTGATGGAACATTCCTATATGGAAAATATAAGGGCACATTGCTTATGGCCATATCACAAGATGGCGATCAAAATGTTGGTCGTCAGCAACCAATTCCTATCCAACCTGTTCATTTGAGAAATTACCACACAATGCAACTACGAGGTAGAACAACTACAAATTAGATTAACCAATACTCAACCTTTATTCAGGCATGAGATACTTGGTCACATGCTATTGTTAATGCTCCAATGACATATAATGAACTTGATAGAACATCTCAATACATGCAATGGTACTGGAGATATACAAGACGATGAATTCAACATATCAGTGGTGATACTGGTTGTGTGGTAAGTTTTTCTTCTTTTTTCCATCAATACCATTTTTTCCTTCATATAATAAGTGTTATAACACAATCTCTTTTATTTATTTTAGTTTGACATAGCAGAGAAGTTATATAGGCTAACAATTAATACTCATTTCACATGCTCAAATTGTATTGATTATCGAGATAGAGTTGCTCGAGACCAATGAAACATTTTACTTGCACTTAGAGAACAATGATTTAACATGAGTCGTCAATCTACTCCCCCAACAATTGAGTTGCCTCGACCACAAATTCCTTATGATAGATCGAGCAAGCAACGTGGCGGTTACTTGTCAAGATAACCACCAGTTGAAAATGAAAATGTTTTGGAACAAGACCTTCCAAATTTTAGTCAGCCTCATTACATGCCAACGTCGTCATCATCCCATTTCACTTCTTCTAACCTTACGCAATAAGAACCTCATTACATGTCACCATTATTATCATTTCCTTCCAACCCACCCAATGTTGTTCAATCTCAATCATTCACATCTTTATTAGATGATCATGCGTTATTTTCAACTGAATACAATACTTCTACTTTTGAGTATGGTGGGCCGTCAAATGAAGCATTTGTTACTCATAGATAATCCATTTCTTTAAATGAATCGCCGTGGTTTGATTTAAATACGTCAGTGACACAAATCAATGAAACACTTGAATCTCAATAACTTGACGTACAACAACAACAACGACCACAACGCATGCGGAGGAGGCCTAGATGTGGTACAGGAAGTCACTATATATAAGGTTAATTCATTTTCATTTTTCAGTCATATATACTTACTTATTATTTAGTATTAATTTTTTAATACTTTATTTGATCAATATATTCTTTATCCTATTTTTGCAATCATTGTTTCTTTTATTATGTAATTACTATTAGTATTATTATTATTATCATCATCATCATCATCATCATTGTTTTTTAATGTAAATTAATCATTAGGCATATGATTAGGAGAGATAGATTTTTTTAATGTAAATTAACCATGAGGCAATGATGAGGAGAGAGGGAGGTAGGAAAGAGAAAATATATTGAAATCGTTCTTCAGGTGATGAAGTTTAGAAATTATTCACTTAAAGAATGATTTTCATTTGCATAGAATCCCGCGCGAATGTTGTATTATTGAAGAACTCATTTTTCAGGTGAATGATTTCTAAAATTCATCATTTGAAGAACGATTTTCAATACAACATTTTGATAAATATTTTCCACGATGCAGTATATTGATAAATAAGTTTTACTGTTTGCAGCAGAATAGTAAAAAAGCCGACAACATATTTTACTTTAATAATTTCTTTTGTTTTCTTTTCGTCATCTGCTTGTCTTGTCTCGTTTGTTTTCCCACGTCTCATCCTTCATTTAAATTTGTCAAAAAAACAATAACTCCATAAACTATTTAGTACTCTGTTATTGATAATTATTTCCACCTGATTTTGCTGCTTAACCTTTTCTCGCCTCCAAAAGAAAGATATTAAGTACAATTAATCATTAAAATCAATGGCCCCATTAAATATTATTGAAGTTAAAAAATAATTATATTTCTCAATCATTAATAGTAAGTACGAATGAATGAATCCTTATAACCATTGTTGTCAAACTCACGAGTTGACTCTCCGAGTTTACCGTTTTTACGTTTATAACTTATAAAATCGAGTCGAGTCATTGGTAAACTCGTGACCATTGTAAACTCGGTTAAATTCACGAGTTTATACATCGAGTTTACCGTTTTTACGTTTCTAGCTTACAAAGTTGTATTAACGTACCCTTAAATTCGTGTTAACTTTTTCAATTTGATTATACTCAACGACTTTATATATGAATTTTATAAAAATTTCTTTGTTAAATACGATAAATTATAAATGTTGATAGATTTAATTTCAATTATTTGGATTTAAATTATATTTAAATCAAATTGTTGTCAAATTTTTATATTTTAATTATTTAATTATATACTAATAATATCTATTTAATGGTAAAACTAAACTCTTATGTGTTTACGATTCGAGTTTACGATACGAATTTACATCACCATCACGAGTTTGGTTAAACTCGTGAGTTTGACAACCTTGCTTATAACGTCTCTATACAAAACGCAGATATTCATATTATAGTAACTATAAGAAGTTAAAATTTGAATTTGAATTTGAATAAGACTAATATGATTTCTTTACAAATCACTCTCTACAAATTATATGCAAATCTAGTAAAACTGCTCTTTTTAATCATTGATTTAATTAAGAACTAAAAAGCTCTATCAACCTATACATAGAGGGAGAAAAGTGGGGAACACACTATAAATCACATGAATTTTGCAGAAATTCCAATCGTAAATAATGCCAGCCGGAAGGAAAAAAATAAAAAAGTAAATAATGCCAGCTGATCCCTTGTTTCTTAAAATTTTGATAGTAATCATGAAATATTATTTGGATTTTCTTCAATAAAAATTGTAAATTTAAAAATAAAAAATTTTAGTAACATAAAAAAACTAAACTATATTCACAAAAAATAAAACTAAATTATAATAGATAATTAGTCATTATATTTATACAATTCATTATTTTATTATCTCACAATGGAGTACTGGGAGGTTCATATTTTTTTATTGTTCATTACAGATCAGTATTGTTAGAGCAGAAATACAGGACAAAATTGGAAGCTAGAACTCACTTTGGCACAACCGTAATGTAAATATAGAACAATGAAGAGTATAGTGAGAATCGGCGAAACGAAACCAGAGTATAACACCTTTCATTGGACATGAAAAGCCAGATTCTGCAAATCTACAATGTTGTCTCAGTTTTTGAACTCTCCTTCGCATATTCTTTATATACTTCGCTCTCACTCCCTCGAGAACACAATCACTTCTATACAAAATTTTAACTTTACTTCACTTTCTGCCGTATACTTCGATCCCTTCTTCTCCATCATTAAATTTCAAACTCTGTTGAAGCATATCAGATATCAAGTGTTGATATATACGTGAAGTGTTGTACACACACACACACACACACATATATAACACAAACACGCCGTTTTCGTCACAGAAGCATGGAAGTGGAAGCTTCAGGCAATCAGCTTCTTAAAGAGTCATCGGTGCAACAGCCAAAGTTTGCTCTTCCGGTGGACTCAGAGCACAAAGCGACGGAGTTCAGACTGTTCTCCGTCTCCAAACCTCACATGCGAGCTTTTCACCTTTCATGGCTCTCCTTCTTCTCCTGCTTCGTCTCCAGCTTCGCGGCGCCGCCTCTCCTCCCCATTATCCGCGACAATCTCAACCTCACCACTTCCGACATCGGCAACGCCGGCGTCGCCTCCGTCTCCGGCGCCGTCTTCGCCCGTATCGCCATGGGCACTGCCTGTGACCTCGTCGGCCCCCGCCTCGCCTGCGCCTCCCTCATCCTCCTCACTGCCCCGGTCATCTTCTTCACCGCCGTCATATCCTCCCCCACCTCCTTCCTCCTCGTCCGCTTCTTCACCGGCTTCTCTCTCTGCACCTTCGTCTCCACGCAATTCTGGATGAGCTCCATGTTCACCTCCTCCATTGTCGGCTCCTCCAACGGGTTCGCCGCCGGGTGGGGCAACCTCGGAGGAGGAGCCACGCAGCTCATAATGCCGTTAATCTTCGACGTCATCCGCAACATAGGATCGCCGGAATTCACCGCATGGCGAATCGCCTTCTTCGTTCCCGCCATTTTTCAAATGTTCACAGCCTTCTTGGTGTTAATACTGGGACAAGACTTGCCAGACGGGAACTACTATGGGCTGAAAAAATCAGGGGAGAAAGCAAAAGATGATTTTTCTAGGGTTTTATATCAGGGAGTTAAGAATTATAGAGGGTGGATTTTAGGGCTAACGAACGGGTATTGTTTTGGGGTTGAACTCACGGTGGATAACATAATAGCTGAGTATTTTTTTGACAGGTTTAATCTGAAGCTTCACACGGCGGGGATGGTGGCAGCCAGCTTCGGGTTGGCGAACGCGTTTTCTCGGCCGACCGGAGGGTTTATATCGGATTTTATAGCGAGGAGGTTTGGGATGAGAGGGAGGTTATGGGCGCTGTGGATGTGTCAAACGTTGGGAGGGATTTTCTGCATAATACTTGGGCTTGTTGGGACATTAGAGGCTTCTATCGTTGTTATGATCATCTTCTCTGTGTTCGTTCAAGCTGCTTGTGGACTCACTTTTGGAGTTGTACCATTTGTCTCAAGAAGGTACACATACGTATATATCCATCTTAACAATAAAACAATTTTTTAACTTTGCCCATATTTTAATTTAAGACCATCAACAAATAATACATTAGATTTCAAGTATTCTTCTAAGGGATTTAGAAAAAAAAATCATTAATGACGATGATGTGAAGAGGCTGAATTGTTGTGCATGTGTGTGTGGGGTGGAGGTCGCTGGGGGTGATATCAGGGATGACAGGAGGAGGAGGGAGCGTGGGAGCAGTATTGACGCAACTTATATTCTTCAGAGGCCATTTCTCTAAGCAGAGAGGCATTACCCTCATGGGTGTCATGATCGTCCTCTGTACCCTCCCCATCTCTCTCATTCACTTCCCTCAGTGGGGTGGCATGTTGTGGGGCCCTTCATCTTCTTCTTCCTCTGCTAATAATAAGATTGCCACTGAGCATGACTATTATCTCTCAGAATGGAACTCCGAGGAGCAGCAGAAAGAGTCCCACCTCGCCAGCTTGAAATTTGCAGATAACAGCAGAAGCGAGAGAGGGCGCAGATTCAGGGCCCACGACGGCTCTTCGGCCAATAATAAGCCTTCTCTTGAACCCACCTCAACCATTGTCTGATTAATATAAGATCTTTTTCACACTACCAACGAGCATCTCTAGCCAACACATGTACAAAACCCTACCATTTATATATGTGCGTGTATCTATATATAAGCTATTCTCTGAGGCTTTATGCAAGATTGCACGCAATCCATGTTTCTGGGTAGAAACTTGTTGATAAACTTTAATATACAGCAAATATAGCATCCAACTGTGATCTTAGCAACACATGGATCTTGGGTAAACTTGAGTATATCATACTAAAACAAATGGCTCCACCAAATCTTGTTAGGGAGAAACTTGTTTTTGGTTAAGTTTCATTGAAAATTTAACAAGGTCAAAGAATGAACCCAATTAGTATTGTCGTGTCATTAGGTTGGGCCAGGCCTTTTTGGTTCGTAACCTGTTGGGCTTCATAGAAATTAATCATCATCGCACGAGCTAATTAAGTGGTAATTGGCATGCGCGCTCCACTCTATTTCAATCCATCAATTTCAAAATCTTATGGCTCATCTTCAAGTTTTGAATTTGTGGTTTATTTTTGTTTTTTAATCAGAAGACAAGGCTAAGCTTGGTAAGTTTAGAAACTAGAGACACATCTACTACCTACATAACCATAAAGATAGTAGGGAGACTTTGATTATCCTAAGTCTACTGGTAGTTGCGATACACAGTAATGTGGGGGGTTCTGTAGGAGATTCCAGACCATGTAGATGCAAGATGGTGTACCCCTCTAGCAGAATATGTTCGCCTAGATGTTGATGAATCAAGATCTCAGCAGGGTCTAGCAACATGTGGCGGCCTTGCTAGAGACTCACAAGGTAATTAGTTATTGGGTTTCCAAATACAACTTGGATTTGTATCTATTGTGGCAGCTGAATTGCAAGCACTTAAGGCAGGCATTCAATTATGTAGAAATAAGGGTTGGAGGAAGGTTCATATTTATTCTGACTCACTAGAAGCCATACAATTGATATCAATATTTAGTGGTGAAGAACACCCATTATATGGGGAGTTAGAGGAAATACGAGCCTTATTCACTATAAAAAAAATGTGATTTAGTAGCGGTTAAAAATGAGTATTAGTAGCGGTTTTAACCGCTACAAACAACATTAGTAGCGGTTAGGAAAACCGCTACTAAATCGTATGTTGCAAGCGGTTTTGTAGCGGTTATATAAAACCGCTACTCAAGAAAAATAACCGCTACATCATTTGTAGCGGTTCCACCAAACCGCTACAACATCCCCATGAACGAAATTTTTTTCAGAGATATTTGTAGCGGTTATATAACCGCTACAAATATAAAAAATTGAAATTTTGAATGCGGGAAAAGAAAAATGACATTTTTTTTCAATTTTGTAGCGGTTAATAAACTGCTACTAATTTTGAATTTTTATGAAATTTGTAGCGGTTATAAAACCGCTACTAATTTCATGAAATTCAAATTTAGTGCCAAAAATTTTAATTTGAGTTTAAAAAGGCGCATTTATTAGTAGCGGTTTAATAACCGCTACAAATATTTAAAATTTTTTTAAAAAAATATACGATAATTTGTTTCTGTTTTTTTAATATTAAATTAAATATTTTTTTTATTAGTTTATCTAATTTAATTAGCTAAATATTCAATAGTTTAACTTATTAATAAATTAAAAGGAAAAATTTAATTTAATTGGATTAGTATAAAATTTATATTAATAATATTATTAAGGATACGTAGGTAATAAGGAATTATTATGTTGTCTAATATAATGTAATTGTGTATGAAAAATAGATGAAAATGAGATACAGCTCTGAAATATCTGGAAAAAAATGGTGAGAATAAATTTTATATAAAGGAAAGAAGTATTGTAAAAAAAATTAAAAAACTTGTTACCATATTTGATCGTATTATTCAGCTCCTCTACTCATATAAAAGAAGTTGTACGTGAGAGAAAATGAAAGAAAGGTAAGGTGAAAAGAAATTGAGGAGTGTTTGAAATGAGTTGTGGTAAGGGTATTTATAGGGATCCACGTACTATTTGTAGCGATTAATGTATCCATTTTGTAGCGGTTTTTAGTTAGTAGCGGTTATTTTTATTTTTGTAGCGGTTTAATAATTGCTACAAATATTATATTATTTTTTTTTAAATTTTATTTTAAAATTTTTTTTCATTTTTTTTAAAGACAAAAGCATAATTTGAATTTGATCACTCATCGTCACCATCCCTACAGAAATTATGTAGAAAAATTATTGTTAGGGATGTATTATTAAATTTAAAAAAATTAATTTAAATGACGTGTACTTAAAAAAACTCACCGCAATAGAGGTAAATTGTTATCGTCTTCAGGGAAATAGTTTTCAAAATCGGCTGGCTGAAATGGCTCACTCTCGTAGGCAATGATATCGCCTTCACCCATGTCGTAAGGTCTCGTGGCTTTAAATGAACGACCATGTGCCAATCCCTGTGCCTCTCATCCTCGACATAATAAACCTGATGTGCCTCTGAAGCTAGAATATACGACTCATCATCTTGAGAAATACCAATATGAATCGGCCGTGAGGAATTGACTGATGTGATCCCTAAGTCGTCAGTTGTCAGTCCGCGAGAAGTAGTGGTATTTGCCCACAAACTCTTAAACATCGTCACGGTGAAACGGCCTTGATAATTAAGTTTGACCACATCAAGAAGCTTGCCATAGTAAGGGACACCTCCGAACTGCATGTTGGTGTCACTCTGCTCGCATAACTCCTTGTCCCAAATGTGCCATAAACACCCGAATTCTGAGTTTGCAATCCTTGATCCTGTGAAACCTTGCAAAACTTAAAACCATTGACATTATATGTTGTAAACCTTTTTGCATGATCAAGAGGGCCGATTGCGAGAGCTCTGAAATCTGGTGAGTGTGGGTTGTGGTCATTTAGTATTCTGCGCACAAACCAGCTCTGGAATTCTCTGTGGACCCTCCTATCAACTTCCGAGGATGTCTGTGTATGGATCCTGAGTTGACAATTAACATGACTTCTGAATTCCCTGCAATTAATAATGGAAAGGCGATACTGAAATGAAAGTGAGAAATGTTACAAAAGATATAGATCGAATAACATGTGAGTGTACAATTCTTACCGTATGAAAGGTTCAACTTGAGTGCAATTAATCAAGACATGTCTATGTGCTTGCAACTTCTCAGTTGTCGTTAGTTTGAAATTCTCAGTTGCTCCAACTGGTTTACCAACATGAGGGATAAATTCTCCTGATGTCGGCGCAGGTTCAGGACAATCGTCAACACAAGGTGGGTGGTTGAAAGCCGTCTCAAGATCATCAAATACCTTGAGCAAAAATATAGCACCTCATCCCCTATATAGCCTTCAGCTATAGAACCTTCTGGCCACGCCTTATTCCTTACGTAAGATTTTAACTTCCCAAGGAATCTACGAAGTATAGAAGAGAAAATTGATATAAAATGCTGAAAAGGACGACTAGCAAATATTAAATACGGAGAATAAAGCACATATTTAAAATGAGTACCTCTCAATCGGATACATCTAACGATATTGTACTGGTCCAGCGAGCTTTGTTTCATGAATGAGGTGGACTGTAAGGTGAACCATCACAGTAAAAAAGGATGGAGGAAAGATCATCTCGAAATGAAAAAGTGTAAGAATGATTTTGGACTGCAGTTAATCGAGCTCCTCAACGATTAAAACCTTAGAACACAACTTCCGAAAGAAAGAACAAAGTTCCACCAAAATGATGGAAATATCGGGAGGAAGTGCATTCTTTATAGCTAGAGGGAGTAACTGCTGCATAAGAACATGTGAGTCATGACTCTTCAGACCAGCAACCTTTCGAGCCTACAAGTCAACACATCGAGAAATGTTGCTTGAATACCCATAAGGAACTTTTAATTTCTTCAACGTCGCGAGGAAGACTTCCTTGTTTGGTTTTGTGAGGGTAAACTTTTCCGACTAAAATTTGTCATGCTCATCTGACCAAGCGTCTTCACGAACTCCCATGGCACGTAAATCTTTCCTCGCTTGAAGGTGATCTTTTGTCTTGTCGGGTTCGTTAAGCAGCGTATACAGCACATTGTCACAAACATTCTTTTCAATGTGCATTACATCAAGACTATGGTGAAGTAAATTAGATCTTCAATATGGAAAAGTGAATAAAATACTTATCTTCTTCCACTGCTGAGGTGCCAGAGTCTTGCGCGTCTTTTGGCGAGTTTGTGCTGAATCGTTGTAATATCCCGAATTGTGATTAAGGGACTTTGACTCCGAAAGTAAAGGTAATTAATGTTAAACCAACATTTTTGGAGGACATGACAAGAATTATGATCGAAATATGTTACAGCCAGAACTCAAACCCTGTATTTAAGTTTAATATCGGATTAATATCTAAATTGAATGAAAATAGAGGGGAGGGCGTGTGAATAGTATAAAGGAAGGAGAAGAATGTGTTTAGTGGTGATTTGTTAAGTGTTGTGATACTTAGGGGTAAAATGGTAATTTACCACTTAACTGGTCAGTTATCGAAGAGGAAACTCATTGGTAACTTTAAGATCAATGGTTAGAATTCATGAGTATGAGAGGAGTTGTGTGTGTGCATGTGTTATGTGAGTTTAGGAAAGGAGGGCCAAGGTGTTGACAAGTGTCAATATGTGCACCCTTGATATGGTCAAAAAGTCCACATGGATTTTTTATTCATTTCCCATCCTTCTCTCTCTTTCCTTTTCGTTTTGTGTGTGTGGTGTGAGGAGGCAATACAAATCTGCTTCTCATCTTCATCATCATCATCTCATATTTTCCCTCTCTCTCTAAGTTCTTGTGCGCCATTTTTGAAGAGGAAAGAGAAAAGAAAGCCTTGTGATTTAGGTAAGGTTTTGACTTCAAATGCCAAAATCTCCTTCTCTAAAGTTGTTTCTCTTGCTAAGAGCTTTCTTTCTATGGTCTTAGAATCTCAAGGGGAGGTGTTTTGGTGGTTGAGAAAACTTGAAGGTTGAGGAATCAAGAAATTAGTTTGGGAAAGTGAAAAAGGTGAGTAAGAGCTTTCTTTTGACCAAAGTATTGTGACTTTTGGTTGAGTATTGTGGTTTGTGGAATTTGCCTTGATTTTAGTGTAATTTCAAAATGAATGAATTGGATGGTGTTTTGGGTAGCAATTGGTGTCATGTTGTGCCTTTGTGCCATTGGAATAAGTTTGGAATTTGAAATGGAAAGCAATTGCAATGTGGAGTCTTATATGTGGTTTTGTGTTGCAATGTGCTTAAGAACTAAATATGTTTAATGTGATGTGAATTTGGTGGTTCTAGTGTTTCCAAAAGGGTTGGGAAAGGCTATAGCAAAAACCACCTTTAAAAGTGTAAAATACTGATTTTTGGGGGTGGGCCGCGGCCCAAAACTGCCCAGAAACGCTCAGAAACATTTGGGCCGTGGCCCAGAATCCGCTGGCCGCGGCCAAGAAAATCCAGTTTCTTGGCGGAACTTCCAAAAATCATAACTAATTCCAAAAAAATATAAATGAGGTGATCCCAAAGCCAAATTAAAGCTATTCAAGTCCTCTACACAGGAAAAATATTGGCCTTTACTAGGAATCATCACACAAATACAGAATTCCACACATTTTATCACTGGCCCAAAACAGAATCCATTTTCGACCTCAAACTTTGGACAGCTATAACTCCCAGGTCCCAAAACGAAATGGCACAAATTATATGCTCATTTTGAAGCTTGGGAGGTGAACTTTAAGACTGGAAAGTTTCATAATTTTTCAACATCATTTGCCTAGTCAAAATGTCCACAACACCAGGCTGCCCAGAGCAAAACTTCAAGGGACAGATTTCTCAGTTTTGCACCAATGATTCCAATGGTTCCCAAATTCACACCAAATACCATTTCCACATAAATTTGCACAAGAAATCCATTGGAAACACTAGAACCACCAAATTCACATCACATTTACACATATTTAGTTCTTAAGCACATTGCAACACAAAACCACATACAAGACTCCACATTGCAATTGCTTTCCATTTCAAATTCCAAACTTATTCCAATGGCACAAAGGCACAACATGACACCAATTGCTACCCAAAAAACCACCCAATTCATTCATTTTGAAATTAGTTATGATTTTTGGAAGTTCAGCCAAGAAACTGGATTTTCTTGGCCGCGGCCCAAATGTTTCTGAGCGTTTTTTGGCAGTTTTGGGCCGCAGCCAGTGAATTTTTGGGCCGCGGCCCACCCCTTAAAATCAGTATTTTACACTTTTAAAGGTGGTTTTTGGTATAGCCTTTCCCAACCCTGTAGGCATATGTTTAGACCTAAAATAGTTACCTAAAGAGTTCAAATGATAACCAACTTAAAGTATTATGGAATTAAGAAATTGGAAAAGAGATTGATTAGTTGTCCCTGACTTGATTTATAGGGATCAACATTTGCCCTACTCGTGAACCAACGGTACCAGAGAACGTCCGGAAAGAACAAGGTAGTGACACTTCCCTTATACTTTGTGAAAATGTATTGTATGTATGTTGGTCATGTGCTGTGATGAGTTGTGATGAAGTTGTGATGTTGCTGCTTATACAGCTAATGATAGCTGGTGACTATATTATACAGCAAAAGCTGGTGACTTGTGTATACAGCGACAGCTGGTGACTACATTATACAGTGAAAGCTGGTGACTACATTATACAGCGAAAGCTGGTGACTATATTATACAGCGAAAGCTGGTGACTTGTGTATACAGCGAAAGCTGGTGACTTTATTATACAGCCATGAGTGCTTTCGTTTGTGGTGAAAAGCATGTTCTATTGTTGTTGTTGGTTATGATTTACTTACCTGCTATATGTTTACATATTGTATGAGTGAATTTGTTACTACTGGGATTCTTTTGAATCTCATTCTTTCCAATGACTAACATTTCAGACAGGGCAAGCGGCTTAAGAGGGAAGCGGCCAACCAAGAGCGGTAAGGGATTTTGGGAAATATGGGATAGTTGGTTATCTACTTGGATTTTGGATTAATGTATATTATTTTTGGGTTGTAAATAATATTCTGATCACGGTTGTGTAATCCCCTAGTAGGGAATTTTGGGAACCCTTAGACTATATATATGAACCCGGGGTTTGCCGGGATTTTGTTGTACACCCTGATATATGAATGTGATATAATTGCACAGGTGATTATATTCGATAATTGAATTTGAGACCGGAATAGAAAAGAAGTTTTGAAATTTTTTTAAAGTCCCTACTAAAAGAGGGAGTTTTAAATGAGTTTTGAACTATTCGACGGTCTCTAAACCAATTTAATTAAGTGATATCAAATCATAATTACGCTAATTAAGGCAGGGGGTTACAATCGTCACTTTTTCCGAACTCAAAAGTCAACATGCTCAAGCTGCTGTAAGATATCTGTACCGGACAAAGTCTGTGGTGGTCCTCTTTTTTCTGGTTTCCCATTGAAGCGATTCCGTTGCAATCTGAACTTATGCCTTCCATCGAGAAACCTCCGATGCCCCATAAAGCACTACTTTCGGCTGTGGGGAAGGCGCACTGCGTCAAAGTCAAAATTGCAAGCTGGACATGCCGACCTAGTATGCACATTCCAGCTAGATAATGTGCCAAGGCCAGGAAAGTCACTAATTGTCCACATCAAGGCTGCACGCAAGTTGAATAAAGTCTTGCCGTAAGCATCGTACGTCTCCAAGCCGACATTCCACAGGTCAAGCAATTCTACAATAAGCGGTTAGAGATACACATCGATGTCATTGCCTGGTTTCTTTTTGCCTGGAATGATCATATACATAACGAAAGAGCTTTGTTTCATACACATCTAGGGGTAAGTTGTAGGGAACTAAGACTACCGGCCAAATACTGTAACTTGTGCTAAGATTCCTGAAAGGATTGAAACCGTCGGTCGCCAACGCAAGCAGAACATTTCTGGGGTCAGTCGTGAAATTTGGAAAGTCATTGTCAAACGTTTTCCAAGCATCTGCATCCTAGGGATGTCTTAATTTACCGTCTTCATTGTTATCAACGGCATGCCACCTCATGTGCTCCACAGTTTTAGACGACATAAATAATCTTTGTAGGCGAGGTTTCAAAGGAAAGTACCTGAGAATCTTTGCAGGTTTCTTCTTCTACTTTTTTCCCTTCTGAATTGTCTTGTACCTCGATGTGTGACATCTCTTACAAGTCTTCCTGCTGGAATCGTCTCCCCAATACAGCATACAATCGTTTGGGCAAGCATCAATCTTTTGATAGTTCAACCCCAACCTGTTGATAATCTTCTTGGCCTTATAGAACATTGTGGGAATCTCAGTGTCAGGGAATGTATCTTGCAATAATTCGAGCAACATCGACATTCCCTTATCTGTGATTCCATACAAGCACTTGATATGATACAATTTGATCAAGAAAGATAATTTAGAATATTTGCGACAACCTTGATATAAAGGACAATCTGCTTCATCCATCAAGCTGAAAAAATCCCGAGCTGCTTCATTCCTCATAAAAACCGACTCAGAACCGTGCACTTCTTCGTTGAGGTTGTCGCCTTCAAATCCAAACGCATCACGCATAGCATCATTCACAGGATCATCTTTATCTACTTGAACGCCTACTTGAGAACTTCGAGGAAGAGTATCATCATATCTAATGCCGGCCTTCTCACCATGAGCTGCCCAGAACGTATAGTCCTCAGGGAAAGGCTTCAGAAGCAAATATTCCTTCACAACATTTCGTGCATGCCACTTCTTGAACTTGCATCTCTGACACAAACAGAAGATCTTGCCGTTACAGCTGGAGTGAGTGAATGCAAAATCCAAGAAATTTTTTAATCCGGACAAATATTCTGAAGAATTACGAGGCAACCTGATCCATGATTTATCCATAGCTACTAGTGAGAGAGAAGAAATTATAGAGAAGAAGATGAGTGAATAGAGAATGACGAATGCCAAGAACCTTATATTCTAAAATTCCAACATTTAAACTTTTGTAGCGGTTCACAAACCGCTACACTAACCGTTACAATTCTAAAAAATTAGTAGCGGTTATATGTATAAAACCGCTACTAATTTTCAAGCCGTTGGAATTTTGCACACAGTGGTGGGAAATTCAAAATTTAAAAGTTGAGTATTTGTAGCGGTTCTATATATACAACCGCTACTAATATTAAAGCAGTTGGACATCAAATGGAAAAATTATTTTTAATTTGTAGCGGTTATACATAAAATAACCGCTACAAATGTGCACAAAGGCGGCAAATTCCAAAATTCAAATGTTGATATTTGTAGCGGTTGTATTGTTAAACCGCTATAAATATTTTGTATATTTGTAGCGGTTCTTTTTGTAGAACCGCTACAAATATTATGTATATTTGTAGCAATTTTTATTGTAGAACCATTACAACCGTATATGTTTGTAGCGGTTTTTATTGTAGAACCACTACAACCATATATATTTGTAGTGGTTTTTATTATAAAACCGCTACAAATACATATATGCTTTATTTTTTTTATTTTAGAAATATAAATAATATTGTTGCAATTAATTCACAAATTCAACAACGCGGTCTAATAATATAAATATAATTATGGAATAAGAATTTAAGTTTTGAAATACAAAATTATATATATTTATTTACAAATGTTTCAACAACAAATAAAAAAAAGATGTCCTAAACTAAGTAGCTGGGGCCTGATCATCTGGTGCTCCCTCAAGTGGAGCTCCCTTAGGTACTGCTGGATCAGGCCACTGGGCAGAGTGAACCGCACCATCATCATTAGCAGGAGCAGGAGCAGGAGGAGGAGGAAGAGTAGGCTGGACGACGTACTGAGGGACAGCGGGAACCTGTGGATGCTGCTCGTCCGGGAACAGGCGACTCCATGACTGCTCGAGCATGTTGTTTGCGATATCACACCACTACGTCTGCTGAGCGTAGATCAAATCAACCTGCAGCTGCATTTGCTGCATCTGTTGCAGATGCAGCTGGTGCATCTGCTGCTCCAAATCTGACCGCAGCTGGTCAATAAACTCATCCCTCGGACGTCTGACCCCTCTAGAGCTGCCAGCCTTAGAGGCGGCGCTCCTTCCGTAGACCATGCTAGGTCTAGCGCCTATCCCCATCCCCCGCAAGTGTCCGGGGTGCTCAGCCTGACCCAGACCCGTCTTCAAAGGAGCCGTCGAGTCCATTGACCTCTGTGACTCCTCGGCCCGGGTCTCTCACAGCTCAGCCTGCGACTGCTGCATCCGCTCCTGCTATTTTATGAAACAATTACTAATTAGCATTTTTCATTATTAAGTTAGTTTTATAAAAATTATAATAATAAAATTACTTACAATGGCCGCCTCTGCCTGCTGAGAGGTCGCAGTCCCGTCATGGTGTCTGTGTGTGATGGCGTACAACTCCCCATAGTTCGTCTGACGGTTCTCCTGCTGTGCCTTCTTCTCCTAAAACAATTACAAAATTCAATTAGTATTATGAAATAACCAGCTAAAAGTCAGTGATATTTTGAAAAGTTACTAACTCGCTGTAGGTGATAGCAAAGGTCTTCGATCCTGCTGTGTGATGGATCGTCTGCTGCCCACGAATCCTGGTGTTCCTCTGAGAAAACTCCTGGGAAAAAAACAAAATTAAATGTATTAAAAAAATAAAAAACATTTAAAATTAATAAATCTCAAATTAAAAATAATTAAATTGAAATTATAATTTAATAATTAACAATTACAAAATTATATATAAAGAATATAATAAATACATTACCTGCCCCTCAAGGCTCCTCCTGAATTGGATGAAACTCGCCCAGTCGTTCGGCAGCACGCCGTTCGGGACGCTCTCAATCAGCTGCTCCAGAGGCATCGTCCCGTCCACCCTGTGGAAGAGACGGTTCCTCCAGCCGTCACCTATCTTCACGAGGGTGTACCTCTTCTGGTTGGCCCGGACGGCAAACCGCAGCTGCAAAAAAAATTATTTAAATATCAATAATTAAAAAAATCCTATTAAAATATTAATTAAATAGAATTAATTATGAAAAATATTAATTAAATATTATTAATTACCTGAACCACCTTCTCCCAAGCCTGGTCCTTCGGCCCCTTGGAACGTGCCTCCACGTCTTGAAGTGAAGGCGGAACCACATCTAATTCGTGCCCAGCTCATTCAGGAAGCGGTTCAACAGGTGACCCCCATTGTCGATGGGCTGGTTAGTGCCCTCATTACACGACACTATAACTCGTAGGGTCCGGTCCATACTGTTCAGACCGGCCACGTCCAGCCTCCTCGTCGACACGTTCCCCTGCTCATCTGCACAATTTACCGCATGTTGGATAAATTGTAATTCAAATTTAACATTTTGAATTTAAATAAATAATTTATTAAATAAAAAAATTTATTTACCTAAGACCTGCACCTCAAACCCAGTAGATCGCGAAGACGACCCCCGTAGGTTGTTCTGCTCCCGAGCCTCCTCCTCATCGAGGAATTGCTCCATCTCCCTAAGCCGAAATGGGATCTCAAAATCCTCCTCGTCGTAGTCCTCGACGCTGATATCTGCCTGCCCAAACTTAGGCACCTCTGGTGTGGTCGTCTCATATGGGATCATCTGCGGTGCCTGTGGTAGGGGCAACTCTTGTGGGGGGATGGGCTGAAATGCCGAGGTCGCCCTCCCTCTGCGCTGCCCCCTCCCTCTGCCCCCTGCTCTGCAACTGCCACCCCGCAAAATCGGTCTGGGGACCTCAGGGGCCTTCCCCCTATCCTTTCTTGAAGCCATATCAACTGTAAAAATTCAAAAAAAAATATTTTAGTCACATTATTATTCAAAAATATAATAAAAATATAAATATAAATAAAATACGTCTTATCTCTGTACCTCAAGTGCAAATACTGAGAAATACTGTAGCAAAAACTCCTTCACAGACGTCTGAACGCTCAAATATAAAAGAAACCACTCAGAGAAACTCCAGGAAACAAAATAAGCAAATGGAAAAAAGGAGGGAGGCGGCGGCCTTAAATAGGCCAGCAATTTGTAACGGTTATCCCAATAACCACTACGTAAACTGCTACAAATCACCAAGGGCGACCTAAATTTGTAGCGGTTTTATAATAACCGCTACAAAGTACAAAAACCTTTGAAATTCTGTAGCGGTTATGGTCCAGAACCGCTACAAACATGGAGACTCCTGAAATTCTGTAGCGGTTATATCCTTATAACCGCTACAAATATGAGACGTTTGGGATTTTGCAGCGGTTTTGTTGCTATAACCTCTACAAATAACCGCTACACTGTTAGCGGGTCTTGGTCGGGCCAAGTGGCGGGAATATTGTAGCGATTCTTGTTTATTAACCGCTACAATTGAACCGTTACAAGTTTTAGCGGGAATTTTGCGTCAAATTTGTAGCGGTTTTTTCTACCTAACCGCTACAAAAAACACTATTAATCTGTCGCGCCACTTGGCGTGTAGCTTGCCTTTACAAATTTGTAGTAGTTTAGGTTGAAACCGCTACAAATTTTAATATTTGTAGCGGTTTGGTATAACCGCTACAATGTCACCGCTACAGAATACCATTTGTTGTAGTGATTATTCTATGGTGGGGATCTGAATATTATCCATGCAAATCGAGAAGCTCTAATTTGTGCAGACTTGTTGGCTAAATGTGCCCATGACATGGATTTAGATTGGTTATTTTGTTAACAAAAATTTGCCCCTAGCCTAGCCCCCCAATAGAAACGGGAGATAAACCCACCACACATTACTACAGAATATACATATTACACACTAAAGGACGTTCGTTTTTTAAAAAGGGACGTCAAAAATAAAGCCGATAGCCTTTATGTAATTATAGGTAAGAAGTGGATAGTTTTAGGCATCCAAAAAATTTTAGACGCCTAAAGTATATTTTAGGCATCCTAAATATAAATTGGGACATCTAAGTTCCCCTAAAATATTGAAATTTCCCTCTCAAATGCAAAGACAGGGAGGTACTCATGGTTTTAGGCATCCTCATTAAATGGTGGATGCCTAAAGCCCACTTTAGGCTACTGGAGATGCCTAAAGCTCACTTTAGGTGTCCCTAGTTTTACTGAGGATGCCTAAAGTGAGCTTTAGGCGTCCTCAGTTTTAGTGCCCACATGCACTGGCCGGCTGTCATGTCATATGACAGTCGGTCAGTGCATGTGCATCACCTTTAGGCATCCCTAACTTTAGGCATCCCTAGTTCTAAAGTAAGCTTTAGGCGTCCACCATTTGATTGGGGACGCCTAAAGCTACCTCCCCTCCACCTTCGCTCTCTCTCTTTCTTTACCGTCTCCCTTATTTCTCCATATTCGCTCTCTCTTTCTCCTGTCTCCTTCATTTCTCCATCTTTACTCTTTCTCTCCTTTCTCCATCTTCTTTTTCTTCTTTCTCTAAAAACTCTACATGTTCTCTCTTCTTGCTCCTCCATCTTGGCCTTTCTTTCATCCATCGTGCCTACATGTCATCGTCATCATTGTTGTTGTGCCTTCATCATCGGTTATCTCTCATTCTCACCACCGTCGTCCTCCCTCTCATCACCGTGGATTGTCTCCTTCTACATTGTCAACTACAGGTTAGCTTCCAACCACACCTTCATCATCTTCATTCTCTAACTTTCACACCAACCATGCTCATATGTGTGCGCGCTCTCATAATAATTAATTTTATGAAATTAATTAGTCTATATAATTGATACTTAATATTGTGTTCTGGGTAAGTGATGATATGTGTTGTTATTGATTCTAGTTCGAGTCTTTAGTGTAAAAATTCCATGGTTAATTTAGGGATATATTAATTATTACTTGTTAGAGCTAATCAATTATATATGTACATACATGTATATGTAGAAATTAGAGAAACATTACATTTTCAAAAGTTAAATTGTATATGTAGAAAGAGAGAGACCTATATGTATAATTAGAAATTGTTGTATATGGACATACATGTATATGAACTTATAAATGTTGTATATGTAGAAAGAGAGAGACCTATATATGTAAGCCTACTCAATATTTGAAGTAAAAGTTAAATTGCAACATAAATGTTGTATCATGTCTATAGGCTATCGCAATTTTTTATAAGACATAAATATAATTAGAACTTGAAGTTGTTATTTGTTTAATTATTATTGTTTCATTTTTTCTTTTTAATTTCAAATGAAAAGCATGTATTTAATTTGACTTCAAAGTTTCATTGCTTTAATGAAATTGTTGGATTTGAGGTGTTGACATTGTCCTGAATATGAATTGCCTTAATTAGTTAGTTTTATTTAAATTAAGTTGAAATGATTTGTTATTTTGATTTTAGGATCTGTTACTTTTAAGGGGAAATGCTGCCAAATTTTTTTAAAAGAAAATAGTAATAAAAGGCAATCCCATTGTTGATAATGATTTTTGTGCTTACAGGAATATGGATAATTCTAGTGACTCACACAGTGATAGGGACGATGAAATAGATAGACATGAACCCATTGCGAAAAGGGTTAGAGGCAACATGAAAATGGGAGCATTTGTTGCACGTCATCAAAATCAACAGGAGAGGCTACAGTGGACTTCAATGCCAATATGAATTCAGTTAGTCCTAAGAAAGACCATTTCATTAGCTATTTAGGCTATTTGGGTCGAAGCAAGTTCGAATTATCTATGATAATTCATTCATCATTTTAATTTTATTATAGCTCCTTCCGTCGCATATGTATTAACATGCAAAGGTATGATTTATATGGATTCTTGTGTCCAGCAAATATGACAAGGGGTACTAATACTTTGGTAGAAAGGACTCACTATGCAGGCTACACAATGGGAGAGACCAAATTTTGCTTATATCTGGCAGCAATTGTTCAAGGGTACGTATTTTAATTTGTCTATTTAAGATGTTTAATAAATAATTGCCTTGTCATCTAACTTCATTTTAATTTGTATATGTTGTTATGGTTACCATTGGAGTTTGTGTGTTCTCTATCTTTGGCTCAGCATAATTTACTGGTTTGATTCCTTGTGTAAAAGGCCAGACAAAGAAACAAAATCCGTCTTCAACATGTAAGTTATTTTGTTTGTATTTCATTGATTCTTGACTTAAATGAATTGTTCTAATTTCTGTTGATTTTCATTTTAATGATAGTGCAACCCAGACTTATAGACTCTTTGGCTGGTCACGCGAGGGTAAAGTTGTTAGAGACCCGAAATGGTTTTATTCAAAGGTAAGTAGTTTCAAATCAAGTTCTTTTATTGAAGGACGTTTTAGATATGCCTTTTTTATTTTAACTATTTGCTTTTGATTTTTAATTCCCTTGAGAACCTGGCAGTACTGAATGCGGATACTTTGTCTTACTTTATATGTATAACATCATTCAAAGTGGAATTACAAATGATTTTGAATAGGTAATTGCTTCGTCATTCTCAAATGATAATATTTTTAGTATTATAATTGAATTGCTAATTAATTCATTCACTTGATTCATTTCATCTAAGCTTATTTTCTAATTTGTAGATTTTTGACAATGAGGAAGCCTATTTATATGAAGACATTAATTTGATCAGAGACCTTTTAGCTGGACATCTTCTTTACTGTATGGATTAGTAAAGTTTTTATTTATATTAGTTAATTAGTAGTTGTGTAACACATAGCTTTTTGACACTTTGTGGTGTTTATATTGTACATAAAATTAAATAGTAGGAGTTGTTGTTGTACATAGTATTAGGTTGTTGGAGTTAACATTTTTATTAGATAGTGATGATGTTTCCTTACCATGTAAGGGGACATTATGGTTTATGAAATAATTCTTCGATCCTATTTCTATAGTTTTAAGGGAAAATTGTGAAAAAATCCCTCATTGGCAACTTATTTGCCAATTGGGACCTTCGCGTGCAGATTATCTTCCACGTATGCAGAATGTAACCCCCTCCGTAATTATATCTAAAATACGCGATTAAAATGAAATAGAGACCAATAATAATCAAATAACATTTACTAACCCATCACATGACAGGGTTTTCACGAATACTTTTTGAAATCAATGACAATCCAGCGAAATTTCACCGATTAAATTGTCCACAGCAGCCAGAATAGTCAATACACAAGAGTTTGGAAGTTACCTCAAGCTCCCACTAGCTTTTTCTTGTCTTGGCTGAAACCCTAGCTGTTTTAACACCAAAGGAAGAGCTTCCAAACCTTAAAGAACATAAAGGAGTAGCTTAGGATTGGAGTTATACGCGTTAGGATTGGAGTTATACGCGTTAGGAGTTAGATCATCGGAGAAATCGGCTTACCTTGCGAGTTCTCTTCTCCTTTCTCTTTCTAGAAATCTCAAACGTTTTTCCTCTTGTTCAGCTGAATAAACTGACGGTTTTGAAGCTTGGAGGAAGAAGATGATATGTTATATTATGCTTATGTCATTATTCCCTTATGATGATGTCATAATTCCAAAATTGACATTTTCGGATTTTCTGGCAGATTTTCTGCCGAAACTTTGAAAAATCATAACTAATTCTAGAAAAATCAAAATGAGGTGATTCCAAAGCCAAATGAAAGGTATTTAAGTCCTCTGCATTGGAAAAATATGATCCATTACCAGAAATCACCACAAAATTCTAGAATTACACAAATTTCATCACTGCCCCAAATCAGAGTCCATTTTCGACCTCAAACTTTGGACAGTCATATCTCCCAGTTCCCAAAATGAAATGACACAAATTATATGTCCATTTTGAATCTTGGGATGTGGAATTTAAGACTGGAAAGTTTCATAATTTTTTGACATCATTTGTCTAGTCAAGACATCCACACGAGAAGACTGCTCAGAATAGAGTTTCACTGGACATAATTTCAGATTTTGCATCTTTGCTTCCAATGGTTCCATTTTCATACCAAACATCATTCTCACATAAATTTTCACAAGGAATCCATTGGAAACACCAAATCAATCAAATTCACATCTCATTGACATGTTTTCACAACAATCTCAACATGTCAACACAATTCACATTTCAAAGCCTAACATTGCAACATTTCCATTCCAAAGTTCCAAACCAATTTCAATGACATCAAAACACATTATGACACCATTTCCAACACAATACCCCATTCAATTCTTCCCTCTATTCTAAGTCAATTTGGATGTTAATCCACAATTGAACTCAAATACAGGGTTTCGGCACTGCTCACAACACACACGAATCATATTCGAGTGCCAAATCACATCATATTCTCTAAAAGGGTTATTTATCACTAACCACATCCACTTTTGGACTCATTAACCCTTAATCACAATTTGGGATCTTGCTAAACTGGGGCTTAGCAATCCACTAATCTCAGGCTTATTCTCTAGCCTCGAGTCTCGAAATTCGGGGTATTACACAGAATATCTTCCCTAGTGTGCAGATGATCTTCCCTATGTGCAAAATTCTTCCCTATACATGTGCAGAAATCTTCCCTCCATGTGCAGAAATCTTACCTCCGTGTGCAGATATCTTCCCTCCATGTGCAAGATATCTTCCTAGTTCCCATTTAACAAATAAGTTGTCCATGAGGTCTTTTTTAGCAATTCTCCATAGTTTTAATTTGCTGGGCAGTAAATAATATAAATTGTAAATTTTAAAAAAAAAATTTAACTTTTGTAAATAAAAAGGGACGTCTAAAGTGTCAGTGTGACACTTTAGACGTCTCTACATTAAAGTGGGGAAGTCTAAAGTCTAGACTTTAGACGTCCCCACTTTAAAATGGGGACACCTAAAATGTGACACTCACACTTTTGACGTCCCTAGTTTAAAACCATTTCAAAGTGGGGGCGTCTAAAGTGAGACACTGGCACTTTAGACGCCCCTTTCTAAAATAGGCACGTCTAAAGTGCAAAAAATGGCAATAACATCCGTCAAATAAAGGACGTCTAAAGTGCAGACTTTAGACGTCCTTTATTTTACGGACGTTATTGCCATGTTTTACTATTTCGCTCACTTAGATGTCCTCCTATTTTCAAACGTTAAAAGGCCTAAAAAGGAACGTTAAAAGTGTTTTTTATAGTAGTAACATTGCCCACCTTGAGGTTAGAACCCACAACCTTCATTATTTAAATTATATGAATGTGATGTGATCCCTATAAATTTTTCCTTTTTATAAATTATTTAATGGAAGATTTTTTTATCCTTTAATATAAGAAAATTTACAAAATTCAGTGAAATATTAATACTTGATTTCCATATATGTCATTGATAATTTTAACTAAAACTACAAAAAAATGATTTAGCAATGGTTAAAAAGGTGTATTTGTAGCGATTTTAACCGCTACAAATGACTTTGTTAACCACTACAAAATCCATTATTGCAAACATT
Organism: Inga leiocalycina; assembly: GCA_963242795.1. Taxonomy (NCBI): domain Eukaryota; kingdom Viridiplantae; phylum Streptophyta; class Magnoliopsida; order Fabales; family Fabaceae; genus Inga; species Inga leiocalycina. The sequence continues at coordinate 18,662,581 of OY725330.1, forward strand.
TTTGTAGCGGTTATTTACTCAAGTAACAAAATCGCTACTACATTTGTAGCGGTTTCTTCCAACCGCTACAAGATTTTAATGTTGATAACACATCATATGTCAACATTGTTGCGGTTTTATAACCGCTACAAATGTTGGTGCCATAATTTTGTGTGGCGGGAAATGAAAAATGAAAATTTGGCTCTATTTTTGTAGCAGTTACTAAATTGAAATAGTAATTTTTTAAAAAATGGTGCCAAAAGTACTAATATCATATGACATTTCAAAAGTGGCATCAGAAATATAATCCCATTTTGTTTTTAATTTTGTAGCGGTTGTAGTTCTTAAAACTGCTATAAATATTTTGTGAAATTTAAAAAACATTATACAATTAACTGTTTTCATTTTTATAATATTGGATTGAATAGTTTATTATTTAAGTAGTTTAGCTGATAGTAGTTATTATTTAAAAAGAATGATTAAATTAAGTTGGATAAGTATAAACTTTATATTAGTAATATTATTGAGGATATGTAGGGTAATAAGAAATTATTATGTTATCTGCTACAATGTGGTTATCATTATGTAAGAAAAATAGGAAAAGGTGAGAAAATGTCCTTCAATTTTTTCAAAAAAAGAAAAATAGTTAGAATAAATATTATGCAAGGGGAAAATTTTTTGAAATGAAAGAATTAAAAAACTTTTTATCATATTTGATCATCTTGTTCAGCTCCTCATCTCTTAGAAAAAAATTTGTAAATGAGAGGAAGGGTTGAAAGAAATGGGGAAGTGGTTGAAATGAGGTGTGGTGGGGGTATTTATAGGAATCTGCATAGCACTTGTAGTGGTTAAGGTGATAGGTTTTGTAGCGATTTAACTTTGTAAAGGCTATTGTATATTTTTTGTAGCGGTTTTTGGGTGATTTTGCAGTGCGGTTATATAACTGCTACAAATATTGTCCTGAATTTTTTTAAAAAAAACATATACATCAAGAGTTACAAAAACAAAAGCGTAATTTGTTTAATCATCCTTCCTTACCATCCCTATAAAAATTGTGTGAAGAAATTGTTAGTGTGGTTTTATTTTGTACAAAAATTAAATTTAAATGATGTGAACTTAAAACAACATACAGAACTATAGGTAAATTGTCATCGCCTTTAGAGAAGAATTTTTTGAAATTGGCAGCTTGAAATGGCTTACTCTCGTAGGTGATGTTATCACCATCACCCATGTCATAAAGGTCTCAAGGCTTTAAGTGAACCACCATGTGCTAATCCTTATGCCTCTCATCCTCGACATAATAAACCTGGTATGCCTCTAAGGCAAGAATATATGGCTCATCATCTTTAGAATGACCAGTGGGAATTGGCTGTGAGAAATTTACTGATGTGATGCCTAAGTCGTCAGCTGTGAGTCCGTAGGAAGTAGTGGGATTTTCCCACAAACACTTGAACAACATCATGGTGAAATGACCTTGGTAATTTAGATCGACGACATAAAGAAGCTTTCTACAGTAAGGGACGCCTCCAAAATGCATGTTGGCGTCACTGCTTCTCGCATAACTCCTTGTCCTAAAGGTGCCATGAACACTTGAATTTTGAGTTTGCAATCCTTGATCTCGTGAAACCGTGCAAAACTTGAAACCATTGATATTGTATGGTGTAACCCTTTTTGCATGGTCAAGAGGGCCGATTGCGAGAGCTCTGAAATCTGGTGACTGTGGGTTGTGGTCATTTAGTATTCTGTGTGCAAACCAGCTTGGGAATTCTCTGTGGACCTATTTGTTAACTTTGAAGGTTTTTGTGTACGGATCCTGAGTTGAAGCTTCGCATGACTTCTGAATTCCCTGCAATTAATCATGGGAAGGCAATCATGAAATGTAAGTGAAAAATGTTATGAAAGATATAGAATGACATATGAGTGTACAATTCTTATTGAAGGAAGGGTTCAACTTGAGTGCAATTAATCAAGACATATCTATGTGCTTTCAACTTCTCAGTTTGTTTAGTTTGAAGTTCTCAGTTCCTCCAACTGGTTTACCAATACGAGGGATAAATTCTTCTGATGTTGGTGCAGGTTCAGGACAATCGTCTACAATAGGCGGTTGGTTGAAAGCTGTCTCAATCTCATTAAAATACCTTGAACAGAAATACAGGACCTCGTCCCCTATATAACCTTCAGCTATAGACCTTCTGGCCATGCCTTATTCCTTACGTAAGATTTCAATTTCCCAAGAAAAGTATAAAGTAAAGAAGGAAAAAATGATACTAAATGCCAAAAAAAAGGTGACTAGCAAACATAGGAACTGACAATCATGCACGTATGTAAAAAGAGTACCTCTTAATAGGATACATCGATCGATATTGAACTGGACTAGCGAGCTTTGTTTCATGAATAAGGTGGACTTTAAGGTGAACCATCACAGTGAAAAAGGACAAAGGAAAGATCATCTCCAAATGATAAAGTGTAAGAAAGATTTTGGATTGCAACTGATCGAGCTCCTCAACGATCAAAACCTTGGAACACAACTTTCGAAAGAAAGAACAAAGCTCCACCAAAATAATGGACACATCAGGAGGAAGTGTATTCTTTATAGCCAGCAGAAGTAACTGTTGCATAAGGATATATGAGTTATGACTCTTTAGGCCAGCAACCTTTTGAGCTTGCATGTCAATACATCGTGAAATGTTGCTTGAATACCCATCAGGAACTTTTGTTTTCTTCAAGAAAGACTTCCTTGTTCGGTTTTGTAAGGGTAAACATTGCCGGTTAAAATTTGTCATACTCATCTGGCCACGCATCTTCACAAACTCCCATGGCACGTAAATCTTTCCTCGCTTGAAGATGATCTTTTGACTTGCTGATTTCGTTAAGTAGAGTATATAGCACATTGTCGAATACATTTTTTTCAATGTGCATGATATCAAAACTGTGGCGAAGTAAATTAGATTTCCAATATGGAAGAGTGAAAAAAATGCTTATCCTCCTCCATTACTGAGGCACATAAGCATAAGTCCTACCCATCCTTCTCCCTGCTTTTGCTGCATCATCACTTTTTTTAAACCCGAATTCAACATCCTCAAGTTGATGTAAGATATCTGTACCGGATAAAGTCTGAGGTGGTCCTCTTTTTTTTGGTTTCCTGTTGAAGCAATTCCATTGCAATCTAAACTTGTGCTTTCCATCGAGAAACATTTGATGCCCCATAAAGCGCCACTTTTGGCTATGGGGAAGGCACACTACGTCAGAGTAAAAATTGCAATCTGGACACACCGACCCAAATACACATTCCACCCAGATAATGTTTCCAGGACAGGAAAGTCACTAATCATCCACATCAAGGCTGCACGCAAGTTGAACAATGTCTTCTCGTATGCATCATGTCTAGATGCTGACATTCCATAGGTCAAGCAATTCTACAATAACCGGTTGGACATACACATCGATGTCATTATTCGGTGCCTTTTTGCCTAGAATGATTATAGACAAAATGAAGGAGCCTTGCTTCATACACATCTGGGGGTAAGTTGTAGGGAAATAAGATTACCGGCCAAATACTGTAACTTATGCTAATATTCCCAAATAGATTGAAACCGTCGGTAGCCAAAGCAAGCCGATCATTTCTGGATTCAGCCACAAAAGATAGAAAGTCTTTGTCGAACGTTTTCAGGCATTTGCATCCCAGGGATATCTTAATTTACCATATTCATTCTTATTAACTTCATGCCACCTCATGTGCTCCGCCGTTTTGAATGACATAAACAATTTTTGTAGGCACGACTTCAAAGGGAAGTATATGAGAATCTTTGCAGGTTTCTTCTTATGCTTTTTCCTCTTTCGAATTGTCTTGTACCTCAATATGCAATATCGCTTACAAGTTTCTCTATTGGAATCATCTCCCAAATACAACATACAATCAACAAGGCATACATCAATTTTTTGGTAATTTAAGCTCAATCTGTTAATAATCTTTTTGGCCTCGTAGAATGATGCAGGAATCTCTATGTCAGGGAACAGATCTTGTAATAATTCCAACAACATCAACATTCTCTTATCTGCGATTCCACACAGGCACTTGATATGATATAATTTGATCAAGAGAGATAATTTATTTTCGACAACCATGATATAAATAATTATATGTTTCATCCATTAAGCTGAAAAAATCCCAAGCTGCTTCATTCTTCACGAACACTGGCTCTGAACCCTGCACTTCTTTATTGAAGTTGTTGTCTTGAAAACTAAACACATCACGTACAACATCATTAATAGGATCATCTTGATCTACTTGAACTCCTACTTGTGAATTTTGAGGAAGAGCATCATCATATCTCATATCGGGTTTCTTGCCATGAACTCCCCAAAACATATAGTCTTCCAAGAAAGGCTTCACAAGCAAATATTCCTTAACAACTTGTTATGAATGGCACTTCTTGAACTTTTATCTCTGACATGGACAGACGATTTTACCATTACAGCTGGCGTGAGAGTAGGCGAAATCCAAGAAATTGTTTAATCCATACAAATATTTTGGAGAATTACATGGCAATATGATCCATGACTTATCTATATGTAGTGAAAAATTTAGCAAGAAGATAAGTGGATACAGAATGACGGGTGCTTGGAAGCTTATATTCAAATCCTCCAACGTCAAACAATTTGGAACTGCTAGCTTAATCGCAACCAAGTGCATTTTTGTAGCGGTTATAGTTAAATAAACCGCTACTAAAAAAACCACTACAAAATGATGATTGTTGGCGGCATATAAAATTCAAATTTCAAATGTTTGACAATTTGTAGCGGTTACAAAAAAAACTGCTACAAAAGTTCATGCCCGTTGGTGGGAAATAAACTTTCAAATTTCAAATTTTCAATTTGTAATAGTTCTTGTTCAACAACTGCTACTAATGTGCAATTCTCTTTGTAGCGGTTTTTGTGTAGAACCGCTACAAACATACGAGGGCGGGAATTAAATTATTCAAATTTCAAATTTATAGTTTGTAGCAGTTGTATATGTAGAATCCGCTACAAATTTTCTTGACCTTTGTTTATGTCTAAATTTTTAATTTTGCATGTTGTAGTAGTTAGTGTTGGTGAAACCACTACAAATATACATGTTGTAGCGATTATAACCTTTAACTGCTACAAATTAAAGGTTCTATTTGTAGCAGTTAATCATATTAAACCGCTACAAATATTCATATTTTGTAGCAGTTATGCTGTTACAACCATTACAAATAGTATTTTTGTTTTTTTTTGAAATTTTTTGTGTGTGCATTCTAAACGAAAGATGAATATAACATTATTGAAAATATAAATATACAAATTTTTGTACAGATGTTAAAAAGAAAAATATAATTCTCCTAAATCTAACTAAAAACATAAACTAACTATCCATAGGGGCAGAATCACGAGGCTGATGATCAGGCCCTCCTTCAGGTGGGGGGATTATGGCACTGATCATCACGTGCGGCTGTATCAGGGCATTGAGTAGAGTGAACCGCACCATCAGAATTGACAGTAGGAGTAGGCTGGACGACGAACCTAGGGACAAGGGGGACCTGTGGATGCTACTTATCAAGGAACAAGAGACTCCACGACCGCTTCAGCATATAGTTTGTGATATCTTGCCACTGCGTATGCTAGGCGTAGTAGAACTTGGCTTGTTGCTAATTTGCTGGGCCACCGCAGCATGTGTCCTGAAAACCTTCAAACGGAGCTCCTCAACAGACTCATTCCTCAGACGTCTAACCCCAGATGTCCGTGCTCAAGAGCTGCCAGCCTCAAAGGCGCTGGTCCTACCGTAAACCACACTAGGTCTGGCACCTATCTTGATACCCCTTACGCGTCCAAGGTACTTAACTAGACCTAGACCCACTTTCAATGGATTATACCCCTCACCTATGACTCCTGGGTTTAAGTCTCACACAGATCAGCCTGCGACGACAACATCCGCTCCTGCCATTTTATTAAACAATAAAGTATTATTATTATTATTATTCACAATAAAATAGTTTTATAAAAAAAATATAATAATAAATTATTATTATAAAATAATAAATTAACTTACAATGGCCTCCTCTGCCTACTGAGAGGTTAGAATCTCGTCACAATGTCTATGGGTGATAGTGAATAACTCCTCGTAGTCCATCTAGCTGTTCTCCTGATGAGCCTTCCTTTCCTAAAACAATTAAAATAAGAAATTAGTATTATGAAAAATTATAATTATTAAAAACATAAACATTATAAAAATTATATTAAAATTATAATTATAAATAAATTACCAACTCACTGTAAGTGACAACAAATGTCTTTGATCTTGCTGTGTGGTGGATCCTCTACTGCCCTTGGCACCTCATGTTCCTCTGAGAAAGAGCCTGCATAAAATAAAAAATATTAAAAATATTTAAAAATTATAAAACAATTACAATTATTAAAAACATAAACATTACAGAAATTATATTAAAATTAAAATTATAAATAAATTACCTGCCCCTTTACGCTCCTCCTGTACTGGACAAAACTTGCCCAGCTGTTTGGTGGGACGCCATCCGGGATGTACTCAATAAGCTGATGCAGAGGAATCGTCCCATCCTTAATCACACTATGGAAGAGATGAGTCCTCCTATTCCTTCAGCCGTCTACCATCTTCATCAGCGTGTACCTCTTCCGGTTGTCTCATATGGCAAACCTAAGCTGTAACACAATTGAATAAAAAATAAGTAAATACATTTACTTACAATTGATATAATTAATAGATATTAATTAAACACAATTAATTATAAAATATATAATATAATTAAATACTATTAATTACCTTCACTGCGTCATCCCACGCCAGATCCTTTGGTCCATTGGGAACGTTCTTCCACATCTAAAAGTGGATAGAGAACCGCATCCAATTTGAGCCCAGCTCATTCAGGAAGCGGTTGAACAAGTGATCACCATTCTCGATCGGCTGGTTCGTGGCCTTATTCCATGGAACTAACACGCGTAGGCTTCGGTCCATGCTATTGAGATCGGCCATGTCCAGCCTCCTCATTGAAATGCTCCCTTGCTTATCTGCAAAATTTACTACATACGTTAATTAAATTTTAAAAAACATTTAACCTATGGAATTTCAATATTAAATTTATTAAATTAATATTTAAATATAACTTGAACCTACACCTTAAACCCTGTCGACCGGGAAGATGACCACCGTGGGTTGTTCTGGTCCTTCGTGTACTCTTCATCCAGGAGCTGCTCCATCTCAATAATAGGAATCGGGATATCAAATTCGTCGTTCTTGTCCAGATCACTGAAACTGATATCCCCCTTAGGCTGAACATGCAATTATGGAGCGGTTGCCTCCTGTGCGGCCATCTATTGTGGGCCCGCCTCCTGGAGGGGCTGCTACGGCACGGTCGACCCTTATAATGGCATGGGGATGTGCCTACCCTCGCGCTGCCCTCTACTGCCGCCTCTCCCAATACCCCCTCTGCTGATGCTCCCCCAGCAAAATAGGTCTAGGGGAAGTTCAAACTCCTTCCCTTTCCCCTTGTCTCATTTAGAAGCCATAATATCTATATACCCATAAAAAAAATTTAATATTAGCACAATTTCTATCAAAATTATAAAATAATAGCCAAAAAAATAAAAAAACA